>CM077212.1:32500100-33135100 GCA_039654625.1 Rhinogobio ventralis | reverse complement strand
AACAGCAGATGACCCCACCGGGTACCACTCATCTCCACTACAAATAGGAAAAAGAGGCTACAATTTGCACGAGCTCACCAAAATTGGACAGTTGAAGACTGGAAAAATGTTGCCTGGTCTGATGAGTCTCAATTTCTGTTGAGACATTCAGATGGTAGAGTCAGAATTTGGCGTAAACAGAATGAGAACATGGATCCATCATGCCTTGTTACCACTGTGCAGGCTGGTGGTGGTGGTGTAATGGTGTGGGGGATGTTTTCTTGGCACACTTTAGGCCCCTTAGTGCCAATTGGGCATCGTTCAAATGCCACGGCCTACCTGAGCATTGTTTCTGACCATGTCCATCCCTTTATGACCACCATGTACCCATCCTCTGATGGCTACTTCCAGCAGGATAATGCACCATGTCACAAAGCTCGAATCATTTCAAATTGGTTTCTTGAACATGACAATGAGTTCACTGTACTAAAATGGCCCCCACAGTCACCAGATCTCAACCCAATAGAGCATCTTTGGGATGTGGTGGAACGGGAGCTTCATGCCCTGGATGTGCGTCCCACAAATCTCCATCAACTGCAAGATGCTATCCTATCAATATGGGCCAACATTTCTAAAGAATGCTTTCAGCACCTTGTTGAATCAATGCCACGTAGAATTAAGGCAGTTCTGAAGGCGAAAGGGGGTCAAACACAGTATTAGTATGGTGTTCCTAATAATCCTTTAGGTGAGTGTGTGTGTGTGTGTGTATATATATATATGTATGTATGTGTGTATATATATATATATATATATATATATATATATATATATATACATATACATATACATATACATATACATATACATATACATATACATATACATATACATATACATATATATATATATATATATATATATATATATATATATATATATACATACATATATACATATATACAGTCGGCCCATTCTCCTCTGACCTCTAGCATCAACAAGGCATTTTCGCCCACAGGACTGCCGCATACTGGATGTTTTTCCCTTTTCACACCATTCTTTGTAAAGTCTAGAAATGGTTGTGCGTGAAAATCCCAGTAACTGAGCAGATTGTGAAATACTCAGACTGGCCCGTCTGGCACCAACAACCATGCCACGCTCAAAATTGCTTAAATCACCTTTCTTTCCCATTCTGACATTCAGTTTGGAGTTCAGGAGATTGTCTTGACCAGGACCACACCCCTAAATGCATTGAAGCAACTGCCATGTGATTGGTTGATTAGATAATTGCATTAATGAGAAATTGAACAGGTGTTCCTAATAATCCTTTAGGTGACTGTGTGTGTGTGTGTGTGTGTGTGTGTGTATGTATGTATGTGTATATATATATATGTATATAAATAAAATAAAATATATTATAGACATCATAGGGCTCTATTACTGTAAAAAAATTTAAATTGTTAGTTTAATCAATTCAGTTGATTAGATTTTTTTTTTTTATTATTATGTTTTAATTATACCACTAAAACGTAATAAAAAAATATTTATAATTTGTGAAAAATGAAACTCAAAACGGATTTCATATAACCCTAAAAATTTATTTGTGTTTAATAAATTTGTCGTTAAATTGTATAAGTTTTATGATTTTAATTAATTGCATTTTTTTAAATAAATTTTAATGTAACCATTAAAACAGAATCAGGAATAATTAAAACAGAAAAAAATGGAGTTTGGGAAAAAATAAAATGAGTTTCATGGGTCCCTACATTACCCAAGGTTTTCTCTTATGCCGTATCTTAATGTATAACTGGTAAAAAATTATGTATGTCTGTGATTTATAATACTTCAGGTTTGAAACAAAGCTAGGGTGGTTATTTGACTGGTGTTAATGAACTGCAGTTTGATTTTGTGGCCTAGTTTAAGTGTGAGAAGACAAAAATATGGGATTTTAAAAACTGATCTGTGGAGATTGAGACCAGGCCTGTCCCAGATAAGATCAAACTGTGTGTCGGAGTTTCTGCCAAGAGAGTTTCACAATCTAAAAGCGCCTGAATCTTACAAATGACAAAGTTATTGATCAAAATTAATTGAAGTTGAATGGGGTTTATCAAGCATGAGAATGTATTCATGCTGAGGAGAATGGGGACCGAATGTGTGACGACACACGGTCCGTCTGGATGCACTGGTGTCCGATCACATTACAATCCATCCTTCCTGCGATTCCTCAGAGACTAGCATGATACATTTATTTATTTAGTTATTTCACATATGTTATGCATGCTTAAAATTGAAACATTTGTATATTTCAATTAGTTTTATGCAATTAAAATCAGCTTAAATTCAGCTGAAGAAATACTATCATACATACTTAAGATTTAAAATGATTATTTATACAAATGCTATAATATTCAAACATTTATTTCAATTATTTTTATGCAATTGAAATCAGTATAACTTAAATTTAGTACAAAAATACTATCATGTTAACTTAAATTAATGTTTAAATTTTATGTATACATCAGAATTTGTATAATAAATAAATTAACATTTTACATTTTTTTTATTTCTAATTTAGCATTTAATTTAACATAACTTAAATTCAGTACAACAAATACTATAATGTATACTTAAAATATGAATTTATACTTATTTAAATTCAGATTTTAGTTTTAAACTTTTACAGTAGGGAATGCGATTTATTTTGCATTACAGTTATGAGATCTTGACGAAATATGCTTAATTATCATTAAAGTAATGTCAGTGCAAAAACATTTTAATGGTCATAATTTTAGTTTTTAGTTTTTTCCTTTTGAATTTGAGGTGAAGTATGACCTGAATTTTCATTAGTGTTTTATAAGTGCATAGTTTTTCATCAATATTCTTAACAGCTCACGTTATATGTAGATTACTCCATTTAGTCTTTCATGTTTTGGTATAAAATATTCACAGCACAATCCAATAATCTCTGTACCTACACATTATATAACAGTCGCTCTGCTTCCTGCAGGGTGTTTTCTCAGCCATTAAACTAATCCGGTGGTGTTAATTATTTTTTGTAGATCATTAATAATGAGATTTTAAAATGAGTTAAGTTCCTGTGAACTGTTAAGCACAAATAGGTAGTGTGTGTGTGTGTGTGTGTGTGTGCATTTGATTCCACTTTTTTCTTTTGGTCCTCAGGTTTGTGGGTCACACTGAAGTTGCTTCCAGGTGATATACATCAGATCCGTAAAGATTTCCCTCACCTGGTGGACCGTTCCACCGCTGTTGCACGCAAAATGGGCTTCCCAGAAATCATCATGCCAGGTATCCAAACTGTAGCTTCTGTGAATATAATTACATTAGATCATGGAAACATTTTTGAATA
Organism: Rhinogobio ventralis; assembly: GCA_039654625.1. Taxonomy (NCBI): domain Eukaryota; kingdom Metazoa; phylum Chordata; class Actinopteri; order Cypriniformes; family Gobionidae; genus Rhinogobio; species Rhinogobio ventralis. The sequence continues at coordinate 33,131,757 of CM077212.1, read as the reverse complement.
AGAGAAAATACGAGATTGGCAATGAGAAGTCCACACAGACCATTCATGAAAACCAAGCTGCTGAAGTGACTTAAGATCTTGTCATGATGCCCATGACCACATTTACATATCAACAACTTTTACTTTACTACTTTACTACTTAACTACTTTAACGACATTAAACACACAAAAATGAGCAAATCACAACATTTGCTTTTAAAAGTCGTAAAGGTACAGCAGCAAAAACTGCCTGTTCAATTCTATGGATGGGAATATAGTCAAGAACTAAACTAGTTTAGTTTACTTTTTACTTAAAGGGATAGTTCACCCAAAAATGAAAATTACCCCATGATTTACTCACCCTCAAGCCATCCTAGGTGTATATGACATTCTTCTTTCAGACGAATACAATCAAAGTTATATTAGAAAATGTCCTGTCTAATCCAAGCTTTATAATGGCAGTGAATGGCAGGCCAAAATTTGAAGCCCAAAAAGTGCATCTATCCATCATATAACTGCTCCACACGGCTCCGGGGGGTTAATAAAGGCCTTCTGAAGTGAATCGATGGGTTTGTGTAAAAAAAATCCATATTTAACACGTTATAAAGTAAAATATCTAGCTTCCGGCGAACCGCCTTCTGTATTCAACTTACGGAAAAAGCGTAACTGGTGCGACAATGCCGATGGACGTAGTGTAAGCGTTTTAAACTGTGAGAGACAGTCAATTTTCTTCGTAAGTTGAATACAGAAGGTGGTCCGTCGGAAGCTAGATATTTTACTTTATAAAGTGTTAAATATGGATATTTTTCTTACACAAACCCATCGATAAGCTTCAGAAGGACTTTATTAACCCCCCCGAGCCATGTGGATTACTTTTATAATGGATGGATACACTTTTTTGGGCTTCAAAAACTTTTTTGGCTGCCATTCACTGCCATTATAAAGCTTGGAAGAGCCAGGACATTTTTAATATAACTCATATTGTATTTGTCTGAAAGAAGAATGTCATATACACCTAGGATGACTTGAGGGTGAGTAAATTATGGGATAATTTAAATTTTTGGGTGAACTATCCCTTTAAGTAAAAAACAAGAGTAAGCAACCACCCTAATGATGACCTTTGAATGTGTAAGCACTAGGGATGTTGACGATTAATCGATGATCGATTAATTGTTGATAATAAATTTAATCAATAAAACGTATCGATTATGCAGGATCATGCGCGTGCGTGCTGCTCAACCGCGAAGCGTAAAGCAGACACGAGGAAAAATTAAGCAAGCACGCCAGAGTTATGTTTGGGACCATTTTACAGCTGGAGTTACACCTTCATCATGACTATAAGTGTGTGTTTGCATTTGCAGCCTTTTGTTTTGTGCAAATGTAAGTTGTAATGTTGTTTGTTTCGTGTGGGCCTGTCTATATCTGATTTATCTCATAGGATGCATTTGGTTAAGAATTAACGTGGTAGTAAAGCATTCCGGTGATCAGCTTCAGTGCGCGCAACTCAAACAGCACTGCACAACTAATAATGACTATGATTGGGACTGTCATATTACATAACATTATAATGAGAACACTATTGTAATTAAACATTGTGAATTATTTGGGTTTAGTTTGCCGTTTCATCGCGTTGCTCCAGGAAGAGCACGTGCACAACATGAGTCATGCATTCTGAATAGCTTAATTCAAGTTCACTTGTGCTTTTGCATCATTTTGTGCAGATATAACTTGTAATATTATGTTTATTTTGTATATATCCGATTAATCTCATATAGGATGCATTTCTTTATCGTGCTAGCAAAGAACTTAAGTGTACCGGTGTTCATTCAGCGCGCACAGCTCAAACAGCAACGCACGACAAATAATAACTTTGACTGGGACTGTCATATTACATAACATTGAGAACACTATTTTAATAAATCGTTGTGAATTCATTGGGTTTAGTTGCCATGTTCAGTGTGTTTTGTTTCAGGTAGAACACGTTCATTCTGAATAACAGATATGAGGCGGTGTTGGTGATGCGTTGTATTAGAGGTTATATTTGATTATTAAATAAGTCATTTAATTAAATGATCAATCGCATTGACTCATTTTACAATCCTACTAGCCCTTTATTTAGACTAAAAACCCTTCTCATTCATTTGGTGAGGAACATGGTGTTTTGAGCAGCACCCTGTCATGCTGTCGGCTATAAGCCACTGATTAATTGATCATTAATTTAAACGACGATCGATCATGGGAATTTATGTAAATTGACATCCCTAGTAAGCACCACTTGTTTCAGCTACTTTTGTGCATTTTCCTATAAAAGGCTAAGATATGTATTCCAAACTGGTTGTATTTAGCTGTAGATCATATATTGAGTCTGTTAATAATCGACGATGTGCATGTTTCTGCAGGCGATGTTCGCAATGACATTTACGTGACGCTGGTTCAGGGGGATTTTGATAAAGGCAGTAAGACGACACCCAAGAACGTGGAGGTCACCATGTCTGTACACGATGAAGATGGAAAGAAACTCGAGGTAACAGGGCCAGTGTGTGTGTGACATGCATTATAATGAATGATCCAGATTCAATATTACCGAACCTCAGTCGATAGAATTTTTTAGGGACAATGTTGACTACTGTAGAAAATCATTTAGACTTTATTTTAATGAAAATAAAAAATAATGAATACATAATTAAATAAAATGCACAAGAGATAAACATGATAAAACCACTATCTAACCTTGTATGTGTAAAGCATCGTTGCATATCAAGTAGTTGCACATCTAAATGGAAGATTTAGACATTTTAAAGCAATATATGTACTGTATAGAAAAAAACGTTTTAACTCCCTCTTTCGACGTACAACTACTCGATGTAATAAATTTAGATACATTTTAAGATCTTAAAGGATTAGTTCACTTCAGAATTAAAATTTCCTGATAATTTACTCATCCAAGATGATAATGTCTGTCTGTCTTCAGGAAATTAAGTTTTTTGAGCAAAACATTCCAGAATTTTTCTCCATATAGTGGACTTTAACGGCAACCAACGGGTTGAAGGTCCAAATTGCAGTTTCAATTCAGCTTCAGAGGGCTCTACACGATCCCATCCAAGGAATAGGGTCTTGTCTAGCAAAACGATGTCATTTTCTAAAAAAAAAATATATATATATATATACTATATACTTTTTAACCACAAAGGCTCGTCTTGCACTTCTCTGCGATGTGCCCTGCATTACGTAATCACGTTGAAAAGGTCACACGTGAAATAGGTGGAAGTACCAATCAAGTGTTTACAAAGAGACCGTGCAAAGACTAAATCAAACGGCCTTTACAAAAAAAAGGTAAAACAACGATGTTGAACGATTTTGAAGTTGGAGTAGAGACGTTTTTCGGCACTGGGTTGGTACTTCCATCTACGTCACACGTGACCTTTTCAACAAGATTACAGAATGCATTGCATATCGCAGAGCAGTGCAAGACGAGCTTCTGTGGTTACATTTTTATTTTATTAGAAAATGGCTCATCGTTTTGCTAGATAAGACCCCTTTTCCACGGCTAATCTTGGATGACATGGGGGTTGAGTAAATTATCAGAATTTTAATTCTGAAGTGAAATAATCTTTTAAGGTGATGATATACAGAGCAACTTTTTTAACAAAGTTGCTAGACAAGTAATCATGTATCATCACCTTTTAAGAGCAACCCAAGAGGAAATATATAAATGCTAAAAAGTAAGGGGGCCTAAAATTGAACCCTTGGGGACACCAGTAGGGACAGAGCCAATCTCAGACCTGAAGCCACTCATAAAAACAAACTGGTGGCAATCAGAGAGAAAAAATCTAAACCAGGTTAAACAGTCTCAGAAACCCCAAAGGCAGTTTCAAGGCGGTTGAGTAAAAGGTTGTGATTAACAGTATTGAAAGCGGAATTAAGATCCAGAAGGATAAGGATGGAGAGAACCAGCATCTGAAGCTATTAACAGATCATTGGTGACCTTGATCAAAGCTATTACACTATTACAGTTTGTTTCTTTTGTTGCTTTTTAATTTGTTGCTTTTTTTGTTTATTTCCCACCTTCCACCCCTGCTTTGTGCTTTTTTACTACCCACATAATCTTTCTTTCTCACATACAGTCAGTCAGTCTCTCTCACCATGCGCCTGTAGAGCGGCTGGTCACTTATTGCTCATAATTGGTGCCTGTCAGCTGTAGCATGTGTGTGTTTGTCAGGCTTTGACAGGCCAGGTGTATGTGATGAATGCATGACCCTCACTGTGTACAATGGTAAGAAATAAAAAATAAACTAAAGCATGCAGTTTTTTTGCTCCTCAGAGCATATGGACTCCTTATGTTTTCCAGCAGGCAGAATAAAGCTTGTTCTTTAATATTCCATATCTCGGATCAGTCACTTCTTATCTCAATTAGCTTCTGAACTTGGCAGGGAGTCAGATTAAATTAAATTCTGTGCAACGATTTGTTTTTACTGGCCGGCATGAATGCACAATGACAAAGTGATCATCATTATGGCCTTAGGTTCCTCCTCTTTTTAATAGCTGTTTTAATATCTAAAAACCAAGAAATGTAATACTAAATACACTCTACATTGGGTTTTTTTTGCCATCTAGAACGTGATCTTCCCTGGTGCTGGAGATGAAGGCATTCTGGAGTATAAATCGGTCATCTACTACCAGGTCAAACAGCCACGCTGGTTTGAAACCTTCAAGGTGAGCGTCAGATTTAATGTGTACTAAAATAAGAGAAGATTAATTCATTTGACTCGCCCAAGTATCAAAATATCAATATAAAAAGCATATGTATTCTGGGATTTTTTTATTTGTGCAATTTAGAGTGCATGTTGGGATGTTCACTAGCTTTAGTGCAGGTTAATAGATGCACAAAATACCATATATTAGCATTATAATTGGACCTCAAAGGGGAAAAAAATGCATGATTTGACCCTTTTTTAAGAGAGTTTGAACAAAGTTCAATGTAAAGGTCACAGTAAATGCACCCTGCTTAAGGGTCTGTTTTGATCCACATTTATGCATCATATTAATATTCAAGACCTTTAAGGTTTTTTTTTCCTGCCCTAGTCTCTTTCTAAGCTCATCTTATGTATGTGTGAGATCCATCTTGTTTGTGATGTTCTTCGTTGCAGGTCGCGATCCCAATTGAAGACGTCAACAGGAGTCACCTGCGGTTCACATTCAAACACCGATCGTCTCAGGACTGTGAGTACAGCTCAAAGTTTACATGCGAGTGCTTTCAGAGCTGTTTAACCAGCGTGTGGCTTACCTGCTGCCTGGAAATTCACTCTAGTAAAGTTGAAGTGTGGTTGAGGTCACAGCATGTGCTAGACAGCAGCACATTCCGCTGGTGGTGTCGTGCTTCACACCTCTTTAAAAATTCTCTAGCATTATTTTCTTTATATCTCAGTGGGTTATGAAAGTAATTTTTGACTATTCCATTTGCATCTGAATGAGTCTGCTATTGTTAAATAGGCTGTTAGGTGTGCATTTGTAGTGCTTGGCTTTGCTGTGGCTTATATGTAGGATTAGTTATTTGAACACTAGACTCTAGAGTTTTAGACTGATGCACAGCTCATCTCTTACCGTTTGTTCTACAGACATGGAATTATACCTCAAATCATCTTAGCAACCACTCAGAATTCACCTCACTAAAAACATTCTGAACGCAGTAGCAGCTGCATAGAAGCACCATGGCAACTACCCAGAATGCTCAAGCTACTGCTTAGCTGCACTTCTAAATCTTTTTTTATTTAATTTAATTTATTTTATTTTGTTGTATTTTTAATATTTAATTTAATTTAATTTAATTTAATTTAAAAATTATTTTAGGTATCTTTTTTATTGTTTTTAATTGGTGAACAACTAGAGACTAAAAATTAAAATAAAATAAAATACAAAATAAAATAAGAGACACCAATTTGATTTGTGTGTTCATCTTTGTTTTTGGTATGATTTAACTTTTTAGTGGTAAATATTGGTTTAAAACAAAAAAACTTGAGTAACAACGTACCAGATCCCAAGCAACCACCCAGAATTCCCTAGCAACCACATAGCTGCACACTATATTTCGAAAGCCTTATCAACCACATGAAATGTAATGGCAATCACCCAGAACACCCAAGTGTTGTGGTGAGTTTAGCACAGGTGAATGCCACTCATAATCTCTTCAGAAGATGTAAAAATCTGGTTTATTATGCAGTTCTGAAGTTGTTTTCTAGCTGTTTGTTTGTGTGTTTTGCTGAGAGGGAGTTTGTGAATCATATTGGCAGTGAGTACGAGCATGTTTGAGAACCCTGGAAGGTTGTTTATGGGCCAAGAGGCGTCTGGCGTACGTCTGCGGTCATCACACTTAGCCATGTGTGTTCAACCTTATCCTGGCAGCCGTGTCTCTCCATCTGCCCACCACATGTTGCCACGGCAGAGCCAGGATGAGAGGGGTGGGGTTTTGTTGTTGGGCACTGGTTGCCAGGCGCTGGGAGGAGGATGTAAAACAAATCATTCAGCACAATCTGGAGCAAATAAACGTCGTCAGCTGATCTGAGAATAAAAAACTGTGACAGTAAGAGGGTCTCAAAGTTTCACGCATCGACTGCTGATCTCAGCACAGTTGTTGTCTAGTGCTGAAATGCCACATTTTTAAACAAGTTGTCATTCTGAAGATTATTTTTATGGCAGGTCTGGACTGAGTTAGTGTAACGAATAATGATTTACACTACTGTTCAAAAGTTTAAGTTTGAAGATTTGTTTTTTGACAGTAAGGGCATAGTTACAAATTCAAATAAATTCTGTTCTTTTAAACTTTTTATTTATGAAAGAGTCCTGAAATAAATCCGCAGAAATATGAAGCAGTGCAACTGTTTTCAACATTGATACTAATCAGAAATATTTCTTGAGCAGCAAATCAGCATATTAGAATGATTTCTGAAGCCTTGGTGAGCAAAAGAGACTTCTTACAAAAACATTCAAACGTCTCCAGTTCAGAAAAATGATTTCAGATCCAATTCAGATTTAGTCCAGTTATAGTCAGCCGCAGCTCCTCTGTATGGGCAGGCACTAAAATATTCATCCAAACACCTCTATATACACTGAATTAATAATAAATTGTAAATGTGTTCAGAATTCTGCAACAAATATTTTTCAGATTTTCACGTGACCTCACATAAACATCGTTCCAGACCAATGTTCATTCTATTGTCATTCGATTGTCTCAATGTCCATTCTAATGTTAAGCGATTAGAATATAAAGCTTACAAAATGTTAATCATAAACTAGCGCTAAGACCCAGAATCTGCCCTACCTAAATTTATGACCAGGAGCCTCTTCTGGTTATAGTTAATTCGATTTCCATGATTACAAGGGTTGAAATGCTTCCATTCATTTCAAATTCAATTTAGATCAGATCCCGATCGGTTCAGATACAATTCACTTCGTTCATATTTAGTTCAGTCCAATTTAAAGTCCCATTGAAATGTCTTGAAATGCGTAGCATTATTCAATGTGTTGACATAATTTCCACTGAAACAAAATAGCCAATAGCGTTTAGTTTATAGCATAGCTCATTAAAGGTGCAGTTTCCTCCTAATCTCCTCCATATTGCTTTAAAATACAGCATTCTGTGCAGAATTCAAAGGTCTGCGCGGACTCGATCATATGATCCGCTCCGTGCTGTCGTGTCTCTGGACCGACTCGATCATATGATCCGCTCTGTGCTGTTGTGTCTCTGGACCGACTCGATCATATGATCCGCTCCGTGCTGTCGTGTCTCTGGACCGACTCGATCATATGATCCGCTCCGTGCTGTCGTGTCTCTGGACCGACTCGATCATATGATCCGCTCTGTGCTGTTGTGTCTCTGGACCGACTCGATCATATGATCCGCTCCGTGCTGTCGTGTCTCTGGACCGACTCGATCATATGATCCGCTCTGTGCTGTTGTGTCTCTGGACCGACTCGATCATATGATCCGCTCCGTGCTGTCGTGTCTCTGGACCGACTCGATCATATGATCCGCTCTGTGCTGTTGTGTCTCTGGACCGACTCGATCATATGATCCGCTCTGTGCTGTTGTGTCTCTGGACCGACTCGATCATATGATCCGCTCTGTGCTGTCGTGTCTCTGGACCGACTCGATCATATGATCCGCTCTGTGCTGTCGTGTCTCTGGACCGACTCGATCATATGATCCGCTCTGTGCTGTCGTGTCTCTGGACCGACTCGATCATATGATCCGCTCTGTGCTGTCGTATCTCTGGACCGACTCGATCACATGATCCGTTCTGTGCTGTCGTGTCTCTGGACCGACTCGATCACATGATCTGCTCTGTGCTGTCGTGTCTCTGGACCGACTCGATCATATGATCCGCTCTGTGCTGTCGTGTCTCTGGACCGACTCGATCATATGATCCGCTCTGTGCTGTCGTGTCTCTGGACCGACTCGATCATATGATCCGCTCTGTGCTGTCGTGTCTCTGGACCGACTCGATCATATGATCCGCTCTGTGCTGTCGTGTCTCTGGACCGACTCGATCATATGATCCGCTCTGTGCTGTCGTGTCTCTGGACCGACTCGATCATATGATCCGCCCTGTGCTGTCGTGTCTCTGGACCGACTCGATCATATGATTCGCTCTGTGCTGTCGTGTGTCTGGACCGATTCATACTACAATCCGTTTTGATTTCATGGGGACTTTAAAGGAGTTTCCATGGTCAGTTGTGTTTTGAAACACTGACATTCAGTTCAGTTCACAGTATATAGGGATTTCTGTTATCATCTGAGCTTTTAAACGTTGCCATTAAAATCCCTTTTCTCAAACTGATTGATGAAGACAGGCAGTCAAATGTCAGGGAGAATCAGTTGTTGGGATCTTCATCCCTGTCGTACCCCACATGTCTGCCTGTCTGTCTCTTTCTTTCTGATTCAATTTTGAATGTAAAAACATAAAAAAAAAAAAAAAAACTCATCTCCTCCTGGTTGATTCTGTCTGTTACCGCCAGAGGCTTTCTGCTGTGTAGGGACCTGCTTCCCTCAATCCCTTTGTCCTGGTACTACAGTGATGATGATGATGATGGTGGTCATCTCATGACCCTTCAACCTTTCTAACTCTGTGTTGGCCCTGATGCAGATGATTTGGAGTTTGGAGGTTTAATTGTTTGTGTGGTTTTTCGTAGGTTGATGTTGACATTTCCATATTGGGGGAACAACCTCAGCGATGTTTCTTTTCTGTCAGATTCAGATACACTGCTGGATCTCTTGATGAAGCACACAGGCTCTCAGAGGTGTTGTCTGATTGAAATATGCTAGAGAATGGTTAGAGCCACTCTGATCTAGACCTGTATCAGATTCTATTTGATTCAGCTGCCGAAGTTACGAAAAGAATAAAAGTAATAAATCAAGTTTCATAAGTTTAGGTTCAGTTTAGATTAAGTTGCAGGTCAGATTCATATCTAGTTTTAGTTATTTCAGGATCAAAACAGATCCAATTCTTTTATTTTATTGGCATGACTCATTTCTAGGGCAGCCCTCGACTAAAAATGTTTTTACGCAATTCGATCCAAGGTTCGAATCGGCCTTTTGCCGAGCCCTCTCTACTCCCTGTTCCCATCACATATCAGATCAGAAAGGCATGTATTTTCAATGAAAATTAAGAAAATATTCGAAAAGTGGATGTAAGGTTTATAATGTGTTTTAATAATAAAGGGTTTATCGGTTAGGGGTAGGTGTAGGGAGGGCTTTATTGTCCTAATAAGGTGGCATCCATTTAATAATTTTAATAAATATGATCATTTACACTGTTATTATTGCATACAGTTTAATGTACTACAACACTAAGGTGCAAATAGTATCTGCCACTATTTATAAGTATAAATAAATAAAATAAACTACTACACTTATTGCAAAGGCTATACTGCTATTTTTACATAGTGTAAATAGAATATATTGCTATTTAAACTTTGTGTAAATGGCATCTATAATAGCATCTATAGCTAAGAAAATATGCTATTTTCACAATGCAAATAGCCGCTGTCATATTAATAAGCCGTATAAATAATAATAATGAGCCTTTAATTGCCTATATATAATACATTGTCTAATCAGCGCTCAAGCACACACATAAAGCTTGCCACAGCGCACAGGAAAAAGTAATGATTATGAATGTGTCGTGGAAAAACAGCAAGGAGACTGTCTAAATATTGTCTAATCATTTATTGATAATATTTTCTGTGTTTTCTGCTGCTGAGATTAAGTCGATGATGCTGACTTGTCATTTCCACAGTGGATGCGCCTATATGCACATTTCATGCAGATTACATAATCTGAGTATATTAGTTTTCCACTTGAATTGGTTGACAATCGCTTGACATTTCAAGCTTTCTATAGATATATTTCTCATGTCTGTGAGGCAAGTATACTGAGTTTTGGTTTATTTTTGTGACGTGCTGAGACTGAGACAGCAGAAAGTGCATCCTGTTTGTTTTCTTTGTTTTACAAAGGCACAACATTTTGTTATTATTTTGAGTTTACACAAATAAAAGTAGAACCCTTTACAGTTTTGAATGATGTATTACTCTTATCTAGTAATTAGATGTATTATCTAGTAATTATCTTACCTAGTATGACCCAAGTGTGCCGCACTAGTCCTGAAAAGTGAAGCCAAAACGCTTCGATCGCCCCCCCAGGTGGCTGGATGCAGCATAGCTCATAAACCCAGCCCTCTCCCTGTAATGTAATGTAATGGGACATAGACTAACTAAACTGTCAAATTACACTTTAAATAATTTTTTTCCAAAGACAGTTTCTGTCATTCTAGGCAGTTTTTATCATGCTAATGTTAGGTCAAGTGTTCGTTGTTTAAATAAGTTTGATTTTAGTTCGTTATTTGTGGCTATAAAAACGGGCGTGCAACGTTATGATTGACAGCTGGGATTAACAGCTTCAGCTTGAGGCACCAACTGGCTTTTTTTTCGTGAATTCGGGAGGAGATTGAAGCTTTAACATTAATGTCTACATTTCCGTAACCGATTATTTCACAAAAAGTTCAGGGGCGTGTGATTGATTTGGCGGGAGTGTGGGCGGAACCTTGATATCGCGGCTCCACTTCGCGCTCACTACTGCGCAGACTCGAGACTCAAGATGTCAGCACCATATTTAGACACTGGCGGCTTCAGTTACTACAATGGAAGAGAGTGAAGGTGCAGCGTCCATTTTTTTTTACAGTCTATGGTATGACTCAAAATGACAGGGTATTTTAAGTTGTTTCCACTATTGTCAGGAAAAATGCGAGTGATCGCGCCGGCGCCTCCATGTAAGTGCGTTATACTTCAGCTTCCACACTCCACACAAACACTTGGATATGCGCCTAATAATAGCACACATTTATCTAGGTTAACATTAGAGCGAGCAGCCATGTAAAGTTGCTACTACCTGCATGTTTCAAATAAGCCATTTTTGAGTTCGATGGATGATAGGTGAATGTTTGGATTCCCTGCCCGACATGCTGTAATGACCTCGAACCACCATTAACAATCTGTCCCTCACAATCTGACCGCATGACTTCACAATGGTTTTTTTTCCCGACTAATACAATTTTTAGTTGACTAAGCCCCTAGTCGACTAACGATTAGTCAAGTATTAGAGAGCAGCCCTATTCTTTTTTTTAATGGTGTTCTTTTTAATGCATGTAAAATTTAGAGGTCAGCTACTAATATTTATTAGTAATAAATATGCAATGTTTTTCGCTGCAGGCAAGGATAAATCGGAGAAGAACTTTGCTCTGTCGTTTGTCAAGCTGATGCGTTATGACGGCACGACACTGAGGGACGGAGAACACGATCTCATTGTCTATAAGGTGAAACTAACACAATTGCCACTGTGCAGTGATCACACACACACACACACACACACACACACACACAGATATGAGTTGTGTACTGATGCTGCTTGTCCTCGATTGTCTCGTTTAACCTTTGACCTCACATCACAATGTAATCATTATGCAATTAAGCTTTGTTCATGTATTCAATCTCTTCTCATCTGCATATTAAATAGATCAAAAAGGATTTGACCAGGAGACATTCCGCATTAATTAAGCTATGAAAATTAACCCTCATACAAATCATCACTTTACCACTGATGTGTTATTGGTTTTGAATGCTTGAGCAAATCTGGCTCTGAAAACGTTAAATAAAATATATTAAAAAAAACAGCACAAATGCTTATTTCAACAAGCCTGAAGAATGTGTTCACTGATTGACAGCTGTCAATAACTGAAAGGATTCTTCAGTCGTGTGTAAAGAGGTCTTGTACTCATGACTGTGTGTTTCTCTATTTGTAGGCAGAAGCCAAGAAATTGGAGGACTCCACCATGTACCTGAGCTTGGCCTCCACCAAACCAGAGATGGAGGAAAGAAATCCATCATCAGGGAAGAACACGCAGAATCTCGGCAGCTTCACCATCAGCAAAGACTCATTTCAGATCTCAACGCTGGTGTGCTCCACCAAACTCACACAGAACGGTGAGACACATCAACTTGCATCATTTCCCAATCCATTCTCCCCATCTTTTCCTCTTGTTTCTCTACTCTTCTTATCAGTGGAAGTAGCCAAAAGAGAATAGAATAAATAGTGCTGACAAGTCAGTGTTTGCAACCATTTTACTGTACTAATGTGGTGTATTTCTGATTTATACTTCATCCAAGAATTGATTAAATTGTGAAAACGGGTTTCTACATCACAGGTAGTTGAAAAATAAGTGCTTGCTAATGTCAACCAGTTATTTTAGTATCATTGAGATACTATTACTATTAGTCTTCACTATTTTTTTCAAAATTTTAATCATTTTAATTTTACTTAATGTTTTAGTAATTTTAGTGTTTTGTCATTTTTATTAGTTTTATATATAACATTATGACCACCTTCCTTTTAAAAGAAAACGTGATTCATCAGACCAGGCCACCTTCTTCCATTGCTGGACCACGGCAGTTCTGATGCTCACGTGCTCACTGTTGGTGCTTTCGGCGGTGGACAGGGGTCAGCATGGGCACCCTGACTGGTCTGCGGCTATGCAGCCCCATACTCAACAAACTGCGATGCACTGTGTATTCTGACACCTTTCTATCAGAACCCGCATTAACTCCTTGAGCAATTTGAGCTACAGTAGCTTGTCTATTTGATCGGACCACACGGGCCAGCCTTCGCTCCCCACGTGCATCAATGAGACTTGGCCGCCCATGACCCTGTCGCCGGTTCACCACTGTTCCTTCTTTGGAGCACTTTTGATAGATACTGACCACTGCAGAACGGGAACACCCCACAAGAGCTGCAGTTTTGGTCGTCTAGCCATCACAATTTGGCCCTTGTCAAACTCGCTTAAATCCTTACGCTTGCCCATTTTTCCTGCTTCTAACACATCAACTTTGAGGACAAAATGTTCACTTGCTGCCTAATATATCCCACCCACTAACAGGTGCCGTGAGGAAGAGATAATCAGTGTTATTCACTTCACCTGTGTTCATAATGTTATGCCTGATCAATGTGTATATATACACATATAAAAAAAACAACAACAAAATCACTAAAACAATAAGTATTTAAGTACATTTTTATAATGTACTTTACAAAAACAATATTTTTATTAAGAACGTCTATTTAGGAATGTTAAATATTAGGAACATTAGGAATGTCTATTTTTTTATTTTACGTTGACATCTGTATGTTTTGTAATTTGAAGACGACACATCAGGTGTCCAATTGGCGGCTGTGAGGAAGTGCAGATGCGGGAAGATTATTACAGTCGGATCACATACAGGATGCAGTGAAGTCCACTGCAGTCCTCTGACGCAATCGCTCCTTTACTCCCTCCTCTCCTCTTTAGGCATGTGTTTGTTGCTCTATGAATCTTACAGAAACTGCTTACCCCATCAGCTTTTGGTCATGGTGTAGTGGCAGGCATGAATATGTACGGCGGATGGGTTCATGACTGGAGACCACTGCGGTGAGGGAGTTTAAAATACCACAGGAACTTAAAATCAGAGATCGAGATTGCGGCGGGAGCGTAGTCATCCAAGTGTAGGCCCATGAAAATAAATGATACAGAATAAAAGAAAAAAATGAGTCCAGTGGTTCTTTCATCGATTAATCTACAGCGCCATAGCAAACAAAGTTATATTGCCTCTGAGTTGTGGGCTTGCAGTCTAAATTGATTGTAATAAACCAGGTGGTTAACACAACAAAATGTGAAGACGACACGTTTTTCAATTTAGTTGTCATCTAGTGGCAAATGATTCATTTGAGCGGTTTGTCAATGAATCTTTCAGAAAGACTCACAGGTTTTGAATCAGTCTGAGTGGTTCCTGAATTTACATCAGGCACGCTTAATGTGACATTCATTTGATGATGTGTATTTTTGAGCATCCCTGATTCAACAATTGCAGGAGTTTGAGGGCGGGGCTACGTGTTTATCCAGCCAATGGAAGACAGAGGGAGTGTTTGGGAATAACCTGATAACCTTCATTCATTTTCATATTCATTTAGTGATTCTAATGGTGCAGACACAATTTGGCTTTATATTGTTACAAAAATAGTATATTTTTTATAGAAATCTTTTGTAACATTATAAATGTCTTTACTGTCACTTTTGATCAATTTAATGCATCCTTGCTGAATAAAAGTGTCATAGAAAGTGAAATGAATGATAGTGCCTCAGTCTGCACAGATAGATATGTTGTAAATAACGCATGATTCGGATACACGTGTCTTCTGAGTGATTCAGGGTCAAACACGGCCAGAATGCAGAACAGCCAAGCATTAGTGAGGCCACTATTAAGATTGAGATGCGTGAAGTCACGTCAGAGAGCATACTGGCCCTGCGACGGCAAAGATGAAGACAAAATATACGTGCGAGAGTGAGATGGACTGAAATCGGTTTCAGAAATGGCCTGAAATGCATGCGCTTCAGACCAGAGCTGGTATGAGCGGGAGACGTGCAGCGGTTATTACGAATGGAAGTCCTGACTTTTACACATTAACAATAAAAAATAGTTATAGTAATTAATAGTTTGAATTAGTTTTTATTTTTATATTTTCATTTTAATGTCTGTTTAGTTTATTAAATTTTATTAAAATGAGTTTTTCATTTAAATGTTTTTATTTTTATTCTATTTTATTTATTTATTATTTATATTTTTACTTTTTACTTTATTTATTACATTTTTTTTTTTTTTTTTTTTTCATTTTATTTATAAAGTGATATATATTTTTAATAACCCTGAAATAAATTCAGGGATGCAAACTCATCATAGATGACAAAGGTGTCAAGGATGAGCCTAAAATGCAAAATAATTAGCATAATTAGGGTGATTTTTAAAGATCTATTTCTAAAAGCACAAACCTCATAAAATAACATTTTAAAACATTTAAAAAAATTGTGCTTGCCTTGTACAATATATTCACAGATTGAAATGAAAATCTTAAATACAATTAGAAAATATTAAAAATATTTGTTTAACAGTTTTACATATATTTTCTCATATTTTTTTGTAATGTGTTTTTGTGAAGTCATAATTTTATATATCATAATACTGTTTTGATCTGTTTGCTATTTACCTTTTTTCATAGTCTGTTTTTTTGGTGAATTGCATTAAAACCAGTTAGGGTCAGTTGACCCACAGACATAATAGAATAAGTAATATTACTATGGAACCCACATTAATTAACAAACAAAGCATACAAAAATGTTTTTTTACTTCATAGAAAATTACAAGTGAGATCACATTTCCTGAACCAGGCGTGTCCCATTCCCAGTCTCTCTTCTAAGAAGTAGTGGGAAATAAGTGCACTATCATTAAACTTTGCAAAAAAACAGATTTTTTTATGTAAATCAGCTTGTGCTTCTGAGACACTTTGAAACACTTAAAAGCGGAGCTAGCAAACACTTGACTGCCGTCAGAATGCCAAGATGTTTTCTGCTCTAATTTCAAAGCTCCCCTGCTACACGAAGACACAAGCGGCGTGAAGCATTGATACGCCTCACGCTATGCAGCGTGCATGTGCAATCTGAGAGGTTTATAGGCCATCTTTATCCCCGCTGGACGACAAAATAATTCCTCTCACATAGCGTGTTATGAGGCCGTCCGTGCTTGCGAATTGATTAAAGAGGTGCTAACGACTTGCGTGACTATTAGCGTGTGGTTTTACGCGACCCCTGAGCCATGGGGCCAGTTTAGACGGAGCTTTAATGAAGACCTTTGTCAAAAACCTCTGAAAAAATCTCCGTTCGGCAGGTAGACGAGGTAATGAGGTCGCTAAGGATTCGTCAGACGGAAGACATTAGCATATAAACACAGGTTTTTATTGCTGTAGGCCACAGAAGCCCTTTCCCCCCTGTGAGGCCTTGTCCATCAATGCCGACTTTTGTTTTCTGGAGACGTTGTATGTTGAATCGTAGCACATTAGCAAATCGAGCCACAGAATCCCGCTGTTCTGCTACACCAACTAATTTTGGTTTCTGCATCATCATCGCAGGTAGAAATCAATGCGAACTGCTGGAGCACCGGTGAACATGCGCTTTACGTTGGCTGTTTGACTACTACTTTCTTTTTTGCATCCCGATTTGAGAAGTACACCTAGATGATTGAAGAACAGTCTGAACACGGAAACCTCTCTCGACCAGTAAGAGCGAGGGATGAGTTGTTTTTAATAAAGAATGGCAGCACCGCTCTCATTTCCAATGGCCTGACAGCTCTTTCTTTCTCTGATTTCCTCTCTTTCTCTCTGACGGTGTTTATATTAAACCCACAGGCTGGGGTTGTAAATGTTGGGATCTTTAACTCTGAAATGTCTCTCCCACACAGACACACATCCTGCTGATGTGATGTCACAGTCTCTGCTGTTCTTCTGCTCACATCCTCTTATTTTTTTATGCACACACTGGAGTACTTGATTCTGATTGGGTAATTGTGGCATTCTGTGGTTGAATATATTTGTTTAAAGTGTCATGAAGCCTAGTCGTTTACACCTCAGAGGTGCAAAAAATCTCTTAAAATGGGAGTGTAAAGCTTTGGAAAAGTGTAGAGGAGGGAAGAGGGGAGACAACAACCAATAAAACTCAGACCTGAAACACTTATTGTACAGACACATGAATATTAAAATATGACCACGGAGAGAAATAAATGAGCACCTTGATGCATTTTAAAAATATAACCCTATATGACAACAAACTGCTAAAACGAGGGAGAAACACGGAAGAACATTTTAAATGTCTAATAATATTTTCAGTACATTTAAGAACACTGAAGTGTCTAAACAAACGACACGCGTCAGTTTAACACCGAAAGAATAAAGAGTTACTTTTTACCCATTCTTCTTTGAATTTTCGTTCTACATTTATTGTCTTCTGTGTATCAGAATAATCCATCACGTTCATGATCAGACGTACGACTGTATAAGTGTCATTATATTTCATTTGAAGACGACGTGATTAAAAATGTGCGCATACACAGTCCTGGTCCATGTTTAGAGCACGAGAGTATATGAAATATGTCCATAAAAAACTTGAAATTCACTTGCTGTAATGTAATATAACATAACTTTTTATTTATATATATATATATTATAACCATTATAAATACAATGCAATCTAAATGTCTAAATTATACATTATAGTTGAGTTTTACTCTCATTGTCTACTTAACGTGTAATATTTAATAAAATAGTTTATAAATAATTGTATTATTTGTAATTGTATTTATAAACTTAATAATAATAATTTTTAGACATATCTAAAATATATATGTGTGTGTGTGTGTGTGTGTGTATATGTGTGTATATATATATATATATATAAATTAGATACTAATTATTATTATTATTATTATTATTATTATTATATACAAACATATAAATATGAATACAAATAATATTTTTTTCTCATTTTGTTTTCATTTGTCAAATGAAATTGTCATTACATTATTTCAGGTCACAGCACTTGTTTTCAAATGCTTGCTGGAATACCTCGTTTAAGGTTAAAAAGTCAGTCACTCCTGTTGCCATGACGATCACCATAGGAGCTGCTCAAACGGTGTCGAGAGTTCCCAAGGGAACCATCTGAACTGTGAAGCTCTCCATATCATACAGGTGCCAAGCGGCACAATCCACACGAGTGTTTCCCAGTGCGTCATCGCTTTAACTGCGTATTCCTGTGTGATTCATCCAATAAAGGGAGAGGCAAATTAAGAATCATTTAAAGAACATTTGTGACCTCATGAACTGGTCATTCCCTCTGGATAGCCTATGAACTCTGATTGATAAACTGCTTAATAGGTTCATATTTGCCCAGATTTCCATTTTCTTCTATCATTTTGCAACAAAAACCTTTAATCGCGGTAAAATTAATTTTACCCACAGCCTGTCGTGGCTTATGGTTTTATCAGGCAGGCTGAGAACTCATGTTATTCATATGTCTGTTTCGACTCAATGTACTAATGAATGTTTAATGTCCAAGTTAGAGAGGTGAGTGTGCTAATTCTGTTTTTCTTCGGGCTCTTGTAGTTGATCTCCTGGGGCTTCTGAAGTGGAGGTCCAACACCAGTTTACTACAGCAAAACCTGCGTCACCTGATGAAAGTGGAAGGAGGGGAGGTGGTTAAGGTGTGTATAAATCCTCTGACAGAAAGAAAAACAAACTCCCAGCTTTCATTCAGACTGCCATCTGGATTCATGCAGAAATGTATGCTACTAATGTAAACGTTTGAAGTTGGTGTGGAGACTTGCGCTTTGATTTATGATATGAAATTATGAATGAACTCTCTGCTGTACTTCAAAAGCTTTTTGCTTATTAGTTTGCAGTTTTTCCCCCTTTTTTGTAAGGCAACCAGCAAAAAATGCTGAGATATTTATAGAAATTGCATTTCCGAAAGTGTTTTCAGTACATTGTGTGCTTGGGCTGTGAAATTATAGAAATGCAGTATATAGATGTCCTTGCTGTTTGCATACAACAAACATATTTTGCAACCAGTTGTTGTCTGATTTGAACAAATTACTCTTATGGACTGATTCCTTTCATGAATGGGCCAGAAAGTGCCATGAATCAGTTTCAGTTATTTTGACTCACTCACTCACAGACGCACACTCACTCACAGACGCACACTCACTCACTCACAGACACACTCACTCACTCACTCACAGACACACTCACTCACTCACTCACTCACAGACACACTCACTCACTCACTCACTCACAGACACACTCACTCACTCACTCACAGACACACTCACTCACTCACTCACAGACACACTCACTCACTCACTCACTCACTCACAGACACACTCACTCACTCACTCACTCACTCACTCACAGACACACTCACTCACAGACACACTCACTCACTCACTCACAGACACACACACTCACTCACTCACTCACAGACACTCACTCACTCACTCACTCACTCACAGACACACTCACTCACTCACTCACTCACTCACTCACAGACACACTCACTCACTCACTCACTCACAGACACACTCACAGACACACTCACTCACTCACTCACTCACTCACTCACTCACAGACACACTCACTCACTCACTCACTCACAGACACACTCACTCACTCACTCACTCACAGACACACTCACTCACTCACTCACTCACAGACACACTCACTCACTCACTCACTCACAGACACACTCACTCACTCACTCACTCACAGACACACTCACTCACTCACTCACTCACAGACACACTCACTCACTCACTCACTCACAGACACACTCACTCACTCACTCACTCACTCACTCACAGACACACTCACTCACTCACTCACTCACTCACTCACTCACAGACACACTCACTCACTCACTCACTCACTCACTCACAGACACACTCACTCACTCACTCACTCACTCACTCACTCACAGACACACTCACTCACTCACTCACAGACACACTCACTCACTCACTCACTCACAGACACACTCACTCACTCACTCACTCACTCACAGACACTCACTCACTCACAGACATTCACTCACTCACAGTCACTCACACACTCACTCACACACTCGCTCACACACTCACTCACTCACACACTCACTCACTCACTCACTCACTCACACACTCACTCACTCACTCACACACTCACTCACACACTCACACACTCACTCACACACTCACACACTCACACACTCACTCACTCACTCACATACTCACACACTCACTCACTCACTCACTCACTCACTCACTCAGACACTCACTCACAGACACACTCATTCACTCACTCACTCACTCACTCACAGACACACTCATTCACTCACTCACTCACTCACAGACACACTCACTCACTCACTCACTCACTCACTCAGACACACACACTCAATCCCTCTCACTCACTTACTCACTCAGACACTCACTCACTCAGACACTCACTCACTCACTCACTCACTCACTCAGACACACACACTCAATCACTCTCACTCACTTACTCACTCAGACACTCACTCACTCAGACACTCACTCACTCACTCACTCACTCACACAGACACTCACTCACTCAGACACTCACTCACTCACTCACTCACTCACTCACTCACTCAGACACTCAGACACTCACTCACTCACTCACTCACTCAGACACACACACTCAATCACTCTCACTCACAGACACACTCATTCACTCACTCACTCACAGACTCACTCACTCACTCACTCACTCACTCAGACACACACACTCAATCACTCTCACTCACTCACTCACTCACTCAGACACTCACTCACTCAGACACTCACTCACTCAGACACTCACTCTCACTCACTCACTCAGACACACACACTCAATCACTCTCACTCACTTACTCACTCAGACACTCACTCACTCAGACACTCACTCACTCACTCAGACACACACTCACTCACTCACTCACTCACTCACACAGACACTCACTCACTCAGACACTCACTCACTCACTCACTCACTCACTCAGACACTCACTCAGACACTCACTCAGACACACACTCACTCACTCACTCACTCACTCACTCACTCACTCACTCAGACACTCACTCACTCACTCACTCAGACACACACACTCAATCACTCTCACTCACTCACTCACTTACTCACTCACACTCACTCACTCTCTCACTCACTCACTCACTCACTCACACAGACACTCACTCAGACACTCACTCACTCAGACACTCACTCACTCAGACACTCACTCACTCAGACACTCACTCACTCAGACACTCACTCACACACACTTACTCACTCACTCACTCAGACACACTCACTCACTCACTCACTCACTCACTCACACAATCACTCACTCAGACACTCACTCAGACACTCACTCAGACACTCACTCAGACACTCACTCAGACACTCACTCAGACACTCACTCAGACACTCACTCAGACACTCACTCAGACACTCACTCAGACACTCACTCAGACACTCACTCACACACTCCACACTCACTCACTCACTCACTCACTCACTCAGACACACACTCACTCACTCACACACACACTCACTCACTCACTCACACACTCACACACTCACTCACTCACTCACTCACTCAGACACACACTCACTCACACACTCACTCACACAATCACTCACTCAGACACTCACTCAGACACTCACTCAGACACTCACTCAGACACTCACTCAGACACTCACTCAGACACTCACTCAGACACTCACACACTCACTCACACACTCACTCACTCACTCACTCAGACACTCACACACTCACACACTCACTCACACACTCACACACTCACTCACACACTCACTCAGACACTCACTCAGACACACACTCACTCACTCAGACACACACTCACTCACTCACACACACACTCACTCACTCACTCACACACTCACACACTCACTCACTCACTCACTCACTCAGACACACACTCACTCACACACTCACTCACACAATCACTCACTCAGACACTCACTCAGACACTCACTCAGACACTCACTCAGACACTCACTCAGACACTCACACACTCACTCACACACTCACTCACTCACTCACTCAGACACTCACACACTCACACACTCACTCACACACTCACACACTCACTCACACACTCACTCAGACACTCACTCAGACACTCACTCAGACACACTCACTCACTGACACACACTTACTCACTCACTCACTCAGACACACACACTCACTCACTCACTCACTCATTCACTCACTCACTCACTCACAGACACACTCACTCACAGACACACTCACTCACAGACACACTCACTCACAGACACACTCACTCACAGACACACTCACTCACAGACACACTCACTCACAGACACACTCACTGACACACACACTCACTCACTCACTGACTCTCACTGTCACTCACTGACTCTCACTCTCACTCACTCACAGACACACACACTCACTCAGACACACACACTCTCTCACATACTCACTCTCTGACACTCACTCACTGACACTCACTCACAGACAAATTCACTCACTCACTGACACACTCTCTCTCACTCACTCACTCACTCACTGACACACATTCACTCACAGACACACACACTCACTCACTCACTCACTCACTCACACACTCACACACTCACTCACTCACAGACACACTCACTCACTCACTCACTCACTCACTCAGACACACACTCACTCAGACACTCACTCACTCAGACACACACTCAATCACTCACTCAGACACACACACTCAATCACTCTCACTCACTCACTTACTCACTCAGACACTCACTCACTCACTCAGACACTCACTCACTCAGACACACTCACTCACTCACTCACTCACTCACTCAGACACTCACTCAGACACTCACTCAGACACTCACTCAGACACTCACTCAGACACTCACTCAGACACTCACTCAGACACTCACTCAGACACTCACTCAGACACTCACTCAGACACTCACTCAGACACTCACTCAGACACTCACTCAGACACTCACTCAGACACTCACTCAGACACTCACTCAGACACTCACTCAGACACTCACTCACTCAGACACACACACACACACACGCACTCACTCACTCACTCACTCACTCACTCACTGACACTCACTGACACTCACTGACACTCACTCACTCACTCATTTAGACACACACACTCTCACTCACTCATTTAGAAACACACACACACACTCTCACTCACTCATTTAGAAACACACACACACACTCTCACTCACTCATTTAGAAACACACACACACACTCTCACTCACTCATTTAGAAACACACACACACACTCTCACTCACTCATTTAGAAACACACACACACACTCTCACTCACTCATTTAGAAACACACACACACACTCTCACTCACTCATTTAGAAACACACACACACACTCTCACTCACTCATTTAGAAACACACACACACACTCTCACTCACTCATTTAGAAACACACACACACACTCTCACTCACTCATTTAGAAACACACACACACACTCTCACTCACTCATTTAGAAACACACACACACACTCTCACTCACTCAGACACACACACACACTCACTTACTCACTCACTCACAGACACACACTCACTGACACACACTTACTCACTGACACTCACTCACTCACTCACTGACACACACTCACTCACAGACACACTGACACACACTCACTCACAGACACACACTCACTCACTCACACACACACTCACTCTCTGACACTCACTCACACAGACTCACTCACTCACTCACTCACAGACACATTCACTCACTCACTCACAGACTCACTCACTCACTCACTCACTCACTCACTCACTCACTGACACACACTTACTCACTCACTCACTCAGACACACACACTCACTCACTCACTCACTCATTCACTCACTCACTCATTCACTCACAGACACACTCACTCACAGACACACTCACTCACAGACACACTCACTCACAGACACACTCACTCACAGACACACTCACTCACAGACACACTCACTCACAGACACACTCACTCACAGACACACTCACTCACAGACACACTCACTCACAGACACACTCACTCACTCACTGACTCTCACTGTCACTCACTGACTCTCACTCTCACTCACTCACAGACACACACACTCACTCAGACACACACACTCACTCACATACTCACTCTCTGACACTCACTCACTGACACTCACTCACAGACAAATTCACTCACTCACTGACACACTCTCACTCACTCACTCACTCACTGACACACATTCACTCACTGACACACATTCACTCACAGACACACACACTCACTCACTCACTCACTCACTCACTCACTCACTCACTCACTCACACACTCACACACTCACTCACTCACTCACAGACACACTCACTCACTCACTCACTCACTCACTCAGACACACACTCACTCAGACACTCACTCACTCAGACACACACTCAATCACTCACTCAGACACACACACTCAATCACTCTCACTCACTCACTCACTCACTCACTCACTCACTCACTCACTCACTCACTCACTCACTCACTCACTCACTCACTCACTCAGATCATTCAAAGTAATTTCAAATAAATAAGTTGTTAGATTAACCCTGATGCAAACCTTATTTCTTGTGAGATTTATGTCAACCTATTTACTGACCGGTTGTTCATATTGTTAGAAGTACACATCCGTAATAGAGTGATTTTGTTGTAATAATTAATGCTTAAATACTATAAACTGGTTATTGTAGAGTGTTAGAGAATATAATTTAATATGAAACCCCTGTAAGATACGGCTCATTTCTGTTACTTTTCCCTCACGGATCATGTGTTTGAATGCCAGTTTGCTCCTGAAGGCGTTGTGTCTCATGATTTCTCTCGCCGCTGTGAAGGCAAACACACTCGAGCTGTCAGCAGCTTAGAGGGAGAAAGATGGAGGCAGAGACATCCGTGTGCTGTAAATGTCCCCTCAACCTCCCTGTAACATATTTTGCAGCCTTTCTGCCATGTGTCTGCCACATAAATATAAAACGTCCTGCCAGAACAATAGTGGCAGTTGTTCCAGACTGCAGATCTGCATTGGTTTACTTAATGCACGTTGCACATCAGTTGCGAACGCGGTTTCATCTTCACTTGGTTACACTTTACAGTAAAGCTCAGTTTATTTGTTTTTAATAATGTTTTCCCAAAGTCTCCCAAAGTTCCTTCTCCTCCTAGGGTGTTCTGGAAGAAGATTTCATCCTTCAAATGGCAGACAATAAATAAACCGTAAAGCGTGAAAGCTTTTCTTTAATGTTGCAGTGCCTTTGAATCATTCCCGCAGATGTTTTCTCCAGTATGTTTACAGTGAAGTGAGTGATCCGTGCCATGGGGTGGATTTTGAAGGAAACCCCTATCAGGAGCACAAAGACGATTGCACTGCATTATTATGTCACCCTCGCCGCTTTCATGCGGCATGTCCGTACTGTCCACAGAAATTACATTTCAAACTTGGCAGTTATGGGAAGGTGTTTTAGCACACAGCGTGAGGAAAGTACATAATCATGTTGAGTGGGACACCCGCTGGAAACATTAAGGGGGGTCTTTCTTTCTCGCACTCTCTGTGGTGAGTGGTCAATTATTCACTTTGTTTCTGGCCAATAAATGGACTGCCTTGTGATCAGTGTGTGCACGGTTGAGAAACACACACTCACAGGAGGACCTACAATTACAGTGTGTAATCTCCATATTAACAGTTGTTTGAATTAACTGCTTCAGGCCACCCAACAACAGCTTTCATATATTTAACCACACCTCAGACTTGAATAAGGGTTTTTGTTTTGTAGATTTTGTTGGGCCTGTCCCCCAATAGTTTGGAAACATTACTATTTTTAATGTTTTAGAAAGAAGTCTCTTATGCTCTTCAAGCCTGCATTTATTTGATCAAAAATACAGAAAAAATACTTTTTTTTTTTGGATTGCTTTCTGAGTTATGTACACCTTATGTGAGCGGTGGCATCTTTAACATGCCGAATCTCATCTCGGACTGAGGACAGATTTATGACCGTTATAGACTTTCAATGTCCTGTATCTGTTGCGACTTGTTCTGTCCTGGATGTTTGCGGCAGCTTCAGTGCGGTTAGTGTGAGTGTTTATTTATTCCCCTCAAGGGCACATTCTTCCTCTCCTCGCAGTGATTGTAACCAAAGGCCATGCAGCAGATGTGCCAAACACTGCGCTAGAAACACAAACACTCGCGCTCGGAGAATTTCAGCATTGAAATGTTTTCACACTGAATTTGTTACTGCAGTGTCTGTGCGATTTCTGTTTGCATTGTGCTTATAAAAATAACACTTTTTAGAAACCTGTATTATGAATTTGAATTGTTTTCATAATGCAATATAATACATATTGCTTAGTCACTTATATATTTAGTTCTCAGGCAAAATACATGAAATAACGCATATTATAAATGTTTTGTGCACTGGTGGTTTCTTCCCCCTCTTTTTTGCTTTGTTTCAGGGGTGTCAATGGTTCACATTTTTTTTCAAAATTTTATTTTATTTTATTTTTTTTAAACTCAGGTCCCCCTCAAAACTGAATTAAGACCGTCTTCGGCAGTGGAATGAAAACCAGTCGTTTTTGGCTGGTATTGTGATTTGCTTGCATCATGCATTTAGTTCAATATTTATTTATTTAGTTCAATTTTTTTAACCACCATTTTATCTTTGTCCATTTAGTATTTTCTCATTTTAAATGAGAATTATTAATATAATAATATAGCCACCCATGTGGACAGAGAACAAGTCACAACTTGATCGAACCAAAACGAATATATACCGATCAGGCATAACATTATGACCACCTATGACAGGTGAAGTGAATAACACTGATTATCTCTTCCTCACGGCACCTGTTAGTGGGTGGGATATATTGGGCAGCAAGTGAACATTTTGTCCTCAAAGTTGATGTCTTAGAAGCAGGAAAAATGGCCAAGCGTAAGGATTTGAGCGAGTTTGACAAGGGCCAAATTGTGATGGCTAGACGACTGGGTCAGAGCATCTCCAAAACTGCAGCTCTTGTGGGGTGTTCCCGGCCTGCAGTGGTCAGTATCTATCAAAAGTGCTCCAAGGAAGGAACAGTGGAGAACCGGAGACAGGTTCATGGGCGGCCAAGGCTCACTGATGCACTTGTGGAGCGAAGGCTGGCCTGTGTGTTCCGATCAAACTTACCCCAGATCACAACTTACTGGACTTAAAGGATCTGCTACTAACATCTTGGTGCCAGATATCATAATGTTATGCCTGATCAGTGAATAAATATATATATTTTTAAATATGACCTTGATTTTTTTATAGTTATTCATATTCTGTTATAACTTACCATTTTCTGAATGCTCTGACTTGTATAATTAATATTGATACTACGTAGATTAAAGGATGCTGCATTAAGTGAAATGAAAGTGAGCAGAGTGAATGGATGTGTTTGAGTGTCTGAATTGTAGGCACATATAGGCCTGTATAGCTGGATCTGAGCTGTAATTCTCCTCCTGCTGTGATGTCCTTGGTCGATTGTCATTGAGCATCAACTGAATGACAGCAGATATTAAAGTGGACAGCATGTGGTTTAGATTGAAAGTCCATGAAGCTGACAGCATATTGGTTTCCACACTTCCTCCCTTTCAGTAAAACACAGACACACACCATTCTGTGATGGTCAATTTCGCCTTGTAATCTCTGTGTGTGTGTGTTCAGTTTCTGCAGGACACTTTGGACGCTCTCTTCAACATTATGATGGAGAACTCAGACAGTGAAACATTTGATACTCTTGTTTTTGATGCTCTGGTAAGATTGTCATGATCTATGCTTGAAATATGCACAATTTAAAAATAAAATATATTTCAATCCTTAAATTTTACAGAGAGAGAGAGAGATTTTCATTTTAAATGTCACATTTCATTAGTAAACCAATTTTTTTATAATCTGAATATCAGATAATGATAACAAAATGCTCTTATTAGAATATATGTTATTAGTATTGTTAATAGTTCTGTTTCTTTCCAGTTGCCCTAACATTTTAATATATTGGTTTTAAAGGTAGGATTAATTTAGGTAGATATATGTACATGTTTTAACATCTCAGTCTGTGTCTAGCATGTGTCATGTTAAATTATATTAATATTTTCATTTTTTTTTTAAATAAATGACAATATAGTGTTATCAGCACTTCATTAGATTTTTTTAATTATATTTAATGCTTTCACAAATAAAATAAATAAATTATATATATAATAACAGTATTAATTTAGGTTAATACTGAGATATATTTGCATAATGTTAACAACCCGAGTCTATAGTGTCATGCAAAGTTATATTAATATTTCATAAATTACAATGACATTATCAGTTCTTCTGCTAAACATTATTTTGTTTAATATTTAATAATATATAATTTATATTAAAGCTAATAGTTATTTTTTTTCTGAAAGGTCTTCATAATTGGACTGATCGCAGACAGGAAGTTCCATCATTTCAATCCGGTTCTGGAGACCTACATCCGCAAGCACTTCAGCGCAACCCTTGCTTACACGTGAGTGAGAAATGAAGGAATGCTTTCATGCCGCTGTCTCTGTGTTAATGTGTTTTTTTGTTTTAAAACACTGTGTGTGGATATTTTTCAGAAAGCTGACTAAAGTCCTGAAGAACTATGTGGATAATGCTGAGAAGCTGGCAGAGCAGCTGCTGAAAGCTCTGAAGGCTGTGGATTACATCTTCAAATTCATTGTGAGGTCCCGGGTTCTCTTTAACCAGTACGTCGGTTCTTCCTTCACATTCATATCTCATGTTTTGTTCATCCTACATCTGAGGTTTCAGGTTCACCCAAAGTTTTATTTGTAGTCTGAACTGGAGAATCAAGGTTAGGTTGGTTATCTTCAGCAGTAAATATTAGAAGCATAATTTACAAATATGTGCAAATTTTTACAGTAATTATTATTCTTTGTTAATATTAGTTAATAAAAATGCTGTTCATTGTTAGCTCAGGTCCATTAAATAGGCTAATATTAACAGATGCAACTTTTAATAATGCATTAGTAAATGTTGAAATTAACAGCAACTAAGATTAACAAATGCTGTTGGACGTATTGTTGTGTAAACAATTGTTTAAAAATAAATAGCCTATTAAGTCTTAATTTTGATATTAATGGTGATAGACCGCTGACAGCTCAGGTGAGAAGGTCGCTTATCTTGGCGTGGTGCAATATATCCGTGCAGCACCAAAGTTATTAGGCAATTATTTCACAACCTTTATTATATACACCTCGGAAAAATAACGAGGTCTAGACCTGCTACCATCATCGTGAGGTGAAAACGAGGATCCATTCTGCCAATGTCTCACAGCGATGTTGACGTCTGTAAATTCCTTCAGAAAACAGTGTGTGGTGCACTTGAGCGCATTTTTCAGACACAAATCTGATTTGAAGTAGCTTCTTATGAAATTGGGAGCAGCAACGGAACAATTTGTTAAAAAAAAGTTTTATTGTTATATATTACGTTATTATATATTACCAAGATAATTTTTTTGGGGCCTTATGGGGGGTCCCTCGATGCTTATCAGAGGTCCTGGACCCCCCCAACCCTCCCCTCAATTCGAACACACACACTCACTTTCTTCTGGTAGTCTGTCGTCGTCCGATGATGACTTCTATGATTCGTGGGTTCTGTGATGACTGTATAGTCCGATGCGTGAAGCACACTGTCTTTTAAATTAAAAAGGAAAAAAAAATGTATATGGTTGTTTTTATGAATTCAGATAATCAAGTAGCTAGTAGCCTACTATTTACTGGTAAATATTACAGTAAACAAACATCACAGACAATGGCAGACAGTGACCAAGGCAGCTCTGGCATAATGTCAATAACACTTCTATAAATTACTTCTTTACAGTTATTGATGTAAGCATCCCTAAAGTACCAAAAAAAGGTACCGTTGGGAACCGGCACCGAATTTCAGGTACCGGTTAAAATGTGAACGGTACCCAACCCAAGTTACTACTACTACTACTACTACTACTACTACTACTACTACTACTACTACAAGTACTACTACTATTATTACTATTATTGTTACTACTACTACTACTACTACTACTACTACTACTACTACTATTATTACTACTACTATTACTACTTAAAAATAATAATAATAATAATAATAATAATAATACTATAATAATAATTTGGTGGTGGTTGAGATTAACCCTTTCCATATGTTAAGCTCTATGTAAATGTAATGTAACGTTATGTTAAAAAAGTCCCCCCCCCCCCCCCCCCCCAACACACACACAAATCGTGTAGCCCTACTATAAATATATTGTGCAGTAGCAGACAAGTTGCAAAAATAATAAATGATGGCGTATCCAACATATACTCAAACTTTGTTTTATTTCCTCCTTCGTAAAATCGTTTTCCCAGCCAATAAGCTGCAGTTAAGGCTAAGAAATGTGACAGTTTGATCTGAAATGCCACACCTTTATCAAACTGAAGTGCCCTTGTTTCCTGACGGATGGGAGGATGTGTTTGAGGCGGGCAGGAAGTGGAATGGGCAGCGATGCTGATTTAGGGAGACGGAGGACATGTTGAGTAATGACTCGGCCTAAATTAAGTTCAGCGCTGGTGATTAGCTTGTTGTCAGCGGGTGAAGTATATGATGGTGTCTCTCAGGCCTGTCTGAGGAGAGGATCTCGTTCTCTTAACTACCTGAACGTTCAGGCTCCTGACACCACAGACCTGTGAAAGACACTAATAAGAAGAGTCTGATCTGATTTACTTTGCTTCTCGCTTACAGGCTTAACCTGCTCCTGGAGTTCACGAATTAATGCTGAATCCGACCGCACACGTCTTATAGTCTGGGATCTACTAGACAGGGCTTCAGACAATGAATATGATGAGAAATATGACGACAATAAATAATTATGATATGATTGAGTAGCTATTGGTGTCAGACCGGAAAACTTTCTCAAAACTGGCTTAAAAGTTTCATCAAATAATCATCAATTTTCAATGTTTGCTGCAGCCCTGTTCAGGATGATTCTTAAAACCGTTTTTATTTTTTATTTATTTTTATTTATTTTTTTTCCGAAAATCAACATTAATAAACAGAGCAATTCCAGTAGGGTCCTCACACCATCTGTGCTCGGCCCTAAAAATACATTTTTTTAAAATTATTTTTTGATGTCTGGATGTTGGATGATTTTTTAAATCAATAGCATATGATTTTGAATTTTTTTATTTTTTTATTTATTTTGCATTGTCCTTTTTATAACAATTAAGCACATTCCTCTCAACATCATCTCATTACTGTAATTAATATGATTTATTTTAATAAAATATGCATAAACTACAAGTCTTACTACCATGATATATACTTACAATAGTACATAAGTTTTTGTTTTTATCAAAAAAAAAATATTTTTATTGTATTTTTGCTAAATATTTTTTTTATTATTTAAGGATATATATGATGTATGGTATGTATGGTATGCATTGTATGTATTGTATGTTTGTGTATATGATAGAACTGCATTTTTATATATATGTGTGTGTGTGTGTGTGTGTGTGTGTGTGTATGTATGTATATAATGTGTATGTGTATATAATGTATAAAAATAATGCAGTTCTTTCATATGTCCCCTGTATTGTTGTAATTTATGGGTATAAAGCACTTTAAAATAATTAATGGTCAACTGGAGCATGAAGAATATTTCAATATGTTTGACGGGCCATTAGTTAAGTGTGTGTGTGTGTGTGTGTGTTTTGATGGAGGGCTGGTCTAATGTAAATGCTCTGGATGAGGGTGAGAATGTCTGACTTCAGAGCACAGAGAGTCAGGTAGGGCTAATCACATCAGCAAAGGCCGCATTTAATGAATGCATAAACGCTGAAATTCTCCTGATGTTTGTTTGGATGGTTGGAGCGATGCCGAGAAGGCCCGTCAGCTCTCTGCCCTTCAAACTAGATTACAGAGCAATTCATCAGTCTGATCAGCCTGTAATCGGGAGCTAGTTTAGAGGTGCCAGTGAACAGGTGTGTGTGTGTGTGGAGTGTGATACATTGTTTTTGATGTGGATTTGTATGGCTCCGGCTAGTTTGATGTCATGGATTTGCATAGCAAACATGTAGACCGGTCTGTTGCCTCTCTGATGATTTAGATTAAATGATTCTTGCCTCCCGAGCCCCTGATCATCTGCTGTTTGTGTGTTTTCCTTCAGGCTCTACGAGAACAAAGGCGAGAGTGATTTTATGGAGTCCCTGAGGAATCTCTTTGCTTCGTTTAACGCCATGATGAACAGCAGTGCTGAGGGGACCGGCGGGGTGAAGGTAAGACTGCTTTAGGAACCTGTTTCTGATGAGCTGAACATCTAAACGCTGCATTAGTAGAGATCAAATGAAAATGTAGTTATTTACACCTCTGTCGTTCCTTGCTTGACTTTTTCATGCACATATAACACAAAAGATGTTTCTAAAAATGTTCACGCTGTTCCTTTACATACAACGAAGGACTACAAATGACATAGCAGTAGACCATACGACTACCAAACTACCTAATGTGCGCTGCATTTCCAGTCGTATGAAGTGTCATTTGTTCACCTCTAATGATAACAAAAGAATAAATAAATACTGTTTCCCCTAGAAACGTTCCCCTAGCCTGCTATTGGTCATTTAAACGGTTAGCCCCACCCCAAAATCACACCATTGTGTGTGTGGATATATATATAATATATATATATATATATATATATATATATATATATATATATATATATATATATATATATATATATATATATATATATATATATATATATATATATATATATATATATATATATATAATATATTAGGGCTGTCACTAACGATTATTTTGGTAAACGAGTAATCGGTCGATTATTTTGACGATTAATCAAGTAATCGGATATTTTCTTGTGGTAATAAAATAGACCTAAGCAAACAATAGCCTTTAAAATGACTTAAAATACATATATAATAACAATGAGGCAATAATAATCGTTTCAAATAAAGTATCAAAATCAAGTAATCATATTATAGTTTTATAGAAAAACACTGTTAAAATGCATAATATAATATACATAATATAGACAATATGTATAACAAATTCCTGCAGAGGGCGCCAACCGCCTGGCGTTGTTACAATTTACAGCAGATCAAATCCTGGTTTCATTTTGGCCAAACGATATTTAATTCAAATGTTAACTTAATCTTTAATATTTGGCAACTTCTTTAAAATATAAATGCTACATCCACTGTAATTTGTTGAATAAGAACATGTGGACATCAAAACATGCAAACTCAGATCGAGCGTTTAGACTTTTTTTTTAAATCGCAATGAACAGTTTGCATATTTAGACACATGATGTATTCTCCTGTGTTGGCATAGGTTTATAAATGATTTACCTTACAAATCTGATGAAATGGCACACATTGCGTTCCTAGATGAATGTTACAAGCAACCCAAACTCTGAGATTAAGTTTGAGATGCTCCACGCGTGTAAATGATAACAGTTCATGTGGAGCAGCACCTGTGAACGGAGCCGCTCTGAGCCGCATGTAACCGTCACGCATTTAAATAATTAAATCACTCAATAGCATTATCTATGCTGTAGTAAGCATCTAATAATGCGGTTCATGGATTCTCGTCTGTGGAATGCGGCACTTCCGGTATTTTGCCGGTTATTCGACATACATAAAACATTTTTTTTTTTTTTTTAAATCAAGTACTCCTAAATTAATTGAGGAATCGTGACAGCCCTAATAATATATGTGTGTGTGTGTGTGTGTGTGTGTGTATATATACGCACACGCACACACACACACTTTCAGTCTTATGATAGCTTATGTGAGGAAAAATCTGAAATTTAGATCTCTACTCTCTGAAAATCCCTTGTAGCTTTCAAAATTCATTTGCACATTCATTTATTCAAAATTGATGCATCACTGTCAGTTAAGAGGCATGAAATTTGGCATAAATTGTGCCAAGCATGACATAGTTTTGCATAGCTAGACTTATCGAAATGAACTGCCCACTTAGACACAGAGAAACTGATACTTAAAAGAAATCTGTTATTTATCATAAATTTGATGGCACTAACCTGGATAACTTTGGAAAATCTAGTGCCTAGTTATTCCTTAAAATTACCCGTTGTATCTATTCATGCGGCATAATTGAATATTTGAGTGCTGTAGTGAACAACATTCTCACAAAATATGAATTCATATGGATTTAGATAACTTCTTACTACTTTAAATACATTACCGTTCAAAAGTTTGGGGAATGTAATTTTTTTTTTGGAAAGAAATGAATACTTTTAGCTACATTATAAATGTCTTTACTTCCACTTTTGATCAATTTAATGTTATAAAATATTTTGTGCTGTTGCTTTTACTTTCTATTCATCAAAGAATCCTGAAATGTATCGCGGTTCATGAGCAAATGTTTATCTAAAGGCTTTATGTCTGAGGACGTCCTCCCAGGGTGCTGGTCTGTTTCTTCTGGAGGACATAAATATTGCTATTTCTGTCTTGCATCTGTTGAAGTGTGTGTTTGTGTCTTTCTCGTCACCTGACCTCCTCCTCTGTCCACTGTGGCTCTGGGTTCGCCCTCTTTAGCTTCTCCTCAAGGTACTCTATCTCTCCTCCTCTCCTTCCATCTGTTTCTCCGCTCCTCCTCCTCCATTTGTGTGAATTTGTTTGTCCTTGACCTTTCCTGTCGCTTCTTTTTTGCATTAACACACCTCTGGTCTAACAAACACACACACACACACACATGCTCAGCATCCGTCACAATAGATCAGGCCCTCTGGACGGGTCGTGAGTGAGCCTGGAGCGATGCAGGTGTGCCGGTGGCTGAGATCTTAGTGGTTTTGTCAGAAAGTAAAAAATTTATGTTTGTAAGACTCACTTGTGAAATGACCAGGGAAGGAATGTGCTTTCCTCTCTGCTGGCATTAAAAAGTGAAATGGCACGACAACTTGAAGTACAGTGTGTTCACATGCGCTCAAAAAGCCTGACAGTTTGAGCTTGTGGAAGACTGTTTTTACTACCATGTTGGGTTTGTTTTTCACCGCTTTGCTGTGTTGTTTTTTAGAGGAAATTAAGGTGAAGTGTGTCATTTGTTGACACCTGTTGTTAACAAACAGTTGACCTCTAGTGTTAACAAAAGGATTTGAAAATGATTTGTAAGTATTATGTATGTATGGATGCATGTATACGTACACACTATTGTGTTGGTCCCCCTTTTTTGCTGCCAAAACAGCCCTGACCCATCGAGACATGGACTCCACTAGACCCCTGAAGGTGTGCTGTGGTATCTGGCACCAAGATGTTAGCAGCAGATCCTTTAAGTCGAGATGGGGCCTCCATGGATCGGACTTGTTTGTTCAGCGCATCACACAGATGCTCGTTTGGATTGAGATCTGGTGAATTTGGAGGCCAACACCTCAAACTCATTGTGATGCTCCTCAAACCATTCCTGAACTATTTTTGCTTTGTGGCAGGGTGCATTATCCTGCTGAAAGAGGCCACAGCCACCAGGGAATACAGTTTCCTTGAAAGGGTGTACATGGTCTGCAACAATGCTTAGGTAGGTGGTACGTGTCAAAGTAACATCCACATGGATGGCAGGACCCAAGGTTTCCCAGCAGAACATTGCCCAAAGCATCACACTGCCTCCGCCGGCTTGCCTTCTTCCCATAGTGCATCCTGGTGTCATGTGTTCCCCAGGTAAGCGACGCACACGCATCCAGCCATCCACGTGATGTAAAAGAAAACGTGATTCATCAGACCAGGCCACCTTCTTCCATTCCTCCGTGGTCCAGTTCTGATGCTCACGTGCCCACTGTTGGTGCTTTCGGCGGTGGACAGGGGTCAGCATGGGCACCCTGACTGGTCTGCGGCCATGTAGCCCCATACGCAACAAACTGCAATGAACTGTGTATTCTGACACCTTTCTATCAGAACCAGCATTAACTTCTTGAGCAATTTGAGCTACAGTAGCTCGTCTGTTTGATCGGACCACACGGGCCAGCCTTCGCTCCCCACGTGCATCAGTGAGCCTTGGCCGCCCATGACCCTGTCGATAATTTATCCATCTTATCAGTTCTTATCCATAACAAACCATAACTATAATTGTCCGTTATTGTTATAGTCCAGAAGTTTTATTTCCTTACTTTGCATGTCCAGTCTTGTGAAAGTATCAGTAACTGTGATTCAGACTTTCCAGCTTCTTATTTGTTCGGTGACACACTATCTGTGAATTTATTGCTGGGAAACTCTTGATCTGACTGGTGTTACAATTTCAAAAACACAGTTACCAGTGAGTTACCACCTCAGATATTCACCTTTTTTTAGTAAACACTTGAACTCCAAGACCGTTTCCATTTGTCAGTGAACTCTCAGGTGAAATCTGAAGCTATGTGGGCTGCTGCAAAGAGAACATTTATCAAATCCGTCACTGCCTCTGTTGACTCAAATGTTCACAGTTCTTTCAGACTCTTTCTTTTTTTTTCTTTTAAATGGTTTCAAAGTATGTCAAACTGTGACACAATGATGATCAAACAGCAAGGAGCCGCTTTATATCCCAATCTGTATACTCTCAGGACCACATTTTCAAGTGTGACTGGAATAAAATCAGATGAACCTCAGCAGACCCACTTTAGAAAGAAGCTTCTAAGCGTTTTGTCTTTTCTTTTACAAGGTTCACATGTTGATTTTTGCCAAACAGTAAGTTTTCCTAAATACTTTTTTTTTCTTTTTTGGGACCTGGAACAAGATTCCTGTCAAACCCTGTCCAAGAAAACCATACAAACCAGAATACAAACCCAACCCCTAACCCAACCCTAAAATCTGATTGGTTGATAAGAAAATTGTTGACAAATCTTTAAGGAACACGTCCTACTTTAATGAGGTTAGAGATCAACATCCTTGTCAATACTGGAACAACCAAACAGATCTACATTACCTGGAGAAAGCAATCCCTTAGACGCTCCCATTCAACCAAATTCTGCTAAAATCTGCTTGTGTATGTGTTTAGATGGACAGGTGTGACGTCTGTGATTGACAGGTGTCAACACTATCACACATTCTCCTGCTGAGTCAGACAGCAAAATCATGGACATTTGATTTGAATGATTTGTTAGAGGAATCACATTTATTTATTATATTAGACATATTTTACAATTTCTATTTATTATATTGTATTTCACATTCTGATAAACCTATATATTTATTTATTATAGATTGTATTTCACATTCTCATTAACCTATTTTATATTTAATGATTTGTTTAATTTTTTACAGACATTGTATTTCACATTCTGATAATCCTATTTATTTGTTTATTTTTACAGACCTATTTCACATTCTGAGAAACTTTTACAGACATTCCACAGTATTTTACATTCTAGTTGGTCATTTTATTTTTTTTAATTTATATAATTTTTACTCTTTTTACAGACGTATTTCACATTCTAAACGTTTAGTTAGTCATCTTTTTTTATATGCATTTTTATGTATTTATTTTACAGATAGTGTATTTCACATTGTTAAACGTCATGTGGACCAGTTGATGATTGTGCTGCTCAGATATCTAGATGAACATTTTGGCGTTAGTGTTAGCTGATGTTAAGAGAAGGAAACACCTGTTCTTGGTTGACTGATCATCTGTGCCCTGCTTATTGATCGGGTGTTGGAGTATTTGTGTTTCGTAACCATCTTCCATTGACAGTACACTCCTCGGGCCGTTCATCACAGCTGGATTTGCTCTGAGCAGAAATGGATTAATGAAAATCACAGCAGCCAGTGTGTCTCATAATCGTTACATGAGGGTCTTGACACCTTCATATTTAAACAATATAATGTCACAACACAGTTCACCAGAAATTAACACAATCCACTAAAATGTTAATTTTTTTTTTTATTCTGACTAACCATGATTTTTTCCCCCTATTTAATGTGTTTAATAGATCATTGATTATACTATTATTTGTGTGAATTTCTAGGGTGCTGCACTGAAATACGTCCCAACTATCGTCAACGATCTGAAACTGGTCTTTGATCCAAAGGAGCTCAGGTGAGTTTATCATCACGCTTGTGGTGTCTTTAGATATTGTTTGTGTTTTTAGCAAATATCAATATATCTTTATTGGAGGTAGACTTTAATTAGCTGCAGTTGTTAGCTTGTTTGAATGCGGAATGTTTAGCATTTAAATATATTCAGGCATGCACACAGGCAAAATTAAATAAAGAATGAGCGTGGTGAGGAGTGTGTGTTTCGCAGCAGAATTCATGGAGTAGCATGGTGTTTTCAAACAATGAGCAACAAATTGAAATAAAAGCTGATTAAAGAGCTCAATCACAACATTTATTTATATTTTTACAAAGTTACAAACCTTTTTTAAGTAAATGCACACTTGTAATAGTTTTGACTTAGAATTACCTTGGGTATATTTTTATTTTATTTGTGTTATTATTTTATTTATTTTGTTTTATTTATTTATTGCAAAGTCCTTTTTTAAATAAATAAAAAAGTTTGTAACAGTTTTGACTTTTTATTTTATTTTTAGATTTCATTTATTTATTTATTTTATTATTTTTATTTTAGATTGTTTATTTTTTTGTTGTTTTATTTATTATTACAAAGTTTTTTAAATAAATGCACAATAGTTGTAATAGTTTAGATTTTTCTTTTTTCTTATTTTATTTCATTTAATTATTTATTTTAGATTATTTTGTTTTATTTTTTCTTTATTCAGTAATTTTTTTAGATATTATATTATATTTTTTATTTTATTATTATTATTATTATTATTATTATTTTTATTTTTTTGTTGTTTTATTTATTACAAAGACTTTTTTTAAATAAATGCACACTTGTAATAGTTTTGAATTTTCTATTTTATTTTTATTTTCTATTATTTTATTCATTTCATTTAATTATTTTATTTATTTTTTCTTTATTCTGTTATTTTTTATGTCTCATGTCTCCCTACTCATCCTGCCTCGCTCTTCTTATCTCTCTCTGCTCATCCTCTCTTTTTCTGTTTTCCTCATGCTCTCTCTCACAAACAAACAAAAAAGATTTTTATCCTCATCCTGTCTCTCTGTCCTCATGTCTCTCTTCATCCTGCTTCTTATGTCTCTCTCGCCTTAATTCCTCCAGTTCATCCTCATCCCCCCTCTCTCTCTCTCTCTCTCTCTCTCTCTCTCTCTCTCCTCATGCCTTTCATCTCATCCTGAGCCTCTCATCATTTGTCTGTCTCCATCTAAGTGACTTTTAGAGGCTCGTAATGAAATCAGTTCTGAGGAGTGGAGTTCTTAAGTCTGATCCGCAGGAGTTTGATGCTCCTCACACAAGTTTCTGTGCATCTGAACTCTAGATCTGATCATCATTAACATCTTTCTGCCTGATGGAGGTTTGCTCGCATGCCATTATCATCACAGTGTTGCTTTGGTGCTCAAGTGTTTCTCACACACTTTAGATTCCACACACAATCAGCGCAAAGTGATCCCGTTGCCGTGGAGACGTGGCGGTCACTCGCCGATCCTGTCTGTTGGTCTGGATAATGCGTTCATCCCTGAGTGGCATTATAATGGAGTCTTGTGATGGCTAAATTTACCACACACACACACACACACACACACAGAGTGAGAGGTGACGGCGCGAATCCTGCTGCTTCTCATTTGATGTTTAGCTGACCATGGTCTTTCCTTGCCAAACCAATTTTCCAAGACGTGACATTTTCACAAGAGGTTTTGTAGCAGCGGGAATCTCGTTAGATTCCCAGAGTAATTTGTGTTGTTGTATTTAGTTTGAGATGTTACGGTATAAATGGACGTTTCAGACGGAGAGAGTCTGTGTGCATGCATAAAAAAGCAGTTACATTTAGTCACAGCCAAATAATTCCTTAACTAACGGTCAACTGATACGGCCGATGCCATTTTCTAGATAGCAGGAGGGTTGATGGTTAATATAATGCTGAAATATTATTATCGATTGAGTTTAATGGTGTATTTAACAGCTAGTTAGTCTTAAATGTGCCGGATAAACGCTTTAGCTTAGAGATCATGTGTGTCCCGACTGAAGTGTCCTCTCACTGTGATTCTTCTCTCACTTTGCAAAGCCTCGTTCTGTTCTTCCCTTCTTTTCATCCCTTGTTCTTTAATCCTCGTGGTTCTTCCTCTGTTGGAGAGTTTCATGGGGTTAAGAGGATTTCAGCCCCTCCTGTGTCGTCTCAGTCTCCTGCGGTTCTCTTCATCACGTCCAGCACTGCCAGAGAGTAAACCTGGCCTTTTCCATTCTCTTCCCTCTTTCCCTTTCCTTATCGCTTTTATTTGCTTGACTGACTTTTCCCTTTCCTTTTTTATTTTTTCCTATTCCTTTCCCTTTTCTTTTGACATTTCCCAATCTCTTTTGTTACCCTTTTTCTTGACTCACTTTTCTCTTCCCTTTTTCATTACCTGTTACATTTTCATTTTCATTTTTTCCTCTTCCATTTAATTTCCTTTTTGTGGCTCATTTTCTATTTTTTTTCCTTCTTTCCCTTTCCCTATTCCTTTACCTTTTTGCTTTCCTTTTCCCAATGTTTTATTTCCCTTTTCGTGACTCACCTTTTATTTTTATTTTTATTTTTATTTTTATTTTTATTTTTATTTTTCCTGTTTTGCTTTCCCATATTGGTTTTATTTCCCAGTTTTTTTTACTCACTTTCCCCATCTTCTCTTCTTTCCTTTCCTTTCCTTTCCTTTCCTTTCCCTTTTTCCCTATTTTATTTTTCCCTTTCTTGACCTTTTTTCTTTTCCTTTTCTTTTATTTACACCTTTCTCGAGTCACTTTCCCTTTTTCACTTCTTTCCCCAATTTCCTTCTGCTTTTCTTTCCCTTTCATTTTCCTTTTTTTGCTTTCATTTTCCCTTTTTTTAAGTTTTATTTCCCTTTTCATGACTCAGTTTTTACATTTCCTTTTCCTTTTTTGCTTTCCCATATCGATTTCATTTCCCTTTTTCTTTGCTCACTTTCCCCATCTTTTTTCCTTTTCCTTTCCTTTTCCTTTCCTTTTCCTTTCCTTTTTCTTTTTTCTTTTTTCCTTTTTCTTTTTTCCTTTTTCTTTTTCTTTTTTCCTTTTTCTTTTTCCCCTTTCCTTTTCCCTTTCGGTTTTATTTTCCCCTTTCTTTACTCACCTTTTTTTCTTTTCTTTTTTTCCCATTTCCTTCCACTTTTCTTTGCTTCCCCTTTCCTTTTCTTTTTTCCTTTTTTGTTTTCCTTTTCCTATCCTTATATTGTTTTCTTGACTCACTTTTCCCACCCCCATTTCCTTTTCTTTTTCCCCTTTCTTTTTCTCTTTCTCCTTGTCTTTTCCTTTTCCCCCTTGTATTTATTTTTTCTTTCCTCCTGTTTTCCTCATTCACCTTTCTATTTCCATTTTCTTTCCTTCCTATCTCTATTTATTTGAGTATAGTAAAAGGTAAAAGGCACTGTTGGGAAAAACAAGCAGGGAATAATCTATTTTTATTAATGATTTTTTAAAGTTTAATGTGCAGAGACAGAAATAAGGAAGCCATTTTTATGTTTATTCTACCAAAAAGTATAAACACTGACACTGTGACACTTCAGATCAGATTTGTGAATCTGTTTGTTCGAGCATCCTGAGCAATAGCATGTTAATGGGGACTGTCTGTTTGACTGACCAATGATGGAAGGGCCAGTTCAGGAAAACTGCTTCAGGAGATTTGTTTTGCACTATTCACTATCATTGAGGGCAGAAAAATGACTCAAGGCCTGGTTAGTTCACAATGTGTTAGCATTGCTGTTTGCTCACAGTTCATTGTCATAGAAGTGTGTTTGCTCAGCAGAGACGTTGAGGGACACACACACACAGACACACACAGACACACACAGACACACACAGACACACACAGACACACACAGACACACACAGACACACACAGACACACACAGACACACACAGACACACACAGACACACACAGACACACACAGACACACACAGACACACACAGACACACACAGACACACACAGACACACACAGACACACACAGACGCACAGACCAAACAAACACTGAATGAGGCCATCTCTTAATTCTGTCATCGTCTGCCATCGACTGCTCTCATCCTGCTTTCTTCAAGAGCCAGTTCTTTACACAAAAAGAGCCACTGCTCTCCTGTTGTTCCCTGGGCTTGTGTGTGTGTGTATTCAGATGAGGACAGAGAGGTATAGCCCACGGCACATAGCATGTTTTAGAAATGCGCTGTCACTTCAACGGCAAGTGGAGACGAGAAGAGAGGGATGTTCAAACACTCACACATCCAAAAGCACCTGCTAGTGTTAACCAAGTTGTAGTTGTGCAGTTAAAAGCAGTGCTAACCCTCCTGCCATGTCTTTCTCTCTTTCTCCAGTAAGCTGCTCAGTGAGTTTATACTCAAAGTTCCTCTGGGGCGTCTGGTAAAGCAGAAGTTGAACTGCATGATTGACATCGTCCACAGCGACCTGTTTACTCAGCATGGTACGTACACAGACAAACACACACACAGATTCTCTCTAAAGGTCGCTGTCCGACACTGGCTGTATGATGGTGTTTTTATGCTGTGAGCTGTGTGTGATGGTGTGATTTGTGCGTTTTGTGCTTCTCTTCTGATGGGTAAAATACAAAGTTTATGTTTGCAGTGCAGTTGTAGATCCTTTTTAAATTGACCTAATTTTAACTTGAATAAATCCATCCAACTATCCACCCATCCATCCATCTATCCTTGATTATTATATCCATCCATCTATCCATCCATGATTGTTCCATCCATTCATCCAACTATCCATCCATCCATCCATGATTGTTCCATCCATCCATCCATCCATGATTGTTCCATCCATCCATCCATCCATGATTGTTCCATCCATCCATCCAACTATCCATCCATCCATCCATGATTGTTCTATCCATCATCCATGATTGTTCCATCATCCATCCATCCATGATAGATTGTTATATTCATCCATCCATCCATGATTGTTATATCCATCCATCCATCCATGATCGTTCCATCCATCCATGATTGTTCCATCCATCCATCCATCCAACTATCCATCCATCCATGATTGTTCCATCCATCCATCCATCCATCCAACTATCCATCCATCCATCCATCCAACTATCCATCCATCCATCCATCCAACTATCCATCCATCCATCCATCCAACTATCCATCCATCATCCATGATTGTTCTATCCATCCATCCATGATTGTTCCATCATCCACCCATCCATCATCCATCCATCCATCCATCAACTATCCATCCATCATCCATCCATCATCCATCCATGATTGTTATATCCATCCATCCATCCATCCATCTATCAACTATCATCCATCATCCATCCATCCATGATCGATCGTTCTATCCATCCATCCATCCATCATCGATCGTTCTATCCATCCATCATGATCA
Organism: Rhinogobio ventralis; assembly: GCA_039654625.1. Taxonomy (NCBI): domain Eukaryota; kingdom Metazoa; phylum Chordata; class Actinopteri; order Cypriniformes; family Gobionidae; genus Rhinogobio; species Rhinogobio ventralis. Next base: position 33,088,296 of record CM077212.1, on the reverse strand, counting down.
ATTGTTCCATCCATCCTCCATCCATGATTGATTGTTCTATTTATCAATCCATCAACTATCCATCCATCATCCATCCATCAATGATCGTTCCATCCATGATCGATTGTTCCATCCATCCATCCATGATCGTTATATCCATCCATCCATCCATCCTTCCATGATTGTTCCATCCATGATCGATTGTTCTATCCATCCATCCATCAACTATCCATCCATCATCCATCCATGATAGATAGTTCTATCCATACATCATCCATCCATCCATCCATCCATGATCGATTGTTCTATCCATCAACTATCCATCCATCCATCAACTATCCATCCATCCATGATTGTTATATCCATCCATCCATCCATCCATCAACTATCCATCCATCCATGATTGTTATATCCATCCATCCATCCATCCATCAACTATCCATCCATCCATGATTGTTATATCCATCCATCCATCCATCCATCATCCATCCATCCATGATTGTTCCATTCAGCCATCCATCCATGATAGATAGTTCTATCCATACATCATCCATCCATCCATCCATGATCGATTGTTCTATCCATCAACTATCCATCCATCCATCCATCAACTATCTATCCATCCATGATTGTTATATCCATCCATCCATCCATGATTGTTCCATCCATCCATCCATCCATCCATCCATGATAGATTGTTATATCCATCCATCCATCATCCATGATTGTTATATCCATCCATCCATCCATCCATCCATCCTTCCATGATCGATCCATCCATGATCGATTGTTCCATCCATCCATCCATGATAGATAGTTCTATCCATCCATCATCCATCCATCCATGATCGATTGTTCTATCCATCAACTATCCATCCATCCATCAACTATCCATCCATCATCCATCCATGATTATATCCATCCATCCATCCATCCATCCATGATTGTTATATCTATCCATCCATCCATCCATCCATGATCGTTATATCCATCCATCCATCCATCCATCCATCCTTCCATGATCGTTCCATCCATGATCGTTATATCCATCCATCCATCCATCCATCCATCCATGATCGATAGTTCTATCCATCCATCCATCAACTATCCATCCATCATCCATCCATGATTTATATCCATCCATCCATCCATCCATGATCGTTATATCCATCCATCCTTCCATGATTGTTCCATCCATGATCGATTGTTCCATCCATCCATCCATCAACTATCCATCCATCATCCATCCATGATCGATTGTTCCATCCATCCATCCATCCATGATCGTTATATCCATCCATCATCCATCATCCATGATCGATTGTTCTATCCATCAACTATCCATCCATCCATCAACTATCCATCCATCATCCATCCATGATTATATCCATCCATCCATCCATCCATGATTGTTATATCTATCCATCCATCCATCCATCCATGATCGTTATATCCATCCATCCATCCATCCATGATCGTTATATCCATCCATCCATCCATCCATCCATCCATCCTTCCATCCTTCCATGATCGTTCCATCCTTGATCGTTATATCCATCCATCCATCCATCCATCCATACATGATAGATAGTTCTATCCATCCATCATCCATCCATGATTTATATCCATCCATCCATCCATCCATGATCGTTATATCCATCCATCCTTCCATGATTGTTCCATCCATGATCGATTGTTCCATCCATCCATCCATCAACTATCCATCCATCATCCATCCATGATTTATATCCATCCATCCATCCATCCATGATCGTTATATCCATCCATCATCCATCATCCATGATCGATTGTTCTATCCATCAACTATCCATCCATCCATCAACTATCCATCCATCATCCATCCATGATTATATCCATCCATCCATCATCCATCCATGATTATATCCATCCATCCATCCATCCATGATTGTTATATCTATCCATCCATCCATCCATCCATGATCGTTATATCCATCCATCCATCCATCCATGATCGTTATATCCATCCATCCATCCATCCTTCCATCCTTCCATGATCGTTCCATCCTTGATCGTTATATCCATCCATCCATCCATCCATCCATACATGATAGATAGTTCTATCCATCCATCATCCAGCCATCCATGATCGATTGTTCTATCCATTAATCCATCAACTATCCATCCATCATCCATCCATGATTTATATCCATCCATCCATCCATCCATGATCGTTATATCCATCCATCCATCCATCCATCCATCCTTCCATGATCGTTTTATCCATGATCGATTGTTCCATCCATCCATGAACTATCCATCCGTCCATGATCGTTATATCCATCCATCATCCATCCATCCATCCATGATCGATTGTTCAATCCACCCATCAACTATCCATCCATCCATGATCGTTATATCCATCCGTCCATGATCGTTATATCCATCCATCCATCCATGATCGTTTCATCCATCCATGATCGATTGTTCAATCCATCCATGATCGATTGTTCAATCCATCCATCAACTATCCATCCGTCCATGATCGTTATATCCATCCATCCATGATCATTATATCCATCCATCCATCCATGATCGTTCCATCCATGATCATTCCATCCATGATCGATTGTTCCATCCATCCATCCATCCATCCATGATTGTTATAGCCATCCATCCATCCATGATCGTTCCATCCATGATCGATTGTTCTATCCATCAATCCATCCATCCATCCATCCATCCATCAACTATCCATTCATCCATCCATTCATGATTGTTATATCCATCCATTCATGGTTGTTATATCCATCCATCCATGATTGTTACATCCATCCATCCATCCATCCATCCATGATTGTTATATCATCCATCCATCCATGATCGTTATATCCATCCATCCATGATCGATTATTCTATCCATCGTTCGTTCTATCTATTGTCTGTTCGTCTGTCTGTCTGTCTATCTATCTATCTATCTATGATTGATCATCTATCCGTCGTCCCTTCGTTCTATCCATTGTCTGTCCGTCCGTCTGTCTGTGTCTGTGGACTAATTTTAACTTAAGAAATCATCCATCCATCCATCCATCCATGATCGTTCCATCCATCCATCCAAGATCGATTGTTCTATCCATCAATCCATGATCATTCGATCCATCATTTATTCTATCTATTGTCTGTTCGTCTGTCTGTCTATCTATCTATGATTGATCATCTCTCCGTTGTTCGTTCTATCCATCATCCGTCTGTCTGTGTCTGTGGACTAATTTTAACTTAAGAAATCATCCATCCATCCATCCATCCTTCCATGATCGTTTTATCCATGATCGATTGTTCCATCCATCCATCCATCCATGATAGATAGTTCTATCCATCCATCATCCATCCATCCATGATCGATTGTTCTATCCATTAATCCATCAACTGTCCATCCATCATCCATCCATCAACTATCCATCCATCATCCATCCATGATTGTTATATCCATCCATCCATCCATCCGTCCATGATTGTTATATCCATCCATCCATCCATCCTTCCATGATTGTTCCATCCATGATCGATTGTTCCATCCATCCATCAACTATCCATCCGTCCATGATCGTTATATCCATCCACCATCCATCCATGATCATTATATCCATCCGTCCATCCATGATCCTTCCATCCATCCATCCATCATCCATGATTGTTATATCCATCCATCCATCCATCAACTATCCATCCATCAACTATCCATCCATCCATGATTGTTTGTTCTATCCATCGCTCATTCTATAGCTTGTTTGTTTGTTCGTTCATTCTATCCATCGTCCGTCATCCATCCATCCATCCCGCCATCTGCAAAAGTATTACAATGACCTGATGAATAAGAAAATTCACAATTTTATTAATGCATGAACCATACAAAAGCATGATTACTAGTTTAGTATATAGAACAATTAATATTGGTATTCTGCATTGTTTTTCTCTGCTGTCTGCAACCCACCAGACCTGACCTTCAACTCATTGTTTCAGGTTCATTATTCACTTCATTATATTGTATTAATTTCTGAATTAAGAAGAATGTATACCATTTTTTTTACTGCGTGGCTGCCATTATTGAATGCAGTTGTCTGCGGAAAGTTCTATATTGGCATATTTCTAGCAGAAATCCAGATAATTCTCATAAATATTTGTGAGTTTGCATGAATGATGCCGTGTGTAAGGATGGTGTGAGTATATCATGTGCTCCACTTCTCTGTCAAACTGAGTTTGCTTAGTTACAGAGATGTGTGTTTGTGTCGTGTTTGTTTGGATGCATCCCAAGGTGAAGTGTAGTGTTAAAGCAGTGACATATGGCAGCTCTGCGGGTAGATTGTAAGTAGATGCACGTCACTCAGCAGTAATTATCAGTGGATGTACCTCCTATTCTGACTCAATTAAATCACTCATCACGCGTCCATGCACTGTCTCATGCACTTCATTCTCTCCCACTCTCGTAAGGAACAACATAAAGAAAACAGGATTTAATGGATAAGATCATTTGATTCATATCCAAGTATAAATAATCAGATAATTAAAACAAATTTTTTTAAATGCATTTAACACAACAAAATATCTTAGAAAGTTCTGAACATAATATTGTATATGAAATGTGACCCTGGACCACAAAACCAGTCATAAGTCGCACGGGTATATTTGTGGCAATAGCTAACAATACATTGTATGGGTCAAAATGATCGATTTTTCTTTTAGGCCCAAAATCATTAGGATATTAAGTAAAAATCATGTTCCATGAAAATATTTACTAAATTTCCTAGTAATGTTATTTACCCGGATGGCGTTTGAAAGACTTTAAAAGCAGCCGCTGGTGTTTCTAACTCGTTTTTGGCACCAGTAGTCTGTGGAAAAATGAGATTTGAAAGTTGTTGAGCTGTAGATCTTTTAGTCTTGTCTCACTGAAGGACTGCTCTTCGAGCACTGACTCCTCCGGCACGCGGTTTCCATTGCCAACTGCTCCGCTGGAATAAATTACCCACAAATGGTCTTGTCTAACCTGAACAAATGTGTTGAGCGCAGGCTGGTGTCGCGGCTGGTGTCACTTCTTGTTGTTTCCCTGAGTAATGCGTGTGTGTGCACGTTTGTGTGTGTTTCATCTCAGCACAGATTTGTCAACTTCGATTTATTCTAAACAAAGATTTAGCTAATGTAAACTTCACATGACTGTTGACTCATGCAAATGACGTGTTTCTTTTCTGTCTAATGAGTGTTATTCTGATGTTAATTTCTAAATTCTGTTTGACAGCATGTTAATATGCAGTTTTAATGGTTGTTTTCCGAGACGAGCAGGCATGACCGTTACTATCGCTCATTCTTGGGGTTGCTGATCTGAAGCAAAGTCAAGCACCAGTTGCATTTTCTCAGAAAATGTGAAATCTGGTCTTTAAATTGGTGCCACGTGTCAATATGAAATAATGGAGCCCCATAAAGCCTGTGATTTATGTGCGTTCTCTAAGCTGACTGATGATTGGCATTTATTTATTCACGTGTTTATGAATTTATTTTATTTATTTTTCGTTTTTATTGAATATTTTATTCCCGTGGCTCTGCTCCGTCCGTCCGTCCGTCCGTCCATCCATTAATCCGTCCGTCCATCCATCCATCCGTCCCCTTCATTTATGATGTATCTGTTAATTATTTAAATTATGCATCTATGTATTGATTCTTTTGTATCCTTTTATTTATTCTTTATTATAATTATTTGTATTCTTATTTTATTTTTTTTATTCTTTTATTCTATACTTATTTATTTATATATTTTAAATGCAGAAGTCACATTTAATTTCAGGAAACACAGCTCGCTGCTGATGTCAGATGCTGTGATTTTATTCTGCTGTGACCTTAATTTAAATTTTTGCTTGTGAAGTGATGTCTCAAAGTTCACGGGCAGGTCAGTTATTTAATGCATAAGCGTATTGTGAATGCACTCGTAAAAGGATAGTGTGGATTTATTCGTACGAGTTTAAACTGGCCCAAACAGCATGACAAATGAGCTTTCAGGAAGGCCAGCGGGAGTTCCTGTGTGTGTTTGCTCCAGTAATGACTCCTCATTGAAGAAAAACAGAATTACATTGATTTAGCTCTCACACAATCACAAAGTCCTGACTCCCACTTTGATGGACAGATTCTTTGCCACACCTTCCTTATTATTTTATTGATTGTGTGGCATATATATGATTTCTTCCACAGTAGTTGTACAGCACATGTCATACTGCTCTTCACTTTCAAGTGAAGTGTGTATTAGTGTGTCTGTGTATCATGTGTTTGCTGTCTAATGAAGAATTAGAGATTTTTGTTGAGGCCCTTTAATTTAGCAAATATTTGACATTTTGAGCTAACTGTTCCCAAGTGATCCTCTTTACTTGACCGTGCATAGTATACATTTGTTTGTTTGATTGGTTGGTTGGTTTGATTTTTTTTTTATCAATAGTTCTGCTCTTTCAAATTCATCATTTTTTAAAAAATATTTATTTATTTATTTAATGAATTTCACATCAATTTCACATTTTCATTATTATCAGTAACACCCATCTGCTTACATTTGGCTAGTCACAACAAAGATATGAGATATGATCATTTTATTAATATTTTTAATTAGATTTCATGTTCATATTTTTCCGATTTAATTAAAATTTTTGTAAAAGTTTAAGTAATTTTCTTGTTTTAGTCATTTTTATGAGATTTAAAAAAATATAAAATAAAATACCTATATAGTTTTTTTTTTTATTAATTTTTATTTCAGTTTTGTTTAAGTCAAACTTTTGGTTTTAGTTTCCATTATAATAATAACCCTGCTACAAATAGTGCAGATTCTTGAATTCTTGATTTTGTTGATTTATTGATTTATTGATTGAAAAGCCCATTTTGGTTGGCTAGTAGCCTGATATATTTTATTTTATACAGCTCTGGAAAAAATTGAGACCACTTAACATTGATCTCTAAATGTTAAGTGGTCTCTTATTTTTTTCCAGAGCTGTATCTCTGTGCCTGTTTGATAGAGATTTTTTCACCTTCTTGTGTGTGTGTGTGTGTGTGTGTGTAGACTGCAGAGAGATCCTTTTGCCTTTGATGACGGAGCAGCTCAAACTTCATCTGGAGAATCATGAAGAACTGGACTCCTGCTGTCAGCTGCTCAGCAACATCCTGGAGGTGCTTTACAGAAAGGACGTGGTGAGAGAACACAATGGTTTTTATACTGTACAAACCGTATATTCTATCCCCTTACACTAACCCTACCCCTAAATCTAAAGTACACACACACACACACACACACACACACACACACCAAAATGGAAACTCCAAGTCTCCTAAAAACAGCTTTTGATTGGCTAATCTGTGCGTGTTTATCTCATGTCATCCTTTAACTTACATCTCTGACTAGGTCACATACCGGTCATGGGAGTTTATTTAATTACAGTTAATTAATTTCTGGCTCTTATTACGGCTGTTAATTGGCCTCTACGATCAGCACTCGACTGCATAGCACGTCTGGATATCTGCCCAGTTAAAATGCTCTCCTCCATCATTTGATCAATTACTGCCGCCATGATCAATAGAAAACTTCCACGAATGTCTCTGTTAAATGAAATCTCCTTTACTGCCCTTTTAGAAAAAGTGCATTCTATGAGAAGCCTCATTTGCATAAAGTATTTTAACTTGGTGCATTTAGTACTTCAAGTTGTTTTGAATAAGACTATGATGAGATACAGTACAGTAAACTGCATAATAAACTCAAACTCTCTCTTCTTTACTTTGGTATAAAGTCAATACCCTAGTATCTCAGTAATGCTAAAATAACACTGCTTTACACACACATCCTTATGTCACTGATTCTCCCACTTCATGGTGCGAGCGTGTGTTTATTTGACAGTTGAACTTGTGTTGCGTAATACACACGTCACAGTCAAGCACAGATCCCTCTCATCGCTGGTTGGAGATCAGCTTTATCCTTTGAGCAGGACCTTGGAAAAGCTTGTTTAATAATTGACGATCTGCTGTGAGTGTATCAGGATCCCCACTAAGAAACACACACGGCTCAGAGCGAGCCAGTTCATTTTACACCAGTGAAATATGAAGAAATGTCTTGACTGTAATTCACTATCTGTTGAATTAGTATCTTATTTTGACGATCACACAGATTTACTGCATCACTCTGCTTTCTAGCTCAGTTTAACACAATTGTTGCCATCAGTTGTTTTTATCCAAAGCTAATTAAACTACACTGTTCAAAAGATTTTTTGGTAACATTTTATTTTACAGTGTCCTTGTTAGTTACTATAGTAATAACAGTAAATTATGCATAATTACATGCAACTAACCCTAAACCAAAGCCTAATCCTACCCTAACCCTATAGTAATTGCATGGAGTTAATTATTATTACTTGGTACTTAAATATATAATTACACTGTAACAGTGACATCTTAAAATAAAGTGCAACCGATTTTTTTAATGTTTTTGAAAGAAGTTCTGCTCACTAAGGCTGCATTTATCTTAATCAACAATATAGTAAAAATAGTAATATTGTGAAATATTATTACAATTTAAATTAGCTATTTTCTATTTGAATATATGTGACCCTGTGCTGGCAAATAATGGATAATTTTGAGCTACAGGCAAAACAAGTAAAATATGTCAATTTTGGCCGATTTTGAGGTTTTCACAAACATTTGTTCATTTAAGCCCTTGTCTAGCGATCCCAATGCTCCAAATAGCAATTAAACATCTAAACCTATCTATATTTGTACATTTTCAGAGAGGAGTACCTTTGTCCATGAAAACGATCTTACTCGTGCTGACTGACAGATCTGACGCGTGCACACAAAGACGCCTCAGACAGCGTGCGATCCCAATATACACATGTACACAGAATTCCAGTATTTCAAAATATCTGTCTTGGCGAGTATTCACGCAAACATTATCTGTTATGTCTTAAATGAACATTTGGTTAACTGTTGTGGAAAAACATCTGATGTGTGACATTATTTTCCATTTATCTGATCCATGCGGTACAGTAGGTCTTAATATAAACTATAGGCTGTCTGTTTCATTGATGTTAATCAAACAATTGTGCTATCATGGAAAAAAAATATATATATTTTTTTCCTATAGATATTTTGTTTTGACTTGATGTGTGTCAAATTGGGTGTTATCACCAGGGACTTTAAGTGGTTGCTAGGCGATTCTGTATTGGAACCTTCAAAAAACGTTTAACTCGATTTTTCTCAAAATTGACTTTGCTGACTCGATCAACTCCAAACAGGAGTAGCTAATTTTTTTGTCCGAAGGGTTTTTAATAGAGAATTTGAAAATAACAATAACTCATTTTTGGAAAATGTGCCCATTGCAACTCATTTTGCAAGCACGGGTCACACATTTTAAAATATAATTTATTCCTGTGATGCAAAGCTGTATTTTCAGCATCATTACTCCAGTCTTCAGTGTCACATGGTCCTTCAGAAATCATTCTAATATTGCTCAAAAAATGTGTTGTTATCAGTGTTGAAAACAGTTGCTGCTGCATATTTTTGTGGAAACCATGACACAATTTTATCACTTCAATGAAATTCCACCCACCAGAGATGTTTGAGTTTATATAATGTTGTCTTATGTGGATATGTCATTTATTTGTGGTATATTTTTGTGTCTCTGTGTATCATATTAGGGTCCGACGCAGTGGCATGTCCAGATCATAATGGAGAAGCTACTGAGGACTGTGAACAGGACAGTGATCTCCATGGGGCGAGACTCTGCTCTCATAGTAAGTGTGTCTCTCCCCGTCACAGGGTTGCTCCTCTGGGATGTGCTGAATTTTTTGGTTTTCCTGTGTCTGTGGTTAGTAACAGTGTGTTCTACCATAGCAGTGCAATCGGACTGCTGTCTGCAATCCTCAAATGGCTACACACACACACACACACACACACACACACACACACACACACACACACACACACACACACACACACACACACACGGTCACAGTCAGGCTTTGTTCAGACAGGTAGCAAAAATCTTTTTTTTTTTGTGGGGTGTACCTGACTCTAATCCTTTGTTTTTGTGGTTTGGACAGCAGATAACACCTTATAGCTTTAAGTGTGTAGTTTCTGTGCTGCTAGCACTACCATACCAAACAATAACGGTTTTCAAACAGGTTTCCCGAACTCCTCCATTGGTCACCAAACTAATAGCCCCACCCCCAAATTCACACCATTGGTTGCATTGTGAACAAAGCCTCTCCAGCTGATGTATGTGTGTGTGTGTAAATATTTCTCAGTCTTTTGATCACTGTTGATCTGTTAATTTTTCTGTGTTTGCGTTGATTTGATTTCCGTGCTGTTTGTCCAGATGGTGTGAATGTGCAACGTCTTTTGGCACTGCTTTTACAGCTCCTGTGATTGCTGTGTGTTTGCCAACAGGAGCACACATGGCTTTATGTTGCTGTTTTTTATTTCATCCTTTCTGAGCTGATCTGAGATCTGGTGTTAGGGGATAGTTTAGCAGTTAGTTTGGTTGGAGAGCTTTAGGCTGTCCGAACATGCTGTTGTCAGTGTGGAGAGATTCTTGATAGTGGCTGTCCTTGACTTTTACAGCTACATCTCTCCATATGCATGCTAAACGTCTCCTATCTTTGCCCTTTTATCCACCCGTGTTTAAGTGTTTAAAGGAATATACTGCATGTTTGTAAGTCTTCATTTCATTCCAAACCTATATGACTTTCTTTACTATGTGGTACACAAAATACGGTTACTGTAACCATCAACCGCGCATCTCTAGTATACAGTAGAGCATGGGGCTAGCAAAGCCAAGGTCATGGGTTCGATCCACAGGTGCAATTTAACTTGCTTTGGTTAAAAGCATAATCCAAAATGCACAAATGTAAAAGTAATAAACATTTGCCTGCAATATTCGATTAAAAGAAGAATTGGCAACAAGAATTGTCCATTTTGATTTCATGGTGAAGTCACTGGATTGCTGGAGCTGAATTGGCAGCATTTCGCTATATGTGTTTACGGCCAAATGCATGAAATGCACTCTTTCTACAGCGCTTATGTTGCAAGGTCTCTAAACTCTAGACTGAAATCCTAATGATCATGTCATATAATGCCCAATCATTGCTCTCAGGGTACATATGCTCTTTGTTGACTTTTGCAGTAAATTCCTTGTCTTGTACAGGGAAATCATGAGTATAAGAGCATTGTCTTATAGGTTTGAGCAGATAGACGATGACAAGACCCCACCCCCCCCGCCACCGAAAAATGCAAAAAACACCAAACTAATTATAGGCTACTAGATGTTTTACACAAACTAATCCAGTGATATTCATATGGACGGACCACAGTCGACGGGCCGTGAGACAGAGAGGTAGCACCATTTTCCTGTTTCTATTTCTCTATTTCTCTAGACGCTCACCACATTAACGGAGCTTAACGCTCAAATGTAACCCCGGATGCCATCATCCATCGCGATGTTTCACTGTAGACATCGTCTGATGCCAATTTGGTAGACATCGCCCAACTCTTTTGTCTTATGCTTTTAACCAAACCAACTTAAGCCCAAAGCCCCCACTTCATTTTTTACGTGTACTCTATAGGGGTTGAACGACTTCCGATTTTTTAAAGTCGACATTTATGTGATGAAAGTAAATAAAAAATATAAAAAAAACAATGTGTATTGCAACATACCGAAAGAAAAAAGCAATCTATTAAGTGTTATAAACAATAATTGCAATATGTCCGAAAAGGAGTGGGATGAAGCAGAAGCATTATCTTGAGTCATAAAAAAATACATTCTTGTTAATTTATTGAAAAGCAGTTCTGAAAAAAAAAAAAAATTAATAAGGTTTTTAGTTCTTGATTAAATTAGTTTGAATTGAATCTAATTGGCTATCAGTGGCTTAAATGTTGGTGTACGCAATTTAAGCCATTTCAGAGCATCGCCAAAGGTGATGAAACATGTAAAACATGTAAAAGCATGTAATGCTGAATTTCAGTATTTGGAGGCCTCAGAATTATAGATTTGACTCTTTATGATTGAAGATGTGTGTTTGTATATGCTTTTATATGCTCATGTGCTGCAGTTTCAGTTGGATTGTGTGTAGATTGATGGTACATTTAGTGTGTGTGTGTGTCCTCTGTAGGCAGCTCTTCCACGATGACCTTGTTTGTCAAGTCTCTGTTGCTTAGATTCAGATTTATGCATTAACTTTTCTCTGTGGTTTTGCTGCATGTGAGTGTAGAATTCAGATGAGTGTGATTAACTAACACACACACACACACACACACACACACACACACACACACACACACACACACACACACACACACACACACACACACACACACACACACAAACAAAAAATCAACTTGACAATGAAATGAGTCTAAAGATCTCATAGATGGAAGAACCCAATTACAGAATATCTTGAGGGAGCTATTTTGACCTGGGCAAGTAACCACCTACCTAATATTTACTAATGCAACCACTTAACAATCTAGAAGACCCTAAAAAACACTGAAACAACCGCTGAGCAGCTCGCTATAGCATCATGGCAATGAGTTTTGCATGATCAGATAACAAGATCTGGAGGATCACTTGATTTATGGCTTGTATTTTATGATCTTTTTGTGTCTGATGTTAGTATTTCAGTCTTGTCTGTGTTGCATTCAAGAGCCTTATTATGAACCTCATCTGCGCTTTTCAGTAAGATTTTCTCTCTAATATGTGGCCTGTCTTCGTCAGGATCTGCGCTTGTGTATATTCAGAGTATTTCCAGCCTCTCCCATTCCTCTGCAGTAGGAGGGGCCAGGTGGAACTAGGCTTTTGATTGGATGCTCTGTTTGACTGTAATTGCAGGACTGACAGCAGGTGCCGTCTGCAGCATCATTGCAGCAAAATCCTCTTAGTTTTACATTCTCACCGCATTCTCAGTGCATTAAATATACATTTGTGATGATAGAGAGGCTCTTCGGATTGATTTATTTCTATCTGTATGTTTTTGCTGACTCTCTTCCTTTTAAGTGCGTTTCAGATGAGTTTTTCAAACTCACGCAAGGTAAATACTAAGCGGTTGCCGCTGCGAGCCTGCATGGGAATTCCCTACTTAATAAACACAAGTGCACACAAACTCCTTCATTGTGACCGGGAGAATTTTGATATCTCTCAGAGTGTACTTTGCTTTGCTTCTGGGAATGAAAGAAAGAAAGAGAGAGAAATACATTGAGGACCCCTTTGCCACTTTGAAAATAAATAAATAATACATTAAAACAGGTGGCATAGCACTGCTTCTCATCTGCATTTACATGTGCTTGGTGGTTCTTTGTGATATAGCTCAGTATTGTTTTTTTAACACGCACACGCACGCACGCAAGCGTGCGTATACATGCACTACTATTAAGTAATTCCACATAATCAATCCCATGAACTTGCCATTTGGAGTGAATCGTAGTCATCAGGTTGACTATTTTTGTTTTTATTTATTTATTTATTTTTTATTTTTGTCTAATCTGGCTGGGCGACATCATGGTGGATGAGATATTTGAGATTCCACTTCCTTTTAAATGCAAAGCTGCTTTTCTCACATAATTACACATTCTAATAATCAGCATCTGCATCACGACAGTAGGGTACCGAAATTCAAAATTGCCCAAATTCTACACTACACAATCCTGACGTGAGACCCACCATAGAAAATTCTGTGTTGCCATGAAAACATTGTAGTTGAGGGGAGTTTTCCTCGGGCTAATGTCAGCTAACACGTACTGATGTACCTCATTTACAGTGATTTTTAAGTCAAGCAGTTCCTTTTGTTCCCACATAAAAAAATAAGTTAGTAAGTTAGTTAGTTTCAAAGTTTTTTTCTTTGAATCAATTATTATTTTTCTATCCGTTTTTTTTCCCTTTCCCTGCCAGCTTTAACCAAGCGGCAACCTCCCGCAGTTTCTCTTGAAGCCAATATGGAAGTGACTTAAACTGCAATTCATCGACTGGCCACTAGGGACAGGCTCCAGAAGGGAGCAGAATCTCATTGAGCCCCATGTTAAATGCCCAACTTTACAGCAGAATAAAAACATGTTTACAGCCTGGTACAAATTGTGGTTTTGGTCTATACTACTAATTTTTCCCTTCATGACAACTGTGAGGGTGGTAATGTTTACATTATATAAAGCCTTAAAGTTCTGCATAATTAGGGGGGGGGGGCACTTTGAGTGACAGGTGGACAGCCATTTATCACTACGTCCATATTTTTTTAGTCTATGGCTGAAAAAAAAACCCATTTCCAGCCACCGCCAGTGTTTTTGATTGTTTTCACAAACAATTTAATGGCCCCCAGAATATTTCGTTGTATGAATATCTGAACAGGCAAAATATCAAAAGAAATACATTATTTTTATCAGCACTTGAATGTGGGTAAGTTCTATTTAAAAAAGCAACATTTTGAGCAAAAAGAAGAAAATCGTGTTTTTGTCAAAGACTACGTCCAGATGGGATTCAGAAGGATGAAAACACAGATGGAGTAGATGGAGTCCATCAACACCTCAAAGCCTCACAGTCCCAGAGCTCGTCCTGCGGCATCATTTCACTCAGTAACATTAGGCAGTTTTGATTTAGATGCCGTTTAATGTTGATGATTGTGTTATTTTACATATGCATATGATTACATACGAGCTTGCTTGTTTCTGCTTCTTCTTCGCATGTGTTTTGATCAGGAGATTCTGTACTAGAAGATGTGTAATAGCGCCCCCTACCGTATAACAGTGAAAACATTGAAAGCCTGAAAATTCTGTCAATGGCGGGGAAAGAGTTAATTAAAAAATGTAATGCATTTATATAATTTTTTTTTTTTTAATGCCTGTGGATAAAAAGTACTATGAAATGCATTATACATCCAGAACTAAGTGCACAGATTTCCCAGTACTCAGATAATGGAGCCACTCTGTGTTTTTTCATGTTTTATTTTGTATAGTAAATAGTTTTAAAAACTGTATAAAATACACAATATTGCACATAATAAATCAATTGCACTTTTTAAGGAACAGAAAAACATCTAATCGTCTCTTTAGGCTACAGTAGAGCTATTGAGAATCACAACTGTTGTGGCACGAGGGGACGGCTCATATTGTGTTTCTGAAGTTGCCAACATAATCCAGAGGGAGAGTCTCAATTCAGTGGAAATGTGTTTTTTTTTTTTTTTTGTCAGTCAAGTGGTTTGTTTTGTTATGTAACACTGTTTTTGGCCTCTGATGTGACATTCCCAGAATGCTTTGCTCTTGTGATGTCGTTTTGTGGGCTGATATCAGCATTGTTTGAGATGATTTTAGCCCTGTTTTGCTAGATATTTTCATCACTTAAACATACTTTCTGATAAAAAGGGGTGTTTGAGTTTTGGTACCGCTGTCACTCCACTTTATCTCATTTCTGTACACACAGAGTTCTGTTATATATGGGAATAATGGTTGCTTTGCCTTTAACTCACTGATAGTGAAAACTGAATGTTCATTAAATCCACAAAGTGTGTACAGAACCAGACTGAACAAGTTAATGTGTCTGAGATGTGTGTTTCACTTTTGCAGGTCCAGTGGTAGCAAATCACACAGACGGCGGTACGTGTCTTGACTCGATAAATGAGTTTGTCACTTTGCAGTGTGTGTGTGTGTGTGTGTGTGACCTGTATGTTGTCAGGAAAGAACAAGGCATCTTCTCCCTGTAGACTGTTGGTGTGTCAGCAGAAGCTGGAGATGTTTAAGCATCACAATGCTTGTGGTTATGTGATTCTTTCTGTCCGTATCGCTTTGACTCTCCATGCTGCATTTTATACTCTTTTTCATGTGTTTCTTCATCTCTCTCCCATATGAGTGAATCTCATGGCAAAAGACATGTATTCAAAATCAAAAGAAAAAAAATGGACAAGAAATTACACTCACCTAAAGGATTATTAGGTGAGTATGTTTGACCCCCTTTCGCCTTCAGAACTGCCTTAATTCTACGTGGCATTGATTCAACAAGGTGCTGAAAGCATTCTTTAGAAATGTTGGCCCATATTGATAGGATAGCATCTTGCAGTTGATGGAGATTTGTGGGACGCACATCCAGGGCACGAAGCTCCCGTTCCACCACATCCCAAAGATGCTCTATTGGGTTGAGATCTGGTGACTGTGGGGGCCATTTTAGTACAGTGAACTCATTGTCATGTTCAAGAAACCAATTTGAAATGATTGGAGCTTTGTGACATGGTGCATTATCCTGCTGGAAGTAGCCATCAGAGGATGGGTACATGGTGGTCATAAAGGGATGGACATGGTCAGAAACAATGCTCAGGTAGGCCGTGGCATTTAAACGATGCCCAATTGGCACTAAGGGGCCTAAGGTGTGCCAAGAAAACATCCCCCACACCATTACACCACCACCACCAGCCTGCACAGTGGTAACAAGGCATGATGGATCCATGTTCTCATTCTGTTTACGCCAAATTCTGACTCTACCATCTGAATGTCTCAACAGAAATCGAGACTCATCAGACCAGGCAACATTTTTCCAGTCTTCAACTGTCCAATTTTGGTGAGCTCGTGCAAATTGTAGCCTCTTTTTCCTATTTGTAGTGGAGATGAGTGGTACCCGGTGGGGTCTTCTGCTGTTGTAGCCCATCCGCCTCAAGGTTGTACGTGTTGTGGCTTCACAAATGCTTTGCTGCATACCTCGGTTGTAACGAGTGGTTATTTCAGTCAAAGTTGCTCTTCTATCAGCTTGAATCAGTTGGCCCATTCTCCTCTGACCTCTAGCATCAACAAGGCATTTTCGCCCACAGGACTGCCGCATACTGGATGTTTTTCCCTTTTCACACCATTCTTTGTAAACTCTAGAAATGGTTGTGCGTGAAAATCCCAGTAACTGAGCAGATTGTGAAATACTCAGACCGGCCCGTCTGGCACCAACAACCATGCCACGCTCAAAATTGCTTAAATCACCTTTCTTTTCCATTCTGACATTCAGTTTGGAGTTCAGGAGATTGTCTTGACCAGGACCACACCCCTAAATGCATTGAAGCAACTGCCATGTGATTGGTTGATTAGATAATTGCATTAATGAGAAATTGAACAGGTGTTCCTAATAATCCTTTAGGTGAGTGTATATTTAGCTTTCAGAAAATTAAAACTTTTTATGATCTTTAATAATCTTTGTATTTATTTTACAATTAAGCATATTTTTCCCCAGCAATTCTCATTACTGTAAATTAATGCAAAAAAAGTTTAAATGCATGTTTTTATTATACCGTCGCTGTCGGCCGGAAAACTTGTATCTCCAAAAAAGCTACTTTTCAGGAAATAGAAAAAACTCTGTATTTTTAAAATAATTAAACACTGCGTTGTTGTCTTATATATGGTCAGACACTTGCATATGTCATTAGATTATTAACATTTTACCAAAAGCAAGCTCACATAGAGTTATGAGATTTTTGACCAGCAAATTTCTGAGAATTTTCGGACATACGTGTTTTGTCCGTCATTAGATAGAGAGGTGGTAAGTGAAGGGTATTACGTTTATTGTAGCTATGTGGCCGCTCAGTTTTTTTCTGTCATTTGGCCAAAATCTCATGTTATTCAAGATGAAATGCTATGCACAGGCTATTTAAGACAGTATTGGCTGTGACTCGATGACAAATGCTAGCCTAACACACTCTTCTCCGCTCCTCAAATTCATAAAACATTAGCCTTTATATATAGTGTTTCTTGAGTAAAGAAAATGCTGAACTTATTCAAAGAACCAGTTCTTTATTTACCCTTGCATTGCAAACAAGCAGAGATGCTCCAAACTGTGTGTGACACTTCATTCATGATAGAGGTGGGCGGAGTTATGAGGTTTGACTGACAGTTTGAGGAGCCAATGGAGTTATGAGGTTTAGTCACAAGCTCTTTTTAATACTTTTCATTGGTTAAATATTTGTAAAACCTATAGAAAGACCTAAAGGGTGACCAACAGTAATAATTTATGGAGAAAAAAATAAAAATTTCAAAATATGGAGATAGAAGGTTTCCCGTAGACAGCCTATAAATAAATATATATTTATTATATATATACTGTGTATATATATATATATATATATATATATATATATATATATATATATATATATATATATATATATATATATATATAATATAATATATAATATATATAATATATTCACACACTCACACACTGACCACCTTCCTAATATTGTGTTGGTCCCTCTTTTGCTGCCAAAACAGCCCTGATCCATCAAGGCATGGACTCCACTAGACCCCTGAAGGTGTGCTGTGGCAGGCAAACTGCGATGCACTGTGTATTCTGACCATCAGAACCAGCATTAACTTCTTGAGCAATCTGAGCTACAGTAGCTCGTCTGTTTGAGCGGACCACACGGGCCAGCCTTTGCTCCCCACGTGCATCAATGAGCCTTGGCCGCCCATGACCCCTGTTTCCGGTTCACCACTGTTCCTTCCTTGGAGCACTTTTGATAGATACTGACCACTGCAGACCGGGAACACCCCACAAGAGCTGCAGTTTTGGAGATGCTCTGACCCAGTCGTCTAGCCATCACAATTTGGCCCTTGTTAAACTCACTCAAATCCTTACGCTTGCCCATATTTCCTGCTTCTAACACATCAACTTTGAGGACAAAATGTTCACTTGCTGCCTAATATATCCCACCCACTAACAGGTGCCGTGATGAAGAGATAATCAGTGTTATTCACTTCACCTGTCAGTGGTCATAATGTTATGCCTGATCGGTGTGTGTGTGTATATATTTATTGGCTGTCGGCGGGAAACCTCGTATCTCCATATTTTTGTACATACATATATGTATGTATATTAGATCTTCTTCCATACATTTAGAAGGATTATGATAATGAGAATTCTGGGGAAAATGTGTTTAATTGTCATAAAAAAGGTTGGTTCTGAAAATGGTTTCATTTTCACTTCCTTTTTTTTTTTTTTTAGCTTTCTCTCTTTTGAAATATCACCTGAACATATTTTTATTCACCTGTGACTAAATTTCCTTTGCTCCTTTCTGAAGAGCCTTTATGAACGTTGTCATGGTGAAGACAAGCTGACCTGCTCTCATTACACTCTCAGACTGTCAATTACCTCCCGTAAGAGCCGTGACACACACACATATATGCTCCACGAGATCTTATTTGCTCCGGTTTTCATCATTTTTCTTTTTGAAAAAAGGAACATTGTTTGATTCAGTGCAGATGTCACACCAGACAGGATGCGATGTCACACTCTAGGGATTCAGTTTTTAAGTAAAAATAAATTGAAAAAGTTAAAATATAAATTTAATCTACTTTTCTGTAACACTACAAACTGTTAGGCTTTGTAGTTTGTATTTTTATATTGCACCAAGAGGTCAATCTGTGAGATCCTGTATTATTATCCAAACATCTTTTTCCATATGCAGTTCAGAGTCTAGCTATAAGTGACTGTGTCACATGACTTCCTGTCACAGAAAGTAAAGGTTTACCGTTGTTTCCATGGTTATGTCTGTAGTTGTATTAGAAGAACATTATTTGAAATTAAATCATTTAAAATGAATGGACACTGATCATAAAACGCTTCCTATAATTTCAATAATCCAGTAAGTGAGAGAAGCTTATATATAGTGTGTCTAGAAAATCTTTAAATGTGTGATTATTAAGAATCTAGAAAAATAAGTCATACTTTTTTCCTTATTTTTTTTCCTGGTAATAATAGTATATGAAAGTTTATATGAATTCACAGAGGCTTGTAAGATTATTTCCATATAAATCCCATATAATGAATTTGTTGACCGGTTTGCTTTGCAAATAAATACATCCTCAAGTGAGTTTTAAATCCATGAAGTCCTCTGTGAGAATCATCATCCAGTGCATCTGAAGAGTTGTGCTTCTGTTTAATGCTGCGATTGCGTCGATTTCCATGAGGAAGAGAAGACCAAAAGGAAAAGCTTGTGTCCTGTTTGTGTTTTAAATATCCTTCTGATTTTCCAAACCTTTAGCAGGATGAGGACCAAAAAAAAAAAAAATGTAAAGCAAGATTTGTTATTGATCCAGTTATGTCTCTCGCTCTGTTAAAATAATTTCATGCTCTGCTTGAGGGAAATAGTCTCGTTATTCCTTTTTTTTCCTGGAAGGAAATTCCATTTTTTTTCTTCTGTTAAATATACATATATTTTTTCAGTGCTGGCTGCGATATTTCCAAACCAAGTTCAGTGCTCGCATCCATAAAGTACTGAAGGGGGGAAACAAAAAAACAAGCTGATAGGATTTTCCTGTATCATCAAAAACGGCCGTAACTAAGCAAGTGAACAGATGCACATGGAGCGATGCATTCTGTCATTGAACTCCCTTCTTGAAAATATGATCAAAAGCGGTATATGTAATCCTGTGGTCACATAAACCAGAGTTTCCAGCGCGCGTGTTTCTTGGCCTCTGCTTTGGACTTGCGTTTGGGCGTGGAGCCGATGGTCTCCTGAGGATAGGGCAGAGGGGGGAACAGGGACTCCTCCGTGGGACACAGTCTCTTCATCAGAGGCTGTAGCTTATCTTCCTGCAGTTTAAAGTCCAGCTCCACACTGCAGCACAAAGAAAACAGACAAAATAAATGCAGCTTCAGCGCAATTCTACATGCATACTACAGTAAGCGGAACACGGAATAAATGTAATCGACAGTAGAAAGGGGTTTATTTGTCAATCAAAAGTATTTTTACAGTACAGTTTACTTCTGTATTGATGAGTTAAATTGAGTTAAATACACAGGGACTCAATTCAACAACACTATGGTGATATTTAACCCAGCAAGAGAGTTAATTTCACCCACTGGTTAAATGGTGAAACCCAGCACTTGGGGCAAACCAACCCAGCGGTGGGGTTAAGGTTGGGTTATTTTTTTTACCCAGCAGATTTTAGAGTGTAGCTTTTGCATTCCAGAATTGAGCCAGAACTAAATGTAAGTGTGCTAAAACAGTGCCTAAATTGATATTTGGCTATTATTTAATATTATCTTTATGAATCATGCACAATAAGACCAATAAATGTGTATTTACTAGGGCTGTCAAGTGCTTTTTAATTCATTTATTACAAGATGTGCAGATTAATCGCAAATTAATCACATCAGTTTCGACTGAGAAATTTAAAGTCATTATGTGTTAAATGAGAGAAGCATTGAATAAACATGGCAAAAATTAGCGTTCGAAAGAAATATGTTGATTCAACAGAATGTATTACGCAAACCTTTAAGGCTTAAGACAATGTGTCAGCTGCATCTGAAGTTGGGTTTAGGTATATTTATACAGACTGTTTAATGCAGCTCAGAGGTGATGGATATTATGAATGAAAAATTTAATATCCTAAATATGAAACTAAAGCAGCCAGTAGGTGGCGGGGAGTCGCTGTCTTAATGAGTCAGTCCTTCAGTCATTCATTCAACCGATTCATTCAGGAATGAAGCAAGTGACTGTCTTTATGAATGGGTCACTGAATCAATGGCTCACTCCATTCGTAACCGCGGATTCATTCAGTTATTAAACACTGCTGTGTGTTGCTCTGGGATGTTTTGTTTGGAACTATTTTCATTGGCAAAAATGTGCAAAAAAGGCAATATTGACAATTTAAAATCTAACACAGAATTAACTTCATGTTCATTGAACTGTTGAATAAAATCAATATCACATTTTGCAATCATGCAGATATTCTGAAAAAAAAAAAAAAAAATTTATTTGTTACTCCGGAGCAGCTCATGTTCAGGGTTAGTTTGCTTAAGAGGTATTCAGATGCATGTTATATAATACAATTAATTAGCATCAGTCAAACAATATAATCCTTATGCTCAGTGAATAAAGATTATTTATTAAATGAAAAGGTTGGAAAAATGATTGCACAACCACCAAATAGTGGTTAAGTGGTTAATAGTGGTTTGATGTGTATTAAGTAGGTTATGTAAATCGCCATTAAACAAAAGGAGGAGGAAGTAGTATGGTGCACTTGTCCGTTTCCATGGTGATTCGTCGCTCTGTTGAGAATGTCTTGTGTGTTAACCGGGAACATACTCTGAGTTGTCTGAACTTACTCCGGGACTTGTTTTTGGAACCAGCATACCTCGAGTAAGCAAGGTTTGGGTTAATCAACCGAGAGTTCAAGGTATATGTGACGGTAAGCCAACCTTGCTTTCTGGAATACCCCCCTGAACTATATATGATATGAATATAAGACAAAAACCCAGTTGTTCAGTTGTTGCCCTGCATCATGTTTGTAACTAAACTGCATGTAAGATGACGTACAGGTCTGGGCCAGGGCGGGGTGCATTTAAAAGCTTTAATATTTTTCCCCCACATTAATGCATTACATCGACAGCCCTGGTATTTACAAATATTTAGGGTCAATGTTTATTTTATGGCAATGTTTTTTAGACTACTAAGAGGTCATATCATAATCAAAGAAAGAAGAATTAAAAAAAAACTCAAATTAAAGACCCTCATTTAATTTTTGATTCTAGCTCTTCTGCACTTTGTAAATGGAACATTTTATAAGGGAAGGAAGGTAGTGTTGGCACATTTCAGTTTCCAGATGGCCTAAAGCTGCTGTTTTGTTGCACTTTCCTTTGACATAAAGCAGTGAATTAAGAACTTCAGGTTCAACAGATGAGGAAGTTTAATGATTTTATTATATTTCTCTCTCCGTGTCCCTTTAGAATATAGTTCACAGAGTCGATGTTGCTGGCTATGTAAAGATAAGTGTGTGTGTGTGTAAGCTCCTCCTTCTGGGTGCATTTGGTCTCTGTGGGTGTTGCATTGTGGGATTTATCCTCTGGAGCATTCGTCTTATGTGCCGGAGATAATCCAGCGTCCACTACACATCTGATTCCTGGGATGAGTCACATTACACTCCACGATTAAAGAGCAGTGATGGGGTTAGAGTGAAAGAGAGACAGAGAGACAGAGAGACAGAGAGACAGAGAGACAGAGAGACAGAGAGACAGAGAGACAGAGAGACAGAGAGACAGAGAGACAGAGAGACAGAGAGACAGAGAGACAGAGAGACAGAGAGACAGAGAGACAGAGAGACAGAGAGACAGAGAGACAGAGAGAGTGTGTGTGCGCTGGTAGAGTGCTAGTAGAGCGAGGGATTATATCACTTTAGCAGACTGAACAAACTTCCACCTCTTGAAGGAGAGAGTGTTTGTGCACTTACAGACCTGTATGCTGGATTTTATCGCATCTTTATATTTCGAGTTCTGAAATGTGGTTGGATAAGACATTTTCCAAAGTCCTTGTAAAATATTACTTGTCAGCTAATTAGTTTTTTTTCTTCAGAAAACTTGATAAGGCAACTTGAGTGCTGAATGTGACTGATGGTTGATATAATGCTTCAGTTTAATGTAATTATAGCAATTGAGATATTCATAATTTAACAATCTAAAACAGACATATTTTATACCATATTTACTCATTTTGCATGTGCATTGGTAGATTTTAGATTTGTTGAACTGACTCAAGAGCTAATACTTGTGTTAAATAGTCAAATGAGTGAAACATTACAGGATAAATGTTGAAAAAAAAAAAAAAATATATATATATATATATAAGTAAATATATGATTTTTTTATTTTTTATTATTATTTTGTTTCAGCATTTATTTTATTTAATCAATGATATGAGAGACAATCTTGACTTAAACAAGATGCACTGTACACGGTTTAGCATGACCTTCAATGCCTTATTGTTTGTATAAAATGTTTTAGTTTTTTTCTTCTTTTGCTAGAAGATCCAGTCTTCACATGTAAACGTAGGTTAATGGTGAATTTCTGCGGGTATAACATTTTATTTACTTTTTAAAGCTTTTTCTCTCACCAAGGCATTTTTAAAGAAAAAACATCCTGTCAATATTCTTACCTTTTCAGTTATCAGTAGTTGCTTGTCATGTCCTGAGATACGGAAAAGCAATATGTTTCTCTGTGGTGATGAAGTGAAAAAGACATATTCCTGTCTCGCTGACAGAGCGTTCAGATTAACAGATAGAAAGAGACATTTAACACTCTCTATAGCCAAAACCGCCTGTTCAGAATGCATTTTACGAATGTGACGGGTTTATTTTGCAGACGACACCCAGAGAGCGCCATTCAACGTGTGAAATGAAGTCTGTCTTTGAATTACTTTACAGAGAAATGCATTGCTTTTCTGTTGATTTCATGCACTAGATTGTACAAAGCATCTTTCAGAAACGCGTTCATTTCAAATAAAATAAAAAAAATGCACTGAATTGCATATTGTCAGCCAGTCTATATTTAAAGCAGTGTTTCCTTGAATCCGTTGAACAGCGAGTGTTTGGCTTGAAAGTGAAAGGTTATGTAAGGTGTGTGTTTGTTATTGAAGACTCAGCGCATTCATTCGTTGTGTGTCTGGCCTTTGCATTCACGCACAGCGCAATGCAGCAATTAGCAAATTAATCACGCAGCACAACCTGGTAATTATGCCCTTATCAATATGACCGTGTTCTTGCTACAAAGAGACGCATACAAGTCACTCATTACCTCAATAAGTCTCAAGAAGATCTTTGAAGAAGCGGCTTCGCGTTTCTCTGAGAGCTTCTCAGTCGGTGATCATTTGGTGGTTGATTATTGCGCTTTGTAGTTTCATATTGCTGGAGAGATGCTTTTTATGTTAAAGTCAGATGCTGATTTTTACATTTCAAACATTTTCATTGCACTTACCAGGAATATGTTTGTTTTTATATTTTCTTATTTTATATTTTTTATGCTTTTTGTGGATTTTATATATATATATATATATATATATTATATATATATATATATATATATATATATATATATATATATATATATATATATATATATATATATATATATATATATATATATATATATATATATATATATATATATATATATATATATATATATATATATATATATATTAATATATTATATATATATATTATATATATATAAATAAAATAAGGCATCTTTCAAAAACATGAATTATATTTCCAAACTTTTGACAGGCACTGAATATAATATGCATTTTTTTTTAGGATTTTATAGATGCAAGAAATATTAAAAAGTATATGATTTTAAAATGACTTTAACTAAAATTTGTTGTGTTTATGTATCTGTGGATGTATGAATATGAAAAATATATATTTTTACATTTAAATCAGCATGTCATCAATGTTAATACAACAAAAAATAAGACATCTTTCCAAAAAAATTTTGACAGGCACTGAATATAATATGCATTTTTGTGGATTGTATATATGCAACAAAAATAAAATAATAATAATAACTTTATATATATATATCAAATAAACAAACATGTTTTTTGTAAGCCATATTAACACTTGCATGCAAACAGCACTGGCTTGATGAAGCATGTGACAGTTCAGTTAACGTTTCTAAAACGTTCTCATCTTTATTGTTGAGCTCTGAGTTCTCTGTGATGTAAGAAAAAATCATTTGAGGTCGCTGAAGAAGTAACCACTTTTCGACTCCATAAGCTCTTAATATTTCTGTTTAATGGGAGTATTAATTTTGCTCTCTGACTTGAAGTGCGGGCTCTTTTTCAGCCGAGGCATGACATACGGTACAGTGCTCACTATTTCTAGCTTTGGAATCACAAATCAATGTTTAATATTTCTCTCTGGATCAATACGGTTCTCCACAGAATAAACTAGAGCATCATTAGAGAGCAATACAGTGAAGTGGCTGTCTAAAGAACGTCAATATTTCATTTGCATTAGAGAGTCGAGTGCGTCGCAACCGCAACGTGAACGCAGAGCCGTTCTTGTTTTCGTCTGACAGGCCTAGATTCCTCTCTCTCTGACGCTTGTGTGGTATATTTCATTGATCGTTCGTCTTGTCTGCTGCTCTCCGCCCACGACTGTTGTCACGACCGACGCTTTTCACTGTTTCTAAGCTGCTAATTAGAAACTGAAAGCCGTTGATAAGGCTGTATATCCCTGCTCATTGCCCCTGCATGCAGCTTAGCGCTGTATTCTTTTATGTGGTGTAGGCTTTCCTTCCCTTCATCCCTCAGGATGAGGAGTGGTTTGATGTCTCTCTGCTCCTCCTGTTTAAGCTCATTAACGTAGAGGCCCTCTCATCCCATTTTCATGGCAACGTTTACACAGGAAACGCATCAGTGTGGCATTTAAGTGCTTGCGGTGACCTGATGTTCACCAGATGCTGAAAACAAATGTGAGATGTAACAAAGTCAGACAGTACTGGAGACAAAAGTTCCACACACTTCTTCAGCTCATTGGTGTCAATTTCAACACTGTCTTTTCTGTTTTCTGCTTTCAACTTTCTTGACCCACTTTCAAGTTTTTGGGCTTGTTTGAAATTCTACATCAACTATTATGAGTTTGAAAACTTTTCTGTTAGGGCAATATATCAAATATTTGCAAAGGTTTTGCTGGTGATATACGATTAAGCAACTTTGTGAGTATTGCAATGATTTTTAATTTATTTATTTTCACTTTGTCCTTTTATGTTGCTTGAATTTGGCATCGGTTCACGATTCGTCCTCATTTGAGCTTGTCAGCGGCTGAAGTTTAGCTGCAAATGTTCAAACGGTCTGTTTCATTGAATCACAAGATGCAATGATTAATTTGCTTCATTGCGCAATTTCAAGGAAGTCTCCACAATGCATTTTTCTTTTCTTTTTTTAGGTAAATATGGCTGCATATTAGTGCATGCATGAACAAATGTTTTTTATACCTATTTTTTTAATAGCTATATTGCTGATCCTTGATGCCTCTTGTGAATTTTAGTATCTTTTTTTGCTTGGCTGTAAAAGTTTGTTAGCACATATCCAGAGTACAAACAGAGGCGGGCCAATAATTAAGCTGAGAAGTGTTTGATACTGATAGTAAGCTGGTAATTAGTGTTTTCCAAAGCAGGCTTCACTGTTGCTCGCATTTAGAACAGAAACATACTTCATGCAAATGTGTAAATGTCTGACCAACACATTGGAAGTTCACGGTCCTGCTAAATATAGGTACATATGCAGGGGCGCCGCTAGCAATTTTAGGCCCTATGAAAGAATATGAGGATGGCCCCCCCTACTGTACCAAACATACAGGCCAACCTATAGCGATCCAAAATCTTTGTCAGCAATTTAATTATGTATATCTGTGTTAAATAGCACAATACCTGCTTCTCATCTCCATTATCACCTTCTCCTTCCTGACCTGCATATTTCCCTTCCCAAAGCTGAGCATTGGTTGATGGTCTTTGCAAACTGATTGTTTCCGTCGCTCGTTTATAACTTCCATCATAACACAGCTGTTTAGTTTAGCTACACATCTCATCTTGCACTTCATGACCGATAACTGAAGCATCGCGTTGGAATTCGCGCTCAGCAGCTGTGAACATAAAACCCGCAGAACTTTGTAAATGTTCAGTTGACCATATTTTATTTTGAATAATAAACAGGCTGCAATGTCAATTTGTCAGTTCTAGAACTGACATATTCTCTGGCGCGATCACTTGGATTTTTCAACTTAATACTCTGTTATTTATAGTCATTTTATTTGTGTACATTACAAATGACTACAAAATGTCATGCCTTTTGAAAACAAAAGAAAACAACAGATGCACTTTTCTGTCTCTGTCTCCTTGAACATCTTTCTGGCTCACGTGCACAAAAACACCAAAACACCTACTTGACATGAAAAATATATCTATCAATATCATTCTTCTTCTTCTTCTTCTTCTACTTCTACTTTTTTATTTTCAGTGGTGAAAAACGTTACCTATTGAATAGACTATTAGGTAGTGGTTGGCTATATAACTAGCGCTAACATTAGAGCAAAGAATTTAACCGGAAATGCAGAAATAAGATACTCTGGTAGATTATACATTTATAATTTCTATTACGTTACTACTAGCACTGTTACTAAGCTACTAATAAAACCAATTTCTGGGGGCCCCAAAAGTGCGTGGGCCCTTAGAATCGTCCTAACTTCCCCTCCCTTAGTGGCGCCCCTGTACATTTATATGAGAGCAATTCAGACATTTTCACACATTGACATTTTTTGCTCACCAGCTACTGTGGCTTTCCAAAGTTACTAGCCACTCAGCATTTTCACTGGCCACAATTGAGACATCAATACCATGGGGGAAAACTGCCATATAGATATTTTTAATATTATCTCCTAATTTGGCAGCAGGTATATTAGCCTGATGCACGGATCCATTAAACTGTTACACATGCGGTTTCTTTCTCAACTGTTTACGTTCACTTAAAACATAACTGACTGTGTTTACGTGAATACTCGCCAAGACCGGCATTATGACATTATTTTGTGTGTATTTGACTGTTTAAGCTCAATAAGCAGCGGAAAATAACTCAATATAGTACTGAGAGGTGGCTTTATGTGCGCGCACTTCGGGTGTGAGCACAAAATCTGCAGGAATGAGTAAAATTATGCGCAATATGTACAATCTCATGCAGAAATTCAAGCCCTGAAACACCAACAATATATTTATCTGGAGCAAATGAAATGAGTGAGTGAGGGGAGGTGGGTTTTTGTGTCACTTCTTAGTAACAATCACATTCATGATATCAGAAATTAACATTGTCACTAGTGGCAATTGAATTGTTGATATCAAAAATGAAAATTTGTTCTAGTAGCAATTCAATTGTTGATATCAAGAATTCAATTCCTGATATCAACAATTGAATTTGAATGGCAGCCTATAGTGACATTTCACTAATGAAAATACAATTGTTGATATCAAGAATTCGCATTTTAACTAGTAAAAATTGAATTGTTGATATCAAGAATAAATATTGTTGATATCAAGCTTGCCATAGAAATACACTGTGTTTTGGCAGGTGTTAAAGGATTAGTTCACTTCAAAATGAAAACTTCCTGAAACGATTGGTCATTTTCACACTGGGTTGGTACTTCCACCTACGTCTAGCGTGACCTTTCCGTCGTGACTACGTAATCCGTGGTGCGTCGCAGAGCAGCGCAAGATGAGCAATTGTGGTTAAAAAGTATATACATTTAAAAAAAAAAAACAATTATAAAATGACAGCTCATTTCGCTAGATAAGACCCTATTCCTCGGCCTCTGAAATCCTCTGAAGAGCCTCTGAAATCCTTTGAAACTGTATTGATTTGGACCTTCAACCCGTTGGTTGCAATTGGAGAAATATGTGGAGAAAAATCCTGGAATGTTTCTTTTCGACTGAAGAAAGACAGACATCTTGGATGGCATGGGAGTGGGTACATTTTGAAGCATCAAGCCCTGGATGTCTGTGATATTAAAACAGATGTGTTGTTATTCAGGTAACTGATATAAATGTGAACTTCAACTAACGTGTTTAGTAGCAAAATGTTTCTGTAAATAAATTCAAACTATTTCAGTGAATCAAAGGATGCACCGATTCATTTGATTCATCACATTGAAGTCTCAGTGATGTGGTTTTTAATATTCTTTTATATGTAATATATTAAATATTTATTTATTTTATAGCTGCATTGCCCAGCCTTGGTGCCTCTTGTAAATTTTAATAGCTTATTTTCTTAGCTGTAAAAGTTTGTTTGCTCAATTAGTTGGCTGATCTCTGGTGAGATTTGGAAGGATTTGTTGTTTGTGTCAGTGCGTGACTCTGGCTTCGGAAAGGAAACATATCCGTGCCAGAGACAACAGACTGACACCCCAGTGAAAGTGAATCTGTCTCTCATTAGCACCAGATGCCCTCTCATCACTCACATGAGCACATATCTGTGAGGCGGCGGCGGGCCGCAGCGTTTGATGTGGACCGCTGGGGGTTTGGGTCGAGCTTCGCCTGCTCTGATTCAAAATCGTTTTACGAGGCCTTCTGCCGTCTGTCATGTTTCTTAGCGCTCGGCCGACCGGATCCCGCAGGCCCGCCGCACGTCACTGACACTCGTTAGAATGGAGAGGAACGCGCAAACACACGCAGAGATAAAGAGCGCGGGTCGAGGCCTTTCAGTGGGGAGATGTGGTGCTGCTGAAGGCTGGCTCGTATCTCAGGCTCATTAGCAGAGGGACAGTGTGTCCAGATAATCATCTGTGTGAGAGAGCGACTCGGAAGAGCTTTTAATGAAACATTCATTATTCTTTCCTTCTGTCTCTCTCTCGATGTTGGAGGTATGATGCACTTATCACACACCTAAACAAGCTCCTTTCATTTCTTTTTGTTCTTTTTTCCACAAAGCAAGACCTGAAAATGAAGACACTTTAATTTCCTTGATTTTTGCATCGGCTCCATCACTTTCATCTCTTGGTGGTTTTAGAGAGACTCACTCAAACTACTGTGTTTGTACTTGGGATACACTGAGAAGTGTTTGATAGTGTTTGCCAAAGCACGTTTCATTATTACTTGTAACTTCATTATTCATTATAATAATGAAGTAACGTTACTTCATTATTTCGACACATACTTTATGCAAGGGTGCAAATGTGTGTGTGTATATATATATATATATATATATATATATATATATATATATATATATATATATATATATATATATATATATATATATATATATATATATATATATATATATACACACACACACACACACACACACACACACACACACACACACACACACACACACACACACACACACACACACACACACACACACACACACACACACACACACACACACACACACACATATACATATACATATACATATACATATATACATATACATATATACATATACATATACTCACCTAAAGGATTATTAGGAACACCATACTAATACTGTGTTTGACCCCCTTTCGCCTTCAGAACTGCCTTAATTCTACGTGGCATTGATTCAACAAGGTGCTGAAAGCATTCTTTAGAAATGTTGGCCCATATTGATAGGATAGCATCTTGCAGTTGATGGAGATTTGTGGGATGCACATCCAGGGCACGAAGCTTCTGCTGTTGTAGCCCATCCGCCTCAAGGTTGTGCGTGTTGTGGCTTCACAAATGCTTTGCTGCATACCTCGGTTGTAACGAGTGGTTATTTCAGTCAAAGTTGCTCTTCTATCAGCTTGAATCAGTCGGCCCATTCTCCTCTGACCTCTAGCATCAACAAGGCATTTTCGCCCACAGGACTGCCGCATACTGGATGTTTTTCCCTTTTCACACCATTCTTTGTAAACTCTAGAAATGGTTGTGCGTGAAAATCCCAGTAACTGAGCAGATTGTGAAATACTCAGACCGGCCCGTCTGGCACCAACAACCATGCCACGCTCAAAATTGCTTAAATCACCTTTCTTTCCCATTCTGACATTCAGTTTGGAGTTCAGGAGATTGTCTTGACCAGGACCACACCCCTAAATGCATTGAAGCAACTGCCATGTGATTGGTTGATTAGATAATTGCATTAATGAGAAATTGAACAGGTGTTCCTAATAATCCTTTAGGTGAGTGTATATATACATACACACAGGTGCTGACTAATTCCATTCAAAAAGTGAAACTTGTATATTATATTCATTCATTACACACAGACTGATATATTTCAAATGTTTATTTCTTTTAATTTTGATGATTATAACTGACAACTAAGGAAAATCCCAAATTCAGTATCTCAGAAAATTAGAATATTACTTAAGACCAATACAAAGAAAGGATTTTTAGAAATCTTGGCCAACTGAAAAGTATGAACATGAAAAGTATGAGCATGTACAGCACTCAATACTTAGTTGGGGCTCCTTTTGACTGAATTACTGCAGCAATGCGGCGTGGCATGGAGTCGATCAGTCTGTGGCACTGCTCAGGTGTTATGAGAGCCCAGGTTGCTCTGATAGTGGCCTTCAGCTCTTCTGCATTGTTGGGTCTGGCATATCGCATCTTCCTCTTCACAATACCCCATAGATTTTCTATGGGGTTAAGGTCAGGCGAGTTTGCTGGCCAATTAAGAACAGGGATACCATGGTCCTTAAACCAGGTACTGGTTGCTTTGGCACTGTGTGCAGGTGCCAAGTCCTGTTGGAAAATTAAATCTGTATCTCCATAAAGTTGGTCAGCAGCAGGAAGCATGAAGTGCTCTAAAACTTCCTGGTATACGGCTGCGTTGACCTTGGACCTCAGAAAACAAAGTGGACCAACACCAGCAGATGACATGGCACCCCAAACTATCACTGACTGTGGAAACTTTACACTGGACCACAAGCAACGTGGATTGTGTGCCTCTCCTCTCTTCCTCCAAGACTCTGGGACCCTGATTTCCAAAGGAAATGCAAAATTTACTTTCATCAGAGAACATAACTTTGGACCACTCAGCAGCAGTCCAGTCCTTTTTGTCTTTAGCCCAGGCGAGACGCTTCTGACGCTGTCTGTTGTTCAAGAGTGGTTTGACACAGGGAATGCGACAGCTGAAATCCATGTCTTGCATACGTCTGTGCGTAGTGGTTCTTGAAGCACTGACTCCAGCTGCAGTCCACTCTTTGTGAATCTCCCCCACATTTTTGAATGGGTTTTGTTTCACAATCCTCTCCAGGGTGCGGTTATCCCTATTGCTTGTACACTTTTTCTACCACATCTTTTCCTTCCCTTCGCCTCTCTATTATTGTGCTTGAACACAGAGCTCTGTGAACAGCCAGCCTCTTTTGCAATGACCTTTTGTGTCTTGCCCTCCTTGTGCAAGGTGTCAATGGTCGTCTTTTGGACAACTATCAAGTCAGCAGTCTTCCCCATGATTGTGTAGCCTACAGAACTAGACTGAGAGACCATTTAAAGGCCTTTGCAGGTGTTTTGAGTTAATTAGCTGATTAGAGTGTTGCACCAGGTGTCTTCAATATTGAACCTTTTCACAATATTCAAATTTTCTGAGATGCTAAATTTGGGATTTTCCTTAGTTGTCAGTTATAATCATCAAAATTAAAAGAAATAAACATTTGAAATATATCAGTCTGTGTGTAATGAATAAATATAATATACAAGTTTCACTTTTTGAATGGAATTAGTGAAATAAATCAACTTTTTGATGATATTCTAATTATATGACCAGCACCTGTGTGTGTGTGTGTGTGTGTGTATATATATGTATATGTGTATTTATTTACATAATTATGCAATTTAAATGCATTTATTTATTTATTTTTTAAATCAGCGGTCTCAAACTCAACTTACCTGGGGGCCGTTGGAGGTACAGTCTAGGTCAGGCTGGGCCGCATCAAGTATTCCACAAAAAAAGTGTTTCGAATGTATTCCCAAAAAAAGGAGCACAACTGATCCAATCTTCTCAATCTTTATTATTAACAGTTCTTCAACATGAATGTTTCTTCTGAACATGAACTGTTCCTCTGAATTTGAACATTCCTTTCTGAACATGAACGGTTTTACGCTATTAGGTGAACGTCGGGATCTGCTCGCATATCTGAAGACCGACTCTATTTTTGAAAATAGCCTATAGAAATTAAATCATTATGTAATAATGAAATATGGGGGACCAATTTTTTTATTTTTATAAAGCATAAAGAAACAGAACAGTGAACGAAATTCTAGTTCTAATTCTAGTTGGGAAATAATCCTTTTGGGACTATTTGCAAACAATATTTGCATTAATTTGCGTCGAATATATTGTTAGTCCCGAGATTCTTTGCATTAGTGAATAAATACATAGATCCGCTGATAACACTTGAATTCCTTAATGGTCTTGTGGTAGAATTTTGTCAAAGGTTCTGGGTTCTTCTAATCCGCCCTCTCATATCGTTTTTTTTTTTTCCATTAAAATCAAAGATTGTATATTAAGAGCATGGACACGTTGGTGTGTATTTTGTTTTGTGATTTCACTGGAAAGTCTCTCTCTGCAACAGCATTAAGCGATAGATTGATGTGCTCGTTTGTGTGTGAAGACTGTGCACGAGCCAAAAGAGAACTTAAACCCCGCCTACTTTGATTTGATTGGCCATCTCAA
The DNA here is from genome assembly GCA_039654625.1 of Rhinogobio ventralis. Classification (NCBI taxonomy): domain Eukaryota; kingdom Metazoa; phylum Chordata; class Actinopteri; order Cypriniformes; family Gobionidae; genus Rhinogobio; species Rhinogobio ventralis. The sequence goes on along the minus strand of CM077212.1, from coordinate 33,054,355 downwards.
TCATTTTTGACATTGACGAGCACTGTTAGACCACATTCGTTTCGACTGTCTGATCAGCCCATGGATCAGCCTCACATTCTGTTCCTTTCAATCACGCGGACTCAACCAATTATACTGCATGAGTATACACACACACACACACACACACACACACACACACACACACACACACACACACACACACAAAGTGAGGCAGCTTGCATTTCTGAAAATAAAAGCGTGGCAAGTGCGGCACACGCAACGACTCAGCAAAAAGGTACGTTTCAGAACAACGCGCGGGCCGCACTAACACTGAACTTTGATGTCAAGTAGGGGGCCACAAAATATCATCGGCCTGCCTAATAATTGTTGCAGTTGGTGTTTATTTACTGATGTATATATTTACATTTATTTATTTACTTAATTAAATTTTTAAATAACATTTATTTGTGTGCAGAGACAAACACTTGGGCCAGGACTGGGCTACAGTTTTTCACTCTGTGTTGGTATGGCCGTTATAAAGAGTCTCCTCATATATCTAGGGATCCAAACATCATAAAGATGTGCTCATGAGACATTTTTGGGGCAGTAAGCACCTGGCAGTGCCCTAGCAACCAGTCAGAATGCTTTAACAACTGCCTAGCAACAGCCTAGAAATCATGAGAACATCTTATTCCTGCATTATTTTGCACAGTTTTGTAAATTTTCTTCACAAATTGTACGTTTGAAAACAAACAAGATCACTCATATTATAAATTTGTACTTTTTTTTACTACATGCTCGAAAGCTTTAGTCTCTAGCTGGTTTGTATTTTTGCACCCAGGCATAGAAAGTCAAAAAAAAATGTAATAAAAAAACAACAACAACAAAGGAATCACCTTTTCACAAAATTCTAATAATGCAGATTGAGATGTATTGTACAGATATATCTCGCAATCCTATTTTGTGCTCTCTCTCTCTCTCTGTTTGTAAGGTATTAATACAGCTGTCCATCATACTTTGCTTCGCTCTATCTACAGATTAAACCGTATCTCTCGAAAGAGATCTAACACACACACACACACACACACACACGCACGCGCATGCTCTCAATACCCACCAGCTTCACTGGGGTATCACCGTAGTATCTATAGCAACGAGCCGGCTCTGAATAAAGCCAGAGTTTCTGCGTTAGCATGGAGAACATCATTACTCTAGCATAAAGGAGAGGAGAGCGGGTTTGGAGAGTGTGCGAGAGAAAGAGAGATCTCTCTGTGTCTCTGTGCTGAGCGTTTAAACATCTCTGTAATGTAATCATCTCCACTCCCTTCAGCTCAGCTCTAATGGTATTTACACGCCGCTACCGCCGTGTGTGTGTGTGTGTGGTGTCTGTGCTCTGTACGGTTCAGTCCAGCTTCTCTGGCAGGTCAGAAGAGCTCTGAACATGGAATGACTTTTACCTCACAGTATACTCTCAAAAATATTTGTGGTCTTTTGCTTCGTCCCTATTTGCCTACCTTTACTGTGCCCTAAAAGTATTTACTGGTTTTGTGAAGAAAAAGTACATACTTTTGAGTGTGTAGCAGAAGAGTAGGCAAGCTTTGGGACAAACTACTTTGTCATAATTGCGTCTTTAACAGACAGCTCTGTCGCTTAGTTACGTGCATCTCGTCACTGTTTAAACTGCTGTCAATCATCTTGTCACAGTTAAAATCCTTCACATTTAATTTAGCTTCCTACTGTTTCGGAGAGAAATATAGCAGTACGTTGATCTGTCAGTCGTGGGTCTTTCATGCTGAGAACTGTGTTTGCAATTTGCATGATGCATTTAAAAGTTAATGATCAAATGTGTCAAGTTTACAATGCTGTTGCAGATGAAATATAATGTGGATAACTTTGATTAATTATCAGTATACAACCTGACAAAAATATATTTATTTACTCAAACTCTTTTATCTAAACCTCTCTACTTAACTGTCGGACATCACATCCGCAATATTTGTAGTTTTTAAACACTTTTTATAGTATTGTATTGTATTTATTGTAGTTCTAATCAAATCCTCATCCAACACACAAAGGGTTGTTGGCAATATTTAGCCGTTAGAGTGTGCATGAATCTGCACTTCAGATTCTAACCAGAAAAGGCAGACCTTCTGGATATCTTTGCAATACTCGTTTTAACGTCCTACGATTTGGGACACATTAAAGAGTTAGTTCAATCAAAAATGAAAATTCAGTCATTAGTTACTCACCTCATGTTGTTCCAAACCCTTAAGTTCCTTCGTTCATCTTCAGAACACAAATTGAGATATTTTTTGATGAAATCCGAGAGCTTTCTGAACCAGCCATAGACATCAACTTTATTGAAACTTTCAAGGTCCAGAAAGGTAGTAAAGACATCGTTAAAATAATCCATGTGACTCCAGTGGTTCAACCTTAATGTTATGAAGCGACGAGAACTTTTTGTGCGCAAAAAAACAAACAAAAATAATGACAACAATTTTATGCAACAATTTCTTCTCTTCTATGTCAGTCTCCTATGCGGTTCACGTAGTAAATACAGTGCAGCACTTCAGAGTTCTACATCAGAACGCTGGCTCTCTATTACATTTGCATAAATTCGTTATTTTTGTTTGTTTTTTGCGCACAACATTTTTTTTCATCGCTTCATAACTTTAACGTTGAACCACTGGAGTCACATGGACTATTTTAACGATGTCTTTACTACCTTTCTGGACCTTGAAAGTTGCAGCATTTGTACCTTATCTACCCATCAAGGTGCATATTATTATCATAAAAGTGCATAATGTTACCTTTAGATACTAATGTACACTCTTTATATTAGTACTGTACCTTGAACACTGAACTGAACTGAGCTGAATAATGGCACTGTTGTTTTGCTACAGCTGCTGTATAGCTGAATTTATCTATGTTTACATCATTGATTGTGTTAATACTGTGAAGCTGCTTTGCTACATTTTCTATTGTATAAAGCATTATACAATAAATGTGACTTGATGTAGAAGAGGTAAAGTTATTGCATTTTCCTGGGAGTTGAGTGTACTGAATCAATATCTTAATGGCGAGAATCAATATTTTTGTTGACTTTTCCCCATTTTTTGGGGGAGTAAAAGAAGAGACTAAATCGTAGCAAGTTCAGTTATTGTTTATGTCTGTATCACAAACGGAGGAACGTGTTATGCACCAATGCTTAATATTCAGACTGTTTGTTCAGATCCCTAACCCTGAGTTTAAGCCATAGCAAAAGTGATGCTTGCCTTAAGCATATTAGGGCCGGTAGAATTTGTGGTCCCCAACAGATTTGTGTTTTGTGATCCCTTTAAGCCCTGATTATTAAGCAGTTATTTCCCTCCAAATAGACCCTAGGAGATCTGTATCCCATCCGGATGGCCACATTAGGAAATGCAGTCTAGTGTGATGAAACGCAATGACATGGTTACCAGGAGAACAAAGTGCAGAAGAAGAATGTTAGCTTGGAGCAGCTCGACTTCAAATAAATTGAATACTCCTAAATCCGCTTTTATGGGTGCCCGATCTCTTCCCTCTCCTGAGTTTAGCAATCACCCCAGGGAGGGAAAGAAATGAAATTAATTGAAGTTGTTTGTGTGTATTTTTCGTATGAATAACATTTAAAGGAATGTTCAGGGTTCAACAGATTTCCACAGAAAATGATGCACTCCTCCCAAAAATTGCAGGTACAGCAAGGCAACTCTAAACTACTCTGCTTGGGAATACTTTAACAAAAATGTAAGCTTCATAATTCAGCCTTTAAACTCTTTCGATGCTGGCAAATCAAAGTTTTATTCTATGGTAATCGTTCTTGTGTCCCAAATGCTGTCGATTGAGCTTAGCTTGTATTGATCCCGGAACATTCCTTTAAGAATGTCAGCCATGGGAAGATCCTTTAGAGAGAGTGAATGCCAGACAGAGGAGTAATACGGAGTGATGGAGGGATAATGATGCAGGAAATGAAGGGATGCAGAAGGTTAAACTGTGAAACTGAAGCCTGAAACAGTGGCTCGGCTCCAAAACCCACTGAGCCGTCTTGCTGTCTGCTGTATGCATGGGTAGGTAACTGAAATAAACCCTCATACCTAACAACAACACATCCGTTTAAAACGTCTGGCCATATTTGAACCCATTCTGAAGAAAGCAGCACAGGAATTCCATTTTTCATGACTGATTTGGAACGCTCTACACAGGCTGCATCTCTGTACGCCACACACATAGTGCTTGGTTTGCAATCGATTACAATAGAGTTTGACATAAGCTTGTTGCGGTTCTAATTCCGTGATGCTCTACTTTGCATGAAAAAGTCATGCTAATTAGAGTTAGCTATTTTTAATCCTTGTTTAAGCCATATCACCCTGTAGCCCAAGACTGCTTTCCCACTGAAGCTAAGCAGGGCTGAGCCTAGTTAGTACCTGGATGGGAGACCTCCTGGGAAAACTAGGTAGCTGCTGGTAGAGGTGTTAGTGAGGCCAGCAGGGGGTGCTCACCCTGTGGTCTGTGTGGGTCCTAACGCCCCAGTATAGTGATGGGGACACTGTACTGTAACAAGCACAGTCCTTCGGATGAGATGTTAAACCGGGGTCCTGACTCCCTGTGGTCCTTTGATAAAGAGTAGGAGTGTAATCCTGGCATCCTGGCCAAATTTGCCCATTGACCTCTGTCCATCATGGCCTCCTAATAATCCCCATATACTGATTGGCTTCATCACCCTGTCTCCTCTCCACCAATCAGCTGGTGTGTGGTGAGCGTTCTGTCGCAATATGGCTGCCGTCACATCATCCAGGTGGATGCTGCACATTGGTGGTGGTTGAGGAGATCTTGTTTTCATCTAATACTTGTATTGTATTTAATTTCAGCTTTATTTCAGTTTTAGTTTTAGTTAACACTACCAACGCTGCCTTGTGCCAAAGGCTAGAATTTGTCCAAAACAAGTGAATAATTTAGCTTCATACGGTTTAGAGCTGCCTTCATGTTGCATGCACGCTTATGTTGCCTTAAATCTCTGAGTAGGCAGCTCATAGGTTCTGGAACACAGCCTGATTCTGAACGACAAACATGGATTCATTCAGAGCCACTGCTGAGACTGAATAGTGATCTGAGCTCTTGCGGTTTGTGTCATGAGATTTCTCCTCCCTACCATATTACGCTAAGTAGAACGCTTTAGCTCCTTCAGACTGAACTCTATTAGCATGATTTATGTGGATGTGAAGCCATTCTGTATGTCTGCGGTGTAAACAAGAGTAGGCCTACGGCAAGTAATATTTTTAAACGCGTCATGTGCAGCAGCGGCAGATCTTAGTGACAGCAGCCTAATAAACCAGTTGTTAATCAAAGATCAAAGGTAACAGAGAAAACTGCAGCTTTAATAAGGATTCATCTATTTAATTTATAATTTATGCAGTGCAGACTATATAAAGTGTAACTTTATTCCATTTCTGTATATTGATTATATGAAGGTCACAGGTAAATATGACATTTATTATAATGGGTTTATGTGAAGATTGTTTTAAGTTCACTTAAATTAAGTGTTTTTTAAAGCCTAAAGTAAAAAAAAATTAAAAAAATAAAAATAAAAATAAATATATATATATATATATATATATATATATATTATTATATTTATTTATTTATTTATTTATTTATTTATTTATTTATTTATTTATTTATTTATTTATTTATTTATTTATTTATTTATTTATTTATTTATTTATTTATTTATTGACAGCACGTTGTACATATTTATATTAATAAATGTATATAATGCAGTATTTAATTATATGTTAATATATAAATATTAAATGTATTTATGGAATATTAATATCATTTAAAATATACAATTATTTACATAAATTATGGTAACACTTAGGTAAGTTTAGAATTATAGCCCAATTCTCACTATAAACTAGTTGCTTATGAGCATGCATACTACTAGAATATTGGCTGTTTATTAGTACTTATAAAGCACATATTAATGCATGACCATATTCTACATCCCTTAATCCTACACAATACCTGAACTTAACAACTACCTTACTAACTATTAATAAGCAATAATTAGGACTTTGAGGCAAAAGTCGTAGTTAATAGTTAGTTAATTGTGAGAATTGGACTATAATGTAAAGTGTGACCAACATTATTTATTATAAAACAAGTTACTATGTATATATTTATAAATGTATAGATTTGTCTTGCATAAATATTCCGCATATAATATAGTGCTGTATTTCATAAAATCTATTAGCTAACTAATAAACAGCGTCACTGGCTTGAACTATTCAAACGGATCAATTCACTGACATGAATGGGATAGATAATGAAATGATCCGTCGAGCATGTTGCTTCAGGACTTTATGGCGCTCGGCTGATCCAGAGAGATCCGTTCTCTCTCCTGTCGAGTGTTTTCACTGGGCTGCGTGTAATTAGATTGCGTTTAATCCTTCCCGCCGTTTCAAAGAGAGCTGCTAAATTTGATTGTGTGTCTGTGGCTGTCTTCTGCAGGGAGGCTCATCTTCTCACAGGAGCGCTGATGTCACTTTGACGCTTTCTATCTACAGCACTGCTTAGCGGTCCTTTGAGACGCTTCTCAGGTTGATTTTCTTCCGTTTATGGTCTACATCAGAATGAATTAGGCTGTATATATGCTTTTTTTCAGGTTTGCATGCATGTTAAATGGCTAGTTCTTCCAAAAAAAGCCCAACAGGCGATATAGAAGTCATTGGTATAACTCACGTGCTTTCAAGTCTTATGAAACACTTTCTGTAAGGAATCTTGCATTCTGCACAACAAGATCTCTTGGAGATTACTACCTGTCAATTACCCAGACTCCCTTATGCGTGCACTTCAGCTCTCATTGCACTTTAAGATGGCCATCCGCCCACTCTGAGAAACGCTTAACAGTCTGACCTTTACACACTCAGACACACTATTCTGCTCCGGCTCCTTTTGCAGAATGAGTGCATCTCACTTAAGTTCAGTCAGCTGCTCTGAAGTGATAGGATGGCGTTCACTACATATTGTTTGTGTTTGTCCTGTCTATTGAAAAATAACTACATCTATACCTTTAAGAACTGCAGTACAGACACAGATTTTCAGCTGCGGTAGAGATCCTGAAGTCAACTGTAATAAAAGTTGTCATTATTTACTCTCCCATGCCGTTCCAAACTTGTTTACTATTGAGCATTTTTAAGGCAATTTAAAAAATATATATAAATAAATACACTTTATGAAACTTTTCTCCTATGCAATGATTTTGCATATACTGCAGATGTGATGTAATATAAATTAAAATAAAAAGGAATAGCCCCATATGCAACAAACTGCGATGCACTTTGTATTCTGACACTTTTCTATCAGAACCAGCATTAACTTCTTGAGCAATTTGAGCTACAGTAGCTGGTCTGTTTGATCGGACCACACTGGCCAGCCTTCGCTCCCCACGTGCATCAATGAGCCTTGGCCGCCCATGACCCTGTCGCCGGTTCACCACTGTTCCTTCCTTGGAGCACTTTTGATAGATACTGACCACTGCAGACCGGGAACACCCCACAAGAGCTGCAGTTTTGGAGAGGCTCTGACCCAGTCGTCTAGCCATCACAATTTGGCCCTTGTTAAACTCACTTAAATCCTTACGCTTGCCCATTTTTCCTGCTTCTAACACATCAACTTTGAGGACAAAATGTTCACTTGCTGCCTAATATATCCCACACACTAACAGGTGCCTTGAGGAAGAGATAATCAGTGTTATTCACTGAGAGATTATATATATATATAAATAAATAAATAAATAAATAAATAAATAAATAAATAAATAAATAAATAAATACATAAATAAATAAATACATACATATATACATACTCAAGCTCATATTTGATCACATCAGCATGATGTTATTTCTTCTGTGGAATCTTTATGCAGCTCTTTTGTTTTTAACAACAGTTCATAATAAATTAAGTAAAATAAAATATCCTTAAAGTACAATAAAAGTATACACGACTTGTGCAATCTTAAAAAAAAAAAAGAAATACACTAATCATTATTCACTGACTTTCTTCCCCTCCACTGTAGCTAGAGGCTAGAATAAAAAAAAAATGTGTGTGGCTATTGCACAACAGATATACTTGAAAAGCAGCACTGCATAAGGTATTACAATTTGATTTCATTTATTTGAAGTATAAACCAGATAAAACAAGAAAAATCTGCCATATACACATACATGTATGTATGTATGTATGTATGTATGTATGTATGCATGTATGTATATATGTATATGTGTGTGTATGTATGTGTGTATATATATATATATATATATATATATATACATACATACATACATACATACATACATACATACATACATACATACATACATACATACACATACATACACATATACATATATATATATATGTGTGTGTGTGTGTATGTATGTATGTGTATATATATATATATATATATATATATGTGTGTATATATATATATATATATATATATATATACAGTATGTATGTAATGATTAGCGTATTACTTTTTGTCGTGTATACTTTTACTGTACTTTAAGGATATTTTCTTTTACTTAATTTATTATGAACTGTTGTTAAAAGCAAAAGAGCTGCATAAAGATTCCACAGAAGAAATAACATCATGCAGATGTGATCAAATATGAGCTTGAGTAAATATAGACTAACTTTTAATATTTGAAAGAGATATTCCTTTAAAGAATGTTGTCCCGTGCTCTGTGATTAGGGTGTCCCACTAAGGTCCTTAATCTGTTCCTGTCAGTAAGAGTATTTCCTCTTTTATCTTGTTCATTACTCACACAATCTCTGATTAGACTGAAGTTGATCTTTATTAGTGCAGCATGCAGTTGTAGCTCGCTTGCTCTGGCTTTACACAAAATACAGCAACCAACCTGTAAATAATGCATGCGCTGTTCCGACACGTGTCGCAGTTGGCCGTGTCCTGTCCGGTCCGATAGGAGAGCCTGTGAGGAGATAAAGAGAAAGGACGAGTCATTACACAGGCTGTTTGGCCGCTCTGCCTACCCGTTCGCTGCCTGCCTCGTTTGCTCTGTCGTTCCTTATTATCAGCTCACGGTCAATACACGCAGTGGGAAAGAGATGTTAGCATTCTTCCCACCCGGCATTCTGCAGAGGACGCACAGGACGCCGACTGTGTTTGTGAGTGTAATCAGAAATGAGAGAACAAAACAGCCTTGGAATTTTTGAACGGCGACACTGCAGAAATGTCAACGCACAACATTGTTCTGCTTTTGATGCTGTTTTGGTTTGCTTACAGGAGCTAAAATGTGCTGATAGGTGTGCCTATAGCTCTGTTCCAGACTCTAGTGAGCTGCTGTGGTTTTACGGTCTTCACAGGCAGCTGTCATTTAAAGGGGACCTATTATACCTTTTTACAAGATGTAATATAAGTCTCAGAATGGGTCTCTGAAGTTCCCCATAGATCATTTATCATACCAGGTTGTAAATGACAATTTTTGAGTGGAAGGAAAAATGTGCTGTTTTCTTGCATGTATCTTTAAATGCAAATGAGCTGCTGCTCCCCGCCCCTTATCCAGAAGAGGGCGGAGCCTTTACAGCTTGTGCCTTGGATACTCTGCCAAAAACGTTTAGGTTCGGTTTTGATTACCATCTCTATCACGGTCACGCTTACGTTGATCATCATGAAAGTTTATTATCTGCATGCATTTTAAAGCCATATCAGTCTAAACTTTTGATTTTATGGTTTTCTGAGCGCACACACCCGAATCACACGCATAGAAATGCTGGATGTCACACGGCGCGTCCCGCGAGTATTTCTCTTTAACATCTTATTGCGGTTAAACTGTCAAATACACAAACAGTTCACATAAAAACATTCGGTTATGTCTGAATGTAAACAGCAAGGAAAGAAATTGCGTGTGTATATTAGATCTGTGTATTAAAGTGACATCAGTGTAATATACAGTAGCTACTGATATATATGCTGATAATATGAATCAAACAACAAAAGAAAACAGAAAATCACTCGCTGCTCTTGACTGAATGAACTTTAGTAGCTTTAATAAGAATACATTTCTTACTTGAATGCTGCTGTTAAATGCTCTGGGAGGAGATAAACCGGCGGACTGTGTACAGCTCACTGAGGGCGGGGTCTATGCTAATAGGGCGGAGTTTGTCAGCAGTCGTGGGCGGGGCCTGTGCAATGTGACATCACACTGCTAGAATCTGCAAACGGCTTGTTCTGAGACACTGCTTATGATTTATGGGCATTAGAAACAGGAGTTGGTGGATTTTTACCATTATAGGGTGGTTGTGTACACACACTGCCGACACACATTTATGTTCAAACACCATGTAAACGTGAATTTTGCATAATAGGTCCCTTTAAGGTAGCATCCGGACTGTAATGAAACTTCACAAGAGACTGAATTAATTCCAATAATTGATGCAAGCTATGTGATACTCCACTTTTTAATATTTGTATAAACATTTTATAAACCTATATAATAATAATAATAAAAAAAAGTGATTTAACTGTATTGTTTTATATAATAAAGTATATGTGTGATAAATTATTAGAATATTAGAAGTTTACATAAATGCATATATATTAAAATATTATTAAACATTTTATTTTATTTATTTTTTATATTTTATTTTATTTTAGTTTTTTGTTATTTTATTTATTTTCAGTAACACTGAGCTCACCACAAAATACTATCCACTGCCTATTAATAGCCTTCATTTCAGGAGTGAGCTTAAAATCAATCACCCCTTTTGACCTTTGACCCTTTGAGTCCACATGAACATGATTTGACATAGCCACATTTTTCTCTTGTTAGGCAATGTCCACCGCACATGTAGTTTGTATGTTCACACTAGCCTCTGGCCTGCAGAGAAACATGGAATATGATCTGACAGTAGAGTTCATGGACGCATTTAGTACACCGGCATGACCATGGAGACTCTACCCTCGGCTTGATTCCTTCCCAAAATCCTCTGGGTTGGACCAGAGGGGGATTATTTCATTTCTGCTAGAATTTGCTTGATGCGATCCTCCTCACCTAAAACAGACTGCGCTCAGGGGGGAAAACGGAAAGTTCATTAACTAAACCAGAGCTTGAAGTTTCTTCATTTACCAGATCTTTTTTGATGTTGTCGTCTAGTTTTTGAGTTTCACTTTTATCAGAGTCATTTTTTAACTGTAGAGCTATGTATGTAAATATTTGATTCAAAGCAAATCATAATCAGCCTAGATGTGTGTGTAATGTTTGTTGAAGCGGAGAGCCGTGTTCCTGAAATACTTCATTGCTGTTTTGTAAATCAGCAATCAGCTTCATGTCGGCACTCTTAACAGCATGAAAAACAAAACCATTATTCAAATGCTGAGTAAATTATACATAATACTAGAATGCATCTCATTATAGTCACTTACTGTCACTCACTGGAGGTTTGCACACTTTCCTGTGACTGAGACTTACAGTTCAGCACAAGCTCAATGTCCAGTAATTCCTGCTCCACCACAATAAAGTAATTCATATCTAGCTCAAAGTTGTGCATGTGAGTTTTCAGTGTGAATTGAAAGTTTGCCTGAGGATGAATTAAAGGCAAATAAATGTACTCTACTGCTCAAAAGTTTGGTGTTAGTAATTTTTTAAAATGTTTTTAACAGAAGTCTCTTATGCTACTAATCAGTGCTGCATTTATTGATCAAAAATACAGTAAAATCATTAATATTGTGAAATATTATTGCAATTAAAAATAACTGTTTTCTATGTGAATATATTTTAAACTGTAATTTATTCCAGTGATCAAAGCTGAATTTATCATCATTACTCCAGTCTTCAGTGTCACATGATCCTTCAGAAATCATTCTGATATGAGGATTTGCTGCTCAAGAAACATTTATGATTATTATCAATGTTGAAAACAGTTGTGCTGTGTAAATGAGACTTTTTTTTATATATTTTTTTTTATATTGATGTTTCACCTGGTAACTGAAGCGAGTGTTTGCGTTCCTCTCAGTGAACAGTAGTCAGTGTTTACATCTGATTCTTCGTCTCTTGTGTTTGTGTTAGCTGTGAGTTTGCTCTGTTTACTCCCTCCAGCAGGATTATGCTACAGTTGCCGAGCCGAATATTTCTAACGTTAATAAATGTTAAAACAAATAGCATAAATATCCTTTCGTCAACATGTTTTCACTGCCGGTGGCGGTTACATTTCGTCTGTCCAACTTTGTCTGTGTGGAGACGTGGGGTCAGAAAATTCGAGAAGCTGCACTTCCATTGTTGGCTGCCATTAGTAATTACCGCCTGTCGCCGCAACAATTGCTTTGCTGGCAGGAAGAAGGCGACCCATCGACCCCTCCGACTTGTCCTGCGATGGAGGGCCAATGTCAGACTGACAGGAAGCCGACGGAGTGATCAATAGCTCTGATGAGGCGTGTTGTCATTTCTGTCTCTCTCATACTGTCCATCTGTTTCTTCACCTATACTCAGTCCGTCTCTCTGGAACTGGAATATTCCGGCTTGAATACAAGTTGAGCTGAATTGACAGAATCTCTGGCATCCTGTCGATTAGTACAGTCAATTTTGTAATTCATACCTGTTTGTTAAAACAAACAAAAGAGTTGTTGGGCATAAAATGCTGATGACTTTCATTGTAAGAGCTAAATTACTTTTGTACTCGGGTACGAGGCAGAGTTTATACTGTGGTAAGTTCTGGTAGTTAAACCACTCTCTCCCCGCAAACTTTTTTACTTTCTTTCTTTTAATTTTATATATATATATTTAATTTGATGTTGTGATTTGAAAGCAGTCAATTCATGCATTTATTAATTTATTTTATAAGACTCTGGTCATGCATTATTTTGGGTAATCCATTTAGTTTTGTCTCAATTTTTTTTACTTGTTTTGTATGCTTTATAAAAAGCAGTTAACACATTTATTTATTTATTTATTTATTTTATTGTATGTTTTAAGACTGTGGGTTATGCATTATTTTGGTTAATCCTTTAAGCTATATATGATTTTTTTTTTAACTTGGGTTTATTTTAATGTTTCTTACATAAATAATTGGACTTTGATTATTTATCAGGACTAGTAATATTGAATTATTATGGTCAAAAAACAAAAATGGAACAAACAAAATAACTGATCAGTTATCACTCTATCAGTTGTGAAAAAAAGAAAGAAATAGATAATATTTATATGTCATTTGTTTTACCGGAGATTAGGCCATGTTTCTTTCATGTTAATGGTGAACAGTACTGGAGTTTGCATTTGTATCCCTGTCCCCTTTTTCCAGTCAAAGAGAGTTGTGGCTGCTTGATAGTTCAGAAAATCAATTGTGACCTTAGATGGACTGTGCAGCAAATCGCCCTGGTCCTTTGTGACTCAGAGAGACTGCCTGATTTTGGGCAGTAGCTCCTCTCCCGCTGTCAGAGAGCGGCCGACTCTGCCATTAACGGCGGTCTGTCTGCATGTCCACCCCTGAGCTCTGCACCTGCCTCCTTAAAAGGTCAAACTGCTGGGCTCATCGTGAAAAAGAGCGGAACACAGACGGCCATTTTGCCCCTAATGAGAGCATGCAAAGCACTGTTTCCTGATGCGTGGGGTTTATCTGAGGCTAGTTTCCGTGCCTAATGGGGACAGTGATGTATAGCACTGTTGCTGAAAGCCCGGGGTTAGACACGAGGGCAGGAAGAAGGCAGAATAATGTTTGTCACAAGGCACTGGCTGCCAATTGTGATCAGACCAAACCCTCTTGTGCCAGGCAATGTGTTGGAATGTAAAAAGGAAGTCAATTATGTTGTACACAGAGTGAGAGGGAAGATCTTTGGGACACAAGTTGAATTCTTCCACAAAGGACTCTTCATTATTGGGCTCCATATTTGTGCAGATAGTATTGATTACCATTTAAATGATGCACAGAGAAACAGTTACTGTCAGAAATAATTATTTTCAAAGCTTTAGGTGACAAAAGTATGGTCAGTATGGATGAGCCATTTCTAGCCATTTTTTTTAGCTCAGAAAATAATTATTGTTATGCACTTTCAGTAACGGCTGGTTATGATGATATATAGACATGTCATCCAGCTGAGATGACATGTCTATATATCATTATATATAGACTGCAACACTGTATATATTTTTTGTATAGCTATCAGAGGGCAGATAAATACTCACTCACTCACTCACTATCAGACACTCACTCACTCACTCACTCACTCACTCACTCACTCACTCACTCACTCACTCACTCACTCACTGACACTCATTCACTATCAGACACTCACTCACTCACTATCAGACACACACACACACACACACACACTCACTCACTCACTCACTCACTCACTCACTCACTCACTCACTGACACTCATTCACTATCAGACACTCACTCACTCACTATCAGACACACACACACACACACACTCATTCACTATCAGACACTCACTCACTCACTATCAGACACACACACTCACTCACTCACTGACACTCATTCACTATCAGACACACATTCACTCACTCACTCACTCTCACTCACTCATTCACTCACTCACTCACTATCAGACACTCACTCACTTACTCACTCACTCACTATCAGACACTCACTCACCTCACTCACCTCACTCACCTCACTCACCTCACTCACCTCACTCACCTCACTCACCTCACTCACCTCACTCACCTCACTCACCTCACTCACCTCACTCACCTCACTCAATTTTAAATTAGCTTTATTAGCATGACTGTGTATCACAATGTTGCCAAAGCATTAACATATTATATGTAAACAATACAAAAAAGACATATACACTCACCTAAAGGATTATTAGGAACACCTGTTCAATTTCTCATTAATGCAATTATCTAATCAACCAATCACATGGCAATTGCTTCAATGCATTTAGGGGTGTGGTCCTGGTCAAGACAATCTCCTGAACTCCAAACTGAATGTCAGAATGGGAAAGAAAGGTGATTTAAGCAATTTTGAGCGTGGCATGGTTGTTGGTGCCAGACGGGCCGGTCTGAGTATTTCACAATCTGCTCAGTTACTGGGATTTTCACGCACAACCATTTCAGAGTTTACAAAGAATGGTGTGAAAAGGGAAAAACATCCAGTATGCGGCAGTCCTGTGGGCGAAAATGCCTTGTTGATGCTAGAGGTCAAAGGAGAATGGGCCGACTGATTCAAGCTGATAGAAGACCAAACTTTGACTGAAATAACCACTCGTTACAACCGAGGTATGCAGCAAAGCATTTGTGAAGCCACAACACGCACAACCTTAAGGCGGATGGGCTACAACAGCAGAAGACCCCACCGGGTACCACTTATCTCCACTAGAAAATAGGAAAAAGAGGCTACAATTAGCACGAGCTCACCAAAATTGGACAGTTGAAGACTGGAAAAATGTTGCCTGGTCTGATGAGTCTCGATTTCTGTTGAGACATTCAGATGGTAGAGTCAGAATTTGGCGTAAACGGAATGAGAACATGGATCCATCATGCCTTGTTACCACTGTGCAGGCTGGTGGTGGTGGTGTAATGGTGTGGGGGATGTTTTCTTGGGCACACTTTAGGCCCCTTAGTGCCAATTGGGCATCGTTTAAATGCCACGGCCTACCTGAGCATTGTTTCTGACCATGTCCATCCCTTTATGACCACCATGTACCCATCCTCTGATGGCTACTTCCAGCAGGATAATGCACCATGTCACAAAGCTCGAATCATTTCAAAATGGTTTCTTGAACATGACAATGAGTTCACTGTACTAAAATGGCCCCCACAGTCACCAGATCTCAACCCAATAGAGCATCTTTGGGATGTGGTGGAACGGGAGCTTCGTGCCCTGGATGTGCATCCCACAAATCTCCATCAACTGCAAGATGCTGTCCTATCAATATGGGCCAACATTTCTAAAGAATGCTTTCAGCACCTTGTTGAATCAATGCCACGTAGAATTAAGGCAGTTCTGAAGGCGAAAGGGGGTCAAACACAGTATTAGTATGGTGTTCCTAATAATCCTTTAGGTGAGTGTATACTATATATGTACAGAGCATGTTGCATGTAGCATAGTAAATACGTCAATCAAGTCCATCTAAATAAGTGAGTAAATGAAGCTCTAGAGAGTTAACTGTCTCTAGCATTGTGGCTAACACATATTGCGCTGTGAGTGCAGCTGTGCTCATATCTTCTCCAAGCATGAAGGGCATTTTCTCAGTATCACTCAGTTCAGTGAATGATGGAATCAGTGTTTCAAATCTGGCCAGAAATGTTTTTTCTTACATGATGATATTTAGTACAGATGAGGAGAAAGTGTTTCTCATCCTGTATTTGCTGTAGATCACAGTGTCTACAGATCCTCTGCTCTCTCTCTCTGTCCATGTTTTTCCATGTCTTCCTCTCTGTATTTCTAGATCATGGTCACTCAATCTGTATTTGGAGAGGATTTGTCTTTCTTTAAATATTTAAATATTTAGGGTCAAATAGCATTGGAGTTTATTTTTGAGGTCAAAATGTGTTTTTAGTGATTCATCATGAGTATCTTTTAGATTTTTTTCAATTTTTTTAATAATGGTTTTGGGGTTGTAGCTGTGGTCAATCGGGAGTTGAGTTTGATGGACTAGTTGAAGCGAGTGTGTTTAGAGGATGAGACTTCATTGGCAGAGAGTGAGTGAGTTTCATTGGCAAGGAGGGCTTTATATCGGACTGAATCTGGATCAGACTGATGCAGGTGGTGCCAGAACTGAACACATCTCGTCTGGATCTCAATGTTCGGCGGGTACATGCCTAATTCAGCCCTGCAGGCGGCGTTGGACGTGCTTCTGTGAACCCCTAAAATATTTTTGGCGATTTCCAATTGTAGTTTTTCTACTGAAGTTTTATCCCAATTTTTTAAATTCAGTACTGATCCTCAAATTTCACATCCATATAAAAGAATTGGTTTTATTATTGAATTATATAATTTTATCCAAGTTTTAATGGGTAGTTTTAAGTGACCACATCGTGACTTTATAGCATAAAAAGCCCTGCGAGCCAGACCGAAGCCTCCCGAAGCACTGATGTCGATGCCCAGATAATTGTAGCTCGTACTGTGCTGTAGGACCTGGCCTTTATAAGTGAACGGATGTTTGTGTCCCTGAGATCTGGCCTTCTTCTGGAACACCATGACTCTGGTTTTGTCCAGATTGACTGTCAGGGCCCACTCGTGACAGTACTGTTCCAGCAGGGACAGGCTCTGCTGAAGGCCCTCAGGTGTGCGGGACAGCAGGACCAGGTCATCCGCGTACAGCAGACATCTGACTTCTGTGTGATGTAGAGTAAGGCCGGGGACAGTAGAGCGCTCCAGCACTGATGCCAGATCATTAATGTAGATATTAAATGTAGAATGTGTTGTGTTTTGGTAAAAAGCCAATTTGTGCTTTATTTAAAATGTTGTGTGTTGTGATGTGTGAGACAATACGGCTGTTTATGTTACTGCCGAACAGTTTTCCTAAAGCACTGTCCACATAGATGCCACAATAATTATTGGGGTTCAATCGATCACCTTTTTTAAATATGGGGGTGATCAGTCCTTCAGACCAGATCTCAGGGAAGTTACTAGACCATAAAACCAGATTGAATAATTTGACACTCACTCACTCAAACACACACACACACACTCACACTCACACTCACACTCACACTCGCACTCGCACTCACACTCACACTCACACTCACACTCACAGACAGACATTCACTCACTCACTCACTCTCTCTCACTCACTCACAGACACTCACTCTCTCTCACTCACTCAGACGCTCGCTCGCTCACTTACTCAGACGCTCGCTCGCTCACTCACTCAGTCACTCAGTCACTCAAACACACACTCACTCACTCAAACTCAAACACACGCTCACTCAATCACACTCAAACACTCACTCAAGCACACTCAAACACTCACTCAAGCACACTCAAACACTCACTCAAACACTCACTCACTCTCACATTCACTCACAGACGCTTGCTCACTCACTCTCAAACACTCACTCACTCACTCTCAAACACTCACTCTCAAACACTCACTCACATTCACTCACTCACTTACTCACAGACACTCACTCTCTCACTCACTCAGACACTCACTCACATTCACTCACTCTCAAACACTCACTCACATTCACTCACTCACTTACTCACAGACACTCACTTACTCGCAGACACTCACTCTCTCTCACTCACTCACTCACAGACACTCACTCACTCACTCTCACTCACTCACTCACTCACTCACAGACACTCACTCACTCTCTTTCACTCACTCATTCACTCAGACACTCATAGACACTCACTCTCTCTCACTCACTCACAGACACTCACTCTCTCACTCAGACACTCACTCGCTCACTCACTCACAGGCATTCACTCACTCACGCAGACACTCACTCGCTCACTCACTCACAGACACTCACTCACTCACGCTCGCTCACTCACTCAGACACTCACTCTCTCTCACTCACTCACTCACTCACAGACACTCACTCACACACTCACTCACTCACAGACACTCACTCTCTCTCACTCACTCACAGACACTCACTCGCTCACTCACTCACAAACATTCACTCACTCACTCACAGACACTCACTCGCACACTCACTCACTCACAGACACTCACTCTCTCTCACTCACTCACAGACACTCACTCGCTCACTCACTCACAAACATTCACTCACTCAAACTCACTCACTCAGACACTCACTCACTCGTTCGCTCGTTCACTCACTTTTAAACACTCTCACATTCACTCACTCACAGACACTCGCTCACAGACACTCGCTCGCTCACTCACTCTCAAACACTCACTCACTCTGAAACACTCTCACTCACTCACTCACATTCACTCACTCACATTCACTCACTCACATTCACTCACTCACAGACACTCACTCTCAAACACTCACTCACTCACATTCACTCACTCACTCACATTCACTCACTCTCAATCACTCACTCACTCACATTCACTCACTCTCAAACACTCACTCACTCACATTCACTCACTCACTCACAGACACTCACTCTCAAACACTCACTCACTCACATTCACTCACTCACTCACATTCACTCACAGACGCTCACTCACAGACGCTCACTCACAGACGCTCACTCACAGACGCTCACTCACAGACGCTCACTCACAGACGCTCACTCACTCAAACTCACTCACTCAAACTCACTCACTCAAACTCACTCACTCAAACTCTCACTCAAACTCTCACTCAAACTCACTCACTCAAACTCACTCACTCACTCACAGACACTCACTCACTCACGCTCGCTCACTCACTCAGACACTCACTCACAGACACTCACTCACAGACACTCACTCAGACACTCACTCACAGACACTCACTCACAGACACTCACTCACAGACACTCACTCACAGACACTCACTCACAGACACTCACTCACAGACACTCACTCACAGACACTCACTCACTCTCAAACTCACTCACTCTCAAACTCACTCTCAAACTCACTCTCAAACTCACTCTCAAACTCACTCTCAAACTCACTCTCAAACTCACTCTCAAACTCACTCTCAAACTCACTCTCAAACTCACTCTCAAACTCACTCTCAAACTCACTCTCAAACTCACTCTCAAACTCACTCTCAAACTCACTCTCAAACTCACTCTCAAACTCACTCTCAAACTCACTCTCAAACTCACTCTCAAACTCACTCTCAAACTCACTCTCAAACTCACTCTCAAACTCACTCTCAAACTCACTCTCAAACTCACTCTCAAACTCACTCTCAAACTCACTCTCAAACTCACTCTCAAACTCACTCTCAAACTCACTCTCAAACTCACTCTCAAACTCACTCTCAAACTCACTCTCAAACTCACTCTCAAACTCACTCTCAAACTCACTCTCAAACTCACTCTCAAACTCACTCTCAAACTCACTCTCAAACTCACTCTCAAACTCACTCTCAAACTCACTCTCAAACTCACTCTCAAACTCACTCTCAAACTCACTCTCAAACTCACTCTCAAACTCACTCTCAAACTCACTCTCAAACTCACTCTCAAACTCACTCTCAAACTCACTCTCAAACTCACTCTCAAACTCACTCACTCACTCACTCACTCACTCACTCACTCACTCACTCACGCTCGCTCACGCTCGCTCACTCTCTCTCACTCACTCTCTCTCACTCACTCACTCACTCAGACACTCACTCGCACACTCACTCTCTCTCTCTCACTCACAGACACTCACTCGCTCACTCACTCACAAACATTCACTCACTCAAACTCACTCACTCAGACACTCACTCGCTCGTTCACTCACTTTTAAACACTCACTCACTCACTCTCACATTCACTCACTCACAGACACTCGCTCGCTCACTCACTCACTCTCAAACACTCACTCACTCACTCACTCACTCACTCTCACATTCACTCACTCACACTCACTCACTCACTCACTCAAACCCACTCACTCAAACACACACTCACTCAATCACACTCAAACACTCACTCAGAGACTCACTCGCTCGCTCGTTCACTCACTTTTAAACACTCACTCACTCACTCACATTCACTCACTCACAGACACTCACTCACAGACACTCGCTCGCTCACTCACTCTCAAACACTCACTCACTCACTCACTCACTCTCAAACACTCTCATTCACATTCACTCACTCTCAAACACTCACTCACATTCACTCACTCACTCAGACACTCACTCTCAAAAACTCACTCACTCACTCACTTACTCTCAAACACTCTCACTCACTCACTCACTCTCAAACACTCTCACTCACATTCACTCACTCTCAAACACTCACTCACATTCACTCACTCACTCAGACACTCACTCACATTCACTCACTCACTCATTCGCTCACTCACATTCACTCGCTCGCTCGCTCACTCACAGACATTCACTCACAGACACTCACTCGCTCACTCACTCACTCACTCACTCACTCACTCACTCACTCACTCTCACATTCACTCACTCACTCTCACATTCACTCACTCACTCTCACATTCACTCACTCACAGACACTCACTCAGACACTCGCTCAGACACTCGCTCGCTCGTTCACTCACTCTTAAACACTCATTCACTCACTCTCACTCACTCTCACTCACTCTCACTCACTCTCACTCACTCTCACTCACTCTCACTCACTCACATTCACTCACAGACACTCAGTCACTCAGTCACTCTCAGACGCTCGCTAGCTCACTCACAGACGCTCACTCACTCACTCACTCACTCACTCACTCACTCACATTCATTCACTCACTCACTCACAGACACTCACTCACAGACACTCGCTCACTCACAGACAATCACTCACTCAAACGCTCGCTCGCTTGCTCACTCACAGACACTCACTCCCTCACTCACTCACTTTCACCCTTACCTTCACTCACTCAAACTCACTCACTCACTCACTCACTCACTCACATTCACACATACTCACTCACTCATTCAGACACTCACTCACAGACATTCACTCACTCACTCACTCACTCACTCACACTCTCTCTCTCTCACTCAAACACTCGCTCACTCACTCACTCGCTCACATTTGCTCGTTCGCTCACTTGCTCACTCACAGACACTCACTCACTCTCACCCTCACTCACTCAAACACTCACTCACTCATAGACACTCACTCAGACACTCGCTCGCTCGTTCACTCACTCTTAAACACTCACTCACTCACTCTCACATTCACTCACTCTCACTCACTCACATTCACTCACATTCACTCACAGACACTCAGTCACTCAGTCACTCTGACGCTCGCTAGCTCACTCACAGACGCTCGCTCGCTCGCTCGCACACTCACTCACTCACTCACTCACTCACTCACTCACATTCACTCACTCACTCACTCACACTCACACTCACTCACTCATTCGCTCACTCACATTCACTTGCTCGCTCACTCTCTCACAGACACTCACTCACAGACACTCACTCGCTCACTCACATTCACTCACTCACTCTCAAACACTCACTCACTCACATTCACTCATTTCACATGATTTATTTCATATGTTTAATAGGGATGAAAAATATAAAATGAATTGTAAAAATGAATTTAAAAATATTGTGACGTATACTATTACTATTATTCTATTATTATTGGCATCAACAATATATGATATACTATATATACTACACTATATTTACTGTGATGTAGAGTGTCAGGTGTTGTCATCTCGAAATATGGTAATTACAACATTGATTTATTGCATGTTTTAAGGAAATATTATTTTTGTTTGTTTCCACAATTTTGTTTGTTTTGATTAAGTAATGCACACTATGCTTTTTACTGATGCATAAGCTACACAACCGCTAGCATTCCCTTTGATCATGTAGCATCTTTTTTAGTCAAAAGCTTCTCAGCATGCTTTTGAACACATTGAAAAGATAGTACTACATCACGCCAGCGGTAATGTAACCGATGTAATTATGAATACATTCACCTACGCCCTCCAGTCACACTGTCTTTTGTCATGCGAATGACATTTCTGAGTGTGTGGAATGAGACTAATGTTGCATATCCACACAAGCATTAACTGTTTCTGCATTGAATGCAGGAAAATGCACTTTCTCAGACCTTAGCTGGGGAATTGAAAACTCTGCCTTGAGAATACATTAAAATATTACTTTAAGTGTAATATCTGCAAAAGCATTTTCCATAAGAAACCTCTGAGGCCTTTGCTGAGGTTATGATTTCTTCTCTGAAACCTAGGCTTAGCTGTATTAGTTTTTGTGATGCGTACAATTAGATGTTTATATAAGTGCTTATACACTGAGGCTTTATAAATTCTCGCTAGCATCATTAATGCAGCGGATAATGCATTTATGTTATGCGAAATGTGTTCAGGCAGTGGACCATTGTCCCATGATTCTTAGAGTTTGTGGTAAAGTGGATCTCATGATCTCTCAAACATTGTCATGATGATGATGTCATCCTCTTGATCAGTTGTTTATGAAACCCTCTTGCTGTGACCTTAATTGTGCTTCAAGTATATAAAGTAGACATGTAGTCTTGCAGGTAATTAATGCGGTTTTTAATCACTATCCTGGCAGAGTTCCAGTGCTTACATCCAGAAGCATCTTCAGGGAAATATGTGTGTGAATATGCGGGAGATTGAGTCTGCTTCCTGTGCAAACTCAACTTTGCTCACGTAACCCAACCAGTCTCAAACATTAGATTTAGTCTTGTAATAGTGTTTCCCTAAATTTCATGCAAACTCGCCTCATATGGGGCTCACTTAATGTTGTACAGTTCTGTGTGTAAATGCCGAAATAATCAGTTTGTTATGCCTAGCTGGGTGGGAGAAAGATAAATGTGGTGTTGGAAAATTTTAAAGTGATAGTTTAGGGATATTTGCATGATGCACTGCTGTGGGAATGAGCTGGTTTGTCATTGATTGGCTCTGACTGTAAATATTCAGTTGTTATGCATGTACATTATCCTGCTTGTATAATTTACTGGTTACGGTCTACAAAATTTCCTTTTTTGTCCAAATATACTGCGAAATCATCTCTCCTTTGTGAGGTGCTTCTACAATTTACCCACTTTCTCACCTCTCTTAAAAAGATTTGTCATTGCTAAATGTGTCTGCCCCGACATGGAGCAGATTCAGTTGTTAGAATAAGTAGGTGCTCTTGAAAGTAAAAAGGCTTTTGGCATCATTAATACAGTATAGTATTTAGAAGGCCTCCAGCAAATTTCCCAGGTTGAGTCCAAGGTGATAAAAGTCAATATGAAAAAGAGTGCTACCCTTAAAGTCATTCTAACCAACCAAAGACGCACTTATCCATCCTAATTAGACCTACTACAGCAGTCAGTTTGAGAACCAAACAATACTTGGGACTGATGTAATGTTTTCTCCGTTTAAATAGTTTATTGTATCCAATGCATAAATGTGTAGACAAGCAAAGTAATCCATCTTTTGGTCAACTTTCTGAACCATGTGCATTGCAGCTTGTTAGTGCTTTCAACACACTGTAGTTGGCATGAGTTGTGGATGTTTGGGTAAACCAGTGTGGAACGATAGTAAGATCTGCTTGGTGCAATTTTGTTGCACACAATTAAATTTTTATGAAAGAGTGCTGCCCTTAAACTTTAAAGATTTGCAAACCAACCAAAGATAAACCTAATTAGACCTACTACAGCAGTCAGTTTGAGAACCACACAATGCAATTGCATAAATAAAAATAAACTTTCTAAACAATGTGCATTGTAGCTTGTTGGTGCTTTCAACACATTGCAGTTGATATGTTTGGGGAAACATGTGGAACTGCTTAGTGCAATTCTGTGGTTACTATTTGCAAGCTGGTTAATGTACAGCGTCTTACCCTTCTCTATGAGCTTCTCCTTTTTCCAGCTCCTGAATGACACCCAGCAGCACTTTAATGGTTTCCTGGCTGGAGCTGATCATGTTTTCCATGGCCTGGAGCTGCGCTTTAACATCTCCATCCTGATTGACAGGCACTATCTGCTTGCACGCCTCATTGTCCGTCTGTAGAGTTCCCGCTCCCGTGCTGCCCCTGCATGGAGGTGCCGGCATGGGAACGGCAGTCGAGGAGACTGAAGTTGCCGCCACTGCCGCCGCCTCCTCCATGGCCCGCAGCGGTCGAGCAGACAGCGTACCCACGTGGCACTGGACCTGCGTAGTACAACTGGCCCGTGGCAGCGTCTGTGACTGCAGGCCGTTGAGCTGCAGTGCCTTCTTACGTTTGCTGCGCTCGGTTGGACTCTCCAAGCACTCCACCTGCGTGAGGGAGTTCCATGCGATGGGTCCTGTCACTTTGGAGGCGGAATCCTGGAGAATATTCCCACCACTTTCCCCAGAGTTCAGCAACTGCAGCTTGCCTGAGCGATCAAGAGTTTCAGAGTCTCTCTGGAAGCCCTTACTTTGTTTACTTCTGACGCTACAGATCTGATAGTCCGAGTGGTCCACTCCCGCTATTGTCCCATCTTGCGGACAGGGAAGAACCAGAGCGTCCGAGCACAGTCCATCTGTTCTCTCCAGACATTCCCTGGCTTGCGGATGTTGCTCTATGGTTGCAACGCACTTGCTGGTGTGCATTAATGCTCTTGTTTTCCTCAGATTATGAGAGGGCACGCACTCCCTGCCCGCCTCGGTTGCTTTCGCCCTCTTCACATCAATAGCAAACCCATCGTCCTGGTCCTTACAGCTCTCCACTGCAGCGGCATGCTTGACCGTGTGTCCTTTCTTTCGCTCAAACGGAAAAGTCTGATAACGCTTCCTAAGATCCGGTGACGTTTGCACTCCAGTGCTTTTGGTGACATTGGGAATTGATCGCCGAGCTGGGACGGTCATGTACTTGCGGTACGCCACCTTGTAGAGTGTCTTCCCTCCACGGGCCGCTGCGGCCTGCTCGTTCTGTGCCTCGCAGATGTCCTTGAAGCGCACCTGAAGGGCCTTGTTGCGCTTGCGCACATGTCGGCTTTCGTCTGACGATCCTTTGACCTCCAGGGCCATGGAGGCTGCTGTTGCCTCTGAGTCCGACTCAGAGTTGGTGAGCATGCATTTACCAGCGTCCTTGCTCACCATGGTTCCTGCAAACACAAACGGTTGTGAGATTATTAGTTGAACAAATGGTGCATTTGCTTTTAGCAACTGTATCTGGCATGAAACTGTGTTAGTAGATTAGATCTGTGCTTAAATGATCTGACACAAATGTGAAAATAATCAGTCATGTAACCACAAAAGGGCACAGCTGCAACATCCTTCATCCACTGACTATATGAACGTTTCATATACTGAATTAGCGTCATCTCCCTCGCTAACCTGCTCGGCTTGTTTGCGATGAAATTTATGGAGCAATCTCATGAGTGTTGTCTTAGACCATGACTTGTTTGTCTTTGACAGTTAATTGCATCTCTTAATCTCGTGTGTTCCTGGAGCGACCACACACAGGGAGAATGATAGGAGTGAAACTGTGTCGTCTATCTGCCTCCCTGGAGTTCACCATACCTCAGCTAACTAATAGAAAGAGAGACACTGTCTGCCCTGTGATTCAGCATCATCTTCCTGACACACACTTCCAGCTTCCCTCTGAGGCCTGTGTCAAACTGCCTTTTTTTAGTTCCATGATACGTGGAAATATAGTATCTGTTTTGAGTCTGTATATTTTATTATTGATAGATAAACCACTTTTATGCCACATTATTGTATATGTCTTATATATACACATCTTTTATCACAGATAAGGTCTGGACCAAAAAATAAATAAAAATTGTCCTGGTCCGCTTAGCATTCACATTGACATTTTAATACCATTGTTCACAACCTGATTGGTCGACTTTTATTACGTATATTTCGTGACGGAACTAGTAGAACATCCAAAACAGTGCTGTATGCTGGGCTAAATATGCTTGTTGTATGCGTGTAGCCTACATATGATGGTCTTTTGACCACCTAAGAACTCCGTCAAAATAGCAGCGGGAATCCCTCCCTCACACACATAACAAGATCTGCTGCGAGGAGACGCGGTTCTGATGCCTGTACCGAACTGTGATGGGCAACATCGCGACTATGACGAGAAAAACAAGTATGCGTGAGCATTCTGTCCTTTTTAGGGTCGCATCTTGTGACATCACATCCTGTTTTTGGTTAATTTACATGTCTTTGGTCCATGTTGCATTCATACTGTATATCAGTCGAACCGCACCAAAGTTCATTTGGAAGAGGACTGAGACCCATCTTTTCAGCAGTCTCGGTCCACTTGTTTGGTGCACACCAGGGTTCAGATGGCAGCGTTCACACTTATTCAAATGAACCACACTAACAGAGCCATCGCACCAGAGTTTGTTTTATTTGAACCAAACATGCCAAGTGTGAACACACCCTAAAATAACTTTTTATATTATTAAAAATCTATTTTTATTTATTGTAATTTTTCTCAGAAGAATGGATAGATGGATAGACAGACAGCTGATAGATAGCATTTCATCGAGCTGTTTTTGAACACAAGAATGTGTCATAATGGTGTGTGTTTGACATGGATCAGCCTAATGATACCATGACTAGTCTGTTATGACTTATGCACATCCCTAGTTTTTTCTGGTTGCTTTTTGTTTGACTCTGTTATAGATTTGTTTTCTTCTTCCATGGCAAGGGAAAGCTAGTTATGCAATGAGAGATACAAACAGGAAAATAAGTTTCTTTCTTCAAGGTAACCGTTTGATTGTTGTGAAGTTTGCAGTGACGGCTAACATTTCTCAAGATAGGTGATATCTGACAAAGTAACCCAGGACTCTTGAACCAAATCTGATTGCCGCTCCAGTAACCTTGTCTTTCAAATATGAAAGATTCACAACAACAGATAGGAAGCGTCTGAAGCGGCAGCTTTAAACCTTTAGTGTGGCCTAGGATATCTCTGGTCTTATCTTGTAGAACAGCCTCTTGTGTTCCAGTTCCTCTTAAGTAGTCTTACAATCTTACCTACATTTTCCCTCAAGTTTTTGCAATATTCCTTTTTTTTTCTTCAATGTGCACTACCATTCAAAAGGTTGATAAAATATGTAAAAAAAATAAATAAAAATAATTAATACTTTTATTCAGCTAGGATGCATTACATTGATGAAATGTGACCAGTAAAATATTTCAAATAAGCAGTTTTTTTTTAACTTTCTGTTCATCATATGGGAATCACGGTTTGCACAAAATCATTGAGCAGCACAACTGTTTTCCACATTGATGATAATCAGAAATGTTTCTTGAGCAGCAAATCAGCATATTAGAATTTCTGAAGGATCATGTGACACTAGCTATGTTTACATGGACACTTTTTGCTTCAATCTGAATTAATTCATTCCGATTGATGAATCCTAGCTTAGTTTACATGGACGCTAAATAAAGTGATGGGGTTGATTGTATGCGTTTATATGTCACAAGCTTCTGATCGGATTTAATCTTTTGATGTGCACACTGCACAAATATACAGAGTTTCCTGCTGTTGTTGCATACTAACTATCCTCCTTTTCTTTGTTTTAAAAAAGCAGACTTAATATTTTTTTATTTCGGGTCCTTATTGGGAGATGACGAGCATATGAACCGTTATGCCATGCTGCTTATATTTATCAAACAGTAAAACGCCCCTTCCCATGCCCCAAAACAAGGCGTCTGAGAATAAGAGTCCGAAACCAGGACTGGTGGGATGTTGTCCTGCTCCACTTCACAGACGATGAGTGGAAAGAGAATTTCATAACGACAGGACACTCCTTTATGACACTTTATTCAACAGGAAGAACGGCTCGTTCCGCGCGCCACACGTCATTTCTACATCACTGCATATGCACAGTTCTCTCCAGTTTCGTTTTCAATCTGATCGAGTGTGTGTATGTACTCTCGATCGGATTACAAAAGGAATAAACCACCCCTTACTATCCGAATGAAATTTAAATCAAATCTGGCTAATTCATTCCAGTTGATGTGGTTACATGTGACTTTTTTTATTCTGACTGTGCTACTAGTCCGGTTATAAAGGTAAACGCAGCCACTGAAGACTGGAGTAATGATGCTCAAAATCACAGGAATAAATTACATTTTATAATATACATCACAATAGAAAACTTATTTTAAATTGTAATAATATTTCACAACATTGCTATGTTAACTGTATCTCTGCTCAGATAAACGCAGCCTTGGTGGGGGAGTTTCTTTCAAAAACATGGAAACATGTGGCATGCCTTTTCCCATCTCTTTTCCATTTCCAACCTCTTCTTGCATGATTTGAGGAATCATTCGACTCTGTAGCATAAGCGGTGTGGAGCATGTTGCACGTCAAAGTTTAATGCGTAATGTTAGTGGTTTCTTCAAATCACTAACTCTACAAATGAGCCCTGTGAAACACCACTAAAAATGTCTCAAACTGTTTTCTTGTGCTCAAGGGTAGACGGCGGGAAATAGAAGTCCATACAGGAACTGCATATGTTCTTGGAATCCAATAATATCTAATCTAATAGAGTGTGGGATACCTCTCTGGGTATAGATGCACGTTGATCTCTGAGTTACTCAGCTGCACTTCTGCAGGAGTGTCATGTTGAATGCTCTAATGCTCTCTGCACTATTGGATTATGTCTATTACTCTAAATCATTTGTTAAGGGCCTTGAGGAAGGAGAGATAAACCGGTGGTGACAGACCCTCGCCGACTACCCGTCTTCAACACATGCTCGAGATCGATGTGAGCTGCAGACATCATTACAAACCTTCAATACAGCACCCAAACACACGCTGGCTGTACAGCACACAAACAAGATCAATGCAGGTGCTAGGAATCATGGCATTGTATTAATACTTGAAATCCAATCTGCAGTCGACTAAACATTGTGGGCATCTCTATGCCTCCTCTTTACAGCTCACTTCTGAAGGTGATGTATTGCTGGTGTAACCCGGTTGTCAGGGAAAGCCCATCCCGAATGCATTTCCAACTCAATTAATCAGAAACGGTATTGCCGACAGCTTGAGTCCCCCAAAGAAGCATTAACAGCCCTGGGATTATGTAAACAGCAAGTCGCGGCTTTATTTACATAAGACTCTAAAGAATTAATTCATCAAATTATTATTCTCACAGTTGCCTCGTGTTTGATATTGTGGTGTCATAGCAACAGCCGAGTGGTTTTCTGCATTAGAAAGGGTATTTTAAGAGGTTCCTGGTCTTTGTCAACCTGAGCTCTTGAAAATCATCTTCATCTTTGAAGACCCTGAAATAAAGGTGGAGGATGGTAAACGTAATAAAGTGGGCTTATTTGCATACTGGGTTCATTAGTGCTGTTTGTTATGGCAAGAATAACTCTTGCTATTGGTGATACTTTTAAACCAAGGGTCCGTTCTTCGTACCTCGCTTAATACATCTGAGATGGTTTGACAGATCCAAGATCTTATAATCGTGATAACTGATCTCTGGCTAATTTGGTTCTTCAAACGAATTTGCGGTTTGGATTTAAATATCTGAATTAAGTTGTCTAAGATTACTGCACGTTCCTGTGTTCCCTGAAGAGGGCAGATGCATCAATACTCGAAACTACGATCAGCAATGCAGCGATTGGCTGGCGGGAAGACAGCAACGTAATGACATCATATAATTAAAAAAGCCACCTGGCAAAAAACTTGACACATTAAAAAAAGAAAACCACAAATTTCTGGACCTTTATAAGGAAACAGCCAAGCGACCAAACCAACATAAAAGTTATAATAGAAAAATGAAATGTGATTCCCAATTATTTATATTCACGATTTTATAGTATTTGTACACCCTTTACATTTTTATTCCAATGTTGTAATTAGCAATTCATTTAAATGTTAATGGAATTTGAAGCAGATTTATGTGACAGCATTAATTAATGTTTCTTAAGGGTCAAGATCCAGTTATCTGCTTCTCCTGCGCCGCATTAAGCCATCCCATAATATCCGTCATCACTCAAATTAATGCACGGCTCAGGTTAACGTTACAGCATGTGTGTAAGACTCCAATAAGTGATTTTTCCATCACAAATAAATCTCTCAATCAAGTGGCTGTGTCTATAGTATTATGCACAACATTATAATATTATTTTCAAATACATTTTTATGTTGTTATTATTATTATTATTATTATTATTGTTTAAAATTATTATTGCCCCTGGTTCAGTAAGGAACTCTTGTAATAAAGTAGCAGTGGTTGCGACAAATTTTAAGTATCACCTCCGCTTAAAAAGATGCAATCTAATCCTGTTCACATGAAATAAGCTGCTCCCGAGGAGGTTTAAGCTTCCGGAGCTGTTGCTATGACAGCAAGTCCAGGATGAGCGTCCAAGAACCAAACAATCCAAGATCATGCCATATCGCCAACAATCAAATCCAGCTAACGGAGTTAGTGACGTACGAAGAATGGACCCCAAGCCACAACCCTTGCTGTTTGTTGTTATTATTATTATTATTATTATTATTATTATTATGAACTATTCAGAACTGAGAATGCCTTTTAAATTAACTGCCGTTCAAGAGTTTTTGATCGGTAAGATTCGGTGAGATGAATATATTGTAAAGTGTAATTTATTCCTGTGATCAAAGCTGGATTTTCAGCATCATTACTCCAGTCTTCAGTGTCACATGATCCTTCAGAAATCATTCTAATATGATGATTTGATGCTCAAGAAACATTTATGATTATTATCAGTGTTGAAAATAGTTGTGAAACATTTTTTTTCAGGATTCTTTGATGAATAGAAAGAGAACAGTATTTATCTGAAATAGAAAGCTTTTGCAGCATTACACTACCGTTCAAAAGTTTTGGGTCAGTAAGAATTTATTTCTTTTTTGGAGGGGAAAAAGAACTTAAAGAAATGAATTATTCAGCAAGGATGCATTAAATTGATCAAAAGTGACAGTAAAGACATATAATGTTACGAAATATTCCATTTAAAAAATCTTAGCGATCAAAAACTTTTGAACGGCAGTGTATAAGTATGTATATAATTAGAATTAAAGTGAACTGAAATTCAAAGAAATTCATATAACTGTATTTATTATTTTTATGACATTTAAAATGTTGGCCTTAAAGTTTAAAGGTCTGTATTCCTTATGGACAGATGGACCCTTTCACCCTATCATGGATTTTTTTTTTCCATATCTGTGTGTGTCATGATGATGCAAACAGCCACACAGAGATGGGGCAGCACTAATCTGAGCTGAATTTCTAGCTCAGGACTGCATCAGCTACAGTGAGCAATTTAACCTCCTTTTAAGTGCATATTTAATTATGAAGTCACAGCAGGTTGTGCTGATCTGAGTGAAGCGTAATCACTGTCAGCGCGCCGTGCTAGATCGTCATGTGTCATCTGAAGCGTGCAGACCCGCAGCCGTGTATCCAAGCACGAGTATCGCTGTCGTTTATGTGTCTTCGATTAAAGACCAACATCTGTTCAGTCACAGCCGTGTCTCTGCAGGCTTTTGTTGTAAGACAGTCCTACGCTGCAGCTGCCATCGACGTCACCCAAACCACTATTAATGCTCAAGCATTACAGCAAAGTCTTCATTTTTCTTGGTGACATGTTCTCATCTGCCTCACACTGCTGCTTCCTCATGCAAACACTAACTACGGTATTTCAAACACAGTCTTCAGAGAACACTCTCAGATGGATGGACGTCCTGTCCCCTTTCTCACCGGTCGGCTTATTTTTGCCAAAAATTAAGTGAGCTGACCTGGAAACGGTCATCTGAGACGCTAGAATCTCTTTCTCTCTCTCTTCATCCCTTATTATTAATTATCTCTCCCTACTGTCCAAACTGTCTATGCTGTCTTTATTTACTCATATTTCTGTTGTTCCAAACCTGTATGTCTGTATTTTTTTATATAATTTTTTTAAATTTAATTGTATTTTATTTTTTATTATTTTATTATATTCAGTGGTATCATCTATTTGTTTAGAAGATACCATTGACTACTCGTTTGAATGCCAATATTTTATTTTTATTCTATTTTATTCTATTCTGTTGTATTCTATTCTATTTTATTTTATAAAATATTATTACTTTATATATTTAAATGTATTGTACTTTTAATTTAAAATTGATGCCATTGACCATTCATTCAAAAGAGAATATTTATATTGAATAACATAAATTGAGGTGTTTTCTTCACACACAGCTCTTTTAAGATTTTATTTTTAATAATAATAATATATTATTATTATTATTATTATTATTAATAATAATAATTTATTACTACTATTATTATTATTATTACATTTATGTTTAGAAGATACCATTGACTACTTGTTTAGATGACAATATTTTCATTGAATAACTTCTTATGTTTTGACCTGTAGTACACCAGTCTTATGGACTTTTTTTTCCCTCTTCCCACTTATAGAAAATTGTGGAAAAGAGCAGCTTGCACATTCTGAATAGCATATTGTTTTTTGCAGAAAAAAACACTATACTATTGAGAGTGAACAGTTGGTAAATGATGCCATTTGGGAAGCTGTTGCTTTTGTTTGTCTTGAGTTTCAGGACTGAGATGACATGCAGACCCTTCATATGCCACTCATGCTTGTGAACGCGTTCTGCACTCTTAATGATGGAGGCGTTTCATGTGTTCTGGCTTATTTCCACAAGCACATAATTAAGTTTTAACCTGGCCATCTATTATTGTGCATGTAGAGAATGTGCTTTCGGGTTTGATAACAAATAAAACTCAATGTGTTAATTATGTAAGACTCATAGCGTTGTACAGAACCTTGGGTCATATTTCATATTCATGCTCCCACGTCTACAAGTTTTAATAAGAGAGGAAATCCCTCCACTGGCTTATTTATTTATTTATTTCCTGTTGGGAGCGTGGTGATGTTTGAGCACAGGGTGTCCTAAAACACTGCAAGAACAAATGAAAGTGTGGCACTTCTAGAGAGAGTGTGTGGAGGCCGAGAGGAGAGCTCACCCTAATCCGGCTTTAGCTGCTGCATTTCCTTTATTTATTTATTTGGTTTGTCTGGTGGGTTTTCTCCTGGTGATTTCCCCTGCAGGATATTAGTGTGCTTTCTCAGAATGTGGCCTGTTCAGATACAACACTGAAAAAGAGTTCATACTGCACTTGTTATATGACCAGGCTATAGCTAAAACAGTTATCTTTATTTTCAGGGCCTTTCATCAGAAATGGGAGTTTGAAAGGGTGTGTTTTATTTATCAGGGAAGCCAAATGTCAACCAAACCATTCATTTCTTCTCTTGTGACTCACATATATTGTGTTACTATACTGACATGTTTTAATAGCAGTTAAATACTCAGAGATTTTGTCTCAGAAAAGTATTTGTGGCATTTTTAATTTATGAAAATATTTTCGTAAATATATGTTGTAGATATTGATAATTATTTATATGGTGCTGTAATTGTATTATCTACAGTTGATATGGTGCTGCATATAATGAAAATGAGTAAATGTAAAGTAAATTTGGTTCAAAAAGGTGGAAAATGTACTTTGACAATTTTTAAATACACTTAGTTTACATCTTTGTTTAAATATTCTGAGGATGGATGGATAGGTGGATGGATGCATGGGTGGATGCATGGGTGGATGGATGGATGGATAGATGGATGCGTGGATGGATGAATGGATGCATGGGTGGATGGATGCATGGGTGGATGCATGGGTGGATGCATGGGTGGATGGATGGATTTCCACGTTGCCACTATAACTAAAGTTATAGTAATTAAATTGAATGCATGACTGTTTTAAACTATGAAGAAATTGGAATATTTTTTTTTTGCATTTGTATGTAACTCCTGGACTACAGATATGCACAGTATAACATTGTGTTTGTGATGGTATAGAGGATATAGTCAGACTATAGTGTGTGTGTGTGTGTGTGTGTGTGTGTGTGTGTGTGTGATCCCTGCTGCATTAAAGTCAGTGTATGGAGTCAGATCCTTTGTCCGTTAATCATTTCTCTAATGCCGTAAGATGAGCCCGTGCTATTAGAGGATTGTGCTTCTAATAATTGTGGCTCCCTGACGCTGGAGCATTTTAATGACGCGTTGCTGTCATTTCATCTGGAGTTAGTGTGCTCTGCCTCGTTCCATTAGATGCGTCTCTTTAGCCTGTCTATAAAGCATTACGCTCAGGTGGAGAGGACTCTTTAAGCACTGGCTTTACTGCTCTGAGAGCTGAGAGATCACATCTGCCCTGCTAGTTAGTCCTTTAAAGCAACATTCATCAACCATTACAGTCGGCCACACGGCCTCATTTAAGCTCTGTAGATGAAGCACTGAGACAATTCTGAGTATTCCTGTGTACATACAATAATGATATGATGGATGAATGGATCAATTTCATTTTCAAACAGTCAGTAGATCATGTGCAACTAAAATATGAACATTCATGAACGTAAGTTAAATGGCATTTTATCTTTATGGATGGATGGATGGAAAAATAGACAAATCAAAAGGGGAAAAAATAAAAAAAATGGAAGAAAATGATGATGGATGGAAAAAAATAGACAAATCAAAGGAAAAACAATTAAAAGAATGGACGAAAATGATGGATGGATGGATGGAAAAATAGAAAAATCAAAGGGGAAAAATGTAAAGAATGGAAGAAAATGGTGGATGGATGGATGGATTTGTAAGTCGAATAGTCATTAAATAGATCTGCTCATAAGACTCATTTGATTCTGAATTAGACTATGCCAATTGTGCTGTATGTTTTTGATTCACTAAAAAGAATCGCTTCTTAAGAGTCATTTGCTTTTGAATTGGAGTACACTGGTTATGTTTTTGTGCAGCTCATAAGGACAACACTATAGAAAGACGTGCAAGGATTATTAGCTGTACATGATCTCTCTTTCTCTTGATCTCATCACATTCCGTTCAGACTGCGAGATCACAACACGGGTAAAGATTCAGCAGAGTAATGCACAAAACACTTTAATGCATTTCATCAACAGATCACTATACATCTAAATATGTTCATTTATGAACCAAAGTGTCATGACATGGACAACGATTAGCATGCATATGATATGTTTAAAAGAATTATATAATCTGCCGATGTGTCTTAATGTTAACAATGACCGTTTCAAATAAAAGTGTGTTTATAGCTGTAAATGAATCAAAAACGTCAGAGCCTGATCTGCCCCGCTGACCCTGAGCGCATTTCTTCTCTGGCTTAGCTGAGAGCGTTTACTCTATTTAGTATTCAGCTCTGATAGACCTGCAGTATTTTGAGGAAGTCGCTGGTGTTCGGGGAACTGTATCTGACTCAACGCTGAGTAGTAAAACATCTCACCCCAGAGTTTTACACAAACACACACACAAACAATACCAGCATATACCACCTGATAAATTATGTTTAAACATTTTTGAATAAGGTTCTTGTCGATGTTTAAGCAGGACTTTGCTGCTCAGGAGAGTGTATGGAATCGTATGTAACTCTTCTGCAGTGCATTAACCAGCCGCTATCTCTCTGTGTGTCAGTGAATGTCATGGAGAGGCTCTCTGTGGAGTTTCAGACAGTGGGGTGCAGCTTCCATTACACACACACCTCTCTTATTTCTCAGAAAAAGGCAGAGACAGTGAGAAGAATGAGAGAGGCATTGTGTGACTGTCCTCCAGCTATACATTGAAATAAGACTTAATTCAGCCATTACCTGTGGTGTCTAATGTGCAGTGTGGTTTATTAAGGTGTGCAGTGGAGCAGAACATGCACTTTGCTCTCAAAACGTGTGTGTTTGTTCATGTGTGTTCTTAGATGCACACAAGGTGCCCTGGATAAATGCACTATCATTGTGGTCTTCATGTTTTCGTCCTGGTTTTTACTGCATGTGCAAAACTACAAACAGTCTATAGTAGTTGGTGTGTGCCTAAATGCTGTACTATTTGGATACACTCTTAAAAATAAAGCATATATGCTCAACATATACAGTGCCTTGCAGAAGTATTCATACCCACTGACCTTTTCCACATTTTGACACGTTACAACCACAAACAAAAATGTATTTTATTGGGATTTTATGTATTAGACCAACACAAAGTGGCACATAATTGTGGAGTGGAGGGAAAATTATAAATGTTGTCCAAAATTTCTTTACAAATAAATATCTGAAGTATTAGTATTAAGTATTACTACTTACTAAGTATTAGTCTCGTTGTGAGCAAAGCCCATCAGAGACTCTTTTTCCTCCGTCAGTTGAGGAAATTTGGGGTTAGCCAGAAAGGCATGACTCATTTCTACTGAGCTGTCATAGAAAGCGTGCTGACCTACTCTATCCTGTCCTGGTATGGGAACGCGACCAGTCAGGATCAGCAATAGCTAGAGAAAGTAGTGGCTGCAGTCTGCCTCCCATAGATTCACAGTACGACACCAGAATTATTAGGAAGGCGAGAAACATGACCACAGACCCCTACCACCCACCACATCACCTGTTCATTCTTCTGCCATTAGGGAAGAGGTACAGAAGCATCACCAGCAGAACATCACGCTTCAGAGAGAGCACCTACCTCCAAGCTATAATATATTTAAACATGGCTTAATGCTTGAATGTTTGATTTAGGTTATGAACTTGTGGACTGCCCCCTCCTCCTACTGTATTAGGGACATTCTTATTTGCCATTTGCATTATGATTTCTGGTTGTGTCGCTTGCACTAAGCACCTTATGGACTGGTCCATAACCCGTTGACACACCTAATGTGCAATATGTGTTGTTCATGTCTGTGTATATGTGTGCTGTGTCAGTGCATTGCTGTTAATTATGTGATATATGTGAGCATACCAAGACAAATTCCTATAAACTGTATTGTTGAAATGGCTAAATAAAATAAACTTGAACTTGAACATGGTCATCCTGGACTATGGTCATGATGACTATGTTCCTGCATGGTTGTTTAAAAAAAGAAAATCTACACACTCCATCAATGAGGGTTAGAAGAACTGTTGCCAAACATATAACATGCTAGAAACACAATAATCACTGCAATAATGATCCAATTATTGACTCTTCAGCATTAAAATCCAAACAGCGACTTTTTTGCCAGGCAGTGTATAACAGTTGATCATTGTATATTGTATTATAATATAATAACGTCACAAAAAAGAGCCTTTTTGCTTTGGTTAGATGGTCTCTTCCTGTCTAAGTGGGCAGTTCTTGGTCAGAATAGTTGCTATGTGGACCAGGCCTCACATCAAAAGTCTGTCGAAAAGGCAGAGATTGGCATATCAAATGCTGAAGTGTTATGTCAGTCCGTTGAGGAGACTGTAATGGACTCACGAGTCTCTTCAATATTCCAGGCATGTTCTGATCTCTCTTCCTCTCTGCATTTGTACAGTGAGCGAACAGACTCGTAATAAACCCATTACCACATGAAAGACAACATCTGGCTTCATCACGGCCAGTGCTGCGGTTTTTGTGTGAGAGACAGGTGAAGAATAGAACTGGGAGTCTTTAGGCACCTCACGACTCAGAGAGTCACGATCTGATTGCCAGATGATGCTTAATGCATCTCAAGTTCAGCTGTGACGTAGGGCTTAAACTTTGTCTTTGTCAATCATATTGATGCAGAACTGCATTTACTGCTGAATGCTTTAGTGTTGGCCATAAACGTGATTTCTGTGGCTGTGGCTGTGTGAGAGAATGATCAAGCATAGAATGTGTGATGTGTTTTGTCCTGCAGCATACCTTAAAATATATAGGGTTCCTGATTCTTTGTTGGATGTCTTGGCTATTGAACTATCATGTATGATCATTTGCACAATATGAGCGAGCCTATGTAGTCATACCCAACATTAATAGAAGAAATAAATGTTTAAGCACATTTAGGTACATTTAAATTGGTTCCAATTCTTATTATTGTAATGCAAAATTGTTATTCTCTTATTCTTATTCAAAATTATTTTTATTTATTTAGCAGAAATATAATTCTATAATGTAAAAAATAATGTATACATAACAAATGTAATAAATTGCAATTATTTATTATTCGTGATGTAATATGACCCAGTCATTTGAGAGATTCACCAGTTATACTGTAGGTGATTGACCATCCTAATGCAGGTCGGGATGCATCTCTCTCTGATGGTATCAAGTTTAGGAGGTAAATTTAGAATGGGAGTATTTCAGACAGGTGACGTCCTCACAAAACAGCCAATTGAAAGACAGTCGTGATCCTTCAGGTAGAACCCTGCTAATGTTTTTCTTCTCATGCCTCTCTCACGTCTCTCTCTCTCTTTCTGCACTAGAATGTCCTGCTTGTCTGAGCGAAGTGTATGTTCCTGAGCATATGACTCACGTGTGGCTTAACGTTCTGTCTCTAGCACTAACAGGCAGTATTTATCTCCATTACTCTCTTCTTACAGGTGTTTAATCAGGCCAGTTGAGCAACTGACACTTTTAAAGAAATAGTTCATCTAAAAGAATCAGAATCCTGTCATCATTTACTCACCTTCATGTTGCTGTTAACCTGTATGACTTCATTTGTTTTCTGGACCATAATTTGGAATGTTTAGGCAGCTCTTTTTGTCTTGCTTTTCAATGATAGCGTCTAGCGAGCGTTGTAGCTCTCAAAACTCATTTGCATTAAGACACGCAAGAGTCAATGCTGTTTGGCATCATTGGTGTCCAACTTGCCACTCACCAGGTCTTGATACGGTATATTTGAATTACTGACATTTTATCATTTTTGTGAAAATCGTGATCAATCAGGACTATTTGATGAATAGAAACAGAAGAACAGAATTTATTTGAAATAGAAATCCATTGTAACTAGCGCTGCACGATTAATCATTAAAGATCAGTCGTTAGATCAATCACTTACGCGATCTCATTCCTAAATGACAATGCTTAAATCTATTAAATCTTGATGAAATCACACCGGATCATTCAAAACTGTGTCTGAATTAGAGAGAGCCGTTGACATGTATAGGTATGAAACCGCTTCACAGACCACATAATATCATTATTTCTCTGTTACAAATATTCATATTATCACAGAAGAACTGGGATAAAAGTTTATAGTTCAGATATAATGACTGATGTCTGCAATCAAAATAGAGGATATCATCTTTAGAAAGTAGCATAGCGCTCCAAATAAAGATTGTATTAATTAATAAGTGACTGTTAAAAATGTATTTCTCATTGAATCATTCATTCAAGAGATTTGTTCAAAAACACTGATTCATCCAGCAATGAAACAAGTGAAGTCTTAACGAGTGAGTCATTGAATAATTCATTCAAGAGATTCGTTCAAAAAATCCAGTAATGAAACAAGTGAAGTATTTATGAGTGAGTCATTGAATCATTCATTCAAACGATTTCAAAAAAAAAAACTTTCAGATTGATTAAACATTTTAATTAGACTGCAGCAATTAATATTTTGTCAGAACCTCTAGTAAATTTCTATTCAGAATAGTGGGAGAATCATGATCTATGTTTGAAATAAAAAATGTTTTTATTCTCAATGTATCCAGAATCGCGCCGCTCTAGTTTTAACATTATAATAAATGTCTTTACAGTTTTGATCAGTTTACTGAATGAAACTTTTATATTCTTTAAAATCTGAAGTAATGGCTGCTAAAAAAATCCAGCTTTTCCATCTCAGGAATAAATTACATTTTTAAATATATTCAAATAGAAAAGAGTTCTTTTAAAATGTAATAATATTCCAAAATATGACAGTATTTTATTACTGTATTTTTGACTTGAAGAGACTTCTTTCAAAAAAACATTTAAAAATCTCCATGATTCCAGACTTTTGACAGGTATTGTACAATAGAGAACACTTTTAGTGAATAACAGCTTAACTTTGGGTCACAAAAATTATAATGCACAACTACTTTTCTGGTCCTTTTTTGGAGGTCAACAGCTTCTGTTCCTGTTCATTTCATTGTATGGAAAGAGCAGCATGAACATTCAGCTAACCATCTCCTTCTGTGTTTCACAGAAAAAGCAAAAGAAAAATAGATTTGAAATGACAAGAGGGTAAGAAAATTATGCCCAAATGTTAATTTTTGAGTGAACTAGTCCTTTAATGCTGTCCATGATTTAACCTACAGCCTGAAAACACAGTTTCTAAATCTAGGGAATGTCTTACAGTTCAGACCACCATAAGCTAGCTGTCTCTCTCTCTCTCTTTCTCTCTCTGCGTGGGTTGAAATAAAAAAAATATAATAATGCTCAATGAAGCATTGCGAGGACCACAGGATCTGATGATCTGAAGCATTGGAACGCCACTGGATCTGGTTCTGATCAGGTTCTTCACTGCAGCACTGATTTCTCAAATCAACTTTTGTGCTCAAGTTTCTTATGATTTTGTGCTTTAAGATTGAGAATTTTGCAGCTGAAATGATTACATGTACATTTCCAAGAGGTTAAAGGTTATTTATGAGTCCAGACCTGAGCTCAAATGTAGAGGAAGAGACTCACCTCCAGACTCGGATCAGTGGTGGTGGTGATGATGATGATGATGATGAAGGTGAAGGTGAGGGAGAGATGACCAGCACATGTCTTCCCTCTCAGCACAGCAGGGGTCCGTCAGGGCACAAGAACTGATGTGAGTCCAGAGAGAGGGTCTGCCATGCTGGAAGTTTCTCCGTGAGAGCGTGCGTACGGTCAGTCGGTCCTCCCGTGATCCTTACACATCCAGCGTGAGAGATTCCACTGAGATCTGCCCCAAAACACACACGCAAACTCGCACGCGTCTTCACCCGACCGGCGCTCCCCCGCAACTCTCTCTCTCACACACACGCATACACACACACACACACATACATACACTCACACACTCACGCACACACTGCCGACGGGATGCAGTGGGATCCAGCGCTCAGCGATAGCATGTGCGCACATGAGACATCCATCCTAAACCAGCCGCTCCAAGAACTGAGAGACCCGAGAGCCAGGGACACACACACACACACACACACACAGGGAGAGAGAGAGAGAGAGAGAGAGGGAGAGGGAGAGAGAGAGAGAGAGAGAGGAGGCGGGGTGGAAGACAGCAAAGCAGAGAGAAAGAGAGAGAGAGAGAGGAGGGAAATTGCCAGGAAAATCCAGCTTTAGGTCATGTGGTGACCTGCTGATTTACATAGTAGCTGTAAGACCTGCATTTTTTTTTTTGCTATCAATATTTTAATTATATATATATATATATATATATATATATATATATATATATATATATATATATATATATATATATATATATATATATATATATATATATATATATATATATATATATATAAATTATAGTATATAAATTATAGTATATATATATATTTTTTGTAGTTTATTTGCTTAGATTTACTTGATCAAATGCTACATTAAAGGAAAAAGCATATACATTCCTTCAGAAATCATTCTAATATGCTAATTTGCATTACTATCAATGTTGAAAACCACTTAATATTTTTGTGGAAACCATGATACATATTTTTAAGGATTCTTTTATGAATATAAAGTAAAAAAAAAAGAAAAAAAGAAAGAAAACTACTGTCCCCAAACCTTTGAACGTCCGTGCGTTCAAAGTGAAACCTCATTTATCTTGGCTTTTGCATTTATTTATTATTTGGATCTCTGGAATACTCTGATTGGTCAGTTGTGGCATTCTGACATTAACACATTCCTTTTTATACCATGGTTATGTTGAATGCTTGATTTTGATTGGCTGATAGATAGGGCTGCACAATATATCGAAATTATCGAAATATTGCAAATGTACATATTGCGATATGCATATCGCAACGGCACGCAATATCTGAGTGATTTTAATAGGCTACTTCAACACTGTGAAAAGCACGTTTTAGGTCGACGCATATAGCAGAGAATAGACTGGGCACACGACTGTTACTTATGTGACTTGCTTGACGTTAAAAAGAGTTATTAATAACTTGCGAAAAACAACTCCTTGCAGTCTCGCGCTGTCTGCCGTCTGACACACACACCGAAATGTGCGCACAAGCCGCCTCTCTGAAAGCGTGTGATCCCTTCAGTTCTGTTTCGTGCCTTGTTACACACTCGAACGGTCAAATACACACACAGTTATGTAAAAATGGCTGTCTTGATGAGTATTCATGTAAACACAGTCGGTTATGCTTTAAGTGAACGATATCAGTTGGGGAAAGAAACCGAATGTGTGTCTTTGTTTA
Source organism: Rhinogobio ventralis (assembly GCA_039654625.1). NCBI lineage: Eukaryota > Metazoa > Chordata > Actinopteri > Cypriniformes > Gobionidae > Rhinogobio > Rhinogobio ventralis. The sequence goes on along the minus strand of CM077212.1, from coordinate 33,011,672 downwards.
CCTGGATGTTCTTGATGTTAAGTTTTAGTTTGATATAGCTATATATTACCAAGTCAAGCAAAGCGTTTTTGGTATTTAAATATTTGCATTACATTTTTTTGTTTTTGTTTACATTGATTTTAAAATTATATTGACAGATTTGTGACATTAATTTTTGCTAAAACACTGCTGGTCACTTTCAGAAGTTGTAGCGATGCTTTCTATTCCCAGAAAGAATGTGAAACACATAAATTGTATCATTCTCAGTTTAATTTTATTTTTATTTTTTTATATAATTTAAATAGATTTTACACACTAATAGCAATATCGTAGTGCATATTGAATATCGCATTATTTAACAAGGTATTGCATATCGCATATCGCATTTTTCTTCAATATCGCACAGCCCTACTGATAGACATTCTAATGTGATTGTTTCTATAACTGAAGGACTAGGATGATGTAAGTTTATGAAATAGATTCAAGAGTTTTGTTTGAGAAATTTCAGCAAGATCTCCTTGAGAACAAACCTGCTAATATTTTGTATTTAAGATACATTGGGGTCCAAACAACATTGGACCCCATTGAGATACTCATCTTTTGCTTTTGATGGAAGGAAGGTCATACAGGTATGAAATGACATGAGGGTGATTTAATGATGACATTTTTGTGTGAACGACATGAGTTGACCAGTAATAGTCTGGTTCATCTACGCAGCGTTTCTTTCTTTGTATTACTTTTCCTTCGTTCTCTGTTTTATTTTTCAATCTGCCCTCATAAGGGCCACTAGAAGGAAAATACATTCTGCTGACACGGCACACATTGATTTTATTGTCCTAGCCGCTAGTAAGGCCACACCACCACATGGCCTCCTTGAGGCTTGACATCCTTAGCATGGATTTAGTTGAATCAGCATGTAAAGTCAGTTCTATCGTTATTTTCTTTAGTTTTGAGGTTCTTTTGCTCTACATACACACACATGCACATATAGAGAGAGTACGTTTTATTTTCAACCTTTGTGTAACCCGCAGGATTCGTCAGCCCTTATTCCACAGGTCTTGTCCAACCATCATGACTGAAATCAAAGCGTGTGAACCTCATTGAGAACTATCTAAATTCAGTTCCCTGAACAAACGGCTTTGAACTTCCATCTCCTGACACACACACACACACTCTCTCATGGCTTCATACCTGTCACCGCCACTGTGATGTAAAGACCCTCATGTTTTCTTTGCCTGCAGAATCCACAGTTCTCCACATATGTGTGTTGGTTTATTAAATAGTTTAGCTAATTTGATTGTGCTTTCATTGTGCAATACTCTCCGCTTAACAGTTTTGACCATATTCTGCAGTGGGATTTTTTTTCCCCTCCTCAAAATCAGCATTGAAAATAAACAGAAGTCAGCAGATTCCATCTGGGTGTGGTGATGTAGTGGTTGAACCTCAGGTTTCCCACTTTCATGGAAAACCTAGAATTTTTTAGAGGGAACCTACTATGCAAAATTCACTTTTGTGAACATAAAAATTTGTGTTTGAATATAAATGTGTCGGCAGTGTGTGTACACAACCACCCTATAATGGTTTTAATCCCCATAAATCATAAGCAGTGTCTCAGAACAAGCCGTTTGCAGATTCAGACTCCGCCTATTAGCATAGACCCCGCCCTTAGTGAGCTGTGCACATTCACATCTTCAACTCTTCTGGGAAGGCTTTCCACAAGGTTTAGGAGTGTGTTTTATGGGAATTTTTGACCACTCTTTTAGAAGCGCATTAGTGAGGTCAGGCACTGATGTTGGATGAGAAGGCCTGGCTCGTAGTCTCCGCTCTAATTCATCCCAAAGGTTTTCTATCGGGTTGAGGTCAGGACTCACTCATCCATGTCTTTATGGACCTTGCTTTGTGCACTGGTGCGCAGTCATGTTGGAACAGGAAGGGGCCATCCCCAAACTATTCCCACAAAGTTGGGAGCATGAAATTGTCCAAAATGTCTTGGTATGTTGAAGCATTAAGAGTTCCTTTCACTGGAACTAAGGGGCCAAGCCCAACCCCTGAAAAACAACCCCACACCATAATCCCCCCTCCACCAAACTTTACACTTTGCACAATGCAGTCAGGCAAGTATCGTTCTCCTGGAAACTGCCAAACCCAGACTCGTCCATCGGACTGCCAGACAGAGAAGCGTGATTGGTCACTCCAGTGAACACGTCTCCACTGCTCTAGAGTCCAGTGGCGGTGTGCTTTACACCACTGCATCCGACGCTTTGCATTGCACTTGGTGATGTAAGGCTTGGATGCAGCTGCTCAGCCATTGAAACCCATTCCATGAAGCTCTCTACTCACTGTTCTTGAGCTAATCTGAAGGCCACATGAAGTTTGGAGGTCTGTAGCTATTGACTTGAGTTGGTGACTTCTGCGCATTGTGCACCTCAGCATGAGCTGACCCCGCTCTGTGATTTTTACGTGGCCTACCACTTTGTGACTGAGTTTCTGTTGTTCCCAATTGCTTCCACTTTATTTTAATACCACTAACAGTTGACTGTGGAATATTTAGTAGTGACGAAATTTCACGAATGGACTTATTGCACCGGTGGCTACCTATCACGGTACCACGCTTGAGTTCACTGAGCTCCTGAGAGCGACCCATTCTCTCACAAATGTTTGTAGAAGCGTCTGCATGCCTAGGTGCTTGATTTATACACCTGTGGCCATGGAAGAGATTGGAACACCTGAATTCAATGATTTGGAGGGGTGTCCCAATACTTTTGGCAATATAGTGTACAGTACATGCACGAAAACAGCACGTTTTTCCTTCCACTCAAAAATGGGCATTTACAACATGGTGTAATAAATGATCTGTGGGGTATTTTGAGCAGAAACTTCACAGACACTCTGGGGACACCTGAGACTTATATTACATCTAGTAGAAAGGGGCATACTAGGTTCCCTTTAAGGAACTTTTTAAGGCCTGGAAAAGTCATGAAAGCTCTAAAATGTTTAATTAGCTGGATATTGCTCTTGTGTAAAGTAAAACTTTCCAATTTGTGAGTAAATCAATATATGCAGCGTAGTTAAATGAAATTAAAAAATACTGTATGTATTAAAAATGTTTTTCTAATTTTAATTTAGTTTAATGATGTACTAAAGTAACTAAAACTGAAAAAAATTAACTTTAGAGACATTTAAAAATAATAATAAAAATGGCAAAAACACTTAATTATTTTTTATATCTTATTTTAATTTAAAAACTATTAAATGACTAAACCTTTAAATAAAAATAAAACCGAAAATATAAAAATAAAATTAATTCAAAATATCTCAGTAAAACACTGGATATACTGCATGATCCATTACTGTCGTGCACTTGAGTAATGTGTTCTGTAAGTCACTTTGGATAAAAGCATGTGCTAATGAAATGACTGTTTTATAGATCAGTCAATAGTGACCTAACACTATATTTTGTTCTGCGCTGTGATAATGACCAGCAGGTGCATGTGAGGTAGTCTTTTGTTCCTCTCCAAGTCAGGAATACGTGAGAATCTCTCTCACACAAGCATCAGCTCTCCTGTCGTTTACAAACCACATCCCCGCTGGCTTAATCAGGAGCTTAAAACACGAGCTGCTAAGATCTGCTCTGATGCCACACATCATTCCTTTCCCTCATGTTGGGAGTGAGTGTGTGTTCACATGTCTTTCATTCAGCCTTGTGTCTGTAGAGTCACATTTTTAACAGTCTCCATCTCATATGGCTCTGTCCAAAATCGCTAATATTGCAAAAAAAACAAAAAAACTGTAACTGTAATAAGGTTGAAATTCTGCCATAAGCAAACCCATTGCACTCCATTAGCTGGCCGTGTGTTGAACTGCTTTACTGTGTGTGTGGAAATAAACTGAATTAAGGACTCTGGATCGGTTCTGGCTGGAGTGTTTCTGTGGTCTTGATGAACTCTCACAGGACTCGCGCAAACACATGCATTCACATGGAGACGCACGTTTCCGCATATCTCATTTAGCAAATGGGTTAGTCTAAGTATGTAGATATTTATATTCCATCTGGATTATTGATCATCCATACTGCACCTTTGAAAACAAATGTTAGATACAGAGTGAAGATGCTGCTGTATAAACACCAGACGTCCATTACAAATGCAATGGCTCATATTCTACATTAGCATTAAATTTTTTTCCCTGAAGTCCCTTTATAGTAATAGTAATGATTTATTCCACCAAAACAGGCATTATTTCATTTTTGTGACCATTTTCCATATTTTTTTCCCAATTTATTATAATTGTTTTATTTCTATTTTTAAAAACATTAATCTTTAATGGATCCCTCAACAGTGCAAATGTGTGAATGTGGTCAGACATAATAATGTACTCATGTTTATGGCATCAATAACTGTATGATATGGGGTTCAAGCGTGTAGCACTGAAACCCTATTGTAATTGTTAAAATTTCCAAGGATCAGCATTCTCCTCTAAGTCGTAGAGGCTTAAACTTTGAGGGCTGGTAGTACTCACACCATCTACAATGTCACTAAGGCTCGCCCTGATCGGTCTGACAGGGACGCTACAGCGGTCAAAAGTACGAAATTGCTCATAACTCCTAAATCATTAGGCGTAGTCTCAAGTGTCTTATATTGTTTAAATCATACCTCGGATTTGAGAAAAATTTTCGGGCATTTAAAAAAAAAAAACGTACTTTTACAAACTAGTCCTAGGTTTTTGTCCCGATCGGAAACCAACCCATGAAGCAAGATTCTCTGGAATCTTTGTCAATATTTATCAAAAAAAGTTACAATTTTGATTCACGGTCTCCAGTGCAGCCAAAATGAAGTGGGAGGAGCCACTTTTACTGAAATTACTATAATTCATGAACGGAATGAGATATTTTCACCAAACGTTGCACATTTGTCATTCTGTGGTTGTGAAAAAAAACATGTGGCGACTGGCCAATTGGTGGCACTATAACATGGAAAATACATAAAAATGGCTATAATTTTTCAACCCTAAGTCTGATTGAATTGAAAATTGGCATGCAGTGTCTTCGTCCAAGGTGCCAAGACTGCCTTTGAGGACATTCGCATATCTCGAAAAACGCGGTCACCGAAGGCCAATACATTTTGAGCAACTGTAAGACAAGGTTAATGAAGGCCGATCGGAACAAAACTAAGCCAGTTTGACTCATGGCCCTAGAGGAGAAATGGGAAAGAAATCTACCACTGTGGGGTGCCTTCACGGTCTACGGTCTATCCCACGCAATTTTTTCAAGATTATTTCAAAAACCAGTCCTAGGTTTTAGGCTTAACCTCGATAAAACCACTGCGGCACAATTTCCAGGACTCTCTAGGTCAAAAAATAAAAAAGAAGTTGAATTTTAGCCTTTGGATAGCTGCGTCCTTTAGAAAACAGGTGTGGCCAAGTCTACTCATAAGCCTCTTCCTGCCTAATTTGCATAGAACTGCACAAAATTGGGTGTGGAAACTATTATGGACATTGGGCCATAGGTGCCACTTTAATGGTTATAAAGGTGAAAAAAGCTTTAAAAACCATGTATTTCCTTTAGTAAACTTCCTGTATTGGCTGTAAATGGTCTTTTCCATCTATGATCTAAGTGATTACATGCATGCCAAATAAAACACAATACCTTTTTACTCATATGCTTAAAGGCCTTACAGCGATTGAACCCCGATAATCGCTGCTTGCAGCTATATTTTTTCTTTACGTTTGCTATAGTTCTTACATTGCTGCCTCGGGTGCATTTCTCCTGTAAGGGGCTTTTCCTGCTGCGTCAGACGTTTGCGTGTCACACAGATGCTGCTGTTCCAGATGTTTCTAGGGCTCCTGCTGGTGTCTCTGTCTTCCGTTAAGGGGACAGGGACTCTGTCTTGGCGGCTCCATTTGTAACTGACAGAGCCATTATTTAATTAGAGTGATTTAGCTGTAAATGAACACGCTCCAGCGCTGTAATAAAACTGACTCGACCTGAAGCAAGAATACTAAACCATTAGATGTGAAAGATGTTCAGCCGGGTGCACATTCCGTCCTCTCATTTTTCACATCTAGCCCTTCTTTTTTGTGCTGTATCTTGAAAATAGCATTCTGAAACTATCCAGATGGCATACTGGTAGTTTTTGTTGAATTTTTGAAGTGTGCATACAGTATATAGCTTTTTGGGATAACATTAAATTCCATTCAGTGTCAGCTTTGGGAGCTTCCTACTTAATATGCAACTTCTGATCATAAAAGCTGCAACATTAATTGACATTCACTGTTCGCTCTGCAGGTGTTTGATTGACAGCGGTGTTGCAGCCAAATTGTGTCTATAAATAATGCTATATAATGGCAGTTTTTGTTCTGCAGGTGTGCAATTCTCATCAGTAAAGGTCATCATGCAATGTAGTAACTTTGACTTCACTGACCAAGGTCATACTTAAACCCATGACCCATATCTTATATAAACTACTGTTCAAAAGCAAATGCATTAAATTGATCAAAAGTAGGGCTGTCAAAATTAACGCGTTAATAACGCATTAACGCAAATTAATTTTAACGGCACTCATTTTATTAACGCAACGCACATTTTCTGTTTGATCCGTGGCCTAGCCCGTAGTTGGAGAAATCGAGCGCAGCCATAGATGTAAAGGATGCAGCAGCAAACAGAAATAGGGAAAGAAAAGGGCTAACATTTAAAATTTCTATTCTGAAACAAGTGACGTTATATAGCCTACTTAAGCTACCATTTATTCTGTTTAACTTTTATTAGACTCCAGGTCGAAATAAAAGAAAAGGGAGTTTTTACAGTGAGCACGTTTGCTGCAGTCCATGTCCGAGCGCGATAGTTCTCGGTTTCCCCCGCAGCACTGGTCAACTTGATTCTATTGAATCACAAACATGCACAGGGCATGATAGAAAACAGAACGCCCTGTGTGTGTGTATATATATATATATATACATACATATACCTGCGTTCTGTTTTCTATCATGCCCTGTGCATGTTTGTGATTATGTAAGATGCACGCAAATGCACCAGGGTTTTTAGTTCAGGGTTCTGAACTAAACTGCCAGAGTAAAAACGCCTGTTTCTATTTTTAAAATAAGACAAAGTACACTCACCTAAAGGATTATTAGGAACACCTGTTCAAATTTCTCATTAATGCAATTATCTAATCAACCAATCACATGGCAGTTGCTTCAATGCATTTAGGGGTGTGGTCCTGGTCAAGACAATCTCCTGAACTCCAAACTGAATGTCAGAATGGGAAAGAAAGGTGATTTAAGCAATTTTGAGCGTGGCATGGTTGTTGGTGCCAGACGGGCCGGTCTGAGTATTTCACAATCTGCTCAGTTACTGGGATTTTTACGCACGCATTTCTAGAGTTTACAAAGAATGGTGTGAAAAGGGAAAAACATCCAGTATGCGGCAGTCCTGTGGGCGAAAATGCCTTATTGATGCTAGAGGTCAGAGGAGAATGGGCCGACTGATTCAGGCTGATAGAAGAGCAACTTTGACTGAAATAACCACTCGTTACAACCGAGGTATGCAGCAAAGCATTTGTGAAGCCACAACACGCACAACCTTGAGGAGGATGGGCTACAACAGCAGAAGACCCCACTGGGTACCACTCATCTCCACTACAAATAGGAAAAAGAGGCTACAATTTGCACGAGCTCACCAAAATTGGACAGTTGAAGACTGGAAAAATGTTGCCTGGTCTGATGAGTCTCGATTTCTGTTGAGACATTCAGATGGTAGAGTCAGAATTTGGCGTAAACAGAATGAGAACATGGATCTATCATGCCTTGTTACCACTGTGCAGGCTGGTGGTGGTGGTGTAATGGTGTGGGGGATGTTTTCTTGGCACACTTTAGGCCCCTTAGTGCCAATTGGGCATCGTTTAAATGCCACGGCCTACCTGAGCATTGTTTCTGACCATGTCCATCCCTTTATGACCACCATGTACCCATCCTCTGATGGCTACTTCCAGCAGGATAATGCACCATGTCACAAAGCTCGAATCATTTCAAATTGGTTTCTTGAACATGACAATGAGTTCACTGTACTAAAATGGCCCCCACAGTCACCAGATCTCAACCCAATAGAGCATCTTTGGGATGTGGTGGAACGGGAGCTTCGTGCCCTGGATGTGCATCCCACAAATCTCCATCAACTGCAAGATGCTATCCTATCAATATGGGCCAACATTTCTAAAGAATGCTTTCAGCACCTTGTTGAATCAATGCCACGTAGAATTAAGGCAGTTCTGAAGGCGAAAGGGGGTCAAACACAGTATTAGTATGGTGTTCCTAATAATCCTTTAGTTGAGTGTATATGCTTATTCTGAATTTTTAAGTTTAGGCTTAAGAGACATGAGCTCTTTTGAGTATGGTTTCACTAATAATAAATCATGCATATTTGTTCATACCCATGTTGATTAGAGTATTAAAAACTTGAAACGTATAATGAAACATATTCATTTAAGGTACATTTAGAACTGATAAAAATGTGTGATTTAAGTTGATTAATCGCGAGTTAACTCATGACAATCATGCAATTAATCGCGATTAAATGATTTAACCGATTGACAGCCCTAATTAAAAGATCTGGAAACAATGTAGTAGTATGCAAATTTGCTTGCAGCTTGTTTCAAGGTGCTGTTATTGATTTCTGTTCAGATTAGTTTTCTGATTGGCTTTCCAAGGTGTTGGCCACTCCCATATGCTTTTGCTGCTGTTCAGTGATGTCTGGTCGTGTTACGTGTGCTCGATTAGGTCCTCGTGTTAAGCAGAGTGAATCTCAGCCGCTGCTGTCTGGAACAGACTGACCTTGAGGAATTTCTGGAGCTGAAGTTAGGGAAACTCTCGAGCAAGATCTCATTCTTTCTCTCTCTGACTTTTATTTGATCGACCTCCTTAAGAAAACAGTTTCCATGGTAACGGGCTGAGGAGCACAACACAGATAAAGGGAGAGATGAACCTTAGAGGATGCTGCCTTTGTCTCTGTCTGCTAAGATGTGAGTGAATTGGCTGCAGGATTCCCGTCCGCTCAGGAGGCCTGCCATCTAAACTTTAAAACATGATTTAAAGTCTCTTCCATCATATCACTATTAATTCATTATGTTCATGTCAGTCTGGAAGATGCAGATCTGCATACTTGCAATTTGCCACCCATCCATCCGTCCATTTATTGTTACATCCATCCCTTTCAATTATTTGTCTTTCATTTGATCTATCCATCCATTTTTTCTTTCTTACCTTTCATCTATTTATTTTATCTCCATCCATCCCTATCAATTATTTTTTCTTTCATTTGATCCATCCATCCTTTTTTTTCTTTGCTTCCTTTCATCTATTTATTTTATCTCCATGAATGTGTGTGTGTGTGTGTGAGAGTGAGTGTCTGTGATTGATTGAGTGAGTGTCTGTGTGTCTGTGAGTGGGTGTCTGTGAGTGGGTGTCTGTGAGTGGGTGTCTGTGAGTGATTGATTGATTTAGTGTCTGTGACTGATTGATTGATTGATTGATTTAGAGTGAGTGAGTGACTGTGAGTGAGTGTCTGTGAGTGAGTGAGTGAGTGAGTGTGAGTGAGTGTCTGTCTGTGAGTGAGTGTCTGTCTGTGAGTGAGTGTCAGTGAGTGAGTGACTGAGTGAGTGAGTGTGTGTCTGTGAGTGAGTGTCTGTGAGTGAGTGAGTGAGTGTCAGTGAGTGAGTGACTGAGTGAGTGAGTGACTGAGTGAGTGAGTGTGTGTCTGTGAGTAAGTGACTGAGTGAGTGTCTGTGAGTGAGTGAGTGAGAGTGTCAGTGAGTGATTGAGTGTGTGACTGTGAGTGTGTGTCTGTGAGTGAGTGAGTGTGTGTCTGTGAGTAAGTGACTGAGTGAGTGTCTGTGAGTGAGTGAGTGATTGAGTGTGTGACTGTGAGTGTGTGTCTGTGAGTGAGTGAGTGTCTGTGAGTGAGTGAGTGTCTGTGAGTGAGTGAGTGTCTGTGAGTGAGTGAGTGAGTGAGTGTCTGTGAGTGAGTGAGTGTCTGTGAGTAAGTGACTGCGTGAGTGTCTGTGAGTGAGTGAGTGTCAGTGAGTGAGTGTCTGTCTGTGAGTAAGTGACTGAGTGAGTGTCTGTCTGTGAGTGAGTGAGTGTCTGTGAGTGAGAGTGTCAGTGAGTGAGTGAGTGTCTGTGAGTAAGTGACTGTGAGTGAGTGTCTGTCTGTGAGTGAGTGTCTGTGAGTGAGTGAGTGAGTGTGTGTCTGTGAGTGAGAGTGTCTGTGAGTAAATGTCTGTGAGTGAGTGACTGTGAGTGAGTGTCTGTGATTGAGTGAGTGTCTGTGATTGATTGATTGATTGAGTGTGAGTGTCTGTGAGTGAGTGAGTGTCTGTGACTGATTGATTGATTGATTGAGCGTCTGTGAGTGAGCGTCTGTGAGTGAGCGTCTGTGAGTGAGCGTCTGTGAGTGAGCGTCTGTGAGTGAGCGTCTGTGAGTGAGCGTCTGTGAGTGATTGAGTGTGTGAGTGAGTGAATGAGTGAGTGTCTTTGAGTGAGTGAGTGGACAGGTTCTATATTTGAGTGAGTGGGTGGACGGGTTCGATCTAATGTATGTAGATGTTCTGTCTTGTTAGATCTTGTACAGGCTGAAGTGCAGTCAGGTGGTTGAAGGAGTCCACTGCAGAGAGACGTAATCATGTGTAATTCCTCCATGAGTAATGCACAGCAGGAATTTGTTATACTTTAGTAAAGTACCAGGATCCTTCATCGGGAATAATGGCATGCTTACAAATGCTGAAGGGAGTGAGTGAGAGTTATTATTCCTCACTCCTCATCTCACGGCAGGACACACAGATATCTGCGTGTCAGTCATTGCAGACGTGAATGGCTGCTGGTTTAGACTAATTGGAAGCCAGCGTTCACTCGCGCTTTAATTCAGTTTTGGCTGTGGGACTCTGCTCTGAGTTCCTGAGGCTTCTTTCTGCCAGCCCTTCTATTCATGACTCTCAATCGTCAATCACTCATATCGCTTATGTCATCCTCATTTACTCTTTAAATATTAATGAAATGAGTACTGACCTCTGTCGTTTGTCCTTCATCTCCTGTTTTATCTCCTTTAACCCTTAGCCTATGTATCAGTGTTTCATGTTTAATGTATCAGTTGTCAGATCTCCTTTGGTGATATGTTTAATCTGGAAAGTATAATTATCTTTTAATGTGAGTCTGGGACACACTTAATGTTTTAAGTATACAAGAAGAATACAAGAATACAAGTATTTCTTTTCCAAGTAAGTTAATAGTTAGGTGAGTAAATGATATGGTGGAGTATCTTGACCTCACAGCGTTGATATTGTGTCATGTGTGATGCCGGTGTTGTCTGTCATTATGAGTCCTGTTCAAACACAAAGGCTCAGATAGGATGTTCAGTAAACATAAATATTAGCTATCGAACCACATTAGCAGAACGGCGAGGCCCTAATCTCTCACTCCAGACTAACTGTGTTTACTATCTTAACACAGCGTGGAAAATAAACTTTGTGCAGTCCAGCCTCTGAAATACTGTAAGTTCAGCTGACTGCTTTTGTGTTGTTTTGCCTTCAATTGTGTAAACATGTTAAGCATGAATATTTCACAGAAGACCCCAGTTTTACCTCTTACATTCTTCAGAACAACATACTGCTCAGTATTTCTCCATAAGGTGAGATGGAGAGAGAGAAAAAGAGGGGAATCTTGTGATGAACATGCGCTGTGTGCTGTGTTTCTGCTCAGTTATGTAGGCCAGACCTAATTACCGCTGCAGGAAAGACTTGCAAATGAAAATCAAGCCGAGGAAACGCAGAATAGCCCCGGTCACACTTTCAAAGTGCAAAGGCTTCATATGCGGCTGGTTGCTATTCACAGTGTTTGTTCATATAGAATCTTTTGGAAATTTCCTTCTTTCTCTTAGATGGCTGCAAATTAGCAAAGATGAATGAAATGGCTTTTAAACTAATAGGACTGCTACATGTTGTCATTTATCATTATTATTTCCCCCCCTTAAGTCCACTCATAATGTTAGTCATGGGTTCTTCCACACCTTAATTTTCAATTTTCTACCCTCTCTCTGACCCTTTTAATTAAACTATTTTTGACAAACAAAATCAAAAGAAAGATGAAATGCGTAACGCATAAGGAAACCAGAGCCTATATTGAGACCATCAGGGTGTTTTGCCATAATAGTCACGAAAACCATCCTGTCCTGACACATTGACTTAGTTATACTTAACAATTTATGTTAAGAATGTTTAGTTTAGTTTAGTTTAGTTTAGTTTAGTTTAGTTTAGTTTAGTTTAGTTTAGTTTAGTTTAGTTTAGTTTAGTTTAGTTTAGTTACCCTGGACCACAAAGCCAAGGGTACATTTTTTGACTACATAAGCTTTCCATTGATGTATGGTTTGTTATGATAGGACAATATTTGGCCGAGATACAACTATTTGAAAATGTGGAATCTGAGGGTGCAAAAAAATCTAAATTGAGAACTGAAGTCCCAACGCATATTACTATAATAATTGCAAATAAAAATATGCTACAAAGAAATAGCTGATTAAATGTGCTAAACAGTTATGAATTTACATTTCATATATATATATATATATATATATATGTATATATATATATATATATATATATGTGTGTGTGTGTGTGTGTGTGTGTGTGTGTGTGTATATATATATATATATATATATATATATATATATATATATATATATATATATATATATATATATATATATATATATATATATATATATATATATATATATATATATACTCACCTAAAGGATTATTAGGAACACCATACTAATACTGTGTTTGACCCCCTTTTGCCTTCAGAACTGCCTTAATTCTACGTGGCATTGATTCAACAAGGTGCTGAAAGCATTCTTTAGAAATGTTGGCCCATATTGATAGGATAGCATCTTGCAGTTGATGGAGATTTGTGGGATGCACATCCAGGGCAGGAAGCTCCCGTTCTACCACATCCCAAAGATGCTCTATTGGGTTGAGATCTGGTGACTGTGGGGGCCATTTTAGTACAGTGAACTCATTGTCATGTTCAAGAAACCAATTTGAAATAAATTGGAGCTTTGTGACATGGTGCATTATCCTGCTGGAAGTAGCCATCAGAGGATGGGTACATGGTGGTCATAAAGGGATGGACATGGTCAGAAACAATGCTCAGGTAGGCCGTGGCATTTAAACGATGCCCAATTGGCACTAAGGGGCCTAAAGTGTGCCAAGAAAACATCCCCCACACCATTACACCACCACCACCAGCCTGCACAGTGGTAACAAGGCATGATGGATCCATGTTCTCATTCTGTTTACGCCAAATTCTGACTCTACCATCTGAATGTCTCAACAGAAATCGAAACTCATCAGACCAGGCAACATTTTTCCAGTCTTCAACTGTCCAATTTTGGTGAGCTTGTGCAAATTGTAGCCTCTTTTTCCTATTTGTAGTGGAGATGAGTGGTACCCGGTGGGGTCTTCTGCTGTTGTAGCCCATCCGCCTCAAGGTTGTGCGTGTTGTGGCTTCACAAATGCTTTGCTGAATACCTCAGTTGTAACGAGTGGTTATTTCAGTCAAAGTTGCTCTTCTATCAGCTTGAATCAGTCGGCCCATTCTCCTCTGACCTCTAGCATCAACAAGGCATTTTCGCCCACAGGACTGCCGCATACTGGATGTTTTTCCCTTTTCACACCATTCTTTGTAAACTCTAGAAATGGTTGTGCGTGAAAATCCCAGTAACTGAGCAGATTGTGAAATACTCAGACCGGCCCGTCTGGCACCAACAACCATGCCACGCTCAAAATTGCTTAAATCACCTTTCTTTCCCATTCTGACATTCAGTTTGGAGTTCAGGAGATTGTCTTGACCAGGACCACACCCCTAAATGCATTGAAGCAACTGCCATGTGATTGGTTGATTTAGATAATTGCATTAATGAGAAATTGAACAGGTGTTCCTAATAATCCTTTAGGTGAGTGTGTATATATATATATATATATATATATATATATATATATATATATATATATGAAATGTAATTGCCTTTGCTTGCTTTTAGTTTATTTTCAGGTTTAATTGTATAAGAGGTTCTGAAAAATTTTCACTCGCTCTTACTCTTTATATTGATGTTACATAAATGACATTTGAATATCAAGTCAGTTTCCTCAGCAGATAATGTGACATTTTCGAATATAACTGCGCCTATATGATTCCCACTGCTTGTTTGAGGTGTTTTACTGCCTTTTGTTGTTTTTCTCCCCCATTTACATTTCTTAGCAATTGGTTTCATTGGATGTTATATTGGTCCCAATTCCCGTTTGTGGGAAAGTGGAATTATCATTAGATTCCAACTGTGTGTTTTTCACTGCTGTAATCAGATTGGAGAAATATTGATGTCAAACACTTACTGTTCACCGCATTACTTTCTGTCAGAAATTGTGTTAATGAGAGATACTTTCTGGAATTGTTGCACAGTTTCATTTTGTTCTGTTTCTCTGTGACATCTCTGGCTGTTACGGTGTGTCTGGTTCTTTTTGAAGGGTTTATGGTCTTTGGTCCTGACAGCTGTGAACTGGCAGTGTTTAACTGACAGGTGCTCTAGGTTTTCTACTGTCACTGATCAGCTGTCTGTCTGTCTCTTTGCAGGGCAGTTTCGTAGCCTGTATGACCGCCACTCTGCGGCAGATGGATGACTATCACTACGCCCACCTCATCAGCACCTTTGGAAAGATGCGCACAGACGTGGTGGTAAGTTCTGTGCCAACGAAAACTTCGAGAGGAACTCTTTGCACATGTACACATCAGGGCTCGACATTAACGCTTGTCCGGGACAAGTGGATTTTTTGAAGGGGCAAGTGAAAGAGAATTTTACTTGCCCGACCAAACAAGTATCCTGATTAAAACGTCCAAAACAAAAAATATCTAGGGAATACCCAAAATGCAAGAATGATTCTGCATTAATTTAGTGTAAGTGGCAACCGATAGTGGATAATAATATATAATGTAGGCTAATGGCGGTAACAAGGTTGTGCTGTTGAGCTCGCGCAGCCTCTCAAAGAGAAGTGTCAGAACAGTGTGTTACTGAATGATTCAGCGTTTTGAATGAATCGGTTGAATCAAAGATTCAATGACCTATTCATAAACGACTGCCTCATTCTTGAATGAATCAACCGTTTCACTGAATCGACTCAATGACTCACTCATTAAGACGGTCACATGCCGCCACGGTTAAGTTTAATGTTTAAACATCCTTTCCAACATTTCTTATTTGTATATTCAAAAAATATTTAAAACAATCTCATAACATTATTTAATGCAGCTGAAATTTTTCAGTGTAAATCATTTAATTTGATTGGTAACAGCCCTATAGTGTCTTATTCTAATTTAATTTATTGATCAAATTTTTGATTATAAAATGAAAGCTGAAGCATAGCCTGTTTAATAAGATTAGGGAAAAATGGCCTTTATAAAAGGTAAAAATATCACAAAGATTTAAAATATGTCAAAGCTGATTGAACACTGGTGAAAATATTGCTTCAGAATAAATTCTATTTACAACACAAAAAAATAACAATTTCCAGACAAGCAAAATTTTTACTCGGAGAAGTGAATGACAGATTTACAAACACGTTAACAGGCTTAATGTCGAGCCCTGCACATTCTCCAGACAGACATTAAAGTGCCATTGATCCGTGGTAAAGTGACCGAACACCTGAAATGTAACTTTTATTATTCTCAGTAAAATCAGTGTAATATATATATATTTGTTAAATAATATTTATTATTTTGGTATTAAATTAAATGAGGTATTACCTTTTTATATGGTACTAGTTCATATTTATTAAATTAAATTAAATTAAATTACATTTATTTTTAATAATTACGATTTTTGAAGGCAGATTAGTGCCATCTGGTGGAGGTAAAAAAGACAAATGTATGTAATGCCTGATGTAACCACTAGATTCCTACATAGCTCTATGTAAAAAGGCTTATAAATTCTATAGTTGTTTTTAGACATAAAACATACTTTTATTAGGTTTTGGATGTGGATATACATTTAGACATGCCTGATTTCAACCTCTTATTTGAGTCTTCGGGCTCAATTTTGCTGTTTTGTTACAGCCTCACCAGTTCATTTGTGTGTGTGCACATAATAATGAATTATTAATTTGGTTTCACGCATTTGCAAAAACTTGCATTTTGTTACAGTCACACCAGTTCTTATGCGTGTCTGTATTTTAGAGTGTGTCACCCCTTCATTGCTGTGCACTTTATTCTACATCATGGCTTATTTGTAGATTGTACACACAATTTATTTCATATTTTTGTATTTGTTCTCATTCATTTCCTCTGGTGGTCATTTTTGACCATGAACAACACAAGTGTGACTATTTTTTAAGACCATTTAACTTTTTCAAGTCCGCAATTTATTTGATTATAACATTTGTAATATAAAATGTGCTATAGTAAATATATTAAAATAATTTCAACATGAAAATTAATTACATTTATGTATAAATATAATTAACAAATAAATAAATATATTTGCATCCTTCTGTATGTTTCTGTCATGTCCGGTTCATCTCCTTTAGGATTTCCTCATGGAGACGTTTATCATGTTTAAGGATCTCATTGGAAAGAATGTCTATCCTGCTGACTGGGTCATAATGAACATGATGCAAAATAAGTAAGTAGACCTGCTTCATGCTGTTTGCTAACAAATTTTCCCTATAATGGTTTTTTCTTCATCAGCAAAACCTGTTTCTATTGGACAGACTCTTTAATCACCAGAGCAGACACCAGGCTGTGTGATCTGTACCATCACTTTATACTATAACTCGTGTTATATTGCAAATACAGCTAACTATGTCAGGATGATAGTTATTGAGGAGATTGGTTTTGCTTAGTTGCTTTCTAAAGACAAAGATAAGACTGGGGTGTTTTGTGTGCGTTTGTAAACTTTTTGTCTGCCCTGTTTTAGGATGTTCTTGTTTCCAGTGAGGTTTCATGTTGACTTAAATAAACTAGTTGATTTAAGTTGAAATGCACACACACACACACACACACACACACACGCACGCACGCACGCACGCACGCACGCACGCACGCACGCAAAGTTTTGAGTCAGCCTCTAGTGCAAATGTTCTTTTTTCAATTTTGCGCTGGAGCAACATCAGAAATGTGCAGTCTCGTGCGTGTGCAGCTTAGAGAGAGCATCGCTTGCATTAACTCTCTCTCTCTCCGTTCCACACGCTGCTGTTGCTTAGAAACAGCAGTCAGAAATGGCCAAGAATGTGTTTGCGAATATTTTTTCCCATCAGTGCAACATCAGTTAGTGTGTGTGTCAGGCATGTAGCGTTTCTGTGTGCACCTGTGTGTGTTCGCTCTGTTCTCGCTCTATCAGAAGTGTGCCGGCTGCTGAAATGAAAGATATGAATTATGAATCTTGGTGTGTGTGTATCTCTCTCTCTTGTTGTGTATTGTTTTATTCATGCCTCTCTTCTCAACTCCTCTGCCAACCCGCGCGGGTCCAGCGTGACTGTGAAGATGAAGGTTTAGTGCGCTTTCACAGCAGCAGGAAGTCACACCTGAGTTTCCTGTCGCAGACTTGGAGAGTTTTCTGAGTGTGTCTGATCTGAATGAACCTTCTTGTTTGTCAGTGTAATTGCCATTTTTGCTGAGTCAAGCATGACTTCTTAATATTGATCATACTTATTCTTATACCAACTATTTTTGGTGCTTAGCTTACACTTACAAACTTGGCATGATGCCTCAACAGTACTTAGTGATTAGACTTACCATTTTTTTTGCATTGGGGAAGACCCACCCCACCCACCCTGTAAGAGCAATGATATTGGACCCACTCACTTTTACCGTCTCTAATTCAGCACATGCCTGTTCACCTACCCCTAACCGATAAACACTTTATTATTATATACACATTAGATGCTTTATTTCAATATTTTCTTCATTTTTATTGAAGATAAATGCTTTTTCAATCTGATATGTGATTGGAAAAGGGATTAGAGCGAGGTGGCCATGTGTCTTACCCCTACACTATTGCCATTGTAAATAATTAGTCCCGTAATTTAGTCTGGCCCAACTAGACGTTTAGTAAACAAGGCGGGCTATTTGCACTTGATGTAAATGGCATCTACTTTTCTGGGGGAGGACCCACTCACATTTTTTTTGCTTCTAACGCCCGTGTGTGTGTGTGTGTGTGCTCGTGGCTCTTTAGCTCCGCCCACTACACATCTGCACAAGCTTGGCTGTTTTCGGAAATAATCGGTACAGTGTATCTGTCTTTTATAAATCTGATAAAACTGAAGACTCTTTGGAGATATGAAGAATGCAGTACTATTCTATATGTAACCCCTCACCCAGGTCCTACTCGCCCTGCTCTATACAGGCCTCGAACCCGGGTCTCCAGCGTGGGAGTCGGACGCTCTAACAAGGAGGCTAAAAGCTGCAACCTCTAACGTCACAGCACAGCAACTACTACCTGGCCTCCGTTACATATAGGTACTCAAGATTAAGATGAGACTGGCAGAAACTGTGTGTGTTATGTAACCTTTAACTGTAAGCTTCCGTGACCATGCAGCACAGCAACGTCACATGAACGCATAACCACGATACACACGATAGTCAAATTTCGTTTAATCGTGTCTACCGGTATAGAGCCCACCCCTACAACCACCCATAACACCCTAGCGACCACATACCAATGCACATGCAACCACCCTGAACACTGTTGTGACTCTCATTTCTCTTCAGAAAACTTGGTGATCTGCTGTTGTAAATAAAGTAGGCCGGTGCTCTTCAGATGAGTGAATGTGATGAGAAGCTCTGATGTTCAAAGAAACCGGATAGAAATCGCACAGATTTTCTGTTATTTTCCTGTCTATCTGTGCCGGGATTGTAGACATATGTGGCAGGATGAAATAATGTTTTGATTTATTTGTGCGACTAATGCACTTCTCATATATTCCTTTGCTTGTCTCCACTGTGGAGGAATACTGTTGAGATTGTGTTGGGATTTGCGCTGCTGCCAGCTGCCGTGATTGGTGGAGAGGTCGGGGGTCAGGCTTTGATATTGGAATTCATAGAGTCTGGCAACAGCCACCTGCGTGTCGGAACGCTGATGGAAGACCCTCCACCCCGCAGGTGCGCGCATTACATCCTGTGCACTGGAAAGTGGAGTCAACAGGTGCACGAGACAGTGGAGAAACAATGTACAGTCTCTCTCTCTGTAAGGCACTCAGTGGGCGTCATTGATGGAGGCGGATAAGCGCTTGTTTAATGTGCCCTACAGCATCTCTATCTGACTACCTTTCCATACCAACAGCGATGTTACACAGCAACACGAATCACAGACATTCAATTAAATGTTCCAATTAACTAATATTTTAATACATAGAATATTATTGTTCACGTCATACACTGAGCAATATTTCTCTATAAGAATTTATTCTGGGTGTTTGGAGATTAAAGAGGTCATAAATTGCATTGTTTTATTGTTTTATAATGTTTCTTGGGGTGCACTTATAATGTTAGTATGATTTTTACATCAAAAATTGTCATAATTTACAAATAAAAGGCATTTTTCTTACCCTGATTTTAGCCTCTGATTTGAACGGTCTGTATTAAAGGGGCGTGTCTGCTGTGAGACTTCAGTGTAAACACCCACTGCTGTGATTGGCTGCTGTGAGACTTCAGTGTAAACACCCACTGCTGTGATTGGCTGTTGTGAGACTTGTGTAAACGCCCACTGCTGTGATTGGCTGCTGTGAGACTTCAGTGTAAACACCCACTGCTGTGATTGGCTGTTGTGAGACTTCAGTGTAAACACCCACTGCTGTGATTGGCTGTTGTGAGACTTGTGTAAACGCCCACTGCTGTGATTGGCTGTTGTGAGACTTAAGTGTAAACGCCCACTGCTGTGATTGGCTGCTGCGAGACTTCAGTGTAAACGCCCACTGCTGTGAGACTTCAGTGTAAACACCCACTGCTGTGATTGGCTGCTGTGAGACTTCAGTTTAAACACCCACTGCTGTGATTGGCTGCTGTGAGACTTCAGTGTAAACACCCACTGCTGTGATTGGCTGCTGTGAGACTTCAGTGTAAACGCCCACTGCTGTGATTGGCTGTTGTGAGACTTCAGTGTAAACACCCACTGCTGTGATTGGCTGCTGTGAGACTTCAGTGTAAACACCCACTGCTGTGATTGGCTGCTGTGAGACTTCAGTGTAAACACCCACTGCTGTGATTGGCTGCTGTGAGACTTTAGTGTAAACGCCCACTGCTGTGATTGGCTGACATCTTTGTATATGAAATAGCTAAGTATTACATGTGGAACTCTCTTGAAAACTTTTAGCACATTTTTACTATTACAGCTGTCAAGGTTAACTAATTATGAAAAGTGTTGATTATAGAATTATATTCAGATCATGGCATGAAAGCTTGCAGTGATGAGCATTGTAGCCGATCACAGAAATGTTAAGCGCATGAATGCAGTAATCTCATCATTGCATCTCGATTTTTCTGCACACTAACAAATGCTTTCATCATAACTAACAGTGCAAATAAGAGATTCGTTGATTCCAGAACTCAGTCACTGATAAACTCACGCTGTTTGATTTATTTAATCACAGTTTAAATAAGAATTATTTTCATCCTACTGAGAGAAACTATGTGACCGTTTAGTCACTGGTTTGATTTACTGACACACAAAGAACATCTGACTGTACATGAATCATTACATATCAGAAATCACTGTTCACAGATCAGGCATTAGAATTAACAGGGTTACTTACATGTTGTCTCATTACTGTTGAGTAGTAAAAAGTCTTTTTGCAAAGCCCGCTCTGAAATTGCGACTGATTTACCAAAGAATCCACAGTGAAATGTACCGAATACAAATAAATAATGTTCAACTGAGACATTCACATTGTTGAAAATAAATAACCACATTCCTAGCGTTAGGATAATTTGGAAGGTATTGTTATGTTTAGTCCTGTTTCGCTCTTCTCTCCTCGTTATCTCACTAACATGCCAATGGGCGGAGCCAAAGTTGCAGTGATGAAGTAGGCGTTGATTTTCTTCTGCAGAGGTGTTCTTTCACCTGTCTATTATAGGCAATTATACACAATGTCTATTATACACAATGAGTCGTTATCTGGGCTTGGTAACAATAAAAGCTGGAAAATGTGATTTCTCAGTTGTAATGTGATGTGAAAAAAAAAAAATTACTGTGAAAATGACTAAAAATAAAACAGCACTTAAATGTTCATCTTGTTGTGGTGTAAATATATGCTGTTTATGTATAGGCCTGAACCGTGAACAGCCGGGAATCAGTCTAACACGCCTGGAATAGTGTTTCTATTTCTTTCAGGATGTGATTAACACCTTTAGTCACATTCATCACAGTGTGAGTAGAGCAGAATGCAGGTGATGTTCAATGAAGACACCTGCGCTCAGTTAATGGACAGTCCTAGATTAGATTTCATGTGATGTTTGTGTTTATCCAGGTGAATTCATCTTAATAAAGTAGCTGTATGTGTTAGAGAAGTTGTCCCATTTTTTCATAGCAACACAGTGTGAAATGATAAAATCCACCAGTTCTATATTGTGTTAGGCTGTGCGTTTCAGATTTACTGTGCAAATATGGATGTCCGTATACATTCACGGTGCATATGCCTACTTCTATGCATTGTCATTTTTTTCTGGCTTTCATAAAATCTAAATAGATTGCTGTTTTCACTGATCACAAGCTCTCTCACTTCCCATCTGGATTACTTTGTGGAATTTTAATTAATTTAAAAATAAGTTGATTTGAGCTGCCATCTTTGATATGTTTTTGATCTGTGTTCACATCAGCTTTCAGAAAAGTGACCCAAATTAGTCTGAAAATGTGATCCTGCAAGTCTTAAATGTATTTTTTTTCCTCAAAAACCTGTCATCTCTCAACACTTCTCTCATTAAGAATGAATTGCACCTGCTGAGACTGTTGTTTTATCACCCAGTTAATTATAGTAATTATGCAAATCAGGTAATGCCACAGTCACACGAATAATATATATACACAGTACTATTCAATATGTGTGTGTATGTATGTATGCATGTATGTGTGTGTGTGTGTGTATATATGTATATATATATATGTATATGTATATATGTATATATGTATATGTATATGTATATGTATATGTATATGTATATATATATATATATATATATATATATATATATATAATATATATCTAATATATATCTGCATACATACACTCACCTAAAGGATTATTAAGAACACCATACTAATACTGTGTTTGACCCCCTTTCGCCTTCAGAACTGCCTTAATTCTACGTGGCATTGATTCAACAAGGTGCTGAAAGCATTCTTTAGAAATGTTGGCCCATATTGATAGGATAGCATCTTGCAGTTGATGGAGATTTGTGGGATGCACATCCAGGGCACGAAGCTCCCGTTCCACCACATCCCAAAGATGCTCTATTGGGTTGAGATCTGGTGACTGTGGGGGCCATTTTAGTACAGTGAACTCATTGTCATGTTCAAGAAACCAATTTGAAATGATTCGAGCTTTGTGACATGGTGCATTATCCTGCTGGAAGTAGCCATCAGAGGATGGGTACATGGTGGTCATAAAGGGATGGACATGGTCAGAAACAATGCTCAGGTAGGCCGTGGCATTTAAACGATGCCCAATTGGCACTAAGGGGCCTAAAGTGTGCAAAGAAAACATCCCCCACACCATTACACCACCACCACCAGCCTGCACAGTGGTAACAAGGCATGATGGATCCATGTTCTCATTCTGTTTACGCCAAATTCTGACTCTACCATCTGAATGTCTCAACAGAAATCGAGACTCATCAGACCAGGCAACATTTTTCCAGTCTTCAACTGTCCAATTTTGGTGAGCTCGTGCAAATTGTAGCCTCTTTTTCCTATTTGTAGTGGAGATGAGTGGTACCCGGTGGGGTCTTCTGCTGTTGTAGCCCATCCGCCTCAAGGTTGTGCGTGTTGTGGCTTCACAAATGCTTTGCTGCATACCTCGGTTGTAACGAGTGGTTATTTCAGTCAAAGTTGCTCTTCTATCAGCTTGAATCAGTCGGCCCATTCTCCTCTGACCTCTAGCATCAACAAGGCATTTTCGCCCACAGGACTGCCGCATACTGGATGTTTTTCCCTTTTCACACCATTCTTTGTAAACTCTAGAAATGGTTGTGCGTGAAAATCCCAGTAACTGAGCAGATTGTGAAATACTCTGACCGGCCCGTCTGGCACCAACAACCATGCCACGCTCAAAATTGCTTAAATCACCTTTCTTTCCCATTCTGACATTCAGTTTGGAGTTCAGGAGATTGTCTTGACCAGGACCACACCCCTAAATGCATTGAAGCAACTGCCATGTGATTGGTTGATTAGATAATTGCATTAATGAGAAATTAAACAGGTGTTCCTAATAATCCTTTAGGTGAGTGTACATACATACATACATACATACATGCATACATATATAATACAATGCATATTAGATTTTTATTTAAATTATCTATTTTATTTTCATTTGGAATACATTATATGAAAAAGGTTTTGCACAGTAAAGTTTGCTGAAGTGGTGAGACTTTGTAAATTTGCCCTTGTATGTTATCACTCTTGGTGAGAGAAAGAAACGTTGTAGCTCAGGATAGTTTTGTTTGAAAAAACTTTCTAGATTAAATCAAGTTCTCTGGAGAGCTCGAGGTGCTTTTGTTGTAAACTGCAATTTTTATGGGCATGGTTTTGGTTAGCAATGCATTAAGAGCACGTCTCTGCCCCTCATAAAGTCTCATAAAGTTTGTGATTTTTACCTCCAGAGATTCACTTTTGTGATGTCAGCATTTCATCTACTTATAAAACTGTACGGCTTCTGCCTCCACGCGCTGCCGGAGGACATCGTGTCTTTCTGATACTAGCTGATTCTCCCTCTTGTTTCTTCAGTCTCTCTGTGCTGTTTCACGAGAGTGACCTTTCTCTGAACGTACCATTCTCAGCCTGAGAGCTGCTCTCCATTCAGCCAGTGTGACTCAATTTGCACATGATGACATTTGTTGTGCTCGCTAGCTGCTTGCTGTTGTTGTAGGCCTCTTGTGATTCAAAAGGAACTTTGCAAAAAAAAAAAAAAAAAAACTCAAAACAAACAAGCAAAGAGTACAAAAGGACCCTCAAGATGTGCCATTCTGTTTGAATGAGTAAATCATGTGGTTTGATGTGTTTTGTCAGATTGGAAACTCCTAAAGGTGGTTTATGTCAGAAACAATAGTTTTATTGCAAAAGATGTGTCTTGTATAAGGAATCTTTGTGTTAATGTCTTGTGTTTTATAGTTTTCAGCCTTTGGTGTGGACCAGAGTTTGTTGAGGTTTGTTAGGTCGATGTTTCCCACAACTCATGCAGCTTATTTTATTTTATTTATTTTATTTTATTTTATTTTATTTTATTTTATTTTATTTTATTTTATTTTATTTTATTTTATTTTATTTTATTTTGATTTTATTTTGATTTTATTTTATTTTGATTTTATTTTGATTTTATTTTGATTTTATTTTGATTTTATTTTGATTTGATTTTGATTTGATTTTGATTTGATTTTGATTTGATTTGATTTGATTTGATTTTGATTTGATTTATTTTTGACCATTGCTGATGCCATTGTATTGTACTGTGTATTTATTTACTTTTTTTTTTTTCTTCTTCCTACTCTGATCATCCAACCCTGAATCACAAACACATGAGCGATCTTTTACACTCTTTGTTTGTTTGTTTCTTTTGTTCTTTTCTCTTTTTTTTTTTTGGTGTAAAATCAATTCCGATTGAAACTGCCCCCATGTGAAATAATGATGATATATTTTCATTTTCATATTACATTTTGTTTTATTTGTGTTCCTTTTAAAGGGGTCATGAACTGCATCTAAGGTCAACTTATATTGTTTTTTACATCAAAAAAACATCCTAATTTAGAAGTAATAATCTATTTTCTATCCTGTTTTTGACCCTGTCTTTTAAACGTGTAACGCATTCAAGACTTCAAGTAAACGGCCACTGCTATGATTGAGTTTTGCATTTTAAAATAATTTTCGATAGTTTCGTTCCACACATGTGTGAAATTGTTTTTAAAACTTTCAATGTTGAACAATATCTTGTTACATATCCAACAATGTGAAACATTTATATTACATATTCTCTATAAGTCTTAGCATTCTCAATGTGCTTTTTCCCTATCCGATAATCCAACACATTAACCCCATAAATGCCAAAGCAAAGGAAAGAAAGGCAAATCACATCCATTCAGTTTGAGTGCGGCGCTACAGTATAAATACTCATATCAAGCGATCTGTATCAGACAAAGCAACAGTGACACATGGTAAAAACACTTACTCACACTTGTGTTGCGACATTACTGTCAGATCCAAAATAGTCGGCACTGCATCATCTTTTATTTTCAGTCTCTCTGAAAAGCCTGCGTCGACCTGTCTTGTTTAAAAATGAATCTGCAGTAAAATGAAGTGAACAAATGATCAGTCTCTTAATTTTGCTCTCTGAATGAGCAGTGAAGTGAATGAGTGCACAACTCCCAAAGAAACAAACACAGAATTATTTCATTTCCACTCCTAGCAGCTTTGTTTTTTTGCGCAGATTCATTTCTACATGAAATCGAATCAAAATCGAAATGCATTCACGCCACGAACACACACAGAGTATATTTCGGGACTTAAAGTTTGCCATGCTTGAGTTAGTGCTGCTTGTTTTTGTTGTGCTGTTTATATTCTGTGTGGTTGTGTGCTGAAGTTATTCACTTGTAGTGATTGAAAGGCTGTGATGTGTAATGGCTTAGATGCCAATCTTATTATGAGCCAAAGCGCTTTTGGCACTGTGAAGTGGTTCTCCATCAGCCGGGCCAAACACCTCCAAACCACATCTCCAGTTGTGGATCAAATGAACCCTTCAGGCCTCTTATATTCTTTCCAGTCTGACTTACTTGGCATCAGTGAGTATCAAAACATCTGAGGTATCAAAAATCCCCTCTAATCTCTGCAAGTGGTGTTTTGTTTTCAAGCCTCTGATGGTTATCAGCAGTAATCTCAATGTTCCTCCTCTGTGTGATTGTTAATCTGTTCTCTCAGCCCTGCCTAAAACACCTCCATCTTCTCTCTGGCTTTGAACATTATTATTCTGAAATGAACACTTGCACAGTGTTAAATGAGAATCAGAATTGCATTTGGTGAGTATACAAAACTCCAATTGACCGATAACGTTATTATGTGCTGTTACATGTATGAAAAACCAGCAGTGGTGCCTGGAGAAGTGGGTATACTCTTAATTTATGCACCCATTTTTTTTTGTTAAAGCGGCCCAGAAAAGGATGAATGCCCTGTGTTATAAACAGTGACATGTAAGTCTAGTCTTGCATATTTAGTTCACCCCAAAATGGGCCAGTTGTATTTGCACGTTGTCACTTAACTTTTGCTGCTTGAATTCACAGGGTAAAGATCATTATGAAATTAATATTAGCCACAGAAGAGGTGCAGATTTTGCAGTCAATACTGGCCCACAGACTATAGGAAGAGATAATTACATACTTATGAATATTGAGTGAACTATTCCTTATTCCTTAGTCCATCCACACATGAAAATTGGACAGCTATTTTGTCAAGTAGTCTGCGCCAGTCATTTCTTTTGTGAACTATCTTTTGGAACAGCTGATTTGCAACAGAAAGTGTAGGCCAGAGTGTGCCACCATTATAAGGTGTAATGCATGAATAAGTAAAAAAAATTATAATATATGAATATAAGGCTCAAGGGCCATAATGTCAGGTGTAAGTAGTGCAATACTTATGAAATAACAAAGAACTGATTTTGTGATAGTAGTGAATTAGATCGTGGAATACTCAGTGTATTTGAAAATGTTTGCGTTATTCCTCATCTCCAGGCACATTAATAAAGGACTCACACTTGTTCTCACTGGTTCTCAAAACCCCCAATAGCTTGTTCTCCATGATACATGATGTAATCTTCATTGAGTTTTATATAATCAATGAAATCTTTAACAATTTTGAGTTAGAATGTAAGGTCTGTTTCAAAACGTGCAACCCAAAAAGTAAACACTGAATGTTTCTATTAGTTGTTAAAATGAACAGTTTTATAAAGTACAAGTGGAAAAAGATGATCTCTTTTGAATCCCCATGTGCAAGAATGTGAATAAAGGGGACGTCAACAGCACATAACTGCCAGAATGTAAACAAATTAACGCAAAATTTGAGCTTATCTTCTAGTACAAATGCACAGTGCTCACATTTATTTGTGCATTAAAAATTACACGTCAGCTTGTGCCTTATACTGTGATCTCACATAGCAGAATATTTTTGTCCATTCATTAGAGAGACATGTTCTTACATGTGACGCATATATATTTGGCATGCACCGTTTGGATGCAGCTTTAATTGCTCTTTGGTTATTTCATTAATTGACGACAGAACTACAACGGTGCATGCTCGTAGTTTTTCTTTTGCTTTATTTATAGTGATATACAGCGCGCCACATTTGACATTAAAGAGTGCTCGCCGCGAGCACAGTATAGCCACTGACGCGACAGGAAAGTTTTACTGACATAGCCGGACAACATCTGACCGCAGATACTGAATCAGGACAACGTGTTTCATCGCTACCTCTTTCACACTGGTTTGACTTGCACCTGGCGCTGAGGCGAAGCTGGAGTGCGTCTCTGAAAAGTCTCCTGTTTTTTGTGGTCTTAAAGGGTCATGAAACCCTAAATTCTCATTTTCTGAGATTTTAACAGTTATGTGTGTTGAACATCATAGAAGTCAATGTTACTATCTGTTAGTTTTGAATGTGGGAGAAAACAAGTTAATTTTAAACCTTTTTGCTCTATTTTCAACTTCAAGGTTTAAGTTTTAAATGTCAACGTCACAATGTTCTCGTACTATAGTACGGCAATGACTCATCTGTGTCTCATAATTATTCATGAGTATGCGTGTCCTTATCCTATGAGAAGAGGTGATGCTTAATTCATGGCAGCGCACGCTTAATTATTAGTGATGGGAAGTCCGGTTCTTTTCCGAGAACCGGTTCTTTCGGACCGTTCGTTTCAATGAACTGGTTAAAAAAAAAAAAAAAATGGTTCACCGGTTCTTTTACGTCCTCATGTAATGACGTCAATTACTAAACTAAAAAGTTAAAGCATGTTTCCACTATGTTCAATATTCTACTGTTTTGATTAATACATTTTAAGATTTATATCAACTTAAATAAGCTGTTCCTGAAAACTGCATTACTGATCAAACCAATAAATGTTTAGTTTGACCATTTTACAATCCATTCATTGTGTTTCCAAACTTTAAAATAATACAGTGATAAGACAGCAATTATGTGATGAACATGTTTCCAACATGTTTTATTTTGATACACTTGAAATGTGCATTTCGTCCCTCTGAACAAATGACACGCACGCTCAGCTCATCAGCTCATCGGTTCTCAGTATCGAACGTGTCCGAAAGAAACAGTTCTCAGTTTGGATTCAAGAACTGTTAACTCGAACCGCTGTACGTTCGGTAGTACACGCGCATGCTCAGTATCAGCTGCTCGTGAGTTCTCATCAGTTCTCTCAGCACAACATGTCTCAGTTCAGTGAACTGTTGGAGTTACTAGAGTAACATACATTTAAGGATATTGGTTTATTTCTAGTCAGAGGGACTGTCACTCATGTCAGAAAGTGAGTAACTTTAGTAACTTGTGGATCAGCGCTGACTTGAGACGTGAATTGTTTAGAACGATTCAGTCCGATTTGGTGAACTGGTTCGACCGGTTCACTAAAAAGAACCGGTTCAAAAGAAAGATTTGTTCACGAACCGGACATCACTATTAATATTCATGACAGCACGCATTGATAGCCATTTTCCTCTGACTGGCGAGATTGCATACAGTAAGGCAAAATTCACTTTTACATGGTGTTTGAACATAAATGTGTGTTGGCAGTGTGTGTACACAACCACCCTATAATGGTAAAAATCCACCCACTCCTTTTTTTTTATCCCCATAAACCATAAGCAGTGCCTCAGAACAAGCCATTTGCAGATTCTAGCAGTGTGATGTCACATTGCACAGGCCCCGCCCACGACTGATGACAAACTCTGCCCTATTAGCATAGACCCCGCCCTCAGTGAGCTGTACACAGTCCGCCATGTTTATCTCCTCCCAGAGCATTTAACAGCAGCATTCAAGTAAGAAATGTATTCTTATTAAAGCTACTAAAGTTCATTCAGTCAAGAGCAGCGAGTGATTTTCTGTTTATATTTTGTTGTTTGATTCATATTAACAGTATATATAGCAGTAGGTACTGTATGTTACACTGCTTTCACTTACGTAACTTACAGTAACGTTACACATATCGTATAAACACAGGTACTTGCTGCATACGTGCACAGACATAACCAACTGTTCTCATGTGAACTTTGGGTGTTTCTGACACACAACCTTGTGAGCATTTGACAGTTTAATCGCAATAACACGTGAAAGAGAACTAGTCTAGGACGCTCCAACATCCAGCTCTCTGTGCGCATGCGTCGGGTGTGTGTGCTCAAGCTTTAAAACGCATGCAGATGATAATATTTCATGATGATGAAGAACTGCAATGTCACGTGAGCGTGTCCATGATAGAGATGATCATCAAAGCCAAACAAATGTATCATGTTTCGAGCTGTGAAGGCTCCGCCCTCTGGGGTGGGGAGAAGCAGCTCATTTGCATTTAAAGGAGACACACACAAAACAGCTCATTTTACTCAAACCAAAAAAATGGCATTTTCAAAATGGTATATTAAATTATATGTTAGAAATTTTGATCTGAAACTTCACAGACACACTCTGGGGACCCCTGAGACTTATATTACATCTTTTAAAAAGGGGCATAATAGGTGCCCTTTAAGGGATCAAAACGAGTGTTTGTTTTTGCTTTGTAAGAGTTTCTGCATCGCATAAGTTCTCTACAATAGATCCTGAGTCTTCGACTCAAACGTGATTCATCCACACTGTGAGTGTAACCGCTCTTTACGGCCTTATAAAAACTCCACTAAATTTAGTCTGAAAAGTGATCAAAGATGCAACAGCGTGTTGATGTATATTTTCGATGCAGAGCAGTGCCGTGCACAAGGGGGGGGCCGGGGGGGCTTGAGCCCCTGCCCCATTGAAAGTGAAAGTGCCCTTTTCGATCGCACCGCAGTGCCCCCGCGAACGCGATTTCTACCGAGGGGGAGTGAATTGTGCATTGAATTATACCTGTCACAGGATATGTATTTGTGTAACGGTGAGCTTACAAAACCATGTATATTGTGTTGCATGTAATGGTAATTTGCAGTGTGCATTTGTGGGAAGCTTTGATGCTTTTAATGAGAGCGAAATAAAACTGTCTGAATCACAAGCCGTTGCTGTGTTGTCAGTCTCCCCTCGTGCCGCTCCACTCCACAGCTTAACCACACCCACTTTTGTAGCATTTTTCAAAACTGTGGTGAGAACTGACTGCTGCTAAAACAGGGGTTTCATGACCTTTTAAAGAGACGGCTCTGCATTTTAAATAAACACAATTCTTCGAAAAATAGAGACAGAAACAGCAGTTGTGAGCGGGGTGGCCAAGCTTAGGTTAGAGGTGGGTATACGCAATGGCGACTGATAAAGATGTGGGTATATGCCGTATACCTGCATATACTCTACACCAGTGTGTAGAAGATTCATGTGATGGATAGACAGCTTTGACTGTTGCATTGCGTCTTGCTGTGATGCATGCATGCTTTCTGATGCATTCGGCTGCATCTTGTTTTTAGATTTAAGAACACACTTAAAGTCTATTTAGAATCTCACTGTGCAACATGCTAACATCAAACCCTATTGAAATCAATTGCTATTTCTATTATGTCTGCATGCTGCTTATGTAGGCAGAGACATCAAGGGCTTTGTAGTGGAGCTTTGGGATCTGTGGACACTAGTGTGTGTGGACTGTCATATGCCAGCGATTGGACAGATCAACACCAACAACTGGACAGATCAGTTCCACACATGGAGTAGAATTATACAGCAGCCCTCAGTCTCTCTCCGCAATGCAGCATCTGAGGTAGAACATCACTTCTCCTCCTTTCTGTCCACCAATTGATTGCTACCTTTAGTAGTGCTATAAGATCGCTGGAAATGCTGCTTAAATTTTGTTACTTTTCTTATTGAGCCATATTCATGCAGGATTCATTCTCAGTTAGGTGTGTTGGTAAAAAATCACCAAAGAAATGTGCAATTTTCTTCTGATTTAGATGCTTAGAAATCCCTGTGATGGCTGTATCTACTGCATTTATCCATTTCCGTCAATCACAGAAAATATGGTAACACGTTAGTTTAGGGTCCAATTCTCACTATTACCTAGTTGCTTATTTGCATATTACTGTAAACCCGAATAAGTTGGCAAAACTAAAAAAAAATTGAGGCAATCAGAAATGTAAAGTTTAAGTAAGCAGAACTTGCAGATTTTTATTTTGATTTGACATACATTTTAATTGCTCTGAACTTTAAATATTTGAGTAAGCTAATTCATACATTTAACTTAAAAAAATAACGTAATCTCACATTTTTAGTAGTGGAAACCTGACTAGCTTTAACTAGCTAATTCAATAAATGCCACCATGCTAATTGGTTACACAATGCTTTGGTGTAGCATTAGCATAGCACTTGCTGAATGAGGACAGCGATATAATACATTTAAAGGAGTCATGAATTGAGAAATCATCTTTCCCTTGAGCCTTTGATATATAAAAGCTCATCGTGATATAAGAATATCCTATAAGTTTCAGAGCTGAAAACGTTAGTCAAACGTTAGTCAAAGAAAAGCTTTTATTGACACCAGGCCAGCAAACGATCAATCTCAGAATATGCCACATCTTGACGTCAGTGTGTGGTGAAACACCGCCTCAACATAAGATGAACAACGCCTGATTCTGTAGCCCCACCCATCGACTCGTGCCACTGACATGACAGAGCTAAACCGGATCCAACTTCTAAGCAATAAACATGCCGCATAAGCTTTATTTGGATTCCAGTATTATGAATGCATGGATGAACTTTATTTTTTAATGAAGATCCAGCTCACGTGGGTAAGACATTACGCATTTGTTCCATCATTTCACCACGGATTAGTTTGTGAACAAGAGACTGGATTTGCAGACAGGATGAGATTACATGAATGAATGAAGCAACACACTAATGTGAGTAAAAAATGTTTTTTATATGTGATAGTATTGCATTGTTACAGATCGTTTGATATCTATTGATTATGTGCATGTGTCTAACTGAACATAACTTAGCACGCTGTCACAGGCTGGAGAATCCTTTATTTGAGGTGTTGTTGGTTCATTGTGCTGCGATTCGGGATCAGACTCGGACATGTATGGGCCAGGGCTTGAAAAGCCCAACGTCCCGGGGCTATGTGTTTTCCAGACGGGCTACCAAAACATATCACCGGCCTGCCGACGGTCTATCTTAAATAGTGAGATAACATTCCTTTCTTGATGTGTGTTGTTCACTCTCTTGACTTGATGTTTAAAGGAAAAATACAATCGCGGAAGTTTTGATCATGCTGACTGCAACGTACTTGGCTCGTGTGTGTGTGTGTGTTAATGATGTGTGTTAGTGATGCACGGTTCACGCTTATATCCACCGATTGGGCGGGCCAAGTAATAAAAAAATAACATTTCAATCAATCACGGGTGGATGAGAGATAAATCATTGTGTTTGTTTGATAAAGACATTTTGCGAGCCCTGTGGGAGGAATTATTCCGGTTGCCTTTTCCCCACACGCTTCAAAACAATTCCTCACGTGTATTTGTGGGGGAGCCGAAGCTCATTAAATATGCAAAGCTTATCCAATCATAGCCGTGGCCGTTTACTTCCAAGTCTTCAGTGCGGCACGCTCATAAAAAACCGAGCGTTCCATGAGAGAGGCTCAAAACCAGGGCAGAAAATAGCCTATTACTTATTCATTATGATGTTTTTGAATGTAAAAACCATGCGAACGTCACAAGTTGACCTCAGATAACAGTATACATTTTTTTTAAAAAGCCAGTTCATGACACCTTTAACATATATCTGTTCTCAAACTAAGCTCATGCTCCACTCGTCACCATGATGGTAAACCTACAAAAAAAAAACATAACAGAAACTCTTCTAAACAAGCATAACAAAACATTAAGCACTACTATATCTCTCACTTAACGTTAATCTTGCACACACAAAAAAAACAAAAACATAATATAACACTTAATTTTGGCATTTACTGTCCCTTTTAAGTGCCATAGCAAAGCATGCTGGGAAACAGAGATCCCAGCCCAGTTTCAGTTAAATTTAAGTTTGTCTAAATTAAAAGAAACAAATTCATAAAACTCAAAACAATGAAACAATTCAGATTACTTAAAGGTGCAGTGTGTAGTATGATTTTTAGCGGTATCTAGCGGTGAGGTTGTGAATTGCAATCGGCCACCACTCACCCCTCCCTTTCGAAGCACATAGAGAAGCTACGGTGGCCGGCACAGGACAAAGATGTCGTCGTTGGAGAGAGCAGAGAGTAGCTAGCGCCCTGTAGAGAAGTTTGTCCGTTTAGGGCAGGGGTGTCCAAACTTTTTTTAAAGGGGGCCAGATTTGATGATGTGGACACACCTGGGGGCCGGTTCCTTTTCTATTTTATATATATATATATATATATATATTGAATCTCCAAATTAATGTATAAACAACATAAAGTATATATTTTTTTATCACTTTTTATGACTGAATGCCAGTCTCACTGATACCAATACTACTGCTGATGTCTCTGTCGCTATTAAACTGTTTTTTTTTCTCTCACAAATGTAACCATTAATTATAGCCATTCAACATTACAGTATAATTGAGAGCTATCAATTTTAATATTTATTAGACTTAAAAATATCAACTTTTAATTGAAGTAAACACATTAAATGTGACAATTAAAATGTGACGCATAACAAATACATACATGCACAGTTTTGAGGCAACTTTAATCGCCTTTTTGGTAACTTCATGACTTAATTGACGACATAACTATGACATTGCATGCTCGGGGATTCTTTTGTGCTTTAATATGAAATGATATAGGCTACAGTGCGCCGCATTTATGTGTGCAATTGAACACAACGTTACACGTTTGGTGACGGCGAGCTGCGTTTTATGCTGTGTTTGTAGCACACTTTTCAATTTAAATATTGTTTCTATATAGAATGGCTTTATGGTATTTAGTCTATAAACACATTTAATATAAATACAAATGTACAAAACTGTAAGTTTATGACCAAAAATAGTCTGTAATTTTGACCTTTAGGATATTACTCATTTAATACAACATGTCTACATAAAAAAAAAAAAAATTTAAAATTAGATATTATCCTACATTTCTGACGAAATACCAGGGTTATGATCATGTTTAAATCCATGTTGGTTAAAATGTATTCTAACTGGATCGGCTCAATGTTTCTCCTGGTTTGCACGTTAGTGTTGTTAAGTGCTGTTTCAACTGGTTTTAAACTAAATTAAATCACAGAGAGACTTGCAGCTTGTACCGGAGACCTCTACACCGAACTCAAACACTTCTCACTGGCTGTTTAGCGGTCGTGTGATCGAGAGACACTCAGCAAGTAAACACATTTGTGGGCTCATGAGTCGCGCGCTGCGCAGTGCACACAAGTAGCGCTGTTTCGTTCCACTTTTGGCGCGTTAATGTACTGCCACCTTGTGTTGACATTGTAAAAACTGCACGATTTGTAAATTAGGCGTGGTGGGCCACATATAATATAATATAATATATATATATAATATTAATAGACAAGCTGTGGGCCGTTTAAAAATTAATCCCTGGGCCGTATTTGACCCACGGGCCGCACTTTGGACACCCCTGGTTTAGGGCTACTGTAGAAACATGGCGGCGCAAAATGGTGACTTCACTGTAAGGGGACCCGTGGTGTGTGTAGATAGAAATGGCTCATTCTAAGGTCATAAAAACATAACAGTTCATTATGTAAGGTCATTATACACCACTCAAAACATAGTTATGTATATTATATTGCATTTCTGTCAATAGATCCTCATAAATACTACACACTGCACCTTTAAAATATGTCCGTTTTGAGAACTCAAAAGAAAAAGTTAGTTCTAAATAAATTTGATTGAACCAATTTGTTTAATTTGAGTTAGCTCTACTCAAACAAATTAATTATTTTGAGGTTTACAGTGTAGGATATTGGCTGTTTATTAGTACTGTTTTATAAAGCACATATTAATGCATGACCATATTCTACATCCCTTAATCCTACACAATACCTGAACTTAACAACCTTACTAACTAATAATAAGCAGTAATTAGGAGTTTGAGGCAAAAGTCGTAGTTAATAGTTAGTTAATAGTGAGAATTGGACCCTAATCTAAAATGTGACCGAAAATATTTATCAGTGATAATTATGCGGGGAATATTAATGAGCATGTTGATAGTAGCCAGCCTATACTCCTATAATGCACTTGTGAATTTAAAAAGCATTATTCTTTTTTTTCGTTCCAGGAAAACTGTTACCGTTACTCCCCTTCATTTCAATCACACAGTTACGTGCTTGAGTGCTTTTCTCCTTTTCCAAACCAGAAGAAATGCAGTCTTTTGTTTCTCTTTTACGTGAGTTTTACAAATGTCATATGCATTTAAAGCTTTTTCCCCCTAGTTCAACAACTCAAACTGTATTGGGTTAATTGTCAAACAGCATTTCTTCTTTTTTTATCTTCAAATTTTTTTTCTTCCATGAAGCACCTGTAATGACCACGTACAAGCACTTGAAAATATGCTTCTTATTACCCTGAAGCGCATACGTAACCGAAATCATTAGCTCTCTTAATATATATATTTTTTATTCTCTGATGTCTCTTCATTAATAATTGTCTAGATTGATTTTACACATTCTAGCTTTGTTATATAACCTGGTTAGCTGCCTACAAATGGACCATTTCATCCAATCTACGCAATTGTTCAATAGTTTGAGGTCTGTATAATTTTTTGAAAGTCTTTTTTGGTCACCTAGGCTACATTTGAACAAAAATACAATAAAGAACAGTAATATTGAGAAATATTATTACAATTTAAAATAAGTGTTTTCTATTTGAATATATTTTAAAGTGTAATGTATTCCTGTGATCAAAGCTGAATTTTCAGCATCATTACTCCAGTCTTCAGTGTCACATGATCCTTCAGAAATCCTTTTTGTGTGGAAATGTGATGCATTTATTTTCTTTGTTGAATAGAAAGTTCTAAAGAACAGCATTTATCTGAAATAGACATCTTTTGTAACGTTATAAATGTCTTTACGGTCACTGAATACAAGTATTCTTTTCTATAAAAATAGACTTTCTGACCCCAAACCTTTGAACGGTAGTGTATTTGTGTGTTATGGATTTTTATGCTTATAATAATATTGCTTTGTTCGCTTAGCAACATCATAAAACCAGACTCGTGAAATCAGCTGCCTACGAGGCTCATATGAACAGTGTTTGAACAGCGTTCTGTGTTCGCTGTGCTTTGCTGGACCCCAAAGTGTACGTAGCTTTAGCAGTAACTCCTGGGTAAATTAAAAGTTGCGGCAGATTTAATTATGAGCTGCAATTTTGAGGATAATTACATGGTGGCTTTATGTCTTGAGGAAGTTGGGATGTGTGGTTCGCTCATTCCTCTGAGCCCAATTACCCATAATCCAAAGCTTCTCCTCAGGAGATTTTGTGTAACGTCTCAGTCAGAAAGGTCGAGCGTCAGCGGAATAACTACCTGAAGTTCTGCACATCAGATACATACATTAATATCTGGGATCCAAGCTCTGCTGTAGTTTTAAACCATATTTATTATGTTTTCTTAAGAAAATGTGAGTTGTTTGCCACCACAATGTTTGGGGATTTGCTTTTGTCGCGTTTATACACAGTGTTAGGAATTTGTTTAAATCGCTAAGCTTAATCATGAACGATAGTAGTGATGCCTAATTCAATACTGAATACATGTTGTTTGCGTTGCCGTAAGTCTGTTTTGCAGCATTTGGTGTTGTTTAGCTGTACTCGCTATTACTGGTAGACACATTTTACCCTTCTGTTCTGCCATATTTTCTCGCCTGCTTTCAGATATATCCATCAAAGTTCAAGTTTGTACCATTTTTGTGAGTCTTCAACCTCTATCTGGGATTTCTGACCTCCGAAATGCATATCATGGCTCTGTCTTTCAGGTAAAGGTTGAGTTATTTCCATCTGAGCTCTGACAGCCTTATGCACTGTCGTCTTTGATGTCATTTAGTACTTTATTTTATGTGGTATTTCAGAGCGAGAGGGTGCACGTCGGGTCTCGGGCCTTGAAGCCAGACGTTGAGAATGCATTAAGAGAGCATTTTCAGCTGAGTCACTAAAGGTTAAAGAAAGAAGTCACCTTTAAAGAAAGATGGAAATGCTGTGTGCTGCATCAGAGATGTGTGTGTGATTCTCAGCGGTCAGTTTAATTATAGCAGCACATTTGATACGAAGAGCTGACAGTGATGTTGATTATTTCATGTTTGTTCTTACTTATTTAATGCTTCAGAGGAATTAGTGTGGATTCGTGTTGAATTATTTCTCAGGGCTGCATCGTTAGATGTCATTTGACTTTCTGAGTTTGAGGTTTGTAGTCTTCTTCGGTCTTCTCTTTCCTTTGAAGAAATGGAAATCCAAAAAATGAAAATTTAACTATTTTTTTTACAGAAAATAGTCTTCATGAATTGGATATCAGCATTTGCAAAAACAGTAATTAATCTCCATTTATTAACTGAATTAAACGCATCCAAATATATTTAGATTTCAATGCATCGCTCATACTTCACATTTTCTGTAAATTTAAAAAATCTGTTGCATTCAGATCTAATGAAGCATCATATGTGATATAGCTGTAATGTGGTAATGCACTGAGACTGAGATAATATCCAGAGTTCAGTTTAAAAGACTAAAATGGCATATAGGTCTATTGTGTTGTCTAAACAATGAGTTTTCAGTCTCTTAGATGCACCCATATAGTAAAAAAGGCAGCTATATATTATGTCTATAGACCCAATTTATACTGTGAAATGCGTAAAATATAATTTGGAACATATTTAGTTTTTATTACATTACGTTATTATGTTTAGGAATGCATAAAAGCAATTATTTTCACTATCAGCCAACGGCCGATTGTTTAAAAACAGTCAATGATCAGGGCTGAATATATGCTGTCAATCAAAAGGAGCCGGAAAACGTATTAGATTGCAACTCATACTGTGAAGAAATGACATGAGATAGATAAATAAAATAGGCCTATGTGGCGCTAAACTGGATCGAGCTACCAAGCAATGAACATGCCATTGAAGATTGCAAAATATTGTGCAGTGCCTGGTTGTGGAAGAACACAGTCACTGCATAAGCTTCCTTCGGATTCCAATATTAGGAATGCGGTTGAACTTTATTTTTAATGAAGTTCCAGCACACGTGGGGAAGACATTGAGCGTTTGTTCACTTCGTTTCACCGCAGATTCATTTGTAAACGAGACTGGATTTGCAGACAGAAGGAGATTATGGGTCGTACATATTATACACATTGGAAGTTTTCGAAACAATTCCCCACGTGTACTGACGGGGGGGTCGAAACTCATTATAATATGCAAAACTGTTATCCGATCATAGCAGTGGCCGTTTACTTGTGGCATGCCTCCCATCCAATAGTTGCAAAGAGCTTTGTTACTTCTACTCAGCTTTCAAAATATGTCCATTGTATCACAAAAGTCAAACAATAAATGGCGCTCTTAAATGTGACGCTGTAGCGCCTCAGCTCAAGCTCTTCCACTTTAATACAAGTTGTTATAGCACAAAATAAACATGAATACACATCAGAGAGTATGTTGAAAGATACAGTAAAACCTACCGAAATGTATCATGTCTCATGTAGTCCCTCAATAAGTGTTTAAACCATGGAAAAAACTTGAGAACAATGGCACTTAACATTGCATTTACCTCAGGAAAGTTTTCCAAAGTTCACAGTTCGTTAGTTAGACTGATTCAAGCTGATAGAAGACCAAACTTTGACTGAAATAACCACTCGTTACAACCGAGGTATGCAGCAAAGCATTTGTGAAGCCACAACACGCACAACCTTGAGGCGGATGGGCTACAACAGCAGAAGACCTCACCGGGTACCACTCATCTCCACTACAAATAGGCAAAAGAGGCTACAATTTGCACAAGCTCACCAAAATTGGACAGTTGAAGACTGGAAAAATGTTGCCTGGTCTGATGAGTCTCGATTTCTGTTGTGACATTCAGATGGTAGAGTCAGAATTTAGCGTAAACAGAATGAGAACATGGATCCATCATGCTTTGTTACCACTGTGCAGGCTGGTGGTGGTGGTGTAATGGTGTGGGGGATGTTTTCTTGGCACACTTTAGGCCCCTTAGTGCCAATTGGGCATCGTTTAAATGCCACGGCCTACCTGAGCATTGTTTCTGACCATGTCCATCCCTTTATGACCACCATGTACCCATCCTCTGATGGCTACTTCCAGCAGGATAATGCACCATGTCACAAAGCTCGAATCATTTCAAATTGGTTTCTTGAACATGACAATGAGTTCACTGTACTAAAATGGCCCCCACAGTCACCAGATCTCAACCCAATAGAGCATCTTTGGGATGTGGTGGTACGGGAGCTTCGTGCCCTGGATGTGCATCCCACAAATCTCCATCAACTGCAAGATGCTATCCTATCAATATGGGCCAACATTTCTAAAGAATGCTTTCAGCACCTTGTTGAATCAATGCCACGTAGAATTAAGGCAGTTCTGAAGGCGAAAGGGGGTCAAACAATATTAGTATGGTGTTCCTAATAATCCTTTGAGTGAGGTGAGTGTATGTATGTTTGAATAAATTTGTCATGAAGACAAATGTTTATGAAAACTACCTTGTGTGCAACTACGTTGCATGGAAACATTTCTGTTTTTATTTGAGTGCAATTATTATATCTAAAATTACGGTAGATGCTAAATTGCATACAGCAGTGATAGTGTAGGAGTGAGGCGCGTGGCAGAAAGTATTGATGCAAATCGATCCGAGGGTTAAATCCACCTTTTGCCGAACTTGCTCTACTCCCTTTTCCCATTACATATCAGATCGGAAAGACATTTATTTTCAATACATATAAAGAAAATATTTGAAAAGTGGGAATAAAGTGTATAACGTGTGTTAATGAATTGTTTATCTGTTAGAGGTGGGTGCAGGGAGGGCTTTATTGTCCCAATAAGGCGGCACCCATTTAAATGTAATAATTTCAACTATTGCATACCATTTAATGTACAACAACACTGAGTTGCAAAGTGTATCTGCCACTATTTATAAGTATAAATAGCGTCTAACTAATATTTACACTTATTGCAAATAAAATAGTGCTTTTTTTACATAGTGTAAATAGAATGTAATGCTATTTTCACCTGGTGTAAATAGCATATCGCTAATAAATGCTGCTATTTTCTCTTAGCAGCATTTATTAGCCATAGTTTAATTGGGAGAGATTTTTTTCCTTGCCAAAATCAAACTATCGGTTTCGGCAGATATCATTATGAATAATTGGTATTATTGGTAATACTCGGTATCAGTGGAAACTAACTAACTAACTGGATTGGTAATATGATTCTTGAACGGTAGCATGAGACATTTGGAGTGGATTCTAGCAGTCAGGTGATAAATGCCCTGGGGAAGATCTTTTCTTTATGCTTTGTTTGAAAAACTCATTTTATCAGATCACTAATGCAAAATTGCAGTGGTATTTGTTTTGAGTCGGTCTGGCAGTGACCAGTTTGACCTTGCTTTGTGTTTGAGCACTAAAATGAGCCGGAGTCTATTCATGCTAGCATGCTAATGGATGCTGATCGCTATCGCGGCTGCTTTCTGAACTCAATTAGCAGCGTGATTGTGTGATAAACTCTCATTAGCATTAAAGCTAGATGAGCATGCAGAAGCGCACAGATTTCTAGATAGAGGTGCAGCATCATGCTACGGGCTAAATCGAGGTAGAGAAATGCATAAATTTGGTCATTAATCAGAAAGAACAGTCTTATTCGGTGATTGACTCGTGATGAGTCGCTAGAGGTATTCAAATGCTTAAATTTAACAAAAGTTCAGAACATTCTGTTGCTGCTATTGAGTCGTACAGGCAGCATGTAGTATTTATAATGCTCCGTTGCTCAAATCTGAGCGTCTTTTGTGTGCAGTCTTCAATTCAGGACTGAGAATGACAGAAAACTAGCACCCTATGTGGTACGCAAGGTGTTGAGTATTAGTGGCCTTCGGTGTGAATGTGTGAGAAACGTCGGCTCCGCTCCGTCTGTAATGGGTTTACTGTAATCACTTTATCCCGTGTGCCGTTCTGACCCAGCTGTCCCGTCCACCCACTCCACCCTGATTCTGCCGCTGCCACCAGGACAAGCTCATTTAACACCAATTATGGACGATTTAGCTAATGTGTATTATTAAAGCTATGGAGAGCTGGCTAGAAACTAAACCTCATCAGCTTCACTCTCCAGATATTAATAATTGATAATATAGTGCCATAGTTTAGGATTTAGATTTTGGTTTGTTTAGAAAGTTTTGTCTCTTTTTTTTATGCATTTTTTCGAGGGCAAGTGGAATGAAACTCTTAAAATATAATCAGTATTTTCCCCATCTGGGCTGTGTGAGCTCTAGGGTTATACATTTTTGACTATTAAATAAAAGATTTACTGTATCATAAATTGGTTACCTTTTTTTGCTTAAAAACAATGAAAATGGCCCCAATTCCTCTAAGTTTAAAAAAAGGTCACCCGAGATAAAGAATTGGAACAACCATATAACAAACATTACGGTTTATAAGTAAGTAGCACTTCCTAAAACATTCTAGAACTGTTTAGAACTTTCTGGTTTTTCTAGAACTGTTTTTCTAGAACAATCCAAATCTTGGTATACACACTATATTGCCAAAAGTTTTGGGACGCCTGCCTTTAAATGCACATGAACTTTAATGACATCCCATTCTTAATCTGTAGGGTTTAATATGGAGTTGGCCCACCCTTTGCAGCTATAACAGCTTTAACTCTTCTGTTCTGTTTAGGAGTGTGAATATGGGAATTTTTGACCATTCTTCTAGAAGCGCATTTGTGAGGTCAGGCACTTATGTTGGACGAGAAGGCCTGGCTTGTAGTCTCCGCTCTAATTCATCCCAAAGGTGTTCTATCGGGTTGAGGTCAGGACTCTGTGCAGGCCAGTCAAGTTCCTCCACACCAAACTCGCTCATCCATGTCTTTATGGACCTTGCTTTGTGCACTGGAGCACAGTCATGTTGGAAAAGGAAGGGGCCATCCCCAAATTGTTCCCACAAAGTCGGGAGCATGAAATTGTCCAAAATGTGTTGGTATGCTGAAGCATTAAGAGTTCCTTTCACTGGAACTAAGGGGGCAAGCCCAACCCCTGAAAAACAACCCCACACCATAATCTCCCCTCCACCAAACTTTACACTTGGCACAATGCAGTCTGGCAAGTATCATTCTCCTGCCAACTGCCAGACCTAGACTCGTCCATCGGACTGCCAGACAGAGAAGCGTGATTGGTCACTCCAGAGAACACGTCTCCACTGCTCTAGAGTCCAGTGGCGGTGTGCTTTACACCACTGCATCCGACGCTTTGCATTGCACTTGATGTAAGGTTTGGATGCAGCTGCTTGGCCATTGAAACCCATTCCATGAAGCTCTCTACTCACTGTTCTTGAGCTAATCTGAAGGCCACATGAAGTTTGGAGGTCTGTAGATATTGCACAGGTGGCAACCTATCACGGTACCACGCTTGAATTCACTGAGCTCCTGAGGGCGACCCATTCTCTCACAAATGTTTGTAGAAGCGTCTGCATGCCTAGGTGCTTGATTTTCAATGATTTGGAGGGGTGTCCCTATACAATACTTTTGGAAGTGCATAATGCCACTCCAAATGCAAATCAAAGGAAGAAAGGAGTGAATAGTGGAAATTACCATAGAAGTCACAAAATAAACAAAATTTATAAATAGAAAAATTCTTCCATTCCTTCCATTTATTTATCTTTCCTTTGATTCATCTATTTATTTTTCTCACCATCCTTCTTTCCATGCATCCATCCATCCATCTATCCGAAATGTATTGGTCAGTGAAGTGAACCGGTGTGCCCTAAACTCCCTTAACCATGCTAAATCACTGGAATGCAACTTTGTCTTTTGTGCAATATCAGTGTGATGAAAACATCAATAGATGGTTATTTGTTAACATTAATAATCAACTAATAATCAAAATGTTTTTCACCCAGTAATATAGTTACCCTAAGTTTTTTATGGCTTTTTATGCTTGCTTGGCAACATAGCAACTTGAAAAACGTGAGTTGATCGCGCCGGCATGACAACCGACTCCAGGGGGTTAATATAGCAATTGTGACCACACAAGTGGAATACATAGTTTGCATATGGGAAATGTATTTTGGAACAGTTCCCATGTGATCACATGTGGAAAACATGGGAAATGCATGTGTTTTTTTGTGTAATATATTTGAATGTCGCTCAACCAATGACAGTTTATGGTCAGATTTGTTTGTTTGATCATTTGGGCATCATTGATTATTCGTGTACTTCCCATGATGCATTGTGTCCGTCTCCAGGGTTTTTGGTAAACACTGTTTTCTCTGTAATATTCCGGATCCTCTATAAATGTCTGCATAATCCCAGAGCAGTCAGTAGCGTCAGCAGGTGTTGGTCACGCGGGACCGTAGAGAGTGATAAGCGCGAGTTACCTGCAGGCCATCAGGTAGAGCGCTCGTATGTCTCTGAGGACGGTAACAGACTTCAGCTTCGGCAGGTCTTCAGTGGATCATCGTGCAGGCGTGCTCACTGCAGCAGAAAATTGCCTGAGATGAGGAAAGTGAAAACCGGGAATTTAAGAAACTGAGAATTTGCTCTCCTGGAGCGATGAGGAGCACCAGG
Organism: Rhinogobio ventralis; assembly: GCA_039654625.1. Classification (NCBI taxonomy): domain Eukaryota; kingdom Metazoa; phylum Chordata; class Actinopteri; order Cypriniformes; family Gobionidae; genus Rhinogobio; species Rhinogobio ventralis. Next base: position 32,967,520 of record CM077212.1, on the reverse strand, counting down.
TGAAACGCTGATGTTAAGCTGAAACACTCTCTATTTTGTCTGCGTTTAGTATTTCCTGCTGTTTAACTGTAATTAAACATCACTGTTACTGCTCATACTTAATGTTAGTCAATTAAACAAACCCCCTAGACCAAATTATTAACTTCAGAGTGTAACTTGCATTGAATAGAATTTTATTAAATTAAATTATTTCATTTTAATATAATTTATTATTTTGTTGTTTTTATGATGTTTTATTTTTGATAAGGTATTTTTTTGTAAATTTCGTTTTTATGATGTTTTATTTTTTATTATTTTAATACAATTTTATTATTTAGATTTTTTTTTATTATGTTTTATTTTGATGTTTTGTTTTATTTTATTTAAAGGATTTTTTTTAGAAATGTGTGCATTTGTTTTGTTTGTTTATTATTTAAAATTGTATTATTTTGCTTTTTATTTTGTTTTATTGAGATTTTTATTTTAAGTTGTTTTAGAAATGTTTGTATTTACTCATTTATATTTATTTATATATATATATATATATATATATATATATATATATATATATATATATATATATATATATATATATATATATATAGGTCAGTAAAAAGATCAGTAAAATCAGTAAAAAAAAAAATATATTAATAATTTATTAGTTGAAAAGTGTGCAATCCCTGAAATCACTCAGAAAACTGTAGCAACTGCATAGCAACCATTCTGACATTAATATGATGATTTTTGCATGGGCAAGCTGCACTCACGCTTCCTTTTAGAATATGCAAAAATCTAGTTTAGGCCACATTTGAGTCTGTTGCGTTTTGGCCGCCGTCATGTTTTGTCTGGAATATTTTCCCTAAGGATATTCAAGCACTGTTAACATGAGTAATCAGTTTACAGATTAATAGCTTCGCTGCAAGGTTCTTCAGTTGGGCTTTCTGACAGAACTAATGTATTGTAAATGTGATGTAAAACAGAGCAGAAATGTAAAGCAGTGATGTACAGTCTCTCTGGGAAGAACACTGTGACTTTCTGTCATTTGTGTCGTCTGCAGATGCAACATCAGCGCAAGCCAAATCTCTGTAAGTGGTAATCATGGTTCTCGCTAAAAGCCTTCCACCACTTGATCCTTAATTATTAATATTCATTTCCTGTTCAGACAGGACTACCTCATCTTCCCGACTGCACACTAGAATCATCATCTTCTCCGTCTCCCTTGTACTCTCATCAGTCCTGCTCCGTCTAGCTATGTTTAATGATACACACCGTAGTTCAGGTCCATTTGGAGAAGACATTAGTAGACGGAGCCGACCCAGGGTTAGCCATTGTCTGCTAAATTAGCAGAGGAGCTCTTAGACTTCCTGGAATGGCCGATGTGTTCTTCAGCCTGATATGTTTTGCTTTTCCTCGTGGCTCAGAGCAGCACGGGGAAGTAGGGTTGCACGGTACACCGGTACCATGGTAGTATCGTGGTACTAAAGCTTCAAAATACTGCTGATGATAAAAAAAAGTTAGATACAACATTGTCAATATTGATGTTTTCGCTCTATTTCGCCAATGAAAATAGTTATTCAAAACAAATCAAAACTGTTGCACTTCTCCAAGCAACACACAGTGGGTGAATGTGTGTTTTTGAACGATTCAGGCGGGTCAGTAATTCAATGAGCCATTCATCAAAACAGTCACTTGATCAGTTCCTGAATGAATATCGGCTCTTTTGAACGAATCGTTTGAATTAATGATTCAGTGATTGAATCAAGACTTCTTTCTTTGAATTTAATGTGAAAGTAAAAAAGAAAGGAAGAAAGAAAATGAAAAAAAGCTCAGTTTTCAGTGTGGAATTGTTTTTATTTTCTATTTGTCCTCAGTCTATTCACCTTTGGCATGCTCAGTGGGTTTGTAAGGCTCTATTCTCTATATAGCGCTGTTTGAAGTGATTTATATGGTGAAAAGTGCTACGCAAATACATTGAATGGAAGTGAATTATTTATTTATGAATCTGTACTGCACAAAGCAGCAGTTTTGGAAAGACTCATTTGAGTGTTCAGGATTTATTTATTATTTCTTCTAGTGTGCTATGACAGCAAAATGCAACCATTTACACTAAAAATTACTCATGTGCACATTGCTTATTTAATTTTAATCCCATGCAATGTATTAACTTGTGAAGCAGTCTAAGTTTAGATCAGACTATGCTGGGAAGGAAATCTAGACACATTTGAACGTTAATCAGATCCCACAGAGTTGGAGATTTCTTCAATTAGAGTTAAACGAATGGGAGACGTTTCAGCTGCCGCATGTGCACAGATTTTCCATTTGCACTGAAGCTGTGAGAAATCATGTGCATAAATATGCAGCGCTGATTAATTCACAAGATGAGGGTCATATCCTAGAAGAGAACTGAGATTTCAAATCATAACGGCACATACGGAGGCCCACAGCAGCCAAGCATAATTTTTTTTTTTTTCTTTCTGTATACAAAACAAGTTTTTGTTCTCATCAAGAGAAGACAGAACATTAAAAGTCATTACAGTAATGTAATGTATCATAACAATATATTAGACGTTTCAATATTCAGTGTTGGTCATCTTACTTTAAAAAAGTAATTAGTTACAGTTACAAATTACTTCTCCCAAAACGTAATTGAGTTAGTAACTAGTATGTTCTATACCGCTTTTACGTTCTATAACATCTTTAACGTCAAAGATGTTTATATTAACTGATTGAAGAATAAAAACACTATATACAGTATTTTAGAACATATGGTATTTATTTGAACTCAATATTGGTATTTTAGCAAGGATAGCTCTGAATGACTCAGACTCCACAGTGGACAGGGGTAGCATGTTTTCAACAACATACCTTGCAATCAATGCGTTCAGCTCGGCCTTGGTCACCTGTTGCTGACCTGAAAAATCAAGCGTTGCTTGTTTTAACAGAGTGGCTCCGTCTCCTTCGCTGGAGCTCACGCTAGCTGCATTTGGGCTTGGGGTTGGGTTAGCAGCAGCAACAAGTGTCGTGTTAGCATGTGTTGATGGGAGGTGCTTCATAAGATGCGAATTGCTTGAGGCAGACGTGGATAAAGTCTTTTTTACTGGGCATAGCGTGCATGTTACATAAACATTCTTGCCTTTAATTTCAATGAGCGAGAAGTAGTGCCGATACTTCCAGTTCGAGAACGCTACCTTTGAATTTCCCTGGCTATTGTCGCTGTCTTGTGTTTAGTGGTAGTCAGAGCGTGCAGTGAGTGAGACCGCGTGAGCAGGGCATCCGCCCACCCAGCCAATCATCATCGCATTTGCAACGGTGTCATCATCCCCACCCCTGCTCTCTCCAGGAAGCTGGTGTCTAGCCATACTAGCCAAAGCCTGACACCTCGCGCTTCATTCAACCAAATTGTAGTAAAGCGCTACTTTACATTCTCAGTAACGATAACGGTGTTGCAACGATGGGAAAAGTAATTAATTAGATTACTCCATTACTGAAAAAATAAGCCGTTATAGCCATTATACTTAAACGCCGTTACTCCCAACACTGTCAATATTATATATTTTAGAATTATAATATATTTAATCATAATAAATTGGATTCATTTTCATTCACACAGTCACATACACTCACCTAAAGGATTATTAGGAACACCTGTTCAATTTCTCATTAATGCAATTATCTAATCAACCAATCACATGGCAGTTGCTTCAATGCATTTAGGGGTGTGGTCCTGGTCAAGACAATCTCCTGAACTCCAAACTGAATGTCAGAATGGGAAAGAAAGGTGATTTAAGCCATTTTGAGCGTGGCATGGTTGTTGGTGCCAGACGGGCCGGTCTGAGTATTTCACAATCTGCTCAGTTACTGGGATTTTCACGCACAACCATTTCTAGAGTTTACAAAGAATGGTGTGAAAAGGGAAAAACATCCAGTATGCGGCAGTCCTGTGGGCGAAAATGCCTTGTTGATGCTAGAGGTCAGAGGAGAATGGGCCGACTGATTCAAGCTGATAGAAGAGCAACTTTGACTGAAATAACCACTCTTTACAACCGAGGTATGCAGCAAAGCATTTGTGAAGCCACAACACGCACAACCTTGAGGCGGATGGGCTACAACAGCAGAAGACCCCACCGGGTACCACTTATCTCCACTACAAATAGGAAAAAGAGGCTACAATTTGCACGATGTCACCAAAATTGGACAGTTGAAGACTGGAAAAATGTTGCCTGGTCTGATGAGTCTCGATTTCTGTTGAGACATTCAGATGGTAGAGTCAGAATTTGGCGTAAACAGAATGAGAACATGGATCCATCATGCCTTGTTACCACTGTGCAGGCTGGTGGTGGTGTAATGGTGTGGGGGATGTTTTCTTTGCACACTTTAAGCCCCTTAGTGCCAATTGGGCATCGTTTAAATGCCACGGCCTACCTGAGCATTGTTTCTGACCATGTCCATCCCTTTATGACCACCATGTACCCATCCTCTGATGGCTACTTCCAGCAGGATAATGCACCATGTCACAAAGCTCGAATCATTTCAAATTGGTTTCTTGAGCATGACAATGAGTTCACTGTACTAACACAGTCACCAGATCTCAACCCAATAGAGCATCTTTGGGATGTGGTGGAACGGGAGCTTCGTGCCCTGGATGTGCATCCCACAAATCTCCATCAACTGCAAGATGCTATCCTATCAATATGGGCCAACATTTCTAAAGAATGCTTTCAGCACCTTGTTGAATCAATGGCACGTAGAATTAAGGCAGTTCTGAAGGCGAAAGGGGGTCAAACACAGTATTAGTATGGTGTTCCTAATAATCCTTTAGGTGAGTGTATATGTGTGTGTATGTGTGTATGTGTGTGTGTGTGTGTGTGTGTGTGTGTGTGTGTGTATACACACCGATCAGGCGTAACATTATGACCACTGACAGGTGAAGTGAATAACACTGATTATCTCTTCCTCACGGCACCTGTTAGTGGGTGGGATATATTAGGCAGCAACTGAACATTTTGTCCTCAAAGTTGATGTGTTAGAAGCAGGAAAAATGGGCAAGCGTAAGGATTTGAGCGAGTTTGACAAGGGACAAATTGTGATGGCTAGACGACTGGGTCAGAGCATCTCCAAAACTGCAGCTCTTGTGGGGTGTTCCCGGTCTGCAGTGGTCAGTATCTATCAAAAGTGGTCCAAGGAAGGAACAGTGGTGAACCGGCGACAGGGTCATGGGCGGCCAAGGCTCATTGATGCACGTGGGGAGCGAAGGCTGGCCCATGTGGTCCGATCAAACAGACGAGCTAGAAGCTCAAATTGCTCAAGAAGTTAATGCTGGTTCTGATAGAAAGTTGTCAGAATACACAGTGCAGACCAGCCAGGGTGCCCATGCTGACCCCTGTCCACCACCGAAAGCACCAACAGTGGGCACGTGAGCATCAGAACTGGACCACGGCGCAATAGAAGAAGGTGGCCTGGTCTGATGAATCACGTTTTCTTTTACATCACGTGGATGGCTGGGTGCATGTGTGTGGCTTACCTGGGGAACACATGGCACCAGGATGCAATATGGGAAGAAGACAAGCCGGCGGAGGCAGTGTGATGGCTTGGGCAATGTTCTGCTGGGAAACCTTTGGTCCTGCCATCCATGTGGATGCTACTTTGACACGTACCACCTACCTAAGCATTGTTGCAGACCATGTACACTCTTTCATGGAAACCGTATTCCCTGGTGGCTACAGTCTCTTTTAGCAGGATAATGTGCCCTGCCACAAAGCAAAAATGGTTTGAGGAGCTAACAAGTTTATATATATTTGTAATATATATTTATATATTATGTATGTATGTGTGTGTGTGTGTGTGTGTGTGTGTGTGTGTGTGTGTGTGTGTGTGTGTGTGTGTCTCTTTATGTATATATATTCTGTCATTGCTGTCCGCTGTGCAGCATGATGGTCCTGTGAGCCCATTTTAGCGGCTTTGCTGCCACTGCTAAAAAGATCTAGTAAATGGATGTTTTTTCAATCCTCTAATGCTGCAAAATTACTTTGAGTTTCATGGATCATCAGTCCAGTCATTAGAACGAACGGCAGCATCTGACTACAACACAAACACACATGCATCTGTTACTGAATCTGCATTAGCAGCAATGAACAACGTGTGTTAAAGCGTGTTTGCCCTGCCGTGGCCGGGCGTACAGAGTGATTGGCTTTAATTGTAAGGGGATTTCAGGCTCTTAGTGAAAATGAGGCAGAGATTCTTGTCTTTGCTCCGGTTGCATCCCAGATAGATTTCCGGAGATCAGAGCATGACTGCTGTTTGCATTTGGCTCACAAGACTGCGTCTCCATGCATTGGTTACCCACGTCAGTGGTATTAAAGGGTAGAGCGAGCGAGGGATGTAGGAATCATTAAAGTGGGATTCATTTGACCTCACGGCCTTATAATGAGCAGCTGCGGCATTAGCGGAATTGTCTTCAACTGTCTTACACTGCTGTTTGGGCTTCTGACGGTCTTATAGAGGGATAAACTGTACAAGGGTTGTTTGTAACTGAAATGAGAGCAGTTCATCAACGCTCAGTGCCACATTCATTAGTGCTGCTCATGTGGATGGCAGTGTTAGAGACAAGCATAATGTGCTGGTGGTGTTTTTCTTGGATTGTTGATTTGGTAGTCAAAAGGAATTAATGAAACAGATAAAATTTGGCTCTAAATTCTGATTTGATGAGCCACGTTTGAAGCCGTCTTTAAACTTCTGTGCAAGTCCCATGTGATTTTGATTTAAAAATAGGCTAAAATTCCTCAATAAGAACGTGTTTCTTCATCATTTACTGTCATTTGCAGACACCTTTGATGGAGGTGTCTATGAAATGGTCGAAATAGCAATTAACGAGTTTGTTTGCCCATATAATCTTAAGATATTAGGTTAAGCTTATTTGGCTTACTGTCCACTGATGAGGGGCTCAGTGAAGCAGCTTCAACTCGAGCTCTGATATACCCCCACAGTGACTAAATAGAGGATATGATTATGTAGGGCAAGGTACCTAAGATAAAGGTGGAGTTTGGGGAGGTGGTGGGATGCTGAACATCTCAGACTGAGGAGAGGTAAGCAGCTGCTTATATACTCTGGCTGTTGGCTGTTGATTGGAAGATTAGATGGGCTCGCTCCCTAAATTATGTTTAGGAACTTCACAAAATGCAAATGCATGAACTGTTAAATATATTTAATGAGTCCCATGACTTAAAGCAGTAGTTCAGACAAAACAAAAAATTGTCATCATTTACTGAACCGTATGGCTGTTTTCCCCTGATGTGATTTAGAAAGACATAGCCTGATGTTCTGTAAGGTCAGAGATGCAGTAAATCTTTAGTGTTCAGTAGACTAGAAAACACATCTACTGTTCATCTATAGCAGTCTGTCCTGATCCTGCAGCTTACGCCTCAAATCGTGAAAAAGTGTTTTTCTTGTGAAGATATAGCAGAAGTGCCTTTTCAGTTAGGTGACATTGCAACTGTAAAACGTGGAGATTTTGTGCAGTTTTTTTTTATCCAGGATGCATTAAATAGGGCCCTATGATTTCTGCAGTCATAAAAATGAATATACTGTATAACACGGAATGTCACGGAATTTGTCAAATTTTTGATGAAGAAATAAAAAGTAGGTCAGTACACTTGAATCAAATTGCGATATAGACTAGTGTCTGTGAATATTAGATCGCAAAAAGACAGTGTTTTCAGCCTCTGCGACATGAATGCATGAACTTCATCTCCAGAGCTGCTCTGAGAGTCACTTCATGAGCATTTTACCCTTTCATTTGAGAAAAACTATTGTCATATCATAAACACACAGAAACTCAAAGGTCTTCACAGCACCCCGTCAAAATAAAAGTTTGGTTTAACATTAAGAAATTGTGACACAAATATATTACTGTTGTACAGTAGAATTTAGCTACGCCTCAGTGTAATAATAATACTAACAATTATTATTACAATTTTTAATCACAATTTTTCTTCCATGTTTTAATTTTAACAGTAAAGCTCTGTTGTGCAGCACTTTGTTTGGAAATTTTTTTTTAAAATTTAATGTAAAGATACATAAAATTGTTTTATTCCTTCATTTGATTGTCAAAAAAAATTATAAATGTAGTTGTTTTTATGAATTCAATTAATTAGACATGCTTTTTGATTATTAAAATTTAATTAATGGAGTCCAGAAATCTTAAAACAGAGAAAACAGAATTTGATAAAAATAAAACGTAATTTGAGAATAAAACAATAAAAGTATTTCATAGGGCCCCTTTTTTTGTGTTAAACTTTTAATAAATTGTTGTTAATTTGTATAAGTTTCATGATTTCAATTAATTAGACATGATTACTAAAATTGTATTTAACCACTAAAATGGAGTCCCAAAAAAAAAAAACAGAAACCCAGAAAAATTCAAACAGATAAAAACTGAATTTAGAAAATTCATAGGGCCCTAAATAAATTAATCAAAAGTGATGAATACATTTATAATATTACAAAAGATTTCAGTTTCAAATAAATGCTGTTCTTTTGAACTTTCTATTCATCAAAGACTTCGTAAACAAATGTATCACGGTTTCCAAAAAAATTCCACAAACTGTTTTCAACACTGATAATAATCATAAATGTTTCTTGAGCATCAAATCATCATATCAGAATGATTTCTGAAGGATCATGTGACACTGAAGACTGGAGTAATGATGCTGAAAATACAGCTTTGATCACAGGAATACATTACACTTTACAATATATTCACATATAAAAGAGTTGTTTTAAATAATAAAAATATTTCACAATATTACCGTTTTTACTATATTTTTGTTTGAATAAAGGCAGTCTTGGTGCGCGAAAGAGTCTTATTTCAAATTTAAAAAACGTACTGACCTCAAACTTTTGTAGAAGTGTGGATTGACAAACGGCCGATGGTGTCGTGATGCTAAAGACAGAGCCATGTTTAATGTCACTCAGTACTACTATTACTTATGGTTGGCTTACTTATAGTTGTTTCTGCATATTAAACTGAAATGGAAATGATATTTAAAAAATACAGTTCACCTTAGGAAAACTATAAGCTATTTGCCTTCCAGAAGATGATGTTAACCGGTGATTTGTGTTATAATGGCAGGCGCAGCACTCAGCAATCTATCATTCTGACATAAAATGTGTTTTTGACTGTAGAACAGAATAGTTCAATCAATGAAACGCAGTGTAGGTTATGAGCTAGTGCTGCATTTCTGTCTCGCTCTGTTTTCGTACAACTTCACAGTATAACATATTGAAGCAGGGCTGCTTTTCACCACGGCTTCATTTCCATGCGTGTGAGAATAAATATGCCATCCACTGTGACTAAAGTCTGTAGTCTGTCTGTCCATCTGTTGATTTAGTAAAGCTCACTTGCATTATTAATCACATTAAGCAGCTATTTTTCAGCAGCTCATTATAAACAGATTGTATCTGTTGAGAAACTCTCCGTTACAATGAAGGAGTCAGAGCTCAGAGCAGACGTCCTGCAGATCTGTGCCGTGATGTTAGCGCTTGCTCAATGGCGTCAAGCTCTCGCGGTTTATCTTAGTCAATCAGGAATTTATTCGGCCCATATTGCGCCGCCCCACTCAAGATTAGAGGATGATTAATATGACTTCTGATGCGTTTACACAGCCAGAGCCTTTTAAGATGACTTACAATTCAGTCGCTGATATCCAGTCGTGCTAATGAGATGTCAAACATCTGACAGACACTCACACATGAGGGGTCAGACATTAACATCGCTGCTCGTTCTTTTATGTTGGAAATTAATAATAAGAAACTTGTCAGATCCACTTCAGCTGGTGACTTTTGACACTTGATATTGAAGCACCGGCTGATATTTCTCAACTTTTTCCACACTTGGTTTGACAATGTTGGACATTGGAGTCAACATGAAATAAAAATTGATTTTATTAATTTAGTTTAAATTTACTTCCCTAATATGTGTTCCTGTACTTATGCATGTAAAAAAAATCCCAATATTTACAAAGTAATACAAATTAATGCCATTGCAAGTTACAAATGACAAGTTACAATATGAAATAAAATAGATAAATGAACAAAATTAAATAAATAAATACAATAAATCAAATCAAATACATTGTATGGGTCAAAATTATTGATTTTTTTTTTTTTATGCCAAAAATCATTAGGATATTAAGTAATGTTCCATGAAGATATTTTGTAAATTTCCTACTGTAAATATTTCAAAAATCTATTATTAGTAGTAATAATATTGATGTATGATAAAAAAAAATTTATTGACCCGTATGACTGGTTTTGTGGTCCAGGGTCACACACACACACACACACACACACACACACACACACACACACACACATTCATCAAATGTAGTAACTTTCTCTGCCTCTTCTGCCTCTGAAATCACTTTCATTTTCAGCTGCCATCATCTTAGACAATAATAATGTTAAATGGCTTTTATGTTAATAAAATGTGTTTGTATGGGATTTTATGCTGTAGAAGATTGCAGGATTTATATTTGTATTCAACGGTTTCATTTCTTGATACGTGTTTCTGGTCTTGTGCATGTTACTTAAAAGATGTGTGTTTATTTATTTATGCTTTTTAGTATCAAATTTAGATTTGATTTATTTTCATTTTTCATTTATTTGTTTAATTTTGTTTATTTATCTATTTTATTTCATTTGTAGCTTGCATTGTAATGGCATGAAATTGCTTTGCAATTTAATTTATATTACTTTATCAATATTGGCATTATGCTTTCCACTGTTTTCCAGAAATCTGCATTTTTCACTGAAAACCCCATATGCTGAACAAGTTAATTGCAATTACTCACATTCAGTATATCATTAGAAAAATAAAGATCTGTTGCAATATTGTTGCAGACAAAATGCTTTAGATACAAAAGGAGTCCGTATATTGTTTTATTGTCATATTAGCATCTTGAGACTGCTGTACTCTGTTAGGCATTAGTAGGAAAAGGTCTATATTGCAAAATGTACAGAGCCGTGAGGGTTCAAGACAACTACTCAAAATGTCACATTACAGACGTGAAATGTTCCCTTTGACATCCACCCCTTCGAATCTGTTCTCGATTTGATTGCAAAGTGTCATTTTGCAGTGATTTGAGTCTGTCCGTTCTGTTCTTCCACCCCATTCGCATTTTCTCCTTTTCTTTTCTATTTTTTCATCTTCAGCAGTGTCACAGCTAGAGAAGTATATCAAGATTTCTTGTTCTCTCTCATAGTTCATTAGTGACGGCCTTTATTGAACTAAGTGAATAGAGCGTCTTTAAGTCTCTCTAATATCCTCCTAATGTCGTCTCAGTGTGGCGGAGTTAAAGACCTGTGATTAAGTTTATCATCTGAAGTTTATGTGCTTCCTCGCCTCGAGCTGAACGGTGTTTTAGTTCTGCGTCTCGGATCGCATCAGGAATGACATTATTCTGAGTTTAACTAGCTGTTTTTATGGTTTATTTTCTACAGGCTGTTGTTTAGAACAAACACGCTCATTTAAATATGATAATGAATTAAATTGAATGAATAGAACATGACCACTGTCGTCTTTAAATAGACAGCGGCTGACATGATTTTTCTCTCATTTCAGAGTGTTCCTGCGAGCCATCAATCAGTACGCCGCCGTTCTCAGCAAGAAGTTCCTCGATCAAACCAACTTTGAGCTGCAGGTGAGACTTAAAGTACAGCAAATCTGTTTGACTTTGTTGCTTGAAACACAAAGGGGATTTTTTCCCCCCACGTTCACTATCATTGTATGCTAAATCTCCTAAATGTTTATTGCGAGAAAGAACTATATAGATACCTTTGTAATGCATTTAGACTAGTAAAGTGCTACCAGATAGCAATGATAATAACATATAGTCTTGTTTATGAAAAGCACGCCTTTTAATCGTGACTATCAGCCCGGTCGTGTTAGAGGAAGTTCCAGCAGGGATCATTAAATTTCTTTCTACCAGAATAACTCATGACAGGCTAATGGGCTGCAATTTCCGAGCGTCTGATTTGAATATTTGAAGCGTCTCTGTGTTGGTTGTTAGCTCATGGTTATTCTTATCCTGGCCCTCATTTTACCCGTGAAACCATCTGGCGATGCACACTTTGGCTTTCAGAAGCCAATGAATTATTTTAAAATTATTGTTGTGAGTGACATCAGCTCTTCTGTGCCTTAAATAGCTGTTGCTCATACTTCAAATAAGTATTACAATAAGTACAATAATACAATAAGTATTAAAATAGTGTGCATAACCCGTCCTCTCATTATTTGTGCTGCAGACATGAGTGATCAAACTTTTGAATTCTCATTTGTAGATTCTAATTTCATTCTAATATGTAATGATAGTTCCCCTTAAAGGCTCATAATTTTGTTCTGTAGGTGTCCTAATAGGTTTACATGCATCCAGGGGTCAAAAAAACACTTTAATTTCCTCATAATATGCAGCATTACATTTTGTCTTACTGTGTCTAAACGGTCTCTCTAAGCCCCTCCTTTTCGAGAGTTTCCTCTGCTCTGATTGGTCAGATGGCGTAGTCTGTTGTGATTGGTCGACCGCTTAGAGCACGTGTCGGAAATTAAACGCCCGTTACCATATCTGAATTTCACCTCCCCAGGCTTCCTCAGCACTTGTGATTCCATACACAGTGATACGAACAGTAACAATGGCCTCAGTTTTACCAAAACACAGCGTTTTCTCTACATGTCAACTGCACAAACCAATCTCTTCCAGTCTTAGCTCCTTCCTTTTTTTCCTCTCAGTTGTGGAATAACTACTTCCACCTCGCTGTGGCGTTCCTTACCCAGGAGTCTTTGCAGCTGGAGAACTTTTCAAGTGATAAACGGGCCAAGATCTTCCACAAGTAAGCATTAATATCACAGGCACCTACCCACAATGCACTGCTACAAAATTGTATAATGTTTGTCAGAGTCTTCGGATGAGAGTTGAACTGTTAGACAGACGTGTTGTCATGTTACATTTGCATTTATTCATTTAGCAGATGCTTTTATCCAAAATGACTTACAAATGAGGAATACAAGCAATTAATCTCAAACAGGCAATAACACAAGAAGTGCTTGTAATACAAAGATTTAAACATCCTCCTGATTAGTTACGAGACTGAAAAGGGAGGGAGGCATGTATAAAAATACTGAAGGCATAGAAGTATATGGGGCAGAGAGAGATGAAGGAAATGTGTTTTTCAGAAAACATGTACAGGTTCTGTTCAAAGTTTTAGAGAAGGAGAGACAGCAGGAGTGAGTGAGAGACAGAGGAGTGAAGAGCCTCTTATCTGCTCCAGGAGCTTCTGTCTGTGTTTGCCTGTGGCGTGAGCTCATTCTCGTAGAGATGGATCACTGTCTGTCAGGACTCTTCAGCCTCGGGAATCACACAGTCTCTCGAGCAGCTTCCTCTCAGGAACACGAGGACACGTTTCCAAAACGACCCATTTTCTCAGGACAGTAACGGCAGCTCTTTCTTGGAGGCGTTTTTTTTCCTTTTAGGTTTTGGGTGAATTGCACAGATTTTGCGAATTCACAAGAAATGAATAACTAACAATCTCTGCATCTGAAAATTTTTAAAATTAGATCATCTGAATAATCTTAACATACAGTATTTTGCAGATAAATGGGACCTGTACAGTATTAGGTATTATCGATATATTGTATGTCTATCTATCTTGTTCTATCATTCCATTGATCATTCTGTCCATCCATCTATCCGTCTATCTGTTATCTATCTAATCAATCGTTCTATCATTTCATCAATCATTCTATCATTTCATCGATCGTTCTATCGTTCCATCCATACACCCATCCGTCCATCCATCCATCCATCCATCCATCCATCCATCCATCTATTTATCTCGTTCTATCATTTCATGGATCATTCTATCCATCCATCCATCCATCCATCCATCCACCCATCCACCCATCCACCCATCCACCCATCCACCCATCCATCCACCCACCCATCCATTTTGGGTTAAATCTCTTTAACTTTAATACCAAAATAAAAGTGCACAAGCTCAACACATTGTCAGCTATTATGCAGTTTAATTTGTTTACTTGCTGACAACGTTTCAGCCTGATTACACTTCATGTCCTGGAATTCTACAAAAAAAAAATGAAACACAGTTGGCATTTTGAGGGCTTTTATCAGAAAATGTGCTGATGTCTTGAGGATGCTGCGTCTCATATTTATAACAATCTGTTCGGCTACCCTGTCTTTGTTCTTCTGTGCTGTTTGCCCCCTGTTGTGCCTCTTTCAGAGTGATGGTTTCATTCCGTCAGAGCCGTAGCCTCAGCTTTCATCCTTCCCTCAACCTTTCATCACTCCATTCTCCCTGTGTTCTGCTGGAGGTGTCATGCTGACCTCAGAGAGGCTGCTGCTGCTGCTGCTGCTGCTGCTGCTGACAATTCAGTCTCTTGATTTTTTTTCTCCTCTTTTCTCCTCCTTCTGTCTGTCAGAGTCAAAACTGGCATCGCAGTAAAGGAGCATCCAGGCCAAAGCTCACATACTCAGTACAGAGAAATACACAAAGTGTTTTCGGTACGCCATACTGTTTGGTTTGGTGGTGTATTGGTGAATTATATGGTTGATTAGATGATCTGGGTGGTTGCAGGGTGTTCTGGACATCAACCAAACCTGCTGTAAGATAAGGCTAATGAGTTTCATTTTGTATGTTGCTGTGGTTTTTAAGGTGTTCAATACATATGACTTGTGAATTGTTCAATACCTCAAGTATGAGCAGGAGGGCTGCCACTTTAGCAAACAGCACTAATAAAACAGGAGCAGGTGTCCCTCGCTGTTTTCATCTGTCGCTGTTATGTTAGCATCTCTTTTCAGTGATCGTCCCGTGGGCTGACAGGTGTGAGTGTTAAGAGACTCAGCTTACTCTTCTGTATAAGTGCGAGGACACACACCCTCGGCTGTCTGTCTCTCTCGTTCTGTCACAGCGGACACCAGAGACACAAATTATAGAGTACCGCTTAGCAGGAAACAGACAGACCCGTATAGAGAGAGAGAGCAATATGTGTGAAGAAGGCTACAGGAAAGCAGAAGAGGAGGTGAAGTAATTAAGAGAGCAGGTCAAAGAAGTCAGCATGTGAAATGAGAGATCAGACAGGGGAAATGAAGTGTTTGAGATGAGTATGAGTTTGAGCAGAAACATTCACTATCTACATCTGAGACGTGGTATTACAGGAATGCACTGGGTTCAGCTCTATTGACAGCATTTGTAGCATAATGTCATTTACTACAGGAAATAATAGTGACTGAATTGTGTGCTGCCATTCAAAAGTAAGATTTTTAATGTTTTTGAAAGAAGCCTCTTCTTTCAAAATATATTTGAATATATTTTAAAATGTAACTTATTCCTGTGATCAAAGCTGAATTTTCAGCATCATTACTCCAGTCTTCAGTGTCACATGATCCTTCAGAAATCATTCTAATATGATGATTTGATGCTCAAGAAACATTTATGATTATCAATGTTGAAATCAGTTTGATAACAAAATCCATTTCAGTATTTTCATTAGAAAGTTCAAAAGAACAGCATTTATTTGAAAACCATTATCCATGTCTTTACTGTCTTTTTTGATCAATTTAATGTAACTTTGATGAATAGTTTCTTGCTGAATAGTTTAGCTAAAATTAGTGAAATTGTTGATGTGCTTACCAGAATAACACATCTTGCTATTGCGTTCAATTAAAACACAAATCACAGAGTTTTGTTGCAACCACCTCAAGGTGAATAACGTCCTGGTCAGACTCCAGGTGAGTCACGTGACGTGCTTTAGCATGCATCTGGTCTGCAGTCTGCAGCTGTCACAAAAATGATTAATCGTCAGTTACGAGGGTCAAATCGAAGGAAGGAGGACTCAGAGGAGTTGCGAGAGGCTTTACTGTGTGTTAACTGGGCTCCGACGTGCCTCGTCCTTGTCATCGTAAATTATGACTGGTTGAGAGCGTATTGACAAAGCAATCAATGGTGGCTCAGAATTCAGCCGAGGGCCACAGGCATCCCAAAATGACAGCGGTAATGAATGGATGTCAGGTCCACTGAGGCCGCTGGAGGTAAAGCATAAGGGATCTGTCGCCATGCTGCTTACTTCACACTTTCTATAAATGAGAGCACCATTTGGGATGCTGAGGTATCGTCTGTGCTCTCGTCCTCTGTTGTTGTACTAAACCTGTCTGACGTTGATTCTGAACAGCTTTTATTCCTCTCTCAATATTATAAAGCTTTGCAAGTTGGCGCTAACAAACAATACATGATTCTCAATAAATAAATAAATTGAGATGTTCTTACAAATGTTTGGTGGTCCTTGAGCATGATATTTCACTTTAAACTTTATGAAGTCATCTGTTTTGAGATCTTTCTCTGATATCTTCATGTTTCTATTTATAGGTATCAAGACATGCGGCGGCAGATTGGCTTTGAGATCCGAGACATGTGGTACAACCTAGGTGAGCTGCCATTTTAGAGATCATTATATTAGACAAAAATAGACTCTCGAATACTTCATTCTGGTTAGTGCATTGTAGCTTGTTTCTGTATTATATTATGTAATGTCTAGGTTTCGTATAGTTTGCATAGCAGCTAAGTGGCTGAACTGCATAATATTATATGCTCTCGCATGATTTTCAACTCAAAATCCATATTTCATCTCCATCTATTTATGTGATAGATAGCTGTGTTATTATTGGGGCTGATGTACAGTCAGTCTGTACAGGTTAAATACACAGTGAAACCATAATTAAAGTATTGTGGCTTTTAGTCCATGTCTTATTAGCTTTCAGCTCATTTCAGCTCATCCTGTGATCAAAGCTGTATTTTCAGCATCATTACTCCAGTCTTCAGTGTCACATGATCATTCAGAAATCATTCTAATATGATGATTTGCTCTTCAAAAAACATTCGTTATTATTATCAATGTTGAAAACTATTTTTTACCGATTACTATTTTTGTGGAGACGGTGATGCGTTTTTTCCAGATTTCTTTGTTTAATAGAAAGTTCAAAAGAGCAGCATTTCAAAAAAAAAAAAAATAGAAATCTTTTTAACATTATAAATGTCTTCGTCTCAGCCTCAGATGGCTGATGAGTATGGTAATTATTCTGCTGAAATGAACAAAATGACTTGAAAAAAGATTTGTTCATTTTGCAGAACAAGATTCAAAAATCACTACTATTACTACTATGCGTCGCTCAACATACGTCACTTACTCCATTGCTCTGATTGGTTGTAGGTCTCTCCAATTGAGTACAGAGGCATTTTCTTTCCTGGTTCGGTTGAAACACACCCCATAATCGCAGCCCAATGGAGCAGTATCAGACTCATATTCTGACTAGAATTGAGTATGACGACGTCAGGCTATAGAACTGCAGCACAGACCTGTGAATTGTCCATCTCAAAAGAAGAAACCAGTATTACAGTATTTCAATCACTAAAAACAATGGGACATTCTAAAACATTTAACCTGAAAACACTTAAAGTGCCTTAATGTACTAAAACATGTATATTAACATCTTATATTAAAAGATCAAAACTCTATACACCTTATTAATGATGCATACTATATACAGGCGGGCAGATAAGCACAGAATATGAATGCAAAGCGGTTAAGCGTTTTATTATAATGGTTTTCTGTTCTGTTCTGCCTGCATAGTATGTATCATCAGTAATGTATATATTGAATTTGGTTTTTAATGTCACGGGCTTGCTACATAAGTACTTAGTACAAACCTGGTAAAAATGACTGGAAGGCAATGGAAGGAAGCCTTGTTTTGCCCTCCAGGTGGGGAGTGTAACGTCATGTGGGAATTATGAATTGTAGAGACACTGACTTTACATTTTCACACCTAAACATGACTATTTGCTTTACATGTCAGTCAGAAGGCCTCTTATGCGTCCTTGGCCAATGAAAGCTGCGTCAGACTGTAAATGTGTTGATAGTCTCTTTTGATCATTTTAATGCATCGTGATTAATTAAAAAGAAAATCGTACTGACCCCAAACTTTAGAACGGTATAAGACACATTTAAAAATTGGTAATCTTTCACTTCCAGTGCTCTTAATCCTGTAGGCTATTTAAAAAAGGCTAATGTCCCCAAAAACCATGGCATCTTTAAAAGGTTTCCCAGCATTCACATACCATATATTTGGTATCATTTATTTTTGTACAGCTTGTGTCTGCCACATTTGTATTGCTTACAGTTTTAGCAGTGATTTTCGAGTGGGTTATTTTTCGACCAAGGCAACACCTAACTGTTATTTAGAGCCGTGGAAACGGAAAAGCTCTGAAAGTGAAGGTGCTAATTAGTGGCAGGACAGTTGAGGAAGGACCGCTGTGAAAGTATTTTCAGTTCCCACATTCCTCTCTGAATGAATATTTGCCACCTCGCGGTAGACGTGTTTCTCAGCAGCCTTTGGTTGTTCATTAGCTTGCTGCGTTTGATACCGGGTTTAGTCACATACACCAGAGATTCAGAGATGTTTGCCTCTATTCAGGTCTGTGATTGCGTGAAACTCTGAAGATTAGCGAAGCACGGATGAAAGTCTGTCTACTGAGAGCTTTAGAAATGGTGCCTCCAAAGTAGAAGTTGTACACACCTCACGAAAATACATAAAAGTTGTTGTTAGACACAAATAGGCACTGCGAGGAAGAAGCAGAGAGAAAATATTCCCTGTGCTGGTGCACCTGCCGGCAAAAATATCACGAACAGAAAGCAGATCCAAAAAACTAACAGAAAAGATGAATAAATAAAAAATCTAAAGGATTCAGGCATGCTAACTCGTTTCTTCTGAATGTCCTGCAGGGCCACACAAGATCAAGTTTATCCCTGAGATGGTGGGTCCGATTCTGGAGATGACGTTGGTTCCGGAGATCGAGCTGCGTAAAGCCACGATTCCCATCTTCTTTGACATGATGCAGTGCGAATTTCACTTCAGACGCTGTTTCCAGACGGTCAGTTCATCCGAGTTTGCATCCTAATCTGCACTAAGATTTATAACATAAGGTTTCGGCTCACCAAGGCTGCAGTAATATTGTGAAATGTTACAATTTAAAATGACTGTGTTCTATTTTGAATATATTGTTAAATGTATTTTATTCCTGTGATCAAAGCTGAATTTTCAGCATCATTACTCCAGTCTTCAGTGTCACATGATCCTTCAGAAATCATTCTGATATGATGATTTGATGCTCAAGAATTGTTTTTATTATTGTTATTGTTATTATTATTATTATTATTATCATCATTGTTGCCACCTAATATTTTTGTGGAAACAATTATATATTTTTTCAGGACTTTTTGATAAATAGAAAGTTCAAAAGTTCAGCATTTATTTGAAACCAGAATCTATTGTAACTGTTGTTGATCTGAAATTAAGCTTTGTCCCAGTTATGGTTGAATCACAGGACCGGATACCAGTTGCCTTGCCAAGAAAACTCTTTATTGTCATATGTATCAGGCATAGGAGAGAAACTTGCTCTGTTGTCTTCATGCCAGCTGTATGTGTTTCTCTGAAGCAGTGCGTTAACTTTGGGCATTATATACCACTGACTAAAGAACTTACAATTCCTCACAAGGTAGAGAAACATGGTGGTTTGTTTAAAATAGAGCGTATACTTCATGCTTACACATGGCACAATCTAATTTCCTTATAAAGAATACTGTACATCATACATCATGAAACAAATTCATCAGCAGAAAACATATGCTACGTGCACACACTCCTATATGGCCAAAATGATCTCTTCTCCCTGTGTCTGTCATATGATACTAACATGTTCATGCAGACTTCAGCTCATGCAGCTCATAACTTTCTCATGCACTTTAAACTTCACAAATACATAATACATCCAATTATGAATATTAATAAATAATAATAATATTAAATAATGATTTTTTAAACTGTCACTTTTGATAATTTTTACTGAATGTCTTTACTGAATAAATATATTAATTTCATTTAACAAAATAATCTTACTGACCTCAAGCTTTTGAGCGGTAGTTTGTATGCAGTACTTTTAAGTAGGGGTGTCATACTAACATTTCAGTAGTACATACTAAAAATGCACCATTGTTTACTACAGCAAAGACGAATATGCTACAGAACATATTCTTTATTTTAAAGGTTAAATAAAATTTTGTATATTAACATATTAAACTGAACATGTACTCTTCAAATGTTTTATCACTAATTAAACATTGCTTCAGGTCTTTCGAGTAATTATTCAAGCAAAGAGTTAGACGCATCACCGCGAGGTATAAGCACTGTACAGAGCATGTGTGCAGATTCAGCAGATTAAAGCAGCCGTTCAAAAGGTTTAAAAACTGATGCTCTATACTTTTCTGAAGGACCATCACAAACTCCTGTTGTGTAGTAAAAAAAAGCATGAAAGGATGCACATTTTTAAATCCATTTGCGTTCCTTAAAATTCACCATGAAATCAAAATTGACCGTTCTTTTTTTTTTCTTTTTTTTTTATGGAATATTGCTGTATTTATTACAACTAGTTTATCTGTGCACATCTTTTTTTTTTTTATTCATGTGCCTCGTATACTTCCATTGGCTGCTGTGAGACTTCAACGCTCACTGCTGTGATTGGCTGCTGTGAGACTTCAGTGTAAACGCCCACTGCTGTGATTGGCTGCTGTGAGACTTCAGTGTAAACGCCCACTGCTGTGAGACTTCAGTGTAAACGCCCACTGCTGTGATTGGCTGCTGTGAGACTTCAGTGTAAACGCCCACTGCTGTGATTGGCTGCTGTGAGACTTCAGTGTAAACGCCCACTGCTGTGATTGGCTGCTGTGAGACTTCAGTGTAAACGCTCACTGCTGTGATTGGCTGCTGTGAGACTTCAGTGTAAACGCCCACTGCTGTGATTGGCTGCTGTGAGACTTCAGTGTAAACGCCCACTGCTGTGATTGGCTGCTGTGAGACTTATACGCTCACTGCTGTGATTGGCTGCTGTGAGACTTCAGTGTAAACGCCCACTGCTGTGATTGGCTGCTGTGAGACTTCAGTGTAAACGCCCACTGCTGTGAGTCTTCAGTGTAAATGCCCACTGCTGTGATTGGCTGCTGTGAGACTTCAGTGTAAACGCCCACTGCTGTGATTGGCTGCTGTGAGACTTCAGTGTAAACGCCCACTGCTGTGAGTCTTCAGTGTAAACGCCCACTGCTGTGATTGGCTGCTGTGAGACTTCAACGCTCACTGCTGTGATTGGCTGCTGTGAGACTTCAGTGTAAACGCCCACTGCTGTGATTGGCTGCTGTGAGACTTCAGTGTAAACGCCCACTGCTGTGAGACTTCAGTGTAAACGCCCACTGCTGTGATTGGCTGCTGTGAGACTTCAGTGTAAACGGCTACTGCTGTGATTGGCTGCTGTGAGACTTCAACGCTCACTGCTGTGATTGGCTGCTGTGAGACTTCAGTGTAAACGCCCACTGCTGTGATTGGCTGCTGTGAGACTTCAGTGTAAACGCCCACTGCTGTGATTGGCTGCTGTGAGACTTCAGTGTAAACGCCCACTGCTGTGAGACTTCAGTGTAAACGCCCACTGCTGTGAGACTTCAGTGTAAACGCCCACTGCTGTGATTGGCTGCTGTGAGACTTCAGTGTAAACAGTGTAAGTACATGATGTACATGAATCATCACATATCAGAAATCACTGGTCACAGATCAGGCATTATAATTAACACGGTAACTTGCATGTTGTCGCATTTCTGTCGAGTTCATATCATAGCAGTCTGTTTGCAAAGCCTTTGCCAAAATTGCGACTGATTTACCAAAGATTCCACAGTGAAATGTACTGCATACAAATAAATAAAATAACCACATTCAGAATCCTAGCATTAGGATCCTTTGGAAGGTAATGTTATTTGTAGTCCATCCTGTTTCGCTCTCCTTTCCTCACTAACACACCAGTGGGCGAGGCCAAAGTTGCAATGATGAAGTAGGCATTGATTTTCTTCTTCAGAGGTGGTCTTTCACCGATAGGCACATTCCAAAACGAGTCGTTCGCTGGCCTTGGTAACAATAAAAGCTGTTTTTGGACTAACAAAAGAAGTTTTCAGTTCTGAAACGTACAGGATATTATAGTATGATGACCTCTTATGTCAATTTGATTTCTCAGTTCATGACCCCTTTAACATACTCATTTAAACACAATATAGTTTAGGATGCACTAATTCTCCTTTTGCAGACTATGTAGTGCATATTAGGATGCAGTCCTTGTGCCACATCCTGCAGAGATCTTTATCTACCTCGAAAACCTTCACTGCTGAAAGGTTACGCATTCACTACTTCCTCAGATATGCTTTGCTTTTCTACAGATCTACAGATGAGTGAGTTCATCTTTCATTTGTTTTTCTTCTGAGAGTGTCATTGGACTGATAATGCTTTAGTACAGCCGACTGCAGCTTCAGTTTGATCTGAAGTCTCTCTCACATATTCAGTGAGTGTTTGACGCCCTGCGTGTTTAAACCTGCCAGTCCTATGGGACGCACTAGTGTGCCATTCAAATGAGAAGCATATTGGGGGCTGCATAAACAGAGAGAAGACATTGCAATTAATGCAAATAATGACACACAGAATGTCAGGCATATCTTATCATCAGAGCTTGAGTCTTTTGTCAGAGTTCATTTGCACCCCAGTGAACCACACTTGAGTTTACGTGAAAAGGCAATTGCTAGGTTGACTGGTTGAATTGGAAAATGCACACAGGCATTCCATGTGTATAAAACTGCCCGGTTTTCCCTCATGCTTTAGTCTCATTCCTTGCTTTTTACCTGGACGTGTAGTTTGAGCAAATATTTCATAAACTTATAAACTAAATTGTCATTGTATGCAGTGCAATGAAATTTAGTGTAACATCCCTGGATTGGATTTAAATAGGCTTAAGAGTCTATGGTTGGATTATTCCATTATTGCAGTGATTATTGTGTTTCTAGCATGTTATATGTTTGGCAACAGTTCTTCTAACCCTCATTGATGGAGTGTGTAGATTTTCATTTCTTAAACAACCATGTAGAAGACACATCATGGCCATAGTCCAGGATGACCATGTCAAGGCTCATCAGGCTCAGACTGTGAAAGAATGGTTGGAAAGGGAGCATGAAGAATCATTTCCATGCATGAATCACCACCTCTGAGTCCAGACCTTAAATTCATTGGAAGTCTTTGGGATGTGCAGGAGGAGACTTTACAGAGTGCTGGACTCTTGCATTGGCAATTCAAGATCGTGACCAAAAATTCATGCACCTCTTGATGGAAATAAATGTTGTGGCACTGTATAACATCATACTTTGTGAGGTTAGGGTAGTCCTTCTGGTAGTTTGTTTGGATGATGTGATGAGGACAGAAATCATAATGTGTGTATATGTTTACAGTGTTTTCATCAATGCCAAGTCATCTCACTTTACTCAATAACAGCAGTATAAAGAGCAGCATCTGAAAGAAAGTCCCTCAGACAGCTGTCTGTCTGCTGCCTGTGTGCGTCTGATGAAGTGCGTTGATGGTAATGAGCAGATAAAGTTGAGCTCACAGTTGGTGTGACTGATAACGGCTGATTACTCCCTGATACAGCGCAAGAGAGCGAGAAAACGCAGGAGGAGGAGAGAGAGGAGGGCTGGGAGGGACGACGCTAATGAAATGAAAAATTAGCCACACTCGTTATTTACGGCTGCTGTGTTTAATTGCAGTTTGAGAACGAGATCATCACCAAGCTGGATCACGAGGTGGAAGGCGGCAGAGGAGACGAACAGTACAAAATCCTCTTCCAGAAAATGTGAGTGCAAATTACACACACACTCAGATAGTGTGTTGATATAATTACATGAAGAAACTGGGGCAGAAGAGGTTTGTGCCTTTAAAGACGAGATCAAATCAAAACTGTCCCTAAATAATCTACTTAGTCTTATAAAAAATTTATATTAATTATTTAGTTTAAATACTTTAAAAAAAAAATTGCCCATAAAAAAAATTTGCATACAAATGTTACAAACTGACCATATTTAATTAACATTAAATATTTTAACAGGGTAAACTAAAACAAAAAATCTTTCTTTACTTTAAAATAAACATTAACTGAAATCAAGCTAATTCATAAAAAATAAGAACTATATAGACATATTTAAAATAAAATACAAACTAATAAAAATGACAAAAACAGACAAAATTACTAAAACTTGTGAAGAGAAAAGAGAAAATACAAAATATCTCATTCAAACTACAAAAACCATAGCAATATATCAATGATACTAAAGTAACACTGATATTAGTGTTAGCTTATAGCTTGATTCATCCTTGTGTGTTTGTTTATTTCCATAATCTTTCATCAAAATATATTAACATATATTATTATTTTTTTAATGAATTTTTCTCCTGATGTAATCAATGACACATGGTCAAATATTACCCAATATTATTATACATTACTTGTCAAGTCCATGCATTAATGTAAAACAGTGCATTTTGCTCAGAGATATGGCATATTATAGTAAATTGTTGACTTTAATAAGGAGTTTAGGGACATTTAAATTTAACATAAAAATCAAATGCCTCTCATATTGACTCTACATGCATTGCAATTGCTGTTTCCTGTCTGTAACGTGGAGCTTAGAGACTTAACAGTGTGACCTCCATCATCGATGTGTGTGTGTGTGTTGTGTGTGTGTGTGTGTGGGACAGTCTGTTGGAGCACTGTAGGAAGCACAAGTATCTGGCTAAGAGTGGTGAAACCTTCGTGACTCTGGTGGTCCGTCTGTTGGAGAGACTTCTGGACTACAGGACCATCATGCATGATGAGAACAAGGAGAACCGCATGAGCTGCACAGTAAATGTGCTGGTGAGGAGAACATTTAGCCTCTCAACAGCACATCAATGCAGAAAATCTTTGAGGTTTTACAATGCATCTTTATGGATATAAATGCTTCTAGCGTTTAACTCGAGTGTGTAGGCGTCCTGATGGCATGGAGTAATTGCACCTGCTCTATTGTAACTTCACAATTGGCTCAAACTTGAGAAGCTTGAACCTTATACATGCCCACAAAGATTAATGTTACAGCTTTGTTCATCAGTGAAAAACTTGGATCTGACAGTATTAACTCTATTATGCATTTGAAAAATGTACTAAGACTCAAGTGCACATTAAATCTGAACATGCTGTTGGAGTCCTCATGTGTTAAACATTGAGCAGAAATCACAGCACAAGGACAGATGATGTTACAGGGGTGATGATGGATTCTTATAGAGCCCATTATTCAGTCTAAGTTTGTTAAGCTGAGGTCAGGCTGTGTTTAGCATGAATAAGTGAAGAGAATGTGACCTTGTGTGTGTGTTTATCTGTCGGCAGAATTTCTACAAGGAGATCGAGAGAGAAGAGATGTACATCAGGTGAGCGACTTTATCTTTCCTTCCTTCTTTCCTTCCAAAAGCACTCATTGTTTAAAGGTTTCTTTTTTTTCCCAATTTTTATCCTAAAGGCACATTAAATTGATCAAAAGACATTTTATAATGTTACAAACGATTTCCAATTAAAATAATGCTGTTCTTTTGAACTTTCTATTCATTAAAGAATGTATCATGTTCAAAAAAATGTATCATCGTTCCCACAAAAATATTAACTATATTCAGCTTTCCATCACTGAAATAAATTACATTTGACAATATATTCAAATAGTTTGTAACAATATTATATATTTTTTTTTACTGTATTTTAAATAAAATATGTATATATTTATATGAAGTTTTATATATTATGTATATATGTGTGTGTGTGTGTAGGTACCTGTATAAGCTCTGTGACCTGCATAAAGAGTGTGATAACTACACAGAGGCCGGATACACCCTACTGCTGCACGCCAAACTCCTCAAGGTAATTCCACACATTCTTCCGACTATATATGCCTCTTACCTTTGAGGACGTCTCCAGTAAACACACACTACATTGATTCCTACTTGCTGACACATGCCAGTAAATGAACTTTCAGCGTACAAGAGATAACGATGTTTATACACTCATTCTGCTGCAGAATATACAGTATCAAGTATAATTTAATTGGATATGCTGTTGAAGTCTATGACAGGAATAATTCACACACATTTCCATTTCTTTGAGTGTTGAAGTTCTGTTTTTTCCCCTTGTCTGACATTTAGAAAGTCACCTCAAGTGCAGATTTGAGAACAAATCTCTGGTAGAAAGATACTTAAACTTTGTCAAGGATTATTGCAGTGCTCACAAGGCTTTAAATATTAAAATTCATCAGTATTAAGTATAAAACTTGTGAAACTTAAAGTATTAAATTTAATACCCAAGTATTCAAACTTCTTTAATTAATTCATCCAGAATCACTTAATGTACGACACCCATTTATACTTAACTGAAAGTCATATTTGCATACTGAAATGTCTGTTTTTTTTCTTTCTTGCATTTATTTGCATACTGATTTTTTACTGATCTTTTTTATATCCGTTTATACATATAGTCTCCTTCAAAACTGCATTAAATCGATTATTATGTACCGCAGATAGAAAACAAGATGCATGTCTCTGCTACAGTTTGCACATTTACACCATATAAAACATTAATATTATATTATGTGGCTGCTTTGGAAGCACTACTGTGTCCTTCAGGAAATGCAAATTTGATCTTGGGAGTTAGTCTTGATAATTGACATTAACTGTTAGTTGAGCAAATGGATTAATATGTATATTGGCTTGCTGTTTAATCACATCTGGATTTGGGCTGTGTGTGTTCTGTAGTGAATCAGAGATTCATTTAGGGCTTTACAGGAGTAATTTGATGAGGGAATCGGCTGTCACAGTCAGCAAGGGAACACCGCGTTCCCTCAAAACCCACGCAGCTTCTTTTCATAAATAGCTGCCACCGTTCTGTTTGCTCCTGCATACAAGAGCAACACTCCCACATGAACACACTTACACACATTATGCATGCATTTACAAACACACACTTCAGAGTCCTGTTCAGAAACAACACCAAATATCTGAAACTTTTACAACTTGTTATCTGCTCTCTTGGAAGTCGGTGAAACTCCTAAAGAGTTGTTTTGTGAAACGGGTGCCTATGGTGATTTAAAATATTAGTCTTCAAACGTGCTTTGTCTCAAGCTAAATTAATAAACTATTAAATATATAGTACTATAAAAAAGCCTTCAGAAGGTTAAAAGCGTTTTAGTTTAGTTTATCTTTGCAAGGCTTATGCTCATGGCTTCAAGGTGTTCATTAGAAAGAGAAAGCAGATGTTTAGTATGACAAACATTATAAAACTAGATTATTACGACTCTTTTTATAGAATAGTCTTACTTTTAAGAGGAAAAATATGATAGGAACACAGTGAGATTTTATTTTTTAAATTAATTTAATAATTTTATTCAGTATTTAAATTGATCAAAAGTGACAGTAAAGACATGTATAATGTTCCAAAAGATTTATATTTCAAATAAATGCTGTTCTTTTCAACTTTCTATTCAAAATGATCATGGTTTCCACAAAAAAAAAAAAAAAAAAAAAAAAAAAAAAAATATATATATATATATATATATTAAGAACCAACCATATTGGAATTATTTCTGAAGGATCATGTGACACTGAAGACTGGAGTAATGATGCTGAAAATTCAGCTTTGATCACAGGAATAAATTATATTTTATAATATATTACAATAGAAAAAAAGTTATTTTGAACTGGAATAACAGAGGACACAGTCAGCGTCTCACTAGGCCAGGATGATCAACTGATCGACTAGTTGTCTGAAAACCTGCTAGTCGATTAGTAAGGCCTCAGAAACACACACAATGAATTTGATTTGATTGGATAAAACTTTATTTATCCCCAAGGGATAAAAACAGAATAAAAAACATATTACAACTATATATTCCAACGATAAATGATGTAGGAAAACCAAAAAAGCATTATAACAGATAAACCATTTAAATAAATATCGTAAATATAATTATATGGGTAAATTATACTCTCCTAAAAAGAAGAAGAACAGACGTGTGGCTTTCGCGCTGATGCAGTTTCCTGAGGTGTTTGACCCTCACTTTTGCTACACAAAATGTCAATTACGTTTACACTACAGTGAATCAGTTCTGACAGAGCCCTTAGCACAATACAGTTCCACAAAGGTGGTGAACTGAGTGGTCAGCAAAAACCCAAGAGTTCTTAATCTGCACAGTTTCTCCCTATAATCACTTGTTTACAGGATCAGGCAGCATCTGTAATGAATAATTCTGTGCGGCCACATAAATCAGTGTTATCAGATGGGCTCTTCATGCCCGCATGGTAATATAGCCAAAACCTTTCAGACTCTCAGCACAAAAAAAATAATATCACCAGCAGCTGTGATCTGAAAGTGACCATGCTACTATTTGTGTGCGTGTGTGTGCCTCTGTGCGTGTGTGTGTGTTTGTACACTGAATATTGCATTTAATTTTTTGTTCAGAGGGGTCACAACAATTTTTTGTTTCTTTCATTTTGTTCTTTCCCTGTGGTCCACTTATAAGGCTTATAATAATTTTTTTTGCAAAAAAAAAAGTCCAAATTTAGTTTTCCATGTCTCTATTTGATCTGAAATGTGTCACTTAAACTGTTTGGATCTGGTTTTGAAATAATAATATCCTTCTTCCTTCTCATTCCCTCATCGTGACTTGATGCACCATGTTTTTGATCGCAGACTAACCATCATTAACGTATACATGTAGGCGGTTGTGTTAATGAATTCACATACTGTAACTTGCATCAGACGTTTGTGCAGCTTGGCTTTTCTAATGCGTGGGAAGTTTAAGTTACATTTTGTTTTCATCATATAATGAACCTTCTTATTTTAAAAGATAAAAGGGACATTTGATTATATGACCCCTTTAAAGTTTCATGTTGCCCTCTGTTTGGAAGTAATGTATTTTTATGCGTATAGACCGATTAGATCTAACGGTGACGTAAACACGACTCTCATCAAGTCACTAGCAGGTTAATGCAGTGTATTTGAAGAGTGTAATGATGATGTTGATTTGTCAGTGGTCTGAAGAGGCCTGTGCCGCCCACCTGACGCAGAGAGACGGATACCAGGCCACCACTCAGGGTCAACTCAAAGACCAGCTGTACCAGGAGATCATCAATTACTTTGACAAGGGAAAGGTAAGCATCACTAGCACTGTTTACCATCACTACATGCTTTAGTCATCAAACTTCTTCTACTTTCATTTTAGCCAGTTGAATTGATCAGATGGTTTATTTCTATACATTTTTTTTTTTTTTTTAAATCAGTGGTTCATTTGAGTCATCACTTAAGTTCCCAAAAGTCCCTGTGATTTTTGCATTCTGTTTTTTTGGGGTTTTTTTTCAGTAAAATAATTTGGCTAAATCTTGCTGTTTATCATTGTTGCTTATGTAGTTATATGAATTATTGCTTTTATTTTGCATATGTACATACATTTGATGCTGGCGTCCTAATTGTGATTATCACTGCTTTAAGTTATATATATGTACCCCGATCAGGCATAACATTATGACTAATAATGTTATGCCTAATATTGTGTTGGTCCCCCTTTTGCTACCAAAACAGCCCTGACCCGTTGAGGCATGGACTCCACTAGACCCCTGAATGTGTGCTGTGGTATCTGGTACCAAGATGTTAGCAGCAGATCCTTTAAGTCCTGTAAGTTGTGAGGTGGGGCCGCTATGGATCGGACTTGTTTGTTCAGCACATCCCACAGATGCTCGATTGGATTGAGATCTGGGGAATTTGGAGGCCAAGTCAACACCTCAAACTCATTGTTGTGCTCCTCAAAACATTCCTGAACCATTTTTGCTTTGTGGCAGGGCGCATTATCCTGCTGAAAGAGGCCACAGCCATCAGGGAATACCGTTTCCATGAAAGAGTGTACATGGTCGGCAACAATGCTTAGATAGGTGGTACGTATCAAAGTAACATCCACAATGATGGCAGGACCAAAAGCACAAAGCAATCACACTGCCTCCGCCGGCTTGCCTTCTTCCCATAGTGCGTCCTGGTGCCATGTGTTCCCCAGGTAAGCGACGCACACGCACCCAGCCATCCACATGATGTAAAAGAAAACGTGATTCATCAGACCAGGTCACCTTCTGCTATTGCTCTGTGGTCCAGTTCTGATGCTCATGTGCCCACTGTTGGTGCTTTCGGTGGTGGACAGGGGTCAGCATGGGCACCCTGACTGGTCTGCGGCTATGCAGCCCCATATTCAACAAACTGTGATGCACTGTGTATTCTGACACCTTTCTATCAGAACCAGCATTAACTTCTTGAGCAATTTGAGCTACAGTAGCTCGTCTGTTTGATCGGACCACACGGGCCAGCCTTCGCTCCCCACATGCATCAATGAGCCTTGGCCGCCCATGACCCTGTCGCCGGTTCACCACTGTTCCTTCTTTGGAGCACTTTTGATAGATACTGACCACTGCAGGCCGGGAACACCCCACAAGAGCTGCAGTTTTGGAGATGCTCTGACCCAGTCGTCTAGCCATCACAATTTGGCCCTTGTTAAACTCGCTCAAATCCTTACGCTTGCCCATTTTTCCTGCTTCTAACACATCAACTTTGAGGACAAAATGTTCACTTGCTGCCTAATACGTCAGGTGCCGTGATGAAGAGATAATCAGTGTTATTTACTTCACCTTAATGTTATGCCTGATCGGTGTGTCTGTATGTATGTATGTGTATATGTATGTGTATATATATATATATATATATACATACATACATACACACACACACCCATATACATGGGTATATATACATACATGTGTATGTGTGTAGTTCTTTAATGGAGTAGCATGACTACATTAACTATTGTGTACTACTCATTTCTCTGGTTTTCTTTCTTGCTGTCTTTCATCTTGCCCGTCTGTGTATGTATCACACCATGTGATTACATGTCCGAAACAGCATCCGTGAACCTCTAGAGGTGTGAGCCTTTAAACACATCCTGCAGCTGCAGTTCTGAGAGAGTCTGCAGTGGTCGGTGTAATGGACAGGTGACCTGCGGAGAGGGAGATTATTGGCTGATCTGTTATGGCTACATCTCCATTAGTCTGACAGGCTGGACAGAGGAGCTGGGGGGATTTGAGGGTTATAAAGGGGCCACGCAGAGATCTGCGCCCAGCGTAGAAGTGTCTCAGTAGGGGACTTTTAGCGAATCTGCTGCCCTGGACTGGACCCCATTACTGGGCTCAGCAGCTCAAAATCATGACCGAGTGTGTCAAATAGAGAGAACACAAGAGGATTGAACAGGAAAGTGTGTGTATGTTTGAAGGGGAGCGACAGTCAGTCAGTCCTGGAAAGCGAGCTGAGGAGCAGCTCTGGGCCGTAGTTCTTCTGTTCGACACATTTTATGGGAATTATTCCAGCTTTTCAGAGTCTATTTTAAACACGGCTCAGACTGCTGGGACATACCCACATGTCACGGCTGAGCGTCTCCTGAGAGCCGAGACAGGAAGACATAGTCACATAAACTATATTCCTACTCTTTCACTGCTTGCATTCCCTGTATATTCCCTTAAAGGAGCAGTTCAACCAGAAATGAGCTGTATCTCCACCGAAGCCCACTTTTGCAAACAGATTCAAAAAATGATACCACGTGATTGACCATGTTTGCATGCACAAAATTTCACAAATAAAGTTTCTGTTCTTGCAGAGCATTTATTCTGAAAAAAAAAGACATTCACATGCACCACAGCTAGTTTTATATAGAATATTATTGTATAGTGTACATGTACATATGGTACTGTACAATCATGTTCTTCTCATTATATCCTCTTCTCTTGGAAAATACTGAAGATGCTTATCCTTTTAAAATCCTGCATTGTGCTATGAGGATTTGCAAAATATAGGGTTAACAATGTAAAAGTGTTGTTTCTTGAATATCATGACCACATTTGTGTTAATATCAGACTATGTTGTGCTTGTAAAGCAGTCAGTGCTGTCATTGATGCAAAAATGACATTGCTTCTTGTGTGTAGTAACCAAACTTGAGGCACCTTTTTGAAGTCAGGATGCAAACATGGACTAGACTCAAGGTTTTTTGCAAGAATATTATCGCTGCATAAATCAATGCAAAAAATGAGTTTCTTCCTCACAAAAGGTAATAAGGCTTTAGAAGACTGGGAATTCAAGCACACGAGACAATGACTTATTTATGATAATTTTATAGTGTTACTTGTTGTTTTTGACAGCATTTTTTTATGAAAAAAAAGATGCTTCTCCTTTGGTATTCGACATACGGTTTGGGACATCATGAGGAAGTGTAAATAATGACATAGTTTTCATTTTGAGGTGAACTATTCCTTTAGTGCACTCTGCCGTCTCGACAGGAAAAAAAATTTAGGAAAGTAATTTTCATCCTGAACGTGGATATTACAATCTGAGTTTCTTGTTATGACTTCTTTTGCACGCTACTTGCTTTATTCTTCCTTCGGTCTGAATAAGTAATCCACAATGTCTCCTACAGACTGCAAATACTATTGCTGGCAGCTTTCTCAATAATAATGCACTGCAGATATTGATATATAATCATAGCCTCTCTGTGCCGCCAGGATGCACTCAAAGTTTCATTTGAAGAATTAGTTATATATCAAATCCTGTGCACCAGAAGTGTAATGCTAGCTGGAGGTTTTATTTACACTTGGCATTTGGAGTTATAAGTCTGATGTGAGAGAATGTCAAGAGAGACGAAGAATATCCATATTCCTGTTCCGATGAGGTCATAGATATAAACTGATTTAGGGCCACCTGCTTCACCCATAGAAAAAACATCAATAACGTATAACCAGATGTTCATTCACCTAGAAAAGCAGTTCCACTTATACACATACATACATAAATACAGTACCGGTCAAAAGTTTGGAAACATTAGCTATTTTAATGTTTTTGAAAGAAGTCTCTTATGCATCATGGCAGCATTCATTTGATCAAAAATACAGAAAAAACTGTAACATTTTGAAATATTATTACAAGTTAAAATAATGGCTTTCTGTTTTAATATACTTTAAATTGTAATTTATTCCTGTGATCAAAGCTGAATTTTCAGCATCATTACTCCAGTCTTCAGTGTCACATGACCCTTCAGAAATCATTCTGATATGATGATTTATCAATATTGGAAACAGTTGTGCTGCTTAATATTTTTTTTATAACCTGTGATACTTTTTTTTAGGATTATTTGATGAATAAAAAGTTAAAAAAGAACAGAATGTATTTAAAACAAAAAAATGTGTACACTACCGTTTAATAGTTTGGGGTCAGTCATTTTTTTCTTTCTTTTTTTGAAAGAAATTAATACTTTGATTCAGCAAAGGTGTGTGTGTGTGTGTGTGTGTGTGTTTTTAATTAATAGTAAAGATTTATATTGTTAGAAAAGATTTCTATTTGAATAAATGCTATGCTTTTTAAACTTTCTATTAATTTAAAGAATCCTGAAAAAAGTATCATAGGTTCCAAAAAAATATTAAGCAGCACAACGGTTTCCAACATTGATAATAACCGAGTATCAAATCATCATATTAGAATGATTTCTGAAGGATCATGTGACACTGAAGACTGGAGTAATGATGATAAATTCAGCTTTGATCACAGGGAAAAAAAAGTATATTAAAATAGAAAACCATTATTTTAACTTGTAGTAATATTCACAATATTAATGTTTTTTTTTCTGTATTTTTGATCAAATAAATGCAGACTTGATGAGCATGAGAAAAACATTAAAATAGTAATGTTTCCAAACTTTTGACTGGTACTGTTTATAAAAAGTGCATTAAAATATGAGCTTTTACACCCTTTGGTTTAGCCCCATTGACATCTCTAGTAAGTGTGTTACTGTGCATGCTATTTCTGTTTGTGTTTTGTTTTGTTTTTTACAGACGAATGGGTCAGAATTATATTCTGTTAAACATTCAGTTAATGATATTTTATACAATCAGCATGGTGCAGCTGGATCATTTCTGCATTCGCTCCATCTCAAATAGCACTTTATGTTCAAAGCGCATTGTTCACAGATGGTTAGAAGGATATTAGTCACCGTGTTTTGACATGAGGATGACATCTGATGTGTGTGCTGGTGCTTTGTGTTCAGATGTGGGAGGAGGCCATTATCCTGGGGAAGGAGTTAGCCGAACAGTACGAGAATGAGATGTTTGACTTTGAGCAGCTGAGCGCTTTACTGGTATGTACAAACTTCCACTGTCAATGTTTTACAATGAAACAAATAATTAATGAGCCATTCCGACTTTTTAAGTTTATCTAAGTAGCTAAATTGGCCTAATATAAATAGACTATGGTGATTTAATGGGTTTCTGCATTTTTTTCATTAGTGCATCTTCGTCTAATTAGCAACAAATGACAAATTGATCCGTTCAGACGCAAAGGACGATTGTGGTCTGATTGTATTTGAATTCAGCTGTTGGCACATTTTGCACAGTCCTGACAGAAAGTTTGTGACCAACTTTTATTGCAACCCTTGTTGATCTCAACCTGTAATTCTTTTTTTTTTTTTCACTATTATGTTTTTATTTTTTCAAATACGTTAAGTGATATGAGCAAATTAATTATATCAGCAACATTTGAGTACGTCCATCATAAGTGCATTTGTGAAACTGTAAGATCATTTTGCTTAATTAGTAATAATAAACAGCCCACACTCTTTTAAGAAGCAACATAGCAACGCCCTGGCAACCACCCATAACACCATATCATCAACTGCTGTATTTATGTGATCTGTTCAGGACTGATGCTGTGATTGTCTCTGTCTCTTTCTCAGAGGAAGCAGGCTCAGTTTTATGAGAGCATTGTGAAAGTGATCAGACCAAAGCCAGACTACTTCGCTGTAGGTTATTATGGGCTGGGCTTCCCCTCATTCCTCCGGGTGAGAATTTCTCTTATATTCTTTTCATATTTCGCCATCACTATGGAGATGTCAGTTTCTTTGTGTAAATGCATTGCATTGTGAATTTGTCTGATATATTTCCAAAGGCCTAGAAATCAATTACTGGTGTCTTTGTGTGGCCTCTTCAAACCCATCAGCAGCTGTGTTCTGTAGTGCAGAAACCATTCACACCGCCATCAAATACAGACATTTTATTTTCCAGGGGTTGATTTATTAAAAACAAACACATTTCTTTTTATTTTTGACGTACAAAGGTTAATTTGACCTAGACTTACAATCTTAAAATATAAAACATGAATATATAAGTATAAGGACATTTTTGAAACTATGATAAATCTGAATTTAAAAATATATATAAAATAACAAAAAAAATCTCAATATATATTAAGTATTTATCAAATTCATGAAATGATGCTGTTTTCAAATCAATTAAATTATTTAATTATATTTTTTATTTTATTATTATTATTTTTCAAATCTATGGAAGCTTGTTTCCACCACGGAATAAAAATAAAATATGTAATTTTTATCTTACAATTCTGACTTTTTTCTCACAATTGCCAGTTTGCATTTTGCAATTCTGACTTTTTCTCTAATTGTGAGTTATATAGAGTTTATAAAGAAATAAAGCCAACCATTGCAAGTTTATATCAAACAATCCCCGCACCCCGCAAAAATCATAATTGCGAGATATTGTATAAATTCACAATTCTGACTTTTTCTCACAATTGTGAGTTTGTCTCAAGATTCTGAGGAAAAAAGTCAGAAGATATAAATATATAAGTTGCAACCTTTTTATTTTATTTTTTGTTTGAATGTTTGTAAGGTTGTTGTTGACTTGACTTATTAAATGTGGCCTTGACAGACTCTCATCTAAATTGTCCCTGGCACGTGCATCAGAAGTAAACCAGAACAATGATATGGTAAAGCAAATGCAATGCTAGAGGTCAGACAGTGAAAAAGCGTAAAAATAATATTGGTGTGTGGAGTGTGTGTGTGTGTGTGTGTGTTTGTGTGTGTATATATGTATATATATATATATATATATATATATATATATATATATATATATATATATATATATATATATATATATATATATATATATATATATATATATATATATATATATATATATATATACACACACACAAACACACACACACACACACACACACACACACTCCACACACCAATATTATTTTTACGCTTTTTCACTGTCTGACCTCTAGCATTGCATTTGCTTTACCATATCATTGTTCTGGTTTACTTCTGATGACTGGATATATATATATATATATATATATATATATATATATATATATATATATATATATATATATATATATATATATATATATATATATATATATATATATATATCCAGTCATTCCTGATGAATCGGAATCACTCACCTCCCATAGATCATGCGTCTGTTTAAGCCTGTGGTTGTGGGACCGAATCGCTTCAGATATATTTGTGATTCTTTTAATACTCTTCCAGCCGCCTGCAGTCACGCGTCTCCCACCAGACATCCTGGGAACAAAAAATAAATCGGCCATCTAAAGGCCAGTCGCCTCATGCTAGTGTTGACATGCTGCTCCGTGGAGAGAAGCTTTGCCTTTTGAAATAGAAAACATCTTGCAAGCTCCCCTCCTTCCTTAAAGTGCCACTTTTGTATGCGTGCGGAGTCGTGCGAGTGCTGCCGGTTTATTCCGCCGTGCTTGGAATCACCAGCGGTGTGAAAACACCCGTCGAGAGCACAGTGCAATTTGTCACCTTATCGCTCAAAGCAGATTTGAAAACGGCCCTGGGCATATTTCACTTCCAGTTCGCATTTCACTAATTGAGCAGCTGAAATATGTTCATGCTGGCAGGGTGTGTGTGTGTGTGTGTGCATCTCTCAGGCTGTTTTTAGATAGGATACTAGCACTCAGCATTTTACTATTGTGAAGTATTAAATATGAGCATGCATTGTTCAAAAATAAACACTTAAATTCCATGCATATTGGCACTTTAGTATCCCGTTCTGAAGTATCTCCTTAGTATCTTTAGTATCTCCTCTCCCTGTCATATTATCTGCATGTGTGTAGGTGTTTGTGTGCACACAGTGGTCTGTCTGTAGCTGTTCACACGGACACTGTGAGTGGAAACATATTGACAGTGTTGTATGTGGGCACAGATGATTGACGGTGTCTTTATGGGAATGTGCAATAATTGAGCGTTTCCAGGCTGCCAAACGCCTCTGAATTACAGCCGCTTTGGCTATTTTGAGATTTGACGTTAACGTTAAAACTCATAAGAAATACAGAATGAGCTTCTCTGGGTGATGAGATTGTGTGTTTAGTCTCATTTTACTGTGTTTTCGTAAATTCCCTGTATTCATGGATGGTGATTAAATGTTTTAGATCAGTGGTTCTCAGCTGGTTTTCCATTAGGACTCTAGATCAGACATCCCGACACGCTACTACCTAAAGTAGTAAATTACACTGCGTAGAAATGAAACATACTGTATTAATATTTATGAGTGTTGTCTTTAAGTGCAATATAATTAATAGGCTAAATCAAACTTTTTTTCTTTTACCTTTTATGCTTTGTTAATTGTTCTTTTGAGGGCTTGTCACACAATTTGCACATTTGCATCATCTTAATTTGACTGCCAAGATACAGATTAAAACACTGTACAGTTTGATTGGCTGCACAGCTGTTGACAACAGAAGAATTTTTCCCTCTCTAAGCTTTTTTTTTTACAATTTTTTCATGTAAACACTGCTGTTGTAAATCATATATCAACGTGTTAGTGCTCATCTTTGGCCTTTGTGTATTTGATTTTTGTTGTATTTCTGTGTATTTATTCAGTCTGATGTCTTAATTAAATTGTGCTTTTTTAGAAAATGTGATGTTTTGAAATTCATACCATGCTAATAATATTCATAGATTAGGACGGCGAGAACAGAAAAGTCGTCAAAATAAATCAGAAAAGGAATGTTTAATCTCATGTGGTGTTCTTCAGAATAAGATGTTCATCTATCGGGGGAAGGAGTATGAGCGCTGGGAGGATTTTGTGGCCAGACTGCTGACTCAGTTCCCCAACGCTGAGAAGATGAAGACCACCACCCCTCCCAGCGAAGACATCAGGAGCTCCTCTGGACAGTGTATCCTTGACCGTCACTCACAGCACAGGGTGACAGCAGCAATTCATTCTTCCTTTTGTTTTACTTCAAATCTCCAAATTGCCCATGGTTATTGTTTCTTAGTGTGATTCCAACAGACATTCAGTGTTTCACAGTGAAGCCCATCCTTGAACTGCCACCCAAGTTTCAGAACAAACCCGTATCAGAGCAGATTGTGAGGTGAGACACTGTCTATATGTCTGTCTGTCTATCTATAAGTGTATTTATTAGGGGTGTAACGGTACACGTATTCGTACTGAACCGTTTCAGTACAGGGCTTTCAGAACGGTACACGTTTGTACCGAACGGTTCCGAATGCAATCTTTAAAAGTTAACAGTAGGCTTGTTTTAAGCACGGAACATACTTCAATCAGAGTTCCCACACGAACATATTAAATATTGAGTCCATTTTATCACGAAATTCAAACGATAAATGCTATTTTGACACTCTTTAATGTGATGTGACAGATCACTATATAGGCGTATTTCTGTCTGTCAGACTATCCAAAGTGTATCTATGTGGCTAGCTATATCATCATCATGTCTGTCTCTGCCTATCTATCTATCTATCTATCTGTCTGTCTGTCTGTCTGTCTGTCTGTCTGTCTGTCTGTCTGGCTGTCTGTCTGGCTGTCTGTAAGTGTATCTATATGTCTGTAACACTGTTCTATCTCTGTCTGCATATTCAGATTAATATATGTCAACATTGTTCTGTCTGTATATGTCTGTCTGTCTGCAAGGTTAGATTAAATCTGTCTGTCTGTCTGTTTCACCTTGTCTGTCATTCTGTCTAAATGTCTTTAGATGAAATTTGTCTGTCTCTCGCATAATTTTTCATCTGTCTGTCTGTCTACTGACCTGTCTCTATGTGTGTGTGTGTGCGTGTGTGTGTGTGCGTGTGTGTTTGTGTGTGCGTGTGCGTGTGTGCACGTGTGTGTGTGCGCGTGTGTGCGTGCGTGCGCGTGTGTGCGTGCGTCCGTGCGTCCGTGCGTGCGTGTGTGTGTGCGTGCGTGTGTGTGTAGATGGGTCAGTAAACCGGCAGGCAAATCTCTGGGGTTTGTGTGTTTCAGAGCGACTCACCCAGCTGATTAAAATGGAAATGTGCAGTGAGCAAACAGTGTTTGACCTTACTACACTCCTCTGTGCTTTAATAAATCCCGCACACACACCTGCAGCGGACGCATAATTCAGTTTCAGTCTAAATTCAGTGCCACGGGGTAAACAGCGGCGTTATCACTGATCTCGATAAAGCGTCGGAGGCAGCTTGCCGCAGCCAATCAGAGCCGCCAGTGAGCATGAAAAGTAATTAAAACTCACTATTTACCTACAATTCTGAGTAAATAAGCCCCAGAGCCAAAGGTCGCATGACAGGATGTGATTTCTCTGAGCTTACTGGAGTGTAAATGTGTAGAGGAGCTTATGTGACTTCTGTGATTGAGCTGATCTCCTGTGTCGCAGTTGACGTTTATTTTTCAGTTTCTCCTCTTCCAGCCATGTCTCAGCTCTCATGCCCTGGGCTGGATCTCTCCCCTCCAGCTAATACATTTGTAAATATTCTAATTGGTTATCAGTGTCCTTTTCAATCCAATTTGAATCTGTTCATAGCCACGTCCGGTGGCAGGTCTCTAGGCATGTTAGGTGTGCTGCAAATGTCTGACTGCAACTGGAATATTCAGACTTGGACAATCTGACATATTTCAGTGTGTTTGTGAACTGGGAAGGTCAAATGGTCTACTTTTTCTCCTTATTCCATCTTTTTTGCCAGTTTTGGTTACCATTTAGCAACCATTATATTGATAAAAACACGTTGAATCATTTAAATATCTCCTTTAAAGATCCATTCATTGATTTGTTCATTGACTCTTTCTGTAGGTTGTGAACAGTAGGTGACTTTAAGTATTGTTGTTATGCAGTTGTGCTTTCAGAAATCAGAAATAGCATGTAGGCTGTTCTATTGAATCATTTTCTCAACACATACACCAGTGTAATTAGTCATATTACCCTTTAATAGAATTTAAATGTCGGAAAATCTACTGAAAGACTGAAAAATTGTGTTTTTAAGCATTTTCTCCACAAATGACAAGGCAGATCTATTTTCCTTGTCAACTGCTGAGCTTCATTTTTTTAGACAACAGTAATAGCCAAGATAAATTAATTATGAGTTTCACTTCCTCTGCTGGGAAAACTACTTATCTGTTTTGTTTATGTGCACAAAAGCTTTGCATTTCCAACAGGCTACTTGCAACCGATGCCATGTACAGTCATCAGTCATTTACACTCGTTCATCTCTCACTCAGTGTCTTGTTCAGAGTCAAAACACCATTTCATTCACTGTCAGGCGTATTTGTTCAGTAAGTTTGTGCAGTCAGTGCTATCCTCTTTCACTGGCAGCTCTATAATGCAGTTTATTCCCGTTGTAGTCAGTCTTTAAATGCAGAAAATCACAACCAAAGCTCTCACACACTTTACAAAGGATGAATTCTTTTTTTAAGGCAGATTTTTTTTGGGGGGGAAGTCTGATTAATTCTGTGTAATGCATGTAGATGTGGTAAGATTTGTTAAACTGAGTTAGGGCTACTATACTTCAGATGGGAGATGTGTAGAACTTTGTGAATGATGGGTCATGCAAGTAAACATAAAAGATTAACTCGGGTAAAAGATTCATTCAAAAACACTCATCATTCACTACCAAAACACGACTAGTATTAATATTTCCTCTCTTCAACAACGTCCTTGATGGTGCACAGTTGTTGATTTTAAGTTTTGACGTTTTTTTATCATTGTCAAACCCTCTTAAAAACCTCTTGGGCTGATGCAACCCTCTTAAAAGCACCAGACACTCTGAACATTAATCATTGACCTTGCTTCTTGCTTTACCTTTCAGCTTTTACACCGTGAATGAAGTCCAAAAGTTCCAGTATTCACGGCCGGTCCGGAAAGGAGAGAAAGATCCAGACAATGAGTTTTCAGTGGGTTTCCCTTAGCTTTTCTATGCCTGAAACATTTCTCCTTTTGTTATTTCACACAATGCATGTGTAAAGTGCTCTGCAGTTCATCATTTAGAAGAACTGTTTTTCTAACTGTTCTCTAAAAACCTTTTTAAGAAGGCTTACAGGAGAGCTCACGCTGAGATATTACAGCGTGATGTCGAACCTGAGAACACTGCGCCATTATCCTAAAACATAAAGTCTGTCCCACCCCCACCCCACTTACATCTGCTATTGGTAAACATCCATTAAAATCCAGTAAATGGAAGCTTAAATTGAAGAAAAAAACAGCGCCTGTAAGAATGCAGGAATTAATTGTGGCCACTCTTTACCTCATATGTGGCCTTTTGCTAAAAGCTTTAATTTTGTTAAATGTTCACTTAATGTTTTTTTTTTTTAATTTTCCCATTCTTCCAAAAGAACATGTGGATTGAAAGGACAACTTACGTAACCGCCTATAAGCTGCCTGGCATCCTGCGCTGGTTTGAAGTCGTGTCTGCCTCACCGGTGAGTACAACAGGTTTAGCTTCCACAGAGGTTCATAATATCACAGCTTCTTGTTTTTTGATGGATTGAAAGAAAAGGATCCTGTCTTATTTCACCTTGAATGAACTCTGATTCAGTAGATTTGACCTGTTTCACTCCTATTGCGCTCTTGCATAACATATACCTGTACAATATATTCTAAATTCAACATTTATGTGATGAAAGTCCAGTCGACATTGACTAGTCGCTGATGATGTCATTAATGAGCAAATAAGCCTGAACCTCGAGCTGAGACTCGAACACAGCTATGGCATATAACACAGCGCCACACACAAGGCTATTGCGCCTACATCAGGCGCCATATTCAAAAAACATCTTAAGGCTAAAAGTAGCTCCTAACTTGTCGATTTAGGAGAAACTCTTAAAAATAATTCTACATTTTTGCTCTGAGTATTTCACAAAGCATTTTAGCACTAAAGCTAGCTCCTAAACCTGTGAAACGTTAGGAGTAGTCAAGAGGACTCCTAAGTCACTAAGACCAAATCACAAACAATCCTAATGGATGTTGCCACAATCCGCCCAAAGACACTGAACACAATTAAGGCAATAGTGATAGAGCCTTTGGTGCTGAACCTTTTCTTCATAAATGCAATACATATTTTGATTTATTGATTTGAATCATGAAATTATTGATTTATTAAAAATAAATCTTAAAACAGAGCGTAAAAGTTGACTTCTTCAAAGATTCCTTATCCTGTTGTGCCCTCTATAGGCCATGACTAGTCGACATCAAGCTTAAAGCGTCATGGCCAGTGTTGGGGGTAACGCATTACAAGTAACTTGAGTTACGCAATCAGATTACTTTTTTCAAGTAACTAATAAAGTAACGCATTACTTTTAAATTTACAACAAAATATCTGAGTTACTTTTTCAAATAAGTAACGCAAGTTACTTTGTTTTTCAATGTATTGACTGACAGCTCTCCTAAAGTGCAGAGGCGTTGTTTGTGAACATGGTGGTTATTGTAGTTTTAGAGTAAATGTGAGCAGGCATTTACTCTTCTCCCAGATTCAGTATTACTCGAAATGAATAAAAACAGTGAAATGCAATCTCAGAATATTACACAAACCTCCAATAATTAAATATATGAAATTACACAAATATAATTTCTGTATTTAATCTCACTTTATTAACTTTATTAATGTCTTTGCTGCTGACCTTCGAAGATCCACTTCAACCATGCTAATAAGCAAAAATTACTTTAGATAAACATCACATTTGTTTATTTATTTTTTTATTTTTTTATTGCTGAAGCGTGTTGAACTTTCTTCTCCTGCATCCTATTCTTCTTCAGTCTAGAATGGCAGAACTTTTGATGTGAAAGGGCCTTTACATTTGTCAAAAATAGAAGTTGTTATAAAAAAACTAACAAGCAAGTAACGCAATTAGTTACTTTTTTAGGGAGTATATTGTAACGCATTACTTTTAAGAGTAACTTTCCCCAACACTGGTAATGGCAGAGCGTTAAAGTCGACTAATCAACTAGTCTGTGCAACCTCTATTCTAAAGTAGAGCTTACCTGTCTTACTCTCACCATACTCGAGTATGAAAGACCTAACATGTCTTATGTTTTATGAATCTGGGCCTCATCAGTCTATAATCTAATAAAGTAGACCTCTCTCTTACGCTCACCACTCTCTTTCTCTTTCCATCATGCTATTCGGATTGTGTCGTGCTCAATCTGTCCAGCGCTGGGGGAATCATGGTTTCGTGTGCTGACTCGCTGCATGCAAATATTTTCCAGTATAGTCC
The DNA here is from genome assembly GCA_039654625.1 of Rhinogobio ventralis. Lineage (NCBI taxonomy): Eukaryota > Metazoa > Chordata > Actinopteri > Cypriniformes > Gobionidae > Rhinogobio > Rhinogobio ventralis. The sequence goes on along the minus strand of CM077212.1, from coordinate 32,924,117 downwards.
CAGGCTCTGGCGTCATGTGATACCCAGATTGGATGCCCTGGTGTTTATCCGTTCAAATTTGCACCGTCTCTTTTTAGCTCTCCTTCTCACCGTCTCGCCACACAGTTTTTTTCTGACTCTTCACGTGTGCTTTCATTCTCATTAGCCTCCCTGGCACGAGTTTCCCAAGATAGACACATCAGAGCGTCTGTCTCTCACAGATTGATTTCGGATCCTGTCACAGATGCATTATGGGTGACGGATCCAGAGCCAGAAATCCCTTTATTGCCGAAAAGATCGTGTTAACCCATTCAGTAGTACATCAGTAAACAGTTCAGTGTGGAATATGAGGCATAATTTGACTTGAAAACCTGCTCGTGTTGTTTTTCGTTGCTCATTAGTGGAGTTTGTTTGTTGGATTTCAACTTTGGTTGTTGTTGAAACAGTAATGTGTTAGACAGCTAAAGTTAAAGTAAGTCATTGCTCGCCGCTCTGCCTAGTGAATGTTTCTGCTTGCTGTTTGTGTAAACTCGTTCTGCCTGTTGAGTGTCATTTTTAGTTTTGTTGTTGAATATTCTCTGAAAATGAAATTTTTTGTTTCTGGCTGCAGGAGGAAATCAGTCCCCTTGAAAACGCTATGGAGACCATGCAACTGACCAATGAGAAAATTAGCAACATGGTCCAGCGCCACCTTAACGACCCCAGCCTTCCCATCAACCCCCTCTCTATGCTCCTCAATGGCATCGTGGACCCAGCTGTCATGGGCGGCTTTGCTAATTATGAGAAGGTATGAGATTATTCTGGTAATTATTGCCAAATTGTGTGACGGCACAAAGATTAAACGCAGTGAATCAACAGAACTGGATTGTGAAAACTATTTTAACCATTTCATGCTATACACTGCCATTCAAATGTTTGGGATCAGTAATATTGTCAAATATTATTTACAATTTAAAATAATTGTTTTCTGTTGTAATATATTTTAAAATGTAATTTATTCCTGTGATACAAGCTGAATTTTCAGCATCATTACTCCAGTCTTCAATGTCACATGATCCTTCAGAAATCATTCTAGTGTGATGATATGCAGCTTAAGAAACATTTATGATTATTATCAATGTTGAAAACAGTTGTGCTGCTTCATATTTTTGTAGAAACCGTGATATGCGTTTATTTGAAATATAGAAATCTTTTGTAACATTACAAATGTCTTCATTTTAAAGTAGTTGCAGTAGTTTATATTTAAAGGGTTTTAGGTGTTATTTTGTTTGTTGTTTTTTTTATACCTATAGTTGTTGTTTTATCATCTATAGGCCTTTTTCACTGAGAAATACATCCAGGAACACACAAATGACCAGGAGAAGATTGAAAGGCTGAAGGATTTGATTGCCTGGCAGGTAATGATATATAATCGGTGCATGTCTTAAGGTGTTTGCTATGATTTTGCTGGTGATACATAATATAAAGCAATTTTTTTATGCATTTTTTTATTTGACTATTGACATCTTTCGTTTGGTCATGTGACCAACAAGTATGAGAATATTCTGATTTAAAGTTCAGTAGTAACATGCTGTTACCATTGGTAAATTTGATGTTTTTTCTTAAATTAATCCAAGCTATCCTTTTAAAAGAATGCTGTATAGTCTTTTTTTTCATAACCATAACTTTTTTCACAAGTTTTTATAACCAGCATGCAAGATGTGAGATCACAGTTCTTCAGAAGATCTTAAAGCATCTGTCATGCAGTATAAATATGCAGCGTGAGATTTTATTTAAAGGAAAGTCTCCCGGGGATATACTGACGTACATCCACATGTTGGTTGAAGCACGTGTCTGGTGCTGGAACTGACTTTATCATCCGATCTAAAGTCTTTTATCTCTCTTTACTCAGTCAGAACAGTGGTGATGGTTACAGAGCAACACGTCAAATCCTCCTGCTGTCTTGCCCATGAGATTGTGTGTGTGCGCGAGATAGAAATCTACTGAAGATTATCTTAACGCTGATAAAGTTTCATTTGTAGCTGTTTATTGGGGAATCTCTCCGCAGCAACATCTGCCATGCGTAAAGAATAATTGATGCATGCATTATTTTTCTAATCATTTAACAGCCCGGAGTCAATTATTCCGCTTGTAGTACGGTTACATGCCTCAAGACATTGTTCAGATGTTTTATTTCAAGACATTTGTCAGGTTTTTGCCCTCAAAACTCTCTTGTGTGTAGGACTAATTTCTTACGCATCTCATCCCACGCTTCTAATGCTAATTCCAAAATATTTTTTAGAGCTAGTAATGGAGGCTTGAGCCATTGATGATAAGCAGACTAATGGAGAGAGATTGATAGACTTAAAAGTCTGTGTGTCTCTCAACTGTCTTTGACAGCAGTGTCTCTACTAATAGCGAAGCTATAAGTTTAACTGCTTCAAAAACAGTGACGTCACTACCTTGATACTGAGTGTGTGTGTTTGTAACCAATTTGGCTTATCGTGATTATGAAATCGCAAAAGGTTTTGTTTTGTTTGTCAGTGCAGGACAGCTCTGTGACCCGTAGTAAATGCTGCTCCATCTGACATCACTGCGAGTTGGAGTCGCTTATAACGTGCATTTGAAAAAGCAACACGCATCGAACATTTTTCCAAACATGAGAAGCATTTAGACGGTTTAATCAATCAAAGCGTTTCGATCTTCTGTTTATTCAGCTCACCGATAGTATGATGTTCATAGGGATTTCCTAGAATGACGTGCGCTACTTCTGCGACGCATATTAGGAGTACCCTTCTTGAGAGCACCCTCTGGCTTTCAGATGGAGCAACATTTACTACTGATCACAGAGTTGTGCTTCACTAAGAAGCTGCGCATTAAATAATCACCTTTGCCAAATCGTGTGCTGTTTAATTGCGATTAATTATGCAGCCCTAATATCTTTTTGCTTGGTCAGTGTCGTTATGGGTTTTGGTTATTTTGCTGTTGTCGGCTGTAGGAACCTTTGAAATAACCTGAAATCAATTAGCGAAGTGATATGGAACTGTAATGCGGTCAAAACCTGATTGGAACTACTTTAGCCGTGGGTTTCCCTGAAAATAATTGCTCACTTTAGAATGTTTGTCAACCAATCAGAATCAAGCTTTCAACAGCCCTGTAACTTAAACAGGGGTGCACATAACTGGTGCACATACGTGGTAAAAATAAACGATGCGCAGCAGAATGTGGTGGGAAGCGCTTGTGAGTACCAATATTTTTGGAGACAGGGACACTCACAGAATTAAATAAAAAGCAGGTCAGTGCACATAAATGAATCCATGATATAGACTAGTGTCTGTAAATATTAAACTGCAAGAAGACTATTTAAATATGAATCCTGCATTTTCTGCATGTCTCTGTGTGAATGAATGCCGCAGACGCACGCACTCTGAAGCATGTGTGACACTCGCAGTGTTTTCAGCCTCTGAGACATGAATGCATGAACTTCATCTCCAGAGCCGCTCTGAGAGTCATTTCATCAGCATTTCGTCAAAAATATCGTCATATCATAAACACACAGAAACTCAAAGGTCTTCATGGCATGTTTTAATTTGAACAATAAAGCGTGCAGCACGTTGTTTGACAAAACAGTGTTTAATTTCATATAATTAAAAGATAAATTAAATTAATGTCTTCTGTCTTCATTTGATTACCAAAACAGATACACAACACAGAATTTGTGGAAAAAAAAACATACTATATATAAAAAATATAAAAATAGTTTTCATGATTTCAATTAATTAGACATGCTTTTAAAAATGTAATTGAACCATTAAAATGAAGTCCAAAAAGATTTAAACTGAAAAAAAAAAAAAAACGGATCCAGAAAATATAAAAAGGAATTAAAAATAAAATGGAACGTCATCTATCATGTTCAAGAGAAAAGAAGATAGTGAGGAAAGTGATGACGACAGAGAACCAGACCAAAAAAGTTCTGTGCACCCCTGAACATAAAGCACAATGACAGCACTCACTGGGGCCTCTTTTTGGCAGCATTTTTAGATAATTAAACATAATGTTCTCCTCTTCACACCACTTTTTCATATTTTTTATCATATTAATAGTGATAATTTGGCCTTTTATGTATTAATTTTAGAGGATTTAGAGGGCTGGAAATGCATTGGTCAAAACGTGTGGGAACACCCATTTTACCAGAGAGCAGTTGTCTTCTTTTTGACTTTGCCTTGTTTGACGGTCCTGCGTGTGATGAATAGTCATCAGTGTGACCAGCTGTCCCAGCGTTCAGGCTGTTTGTCTGGTCCAGGCGCGTGTCGTATATAGTTACTCTCAGTACATAAGCGCTTCTGTTGCATAATCATTATTGAAGGACTCGTTTGCTTTAGGGACGTGGACAGAAATGTAATGACACTGAGGCTGGTTTGTAGATGTATTTTCAGCCAGATAAAAAGAAAGACGCCCAACGATGACAGACATCTGAAGAGCTTTTCCATGAGCAGAACAGATGTGAGGTATTGATGTAACTCTACAGACAGTCTGTACCAGGATGTCCATGGGACAGAAAACAAACCTGTCTGTACTTCAACACATCTGCTAATGTGTGTGTGTGTGCTGGATAAACATGATTCTGTAGCTTCTTGTGTGTAGAGATTCATTAACACGGTGTCTCATCTTGCAGGAGATGGCAGCAAGTTTTGAGCCTTTGGTTTGTTGTCTGTGAAGATTTTAAAGGGGTGGTTGATTATGATTTCACTTTTTTAACTTTAGTTAGTGCGTAATGTTTCTGTTTGAGCATAAACAACATCTGCAAAGTTACGGCGCTCAAAGTTCAATGCAAAGGGAGATATTTTCTTTTAAAGAAACGGCTGGTAGGGACTACAAGCTTATTCACAGGTTAGTGACATCACTAACCCTAAAATGTACAGTCCCTTGAATCCCATGAAACATGACAGGATCCATCGTGCCATAGGTTTTCACATTTGGATGTATTACCATCAGATCGGCTAGATGCAAAGAATGTGTGGAAAACAATTAAAGCCACCGGAACGTCATTTTATTGGACATCGCATCCACAAATGTCAGTGACATTAACTCACACAGCTCGCTGCTTTACTGTGGTGTAGCTGGGTGGCTCTTTTGGATTGCCAGCCTGTTAAAACATGAATAAAATCTAACCTTTAAACCTAGGACTAAGTTTTACTTTTATCAATCTTTTCGCAGCTTTTCTCTCTCTTAATGTGTGTCTACGAGAGAGAGATAGAAAGATGTTAATCCATTTATAACTTAAAGCGCATATTTTAACGTATCACAATCAGCATGCGTACAGTTTTCTATTGACTAGAAACGTTCGGAGGTTTGATATTTTCTGATAATGTCTGTCGTCAATAACAACGCTGTATAACAAACGTGACCGACTGTATTGAAAATGACTACTCGTCCTGTTGCTCACTTTTATTTTACATTATAATGGATTTTAACATAACCGGCTGGATGTATCCCTTACATCTTAGGACCTTTATTAGAAACAAAACAGATGATGGAAAGGTCATATATTTTGTCTAAATTTGAAAAAAAAAATGGGATTTTTGAATATGAGATTTTTTTTTTTTTGGTAAGACATGAGACTCGACTCAGACTGCGTGAGGTAATCGGAGCTGCTAACACGAACACTTAAAGCTCCGCCCTTTCCTGGGGGCTGGGAGCAGCAGCTCATTTGCATTTAAAGGGACACACACAAAAATGGCGTGTTTTTACTCACCCTCAAAAAGTGACAATTTTAACATGCTATAAAAATGATCTTTGGGGTTTTTTTTACTAAAACTTCACATACACACTCTGGGGACATCAGAGACTTATTTAACATCTTGTAAAAAGGGGCATTATAGGACCCCTTTAAATATTCTCTGAGACCAACTATAATGTGCTTGATATATCAAGCTAAATAAATAAATATTAGACAATACTTTACATTAGGGGTTCAATCTCAAAACTAAAAGCTATTTACAGTATTTAGTCATCTTGGTTAATGTTAATTTATAAATATACAGTTGTTCATTGTTAATGTGTGTTTGTAATATTACTTTTAGTGTAATAGTATAATTTTTCCCCTATTTTATTTTTTATATATTTTATTTTAGATTATAGATTTATATATACTAAATTTAAAAAGGCACTTATAGAGAATAAAGACATAGACTACAAGCTTTTATTTTTCTATGTTTGTTTATAACAAAAAAGTATATTTGTTAATGCAGCAACAGAAAAAATACATTTAAAAATAAAATAAAGCTTTTTTGATATTGTTTAGAAAAATGCTTGCAATGACACACAGTAAATCATTATTTACAGAAAGAAAGGGACCATAGAACAACCCAAAAGTATTTCTCACATGATAAAGGGGGTTTGATGCCATTTGTTGAATGTATCAGTCTTGCTGTTTTCGGCTATAGCGCTTTATTTTTTCCCACGGATCCCTGTCAGGTCAGTACATTTGCATCAGATGAGTTACAGCAGCTGTCATCCTGTCAGAGAATGAAATATGTCTCTTCCTTTGTCTTACCTCAGATGTGTTTTAAAGACACAGATCTGCACGTGTGCCGTGTTCCTCCACAAAGAGGGCAACAAGCAGAGTTGCACAAATCGATTGTTGATTAAACGCAGTTTAAAAGCTTTATCTTATCCTCCGTTTTCTCAGACATCCGTTCTTACTGATGCCTTCTTACCACAAATATCATTATTTACACTATAATGTTTAATTGTTATAAATATAATAATGTTCAGCTCAGATAATGAACATTAATGATTGAACTGTAGAGTTTGTGTTTGACAGCACACGAGGGACCGAAAGACACTTTTTTGCGAGATATGGCGATCAATGCGGGTCGTCCTTAAGGTAGAACAGGCCTCATGTACATTTTTCACACACCGCTATCGATGCTCTGTCATACTGGCTGACTCAAAAGTCATGTAAACAGCGGTGAAAAAGGCAGGACAATCCCCCCTGCAGATTTGAGCTTTTGATTAAGTTTGGGCCGACTGCCCTGGTCTCTTTTATTTGCGGGTCTGCTAATCTGTGTGAATGTGCCACCCTCTCACAGAGCCGGAGCTGTTATTCACAGATGTCAGGTGCTTTTGTTTGCTCCGCTCCATTCATATTAGAAATGAGAAAAACACTTTACTGTGGCAGGTGCGGGAACTTCAGCTGGGGAGGTAACAAGAGGACCTGGTGAGTTTAGTATGTTAATGACAAGCATTCACCATGGGAGTCCAGCACTGGGTTGAAGGATTGTGTGGTGATGCATGTAAAAAATGAAAGCATGCATATCTCCGTTGCCAGATTTGTGCGGCTTGCATTGTCATAAACAGTGCAAAAACAGTCATGTCCCATTTACACTGCAGGTCTTGAGGCCCAATTCCGATTTTTTTGACATCCAGCTTACATTTTCTTTTAGAAGTGACCCATATCTGCCACAACTCAAGGTAGACATACTGACCCGGAAAAGCACAGGCCGCAAAACGGCGCGATTTGCAATGGATGCAGACAAAATTATACAAGCTTTTGCTTTCTTTAAAGGTCAGCAAAACACTAGGTTGAGCCTTCGTCCTCCAGTGTGCCATTGAAAAGTGTCATGCGATCGAGGTTGGTGTCCACCTGAGTTTCCGTGGATGTGTTTGAAATGGCCCCCTATACCCTCATTCACTATTCCCTACATTACTCCACTAATATATCTACTTGAATGAAGACGATTGAGTCAATTTGGACACTGAGTGCGCTGGAAGGGCTGCCACTTTTGAATGCTTGTTGAAACTGGCAGCTCCAGTAGTAATGAAAATATTTATCTTGAATTCTGTCATATAAACTAGCATGTATAAACCTTATTAAACCATTTAGTAATCACTTAAAAAGGAATTTATACCTGTATGATATTACGCTGTACCCACATTGGACCAGCGGTTTGGAAAATGGATTGATGGATGGATGATTCAGACATCTTCTGGCGAGGCGCGGGAATTCATTCGGCATGACCCTCAGTGCATTATGGGTATTCTCTAGCCATTGAGTGTACATCGGTTGTATACTTGTTATTGTGGTGCATTATGGGATTGAATGAGTGCACTTGTTAACGTCTACTATGGTTTCAGACACCACTACAAATGGCTGTCCCCTCAAATAGTGCCCTATTTAAGGGTATAGGGGGCGATTACGGACACAGCCCGCCATTCGCCACCGTCATTTTTTCAGTGACGTATGATTCGCATTGACGAGAATATCTGATCTGTTTGCTTACATGGCAGATGCAAATGCACTTATCCGATTCATATTAGATTTATTTCCACAAATGAAAGAGGCCTGAAAACGATCTGAGAATATCAGAATCCATGTGCTTTTTTTCTGCTTACAGATTTGTGAATCATATCCGATCTGTGCCACATGGGAGGAAAAAATCAGAATTGGGTCACTTGAACCATGTAATGTAAATGCAGCCTCATAAGTGCCTGTGTGTGGACACTTTCACAAGAATTTAGGCTTGTACATGAGCTCCAGATGAACTCGGACTATCTCAGATGTCTCCAGTGCGCTTCATGCATAATAAGTGCATAAATGCTCCAATTTTAATTTGTAACTTTTGCATATTTTTCTAAATATATTTTCCTTTTACAGAGTCCTACACAACATCCTTGATTTATACTGCTATTTTATAGCAGTTTGTGGACAATGCTATTGCCATGAATAGAAGCAGCACAACTGAACTAGTTGGTGAACCTCCTCAGATCACCCTCGCAACTGCATAGCAATGATTTGGAAATCGGCAAGAACACCCTGGCAACCCCGTAGCAACATTCTAAAAACACCAGAATATCTTAAAGACACCCTGTGGTGAAAATCAAGTTTTTAATGTTGTTTATATGTCTATGTCTATGTGGTGTTTTTAATATGTTTTAAGACAAACCATGTGCAAATTCATGTCAACACTATTGCTGAGTATTTTCTCCTTAACTGCAGTGAACCAAAGATAGTCTCAAAAACGCGGTTTGAAATCTTTGACATGTTGACAATCACGTCAACATGTGGGCGGGCTTTAGCATGTCATTAACTATGCTGCGAAGCAGGGAGTCTCAATAGAAGTCAGGTTATCCTGGTATATTTTTCTGTTGATATGAAAAATCGTGTATACGATGTTATGATGAACTATGTGCCTTTTCCATGTTCTGTGATGTTCAAAGCGTTTCTAAGGATATTGGTTTTTAGAAGGCAGACTGAGAGGGCGAACGGGAACATGGTTTGTGTAATATTAGCAACACATTAATAGCTGTTTGATAAAGTAGTCAAGCAAAAGGCTAATCATATTAATTACCATCATGTGCCCGACTTTGTAAAGAGTGCCATTTTGCAGCGTTTATACAGTAAGTTGAGCGAGAGGATCTCTGAGCTGGTGTGAGAGAGTGGAAGCGGGGCTAATTTTCATATTCATGGCTCCACGTATACTGAATGAAGCACGAGTTTAGAGTTACATTCAAGCTATTTTATAAGGCATGCAGAATTTTTTTTCACAAGAAAAAATATGACATTTTGGTGATGAAAGATGAGTTTTAAGGGATAAAATGATTGAATACAGGGGGACTTTAAAGCGATACTCCATCCAAAAATTGTGTCATTTAATCACCCACCTGTGGTTCCGTAACTGTATGACTTTTTCTTCAGCAGAACTGAAGACAATTTTTCCCTTCATTTATTTATTTTATATATGCTAGACTTATATATGACTAAATTAAAAGAAATGTTTAGATATAATAGACTAAATATATGCATACATACAAATATATTTTGAAGAATATTGGGAACTAAACAGCATTGGAGCCCATTGACTTTTATTGTATGGACAAAAGAACATTTCTCAAAAGATAATTTCTTTTATGAGAAGAAAGACCGTATGGGAACAACTTGAAGGTAGGTAAATGATAGAAGCTTCATTTTTGGGTAGCAAACCACTTAGCAATGCCATTGCAACTGCATAGCAGAGAAGATACTCAAGATTTAAAGAACATTTTGTCCAATCCTAAGGGTGTTTAGCTCCAATCCTAATCAAGCACACCTATATAAGCTAAGCAAGGTCTTTGGGATTACTAAAAACTTAGCTATATATTTGACTCGTGACCTTGGATGTTTTTCAGCACCATGTTCTATAATGTCTAATGTTCTATAACAGGAACGAAGGGAAGCATTGACATGCTCTGCGATTGAGAGTTGAATTATTCATATGTGCTTATCTGTTTTATTTCCAATCAAAGTTAGTTGATGAGGTGTGTTTGTAGTTGTGTTTGTGTGATTTGGCAGCCTCCTTTCAAAGCAGTTTTGTTGCTATGCCGCCTACCCAGAATTCCGTCACTGTGATCATTTTATAAAGGTCTGGGTTTCCCTGGAGACACAAGCGCTGCTGCTCTGTCTCTCTCGCTCTATCTGTCTATATCTCTGTCTCCTTCAGAAATTCCCTGCGGTGCTAACAACCCTTATTAAAGTGGGAATCCTCTCTGTCTCTCCTGTAATGTCACGACTATTGTACAGCAGGAGGCTCAATGCACTTTGTGTCTGAACAAACTGTGCATCTCTATATGAATTTTACATCAATATAATTACGCAGTAAGTTTGGAGAGGTCGTGTTATATTGTGAATGTAATCGATGGCTAAAGGGCGTCATATAATTAATCAGCACAAATCTAAAAAAAATTTTTCTTTCACGTCATTTATGGTTTACATGTAGTAGAAAAGGCGCAAGTCATGTGATCCATGACAGTCAACACAGACCGTCAAACAGTGGCAGAACTAATTGTCTAGTAGTCAATGCAAATACCTCAGCAACCGTATAGTAACAACTTAGCAACCATCCAGAACACTGTAGCAATATTTAAACATTCATAAATTGAGATTACTTGAAATACAAAATTAAATGGATCAAAATTCAGTACGTCTAAGCATTAACAAATATCTGCGAGAATGTGGTCAGAAAAATAAACTTGTTTCTCTTTGAATTAAGCAATGTGTGTTCTTGTTTTAAGAAAAATTAAGAAATTAAGAATTAGAGGTAGAAAATCACTTTTTGCAGTGTAAACACCTCAGAATAAATCAGCTGTGCAGAGCATGTTTCTGTTCTTTCAGAGTTTTTTTTTAGATATTCCAATAGTTTGAAGAGAAGCTTGATGTCTTTACTTTCATGGTTGATGAACATGTCAGAGAAAGTTCTCCTCTCCATTGCACTGCATTGCATCAGTTGAACGTGAACCTCGTTGGACTTTATTTGATTCAGAAACATCTAATCTTTATAGCCCTCTGATTTACTCTGACTTCATGCTCTCCTAATGTCTGGAGACAGCAACACTTCTCCTTGCAATTAGCTGAGCAGTTCTGTGTGTGTGTGTGTGTGTGTGTGTGTGTGTTCAGCGCTACTGTATCCGTCTGATGGTGGTGCATTACACTTCTCTCTGTACATACAGATTAGCAGGAGACTCTTTGAGTTGCAGACGAGAGAACGCAGTTCTTTGTGTGATGAATGCTTGTGCACAAAGGTTTGTTTTAAATCCTGTGTAATATGATCCGTCTTTCTCTGTGGCTTGCAAATAAGCCCAGCGCTGGTGCTTTAGTGGCTGTTTTCCTATTTTATGTGTCTGTCAGGCCAGAGGTTTTATGTAGAAGACAGAAAATTGAACCTCAGAGTGATATTTCATGCCGAGGTGAAGCACTACGCTTGATTCACAGGCAACAGAGAGGCTTCGGTAAATCAGTCCAGAAGCCTCAGGTTACGTCTCACTCTGTCGTGGGTAGTAGGGGTTAGTCAGGCACAATAAACAAATAGTTGATTAGTAAAGTTGACTTTTGGGGTGAATGCTGTGATTTTTGTCTTAAAGGGGACCTCATTTTTACAAGATATAATTTAAGTCTCAGGTGTCCCCAAAATGTGTCTGTGAAGTTTCAGCTTAGAATACCTCACAGATCATTTATAAATCCATGTTGTAAATACCCATTTCTGACTACAGTCAAGAACAGGCTGTTTTCGTGCATTTGCCTTTAAATGCAAATGAGCTGCGTGCCGCCCCCTCTCCACACAGTTCCAGCCTCAATCGGATTCTCTGTCAAATACTAACAAGACATCTGCTTGGTTTTGATTATCATCTATATCCCAATCACTCTCACGGATAGCATGGTTCTTCTTTCATAATTAAAGTGTATTTTTTCCACGCGTTTTAAAGCTATATTAGTTTAAACTTCTAATGGATCTGAAGCACACACACACAGACAACTGGCTCTCAGACGTCAAGTCTCGTGAGTAACTTCTTTCACGTTTTTTGCTGATTTAAACTGTCAAATACACACAAGGGTCTTGTTCACCATTGTCGCTTGCGGCGCCGTGGGTGGAAACATGCAGATTAATATTATAATAAGATCCCCTTCCTACGTCAGAAAGGGAGAGAAATCTGAGCGGCTCGTTTTTTCACATGCTTGCAGAGAAAGGCTTGCCAAAACAAAGTTACTGGTTTGTCCTTTTTCACGTTTTCTGGGTTGGTAGATGCACCGGGGACCCGATTATCGCACTTAATCACGGAAAAAGTCATATTTTTATGGTATGTCCCCTTTAACCCTTAAAGACCTATAACATTTGTAGGGTGCCTGACTTGCCTCTACTTTTCTTCGTTTTTCTCACCCATTCTAGCAGTTAGCATCAAATGCCATATATCATTTTAAGGAGAACCTGAAGTTTCCATCTAGCTCATTTGAAGTCCCAATTTTACATTTATTTAGTCTGAGAATGGATTAAATTAATAGAATTTTAAGAAAACAGCAGCAAAAATGTGGTGTTTTTACTGTGAACTCAAACAGAACTTCATGAAGTTTGGATTTTTTCCTTTAGAAAGTTAGACTTGGTTGTTTTAGACTTCCAGATGAAATTTTGTCTATATGTAACAATCCAAGCAAGTTATAGCCATTTATTGTAATATTATTCTAGGCGTTTTTGAGTGAAAACAGGTGTGACACTGTAGATGTGTCCAAAAAAAGTTCAGGGAGTAAAGTAAATAGAAAGATTGTTATATAATAACAGAACACTAAAGCAAACATTTTTCTTCAGAGAAATATATTATCATTTGAACATAAACAACAAATGCAAACAATGTAACAAGTTGTGACAACAAAAATATACTGAGTGTAAATGAGCAAACGGTGCAAATAATCTTCTCAAATACAAATTGAGGAAAATGGTGTAAAACACAAACTACATACAAATAGAGAAATATACTGACTTTTGTGTGCTGTGCTATGTGAGAGAGTGCTATTTAGGTTTATTATTTAGGTTTATTTTCATGCACGCAAATACACACCCACTTTCATGTTGTTGGTTTTTTTTTGGTTTTGGTTTTTTTTCAGAGAAACGTGATTGTTGGATCAAAAGACCAAACACTGTTTATTGGTTGAGTTAATGACAGTTTCAACGAATCTGGGCACGGGGGGGGTTGGACTAATGATCAACAATCGTTTCTGTTTGGCTCATGGGAACAACCCACATGCGTTTCCTTGACGTATCAATTCTGCAGATTTTGATGACACATCCACGCTCACTACGGAGCCTCTGAATGATCAATTGCGAGAAATGTGATATATAAAAGCGTAAAAAATTCTCCTCTTTACGGTGCATTTTACAGCATACAGATTGGATTAGCGGTTTAAAAGTTTTTAAACATTTTAGAACGATAGTTATTTTAGTCTTTAAGGGTTAAAGGGGACCTATTGTGCCCTTTTACAAAGTCTTGATTTTGTTTTCGGAGTGTCTATTTACACTGGAGGCTATTTACACTAACTCCACCCACTGACGTCTGGTTGGGCCAGACAAAATTACGGAAGACACAGTAGCTGTTAATAGTAGCAATAGTGTAGGGGTAAGGCGCGTGGTGGAAAGTTTTGATGCAAATCAACCCGTGTTCGAATCCGCCTTTTGCCAAACTTGCTCTACTCCCTTTTCCCATCACATATCAGATCGGAGAGACATTTATTTTCAATATAAATGAAAAAAATATTCAAAAAGTGGATTGAAAGTTTTTCATGTTTGAATGTTTAAAAAACACAGTATTTGACATTGTTGCAGCTCGTCTCTTCCCAGTCTGTCAGTATCGCTCTGTTTAGTTCCTGTCTCTATGAAGACCCTACTTCTGAAAAGTGCAGTGTGCTCTGATTGGTCGGCTGGGCCAGTGTGCTGTGATTGGTCAAGCACTTCCACTGTGTTGGTGAAATGTCCTGCCCCTTACATAACCACAAGTTTCAACACACTACTGACTAAACCCCTTTATTTTGTTATGCCTTGGGCGGGAATTATTTAAATGAGGAATATTGTGACGTAAGAAAACTCAAGACTACAATGGAGGCATTTCAGGGAGTTCAGAAACAGTGACACTGATATAGAGAAGAACTCCTGCTGGAGGGACTTTGCTTTGTAACTTTGCAGACATGTTTCATGCTCAAACAGCAACATCACACATTAAAGAAAGCGTAACATGTTAAAAAGCATAATAGTAGCCCTTTAACATTGTGGCTTAACTTCTTTGCTCTCTCTGTGTGTGTGTGTGTGTGTGTGTGTGTGTGTGTGTGTGTGTCATTCAGATCCCGAACCTGGCTGAAGGAGTTCGTATCCACGGCGAGAAGGTGACGGAGGCACTTCGACCGTTTCACGAGCGTTTGGAGGCGTGTTTCAAACAGCTCAAAGAGAAGGTGGAGAAGCAATACGGCGTCAGAACACTAGTGAGTCCGAGCAGACACTCAATTTGAGCCAGACTCATCCTGCATCATGCCTTCATCATTCATTCAGCCATAATCATCGTCCATCATGCATTCATCGCTCATCATTCATGCGCTCAGCAATAATCATCAAAACATTGATGTTCCTCATCACAGCTCGCATGCATGCATCACATTTCCTCGGGATGGACTCTTACCTCACAAAAAATACAAGCAGATCACATTCATTAATCATCATATTTGTTGAACTATTATACATATTCTGTGTCTGATTTATGTGTCGCATGTTTGCCTGCATGCATGTTCGTCTGCATTTGTCATCCAGCCGGTGTTGGGACTTGGTTTCCTCTCATGGTTTCTTCCACACTATCTTATGACTCAAAACTCTGTTTTGACTTGCTCGCTGGGGATCATAAGGCATTATTATTTAAATATGCTACTTTATTATGATGAGCTGCTTTATAATGATATGGATTGTGAAAAGTACTATAGACATTTTGAATTGAATAAAGTCATGACAGCTATTAGATGATTATGGGTCATCGTACAATTGCAGTGTTAAATGCTGAGAGTTGCTTTAATAGAGCTGGAAGTCTTGCTAATTATTAAAAGTCAACTTTAAATCTGTCAAAAATAATGCACTTCATGATTCTACAGTATGAAAATATGAAGAATGTAGAAACGTATACATTTTAAGCAGTTTGGTTGTAAAATAGAGTCTAAAATTCATTAAGTATTATTATTAATATGGCAAAATGTTACTATTTTGGTGAGGAACTTTTTTTAGGAACACGTTTAAATGGTTATTTGAAGTAAGAAAATGTCTGTGTGTATGCTTAAATATTTATATATTTTAATTAATTCCAGTGGTTTAATCAGTATGATGTTAATCAGCTTAAGATCGCTTTATCATCAAAATTGTCTTCAGACTGGTCATTTTTGTGATGCCTTCCTCCAACTTAATCATGTAGTTCATCAGTGGCGTTATTGAGAGTCATTAACTTTAATTAGGTCTAACAGCACTGACAAAAGAGCATGTCAGTCAATGGTACATTTAATTTACTTAAAAAATATATATATATATTATTATTATTTAGTGTGACCTTGTGTGAAATGAGAAAGAAGATAAATGACTTAATATAGCATAGTAGTTTTAATGTATGATTGACGAGTCTCATTTAAAAAAACACTTAATTAAAATGCCATTGCAGTTGTATAATGACCCATATGCAGATTTAAACGTCTTTTGCAGAGAGAATCTCTGCTATAGAGAATCAGTTGTGTTGCAGAACTTAATAGTTCAATAGTTTTAATGCTATTTTTGATTAAGTGATGCATTATTCTGTTTTCCATGATATGATCACTTACGATGTACTAGACAGAAACAATGCCGAGCATGTTTATCATGTTATTGGTGTCATAACCATGTGCTCATTAACATATGACTGGCAAAATGTACATATAAACTTTTACATGTATTCTTTTCAGCATTCAGCATCTTGGCTGTGGCATTTCGAATGTATTTGGTCCCAGGAACCTTAACTTGGATGAATGCAACCTGGCATTGCTTTGTCTTCAGTGAAAAAAAAGTAGAGCGAGAGATCAGAAAGTTTCCATAGCTGTATTTCCAGACACACCGAGTGAATGTGTCTTTGTAACCGTGACAAAGACATTTCTAAACAGAACCACGACTCTCCTCCGATCTGGACAGACATGCTGACAAGAGAATGCTGGGAGTCCGTAGGAGGGAATGAGAGACGGGGACAAAAGAGTATGGAAGACAGGTAGAAAAGGAGAGCTAAAGCATGAGAGAGAGAGACAGGTTGTTACTGTAGCTGACAGATATTGATCACCGCGCTCTGTGAAAGGGCTAGAATTAGCAGCGATGCCTCCTATCCAGTGTGTGAAAGTCTAAAAACGTGATCTGCGCTACATATCTGTTTCAAGGGCAGCACAGGGTGAGCGTGACAGAGAGGAGGAAGATAAGAAAGGTATGAGTGGTTCATATTCACACATACATGTACGGAGATTCACACATAGAAAGAGATCAGGGGAAACAAAGACTGAGAATCAGCAAAAACACACTCACACTGTGAGTTTGGCATGTGTGCCACAGGAATCTAAGTTGCTTTGCTGTCTGTGTTTTCATCCAAACTTATGTGCAAATTTGGAATATTGCATTAAACGTTTGCGAATGAAGCACCGTTTTCATCCCATGTGTTCAAGAGAGCACTTCCTGGGAAATTGGTGCAAAATATCTGTAGTAAAAATGGAAGTTGCTGTGGCTATTTTTTTTCCTACTTCATAAATGACGAAACTCAATAAATGCTGTCATGTAATCTTGCGTTCGGAGTCCCTGGTGTTTAGGAACGCAAAGAGAGGTTATTACACTCAACCATTTTGATGGCTCAGGCATTTCAGAATGACCAAATCAACATTTAAGATGCTGCGATGTGATTGGTCAGCTGGTTAGTCCAGTTATACAATCACGCACTCTGTTGAGGAAAAGTCGCAGTTTTTTGCTGCGCATTGAGGGATTTATTTGACAAATGTGTTTCCATCGTAGTTTATGCGCATGTCGTCTTAATGGATGAAAAAAAAATTGCCTCAATTTAGAGCATATGTTTTTATGCGCTATCCCAAAATGCACATAAAAAATTGGTGGTTGGAAACATAGCAAGTGAGTGTTGTGAACTCTTAAGGGCGTCTAAAAAATGAGTATATTAACATATATTTATACCAAAGTCCCTTTAAGACAAGTCATTTCACTCAGCAGCCATCTTTAAAACGCCTCTTGGGCATGCAAGTGCATCTCTTTGAATGGGGAAACTAAATTCTCCAAAACTGTTTGCCAAGCTTACAATTAAATTTCATATTTGAAATCACCAGTGAAATCTGACAACAACTGTCTCCATGAATTTTGTTTCTAGACGTTTGAATCGTGACAAAAAACTGCATTTTTCAGCCTGGACAAAGCTAATGCGCATGCACAGTCATAAGCACGTGTCTCAGAACACTGCCTGTTTCTATAGCAACCGGAGCTTCTAACGGCAGCTGCCGTGACATGATGACTTTACTAATCAACGATTAGCCCTTTCATTTAGAAGGCGGGGCTTATTCTCCATATTGGCCGTTGCATTTCTCTCATTCATAAGTAATCAGAGTGCACCATCTTCCTATATATAAAGTCTTTGTTTATACTCGCATACTCAGGGTCTGAAAGGGAAAAAATGCTCATAAATTGACTTTTTTTTGTGCAATTATTGACTTTTTAAATGCTACAGCTGTTGAACGTGGCCTCTTTAAACAACTGTTGAAATGCAGTGATGTTCTCGTGTCATATATGTGAACTGTGTGTTTCAGCCCCCCATGTCAGACGAGCGGCGGGGCAGTCGGCCACGTTCAATGGTTCGGTCATTCACCATGCCGTCATCTCAGAGACCGCTGTCTGTCGCATCTGTGACCTCCATATCATCAGACAACTCACCCTCCAGACCGGGATCAGACGGGTAAATATACGTACACACACACACACGTCTGGTTCTCTATCTTTGTTGGGACTCTCCATAGACGTAATGGTTTTTACACTGTACAAACTGTATTTTCTCTCCCCCTAAACCTTCCCATCACACACACACACACACTACCCCTACCCCTGCATTTTTACATTTTCAAAAAACTCATACTGTATGATTTATAAGCTTGTTTCCTCAAGGGGACCTCAGTTTAGGTCCCAACTATGACACGAGTCCCCATGAGTCTGTGTGCATTCAGGTCCCCCCGGGATAGAAAAACATGAACACACACACACACACACACATACACAATCCAGACTAGGGATGAAACAGTATGAAAATTTCATATCACGATTATAGTGACCCAAATTATCACGATTATCAATATTATCACGGTTTTGTTCAAATGAGATTAAAGTGTTCAAAAAGAACTGATGCACACACTGAAAACATTTCAACAAGTTTTATATTTGAAAATCAACAAACAACAAATAAAACAAGCAGCTCTGTGCACTTTTTTAAGCAAGATTCTATTCTGTGGCATTTCCTTCCTTATAATGACCGTCATCAATAGCGTCTTGTGTCTCTGTTTTTGATTGTATTGAAAATGAAATCAGAGGACTTTACTATTAATACTACTATAATTATTACTATAACTTCTTGTGATCATCTTGTCTGGTCGATTGTTTCGTACACTGTACAAAATGGATTTATAAACAGGTCAGATTTAAAACATTAATCTCAGTTCAATATGTCCGCTTAATTATTTATGTGGTAAAGAAAAT
Organism: Rhinogobio ventralis; assembly: GCA_039654625.1. NCBI lineage: Eukaryota > Metazoa > Chordata > Actinopteri > Cypriniformes > Gobionidae > Rhinogobio > Rhinogobio ventralis. The sequence continues at coordinate 32,905,086 of CM077212.1, read as the reverse complement.
GCAATAGGTGTATAATGAATATACATTATTATCCCTTAAATGTCACCCTAGTCTTGTCTGAGCTTGTTCGTTCGTCTTTGGCTCAAGCTTCACGTTTTTATTTCCCAGACGTAGTTTTAGTATTGAGGTCAAAGTCCACTTGCCTTGCGTTCGCAGATTTGAAGTGTTTGCCCCTATTGCAGCGACTTTCTTTTTGCATGTTCTGCAGACAGGGTGACCATACTCGATTAAGTTTCCCTCAGGACTTTTGTAAAATCCAAAATATGACCACACCTCAAATTTGGTCCTTTTAGAAGGCTGAAAAATCTCCCGGCGCTGTCACTGCCTTCCGCCATTTCTTCTCGTTCAAAAAACAACATTGCGCGCTGCGCCTGCGCCAGACTGACGCTCGCTGGCTAGTTTTCAAAATCGTGATAATCAAAACACGGTTTTAATGATAATAAAATTTTTAACGATATTACTAACCGTCAGTACATTTTATTGTGGTTTATCGTGAAACCGGTAATCGTTCCATCCCTAATCCAGACTGAAAGAACAATATATCTTCAGACATTTTGCCTTTACTTATATATAGTAATATAGTACACTCTCAGTGCTGGGTTGCATTATAAAACCTTTGCCAAATCAATGTGCAGATAATTATTGCTCAAAAATGACATTTAAATCCATTTATAATGTGTCTTGAGCAGTATATTAGAATTCTGAAGGATCATGTGACACTGAAGACTGGAGTAATGATGCTCAAAATTCAGCTTTGATCACAGAAATAAATTACATTTCACATTATATTCACATAGAAAACATTTATTTTAAATTGTAATAATATTTCACAATATTGTTTTCAACATTGATCGTAATCATAAATGTTTCTTGAGCATCAAATCATCATATCAGAATGATTTCTGAAGGATCATGTGACACTGAAGACTGGAGTAATGATGCTGAAAATTCAGCTTTGATCACAGGAATAAATTGCACTTTAAAATATATTAAAATAGAAAACATTTATTTAAAATTGTAATCTTATTTTGCAATATTACTGTATTTTTGATCAAATAAATGTATCTTTGGTGAACATAAAAAACATTTACAAGACTCTAAATTTAGTGTACACTCATATTGCTTAAAAAAATAACCAAATAAATGAATACATTTATCATAGGTCTGGATCAGTTGCTGAGATTAAACCTTTGACATCTTATTTCCAACACACACATACACACATATTTAGTAGAATTATTAATTTAGTACAAAATCGAAGAATATAAATCTCTCTCTAGATATCAGGATCAGGCATTGGAAAAACCCTTATTAGTAGACCATTGATTCAGACCTCTATTAAACTGGCTGGATTCTTGACAGTGATTTATGTTCTTCTTATAGCTGTTGGAGGACGAGTACAGGAACACTTCCTCAGTCGGAGTGTTTTTTTTTCCTTTCCCGTAATGCTGTCATTTCCATCTCGTCTCTCTGTGGGCGGTCTGTTCTCACCCACACGCTTCCAGCCATAATGCACCTAAATCACGTCGCATGTCCAGCACCTGCTGTGTCTCCAAGATCATCTCATTGCACTTTAAGAAGGTCCATGAGTTCATACAGAATCAGCTGATCCGCTCAGATGGGTTTATATACTGATCTGAGGATAGTATGCGTTTCAGGGATTTTACGGGATTTAAGGATTTTAAGTACTCCACTTTGCCTGTGTGTCCAAGTCAACCTTTTACCTGTGGCAAAATCACTGTAATGGTCTTAGTGCTTTATTCGGTCTCTTTACCCTGATGCCCTGAAAGGTTGGTGCCAGTCTAGCGTGGCAGGCACACAGATGCCAACCTTAAGGATTAATTAGTGCGTGTTTGAAGAGAGCGATTCTATCAGCGATGCCCTCTGCTGGTATTTAATTGTGAAGGGCACCACTTCACAAGAGCTTTCATTTGATTAGTTAATCCATCTCATTAAAGCACTTTGATTCGCTTGAGCCCAAGATTCTGATTATGAGAGCCAGACATTCTGCTTCCCTTTTTCGTTGCTTTCGGCTTTACAAAACTGCCTGTGGGTCTCATTATCGTGCAGGTCAGCAGATATGATGCACACACACACTTTAAAGTGGAGGTATATTCGCTTTTACAGGAGTGTGTTTGCATGGTTGATGTACGATTTCTATCCAGCATCACTGCACTTTTAAGAAACTAGTTTGTTCTGAGCTTTGGACCTGAAATCCAATAGTGATGACACAGTTCTTCTTTGCAGACTCGAGCTGTCTAGGTTCACTTACATGTGTGCTAACAGACGCGCTTACTGTAGTTTTCATTTAGTCTGTGAAACAGCAGATCAGGATGAAGCCGACATGAGAGCCCTTCGAGCCAGTGCTTCTGCATCTTACATTCATCAGTCGTGCTTTTGTGCTTTGCAAACTTAAACTTGCTTTTCTGTGATTAATTAAACACTGTTATTGCAGATTTAATTATTAATCAGTTAGGCTGTGTTAAATCATAAACGGATCACCATATGTTATTCTTTTACAGCTTGATTTATTGTTCACATAGTTGTATTATAGCTGAATATTGTTTTCCAGCTACTATTTTAAATTAAAATCTTGTTAAATGAAAATGGAAAAAATGTTAAAAATATATTTATATAAAAAATATTTTTATATTCAAAATGTGTGTGTGTATATATATCTTTAGTTTTTATTAGTGTTGACAAATCAAGATGAAATATTATTTAAATATTGTATTATTAGTATTATTATATTAAATATTATAGTTTTTATTTTCATATGTATATTATCATTTTTATTGTTAAAATATTGTTATAATATTTAAAAATGTATTTGTTTGTGCTTTTTTTGTGAGGCCTATGAACATGTAGGGAAATAAGAATAAGAACAGCTCAGCTGACAGGGCCAGCAGGAAAAAAAATCATTGTTTGAACCCTAAACAGAAATAACATGTTATAAAAATATAATGTATCATTTTCAATGAACCAATATGATTGGTTGCCATGACACTAGAGACTGTACACTAGAAATGTGTTTTGAGCTTAAATTTGGAGCTAAATGTCAAATGAGCGCTAATATTTGCTCAAGACTTCATAAGAGGCTTCTCTCTGATATTAAACAGCCCTGCCGTCTTTTCCAATAAAACATACCCACCGCTCAATTATCTCTGTCCTCCGCTCTTCATTTGATTCCTCTTTTCTCTTTCATCTGATAGATTTGCCTTGGAGCCTCTCTTACCAAAGAAGCAGCACTGCAAATCTCAGGATAAACTGGATCGAGACGAACCTGAGAAAGACAGGAAGGAGAAAAAGAAGGAGAAGAGGAACAGTAAGCACCAGGAGCTGTTTGATAAGGAGCTGAAGGCCGCTGATATTCCCCTGCAGCCCAGTGAGGCGGTCATACTGTCAGAGACCGTGAGTATCTATCCTTAACACACAAACCTTCCCAAGTCCATGCACCAACACACACTTACTGTGCGCATTATTCACAGCCAATCAAGTCACTGAAAGGAAACTACATGACGCATCAAATCACAGGCAATCATCTGATGTTTAAGTTTGGAGAAATGTGATTTATTGTGAGGAGAGATACCTAGTGAGACATCAAGGACAAAATGTCTGCTGTTGCACTTTAAATTAACATGGAATATGAAGAAGAACATATCAAATTTCAAATCATATGTTGCATGAATTAAATGATGTCTATAGTTGGCATTGTGACATTGTTTTCAAGGCAATTAAATGCATTTTTGCTCTGTACTTGGATGCATTTGCATGTTTTGCTTTGAAATTGTTTTGTAGTTCCCCATTATTTTAATTAGTGTAATGTGAACATTTCACAATGGAGAAAATCATAACAATCCTATAAATAGGTTTCATTTTCTTTAAGCAAAATATTTCCTGCAGTGTTGTCATAGTTAACTAAATTTTTTCAAAACTCATTTTTGTTCATTGCAATAAAGCTGAGATAAAATAAAATATAAATATTGTATGAAAAACTTGTCAACTAACAGAAATAAAATAAGCCACAATTACCAAAATTAAATTAAAATGCAATAGAAATGTTTAAAAAAGGTCAAATAAAATAAAACAAATAAAAATGACAAAAAAAGCACATGCATTTACTAAAATGAAAACTGGAAAAATTAAAACCAGCAAATTTAATATATTAATAAATACTATAATAGTATATAAATAATACAGTAACACTTTACAATAAGGTTTAATTTGTTAACAATAGTTAACTAACAATGAACAATACTTTTACAGAGTTTATTCATTTTAGTTCATGTCAATCTTAACAGTTACTAATACATTAAAAAAATCAAAAGTTGGTAATGCACTGTGAACTAACATGAACATGAACATTTTTATTAACTAACTTAACGAAGCTTAATAAATGCTGTTAGATTACATATTGCTCATTGTTAGTTCATGTTAATGTTAACAAATGAGTTACCAATTGTTGTGTTACCAATGATATTAAAATGACAGATTCCCTGAAATTTGATCCAGATATGTTGACAGATCTTGACAGATTTGTTTCGCCCGATCACATCACGCATGTAAACCGAAAGACGTTAATTTGCCTGCTTTTGGTTTGAATCAATCGCTCTTAAAGCAGTCTTTTTCATCTCTTTTTCAGGCTGTGTGTGAAATGACACACGTCTGAATCTGCACTCACAAATCTCTTCAAGCTCTTTGAATATGAACACTAAACTCTACAGCACATGATAAGAATAAATTGACCCGTTCACAGTCCTCTTTGACTTCATGACTAATGTGGCATTGTGACAGAAGCACGTAACCTTGCGCTTCTGCATAAAGACAAACTAGCGCATGTAATTACTCTGCCCTGGACCTTCTGGATAGTTAGTCTTTCATAAATCATCATAATGACCTTGACCCTTTCATAAGGCCGCTGACCTCTGCAATTCAACTGATAAAGAGAGATTTACTGCTTAATTAATCTGTCATGTTGATAACAAGCCCGCCTGGTTATTCTTTTTTCTTTACATCTTTAACAACCCTTATTGTTAATGTCCTCACCTGATGCCAAATAATATTTTCCTGCTAAAAATATTGCTTTTCAATATATTTATATTAATTTCATTGACGATTCTGAACTGTAGTTATCACTGCAGTGTTTATCAAAATCTTTATAATTGTCTAGAATTTTCATCATTTTGCACATTGCAAGTGTTATTTCACTCAAATGAAAGGCATTTTAGTCAAAGAAGAATGCAAAATTAAAAGACTAAATTTAAATAACATTTGTCACAATACAAAAAAAAACGATGATGATGCATTGCAAACGAGCAGGTTTAAACATGTCGGCAAGTTCAGAGTGGCTTATTCTGCTGCCTGTGAAGTTCATTCCACTGATCGTATATTAATGATGGTCATTTACAACTGGAATAATTCATAAGCCTGCTGAAATATGCATTAGATAAACCTGTATGCTCATGTAAATGGACCTGAGCTGTTTGAATTGCTGTTACTTTTTTTCCTTCCTCTGCAACATTTTTTGGCTACATTTTATTTGGTAACACTTTACTTTACAGTGTCCTTGTTACATATGTTACGTGTATAGTAAATTATGCATAATTACATGCAACTAACCCTAAACCTAACTTAATCTTAATACTATTACTCAGTACTTAATATTATACTTAGTAATATTAATTAACTACATGTACTTACTATAGAGTTAGGGTTCGGTTTAGAAATAGTTACTTGTAATTATGCATAATTTAAGTACATGTAGTAACGTGTAACTACGTCACCATAAAATAGTTACCCTTTTTTCACCGTTATCACTGTGTCTATCCACTCAGTGGTATTTTCATGGTCATAGTCAGTGGTGGGTGTAACACATTACATGTAACTTGAGTTATGTAAGCAGATTTTTTCAAGTAACTAGTAAAGTAACACATTACTTTTAAAATTTTAAACAAAATATCAGCGTTACTTTTTCAAATAAGTAACGCGTGTTACTTTGTTTTCCCATTTATTGACAGCTCTCTATATTGTAATGCATATTACTCAGTACTTAAAGATATAATTCCACTGTAACAATGACACTTTAAAATATTGTAATGCATGTAGATTGTAATGCAATGTTGAGAGAAACTGTAAGTGCAGAGGCGTTGTGTGTGAACATGATGGTTATTGTAGTTCTAGACTAAATGTGAGCATGCATTTACTAATCTCACTTGCACAAAAAAAGATTCTGTATTTTTCAAAATGAATAAAATCAATCAAATCCAAAATGAGAATACTACTCTCCAATAATTAAATGTTAAATAAAACAAACATTTCTATGCATTTAATCTCACTTTATTGACCAATGTACTTGCTGCTGACCTTTGATGATTCAGTTGAACCATATGCAAAAATGACTTTTGATTTTTTGTTTTTATTGGTGAAGTAAGTTTTAACATTGTGTTATGTGGATGAGCAGGCACAATGATTCTCACATAAGTTTGAAGCAAAAACTCTAGGCAACAACACCCATTAGTCAAAAGTCTTGTGGACACATATCTATTGTGTGTTTTGATAATTTTAAAATCATTTTTTCTGTTTTTTTAAAAACCACGCATAAACATTATTCTCTCAAAAATACAAGCATGTACATACATGTTCCTCACCTATTATGGTAGCCCAGTTTGTGGGCTTTGCCATTAATGTGTTTATAAGCAACTGAAAAAAGCACATGTCAGAGCATGTCAAAACTTCTAAAGGGCCCAAAAAAAGCTCAGACTCCAGAGGGTTAAACTCTTTTTCTCCTGCATCATATTCTTCTGCAGTCCAGAATGGCAGCACAGCTGAAAGGTTTGTTTGAGCGGTGCCCTCTAATGTACAGGCGTGAATTTGCATTTCCTTAAGCCACAGGCTTATCATTTCAATTTTGGTGTAAAATTCTTTACATTTGCCCAAAATGTATATAAAAAATAAGCAAACAAGCCCAGACCAGGTGAGAAAAAGTAATGCAAAAATAACGTAACGCATTACTTTTCTGAAAAGTAACTAAGTAATGTTACTTTTTAGTTACTTTTTAAGGGAGTAACGCAATATTGTAATGCATTACTTTTAAAAGTAACTTTCCCCAACACTGATCATAGTTTGCGTGGTCGTTTTTTTTAGTACTGATATATGGAAACCCTTAAATAGTGATTCCTAGAAACAGCAGTTCACTCTCTTGTATTTATCTGTCATATTTTCATCTTTTCAGATCAGTCCATTGAGGCCCCAGAGGCCAAAGAGTCAGGTGATCAACTTACTGGGTGAGAAACGACTCTCCGTGTCCCCAGGAGCCCCTGCCAATCCGCCTGCGCCCAGCGTCCCGCCTCCCATCACCCCCCGGGTCAAACTGCAGTTCAGCTTACTGTCTGGATCCAGTATGTCATACATCACACTGATCTGCCATAAGTTTTCGTCTGTAATATGATGAAATTGGACACGTTTTCCTAAAGCAAGCTAGGATAAATATTTGGCGAGGAAGCCCCGCCCACCTGTGGGAGATAAAAAACCCTGGTTATGGTAGTTTAAAGTTACAAAAGATTAGGCTTTTTTGGGAATAAAACACTCCAAAACATTTAAATGTATTTCAAAATCCATACATCTAATCACACATCTGAACACCAGCAGACTTTGTTGCATGTTTTAAATAATAAATAAAAGTGCAATGACCTTGATCTGCTGAAATATAGCAGCACTAGTTTTGGCATCACATATTGTCCTCTGATGTTATTTCATCAACATAAATCATTATTATATATTAGTTGAAATATCTAAAATTGCTGATAACTATCCAAGTCCTTCATTATCATTCAAAAGTTTGCGTTTGGTGAGACTTTTGAATGGTACTGAAATTTTCATATGATTTTTTTTAATAATAGCTGTTAAGAGAAAACCTTTTAAGTTTGCTTCAAGTTCTTTTGGGCTTTATTTAAAGTGGAAAAATCTGTAGCAGTACTTTTCTTTCTATGAATACATTTTTTTTCATCGTTTTCCTCATGGAAATGAATGACTCTGGTAATTGGGATTTCTTTCTCCCACCTTAAAGGGATAGTTCACCCAAAAATGAAAAATCTGTCATCATTACTCATCCTTACTTTGTTCCAAGCCTATATGAGTTTCTTTCTTCTGTTGAACACAAAAGATATTTTAAATATTTTTGGTAACCAGACAGTTGATGTAAATGTACATTTTTTTTTGTGAACTAACCCTTTAAGCCACACCCCCGATATATGACATGTTTGCTGATGTCATATGCTATAGTGTAATGACACACAAACGTAACGTTGTGATGGGAAACGAAGGACTCTGGGAGGCTGCAGAGGTGTTAAATCACTCGCATGAAAGCGTGTCTGATCTAGTCTCCCTCTCGCCGCCTGTGAAGATGTGTAATGGATTCAGGCTTTGCTAGGCGTTTACTCTCCCACGGGTTCTGAATCCTGAGTTTGCACTGCACGTCGTCATCTCTGGAGAATGAGCGCACAGTCCTCCTCAAACAGCAGATTTCACACTTACAATGAGTTTAGTACTTCAAAAAAGTCACAAGTAAAAACCTCTGAATGTCGCTGCATGAAACAAACATCTCCTGCTCTCAAATGCACTTCACTAACTTTACTTTTCTTCATCTTTTTTTTGCAAGTAAACTTCTTTTAGTGAAATATTTTGCTTTAAACTGTGCTTTTTGTACCTTTCTTTAAAGTAAATTCTGATTGATGTAATATTTTGCTAATGCAATGATATTCACACATTTTTAAATGTGCTAAGTGCCCAATTGGAGACACTTTAGATGTTTTTGCAGATAGTTTAGTGCATCATGATGTTGATCTCACTGCACGCTTGTTTTGTTTCTATGCAGATCTAGAGCTGAATGGGACGGGTTATGGAGATAAGGGGGAAACCCCACCCCCACTTCCTGTCAAGAGCAGCATGGGTGACTACGGAAACCTGATGGACAACTCAGACCTGGCAAGTCCGACCACGCCCCCTCCACCACTGCCACATCCACGGGTATAACGCATCATCAACATCAACATATTTATGAAGCCGTTTATTGCTTGATCTTCATTTCCATTATTTTTAGATGTTTATTAGTGGTTAAATACTTACACAGAAGGAGGGATCTGAGGGATATCTAGTTGCAAACACTACTCAAATTTTTTACAGAATATGTACTTTAGTTTCGTCTGTCATTTGTCTGATTTATTTACTGCCATTTTTAAAATGACTATAATTTATGACAGCATAACATATGAAGACTTCAGATGCAAAAGCGGCTAAACGCCATCTCCGTCAAAAATGATATTGAGTGAATGCTCTCCGCACATAGTATACTTTAGTTTCAAATTCACTAAATCCCAGCCTCAGCCCATTTAGAAATACCGGTTCGTTAGCCGAAACCTCTAAACGCCACTTTCCTTTGCCAGCAAAAGCCTCTAAGTTCACAGAACCAATAAGAAGACGTGAATCGAATCATATAATTTCAAGATGAATGACGTATAAGCCGGCTTGTTGAGCTGCAAGTTTTTACCCTGTTTAAAGAGATTTTTAACTAAACAAGATGAAGGGTTATGATGAAATGGATGAGCCTGTGGTAGTTTCATTCTTTGGCAAAAGGAAACATCGTCAGCTTCATAATTCTGCCCATTCTAAGGCTAAAGAAAATCGTTATAGTGGCAATGAATATATAGAATGATGAGGAGCATGTGAACACAACAAGGTTTTGTTGTAACAGTGCTGCTGTAACTCTGACAAAAACGGACATAACCTAGAACAGCTCTATTCCACCCACGACAAAGTAAAACAGACTGTTTTTGCAAAAAAAGCACATATGGACAGCAAAAGACAATCAAATTTGTTAAATACCACTGAATTGACTAAAGTAACATTTTTGAAAATAAGGCATTTCAATAACTGAGTAATAACCTTTTCATTGCCATTAAAGTTGAATTACTGAACCTAAACATAGGAGCCTGGTAAAAATGCTCATTTAAAGGGGCAGTGTGTAGATTTTAGCGGCATCTAGCGGTGAGGTTGTGAATTGCAATCGCCCACCACTCACCCCTCCCTTTCGAAGCACATAGAGAAGCTACGGTGGCCGGCACAGGACAAAGATGTCGTCGTTGGAGACAGCAGAGAGTAGCTAGCGCTCTGTAGAGAAGTTTTCACCGTTGAGGGCTTACATAATGAACCATTATATTTTTATTACCTTAGAATGAGCCATTCGGAAAACAAACCAAAACAAGTATAAAGTAATATATGAACGGCGTTAGAGGTGTGGTTCATGCGTGTCTGTGGCTGCAGTGTCAGTGTGCCACACAGTGCTCATGGGTATGTTCTCATCACTCTACACCAAGGGTGCCCAACCAGTCGATCATGAGAGTAAATTGCACTCTGGTTTGCCCACGTCCTCAAATACAGAAAATATTCAACTTTATAGACAGTATTTCTTGAGTAAAGAAAACGCTGTACTTATTTAAAAAAAACAGTTCTTTATTTACCCTTACAAGATTGCGCTGCGCTGTGTGTGTGCCAGAGGGGCGGAGCTACAAGGAGCTATGAGCTGTGAGGATTTGCTTGACAGTCCAATGGAGTAATGATATTTAAAGGAACACGCCGACTTTTTGGGACTTTAGCTTATTCACCGTATCCTGCTTAATATCATTGCGCCGCTGCACCCATGGTACGGCAGCAAAGTTCCTGGATTATTACACAGGAATGAGAGTATAGTTCCTAGCCATATCGGTCTAGAAAATCGCAACTTTTAATTTTCCGTCGGTCTTAGTACACGATGTAACTATACACATCACAACATGTAAATAGGAAAATGTTGGCGTTATTTTGTCACTTATTGAGCAGTAGGCTAGATGGAGCCGTTTACCTCCAGTCTTTGTGCTAAGCTAGGCTAGCGGTGGGTGCGTCAGACAGAGTTATGGCACGCACAGAGATAAAAATGGTATGTATGGCCTTATCTAACTCTGGGGGATACGGTGAATAAGCTACAGTCCCAAAAAGTCGGCGTGTTCCTTTAACACAAGCTCTTTTAATGCTTTTCATTGGTTAAATATTTGTAAAATCCACTGACAGACGTAAAGGGTGACCAATAGCATTGCTTTATGAAAAAAAATGGTAACACTTAAGTCACTTATAAGTTATTAGTTAATGACGAACTAATCATTTACAAAACATGACTGTACATTCATAAATAAGTAATATGCTAACATTTTAACATATTTTGTTAATTCAGTTATAAGTCATTTGAAAACAAAGAAATTACTTTTCTTAAAAATACTGTTTTAGCATCCTACATGTTTGACCAGCTTACACAGACCAGCTCACAACTTAAAGATAAAACAATAAATTACTGATCATTTGCTAATGGTTTGTTCATTATTTGTTGAAGATTAACCATTGTTTATTGAGATGATACTAAAACAATTGTGACATAAATACTTAAATGATTTATAAGTGATAAATAATGTATCAACTAATAATACATTATTGCAACTTATCTGGTTTGATTTATTTCATGATTTCAATTTTTTTGATAACTTACAGCACATCTGTAAATCGTTAGCATACAACTTATGAATAAGTTACAAAAGTTTAGTCATGTTTTGTAAATAATTAATTCATCATTAATTAATCATTTATAAATTACTTATAACTGAATTAACATTTATAAATTGTTAGCATATTACTTATTAATAATTTATGAATGTATAGTAAATGATATATGTTTTGTAAATGATTACTTGATCATTAACTAATTACTTATAACTGAACGTTATTGACAGCGACAGAATTAGGGGCTGAATTCGAAATCGCATATTAGCATACTATTCATACTATTTCATAAATGTATGGCAGCAGTAGCAAGGGTAGTATGCTAGTACGCTAATCTGAACTCAGCCAGGGTAGATCTCAGCACACTGACAAATTTAAAAGTAGATCTTTGTTCAAAAAAGGTTGGGCACCCCTGCTCTACACCAAACGTCATGATTTACAGAGAGCAGATGTTACAGTGTCCACACGTGACTGTCTGATTTAAGAGTGGCAGCAGTCAGATGTGTGTGGTTGACCAGAGCGACTCGAGGTGCTCTTGATTACCTGCTGCGGTCAGCGCTCCTCGCTGAGTCTCTCTCTCTGCTGGGTTTTTACTTCTAAATCCGACACCGTTTAATTAACCCAGATCCTGAGCTTCTCTGCAGCTGCTGGAAGTTCTGGGAAATGACTGTTAAAGGCTGAAACCGCTTGAAGTTCTGTACTGTATGACTGCAGTCTGAAACAGTACTCTTTTATAAGTTTGGGTTCGGTAAGATTTCTTAACTCTTTCCCCGCCATTGACAGAATTTCCGGCTTTCTGTGTTTTCACTGTAATTACACATCTTCTAGTACAGAATCTCCCGATCAAAACACATGCGAAGAAGAAGCAGAAACAAGCAATCTCGTATGTAATCATATGCATATGTAAAATAACACAATCATCAACATTAAACGGCATCTAAATCAAAACTGCCTAATGTTACTGAGTGAAATGACGCCGCAGGACGAGCTCTGGGACTGTGAGGCTTTGAGGTGTTGATGGACTCCATCTACTCCATCTGTGTTTTCATCCTTCTGAATCCCATCTGGACGTAGTCTTTGACAAAAACACGATTTCTCTTTTTGCTCACAATGTTGCTTTTTTTATGAAGCTTACCCACATTCAAGTGCTGATAAAAAATAATGCATGAATCTAGAATAAAACAGGGATTTTTGTTTAAAAGCAGAGGGTTCTTTCTTTTGATATATTGTCAGATATTCATACAACAAAATATTCTGGGGGCCATGAAAATTTTGTGAAAATGATGATTAATGCTGGCGGTGGCTGGCAAAAATAAAAAAATAAAAAACGTTGGCAGAGAAAGAGTTGACGCTTGTTTTTGAAAGAAGTCAAGAAACATTTATGATTATTATCAATGTTGAAAACGGCTTCATATTTTTGTGGAAACCGTGATGCTTTTTTTGGGATTCTTTGATAAATAGAAAGTTCAAATGAACAGCATTTATTTGGACTTTATTTGAAATATTATGTAACATTATAAAAGTCTTTACTGTCACTTTTGATCAATTTAATGCATCTTTGCTGAATAAAAGATAAAAAAAATCTTATTGACCTCAAACTTTTGACTTTGAACAGTGACTGATATAATGAAATTTTACATTTGTTTTTAAAACTCTACTTCTCTTCTGTTCATTGTTCCAGCACCTTCCGCCCCCCTTACCCAGCAAGACCCCTCCACCCCCCCCTCCAAAGACCACGCGAAAGCAGACCTCCATCGACTCGGGAATCGTCCAGTAAGCGAGAAGACGGTGTCGTCAAACAGAAACATCCACATCGGCCCTCTTCTAACGATTTTACGTCTACATCCCTGACAGAACGGCATGATGAATACCTCACCTCAGCCCCTCTCATAACGGCTGATTATTGTGTGTCCACTGCCGGGTCAGCGCTCGAAGCCTCCACCCGACTGACAATACCAACTGAGATTTCAAATCACTCCAGGCGTCAGAAAAGCAGCTGACGCCCACCCAGACAACAGCAAATATAGATGCAGTGTAACTGGAGTCAGGCAATTCTGGGGGATTTTTGGCAGATGGTGCATGTTTAACTAAAACTAAAGATGAATTATGTTTTTTCTCTCTTTAGGCAGGAAGTCGGGAAGACGCTTTTTATGCACATTATTATTGAGACACATGACCAGTCCATAATCAAAGTTTCCTCTTTCTCTCATTTTTACATGATATTTTTATCCTCAATATATACACATTTATGTACAGAGGTTTTGTATATATGATTTTATTTTATTGCTTTTTTTGAAAGTAAAATTTATGTTGTTTTTTTTTATATGCAGTTTATAAAAAAATTGGCATTTTTATCCAAAAAGGGTTGATTTTCTAATGAGAGGGACAGTAAAGGTATTCTTACACATATCTTTTATTGATTTTCTTTTGTTGTGGTTGTTCTTTCTCATTTGGAGTGAAAACAACTAAAAGTCATTGTACCAATCAATCATAAACCACAGAAAAGCAACAGTGTGCATATCGATAACATTGACTGCTCCAAATCCACTACTGACTTCTGAATAAACTCAATTTATGTATTTGTAAAGTGGCTCTTGTTTGATTTAATGCTAATCCAGTGCAATATAATAGAAACCCTATAGAAAATAAAGTAACATTTAATTTTTATTTTATTATTTTATAAACCACATAAAAGCAGCAGTGCATTTTATTTTATTATTTAATTGTATTTTATTTTTCAGAAAATTTGTGTGTATGTGTATATATATATATATATATAATTTCAAATTGGTTTCTTGAACATGACAATGAGTTCACTGTACTAAAATGGCCCCCACAGTCACCAGATCTCAACCCAATAGAGCATCTTTGGGATGTGGTGGAACGGGAGCTTCGTGCCCTGGATGTGCATCCCACAAATCTCCATCAACTGCAAGATGCTATCCTATCAAAAAAAAAAAAAAAAAAAAAAAATATATATATATATATATATATATATATATATATATATACACTCACCTAAAGGATTATTAGGAACACCATACTAATACTGTGTTTGACCCCCTTTCGCCTTCAGAACTGCCTTAATTCTACGTGGCATTGATTCAACAAGGTGCTGAAAGCATTCTTTAGAAATGTTGGCCCATATTGATAGGATAGCATCTTGCAGTTGATGGAGATTTGTGGGATGCACATCCAGGGCACGAAGCTCCCGTTCCACCACATCCCAAAGATGCTCTATTGGGTTGAGATCTGGTGACTGTGGGGGCCATTTTAGTACAGTGAAGTCATTGTCATGTTCAAGAAACCAATTTGAAATGATTCGAGCTTTGTGACATGGTGCATTATCCTGCTGGAAGTAGCCATCAGAGGATGGGTACATGGTGGTCATAAAGGGATGGACATGGTCAGAAACAATGCTCAGGTAGGCCGTGGCATTTAAACGATGCCCAATTGGTACTAAGGGGCCTAAAGTGTGCCAAGAAAACATCCCCCACACCATTACACCACCACCACCACCAGCCTGCACAGTGGTAACAAGGCATGATGGATCCATGTTCTCATTCTGTTTACGCCAAATTCTGACTCTACCATCTGAATGTCTCAACAGAAATCGAGACTCATCAGACCAGGCAACATTTTTCCAGTCTTCAACTGTCCAATTTTGGTGAGCTCGTGCAAATTGTAGCCTCTTTTTCCTATTTGTAGTGGAGATGAGTGGTACCCGGTGGGGTCTTCTGCTGTTGTAGCCCATCCGCCTCAAGGTTGTGCGTGTTGTGGCTTCACAAATGCTTTGCTGCATACCTCGGTTGTAACGAGTGGTTATTTCAGTCAAAGTTGCTCTTCTATCAGCTTGAATCAGTCGGCCCATTCTCCTCTGACCTCTAGCATCAACAAGGCATTTTCGCCCACAGGACTGCCGCATACTGGATGTTTTTCCCTTTTCACACCATTCTTTGTAAACTCTAGAAATGGTTGTGAGTGAAAATCCCAGTAACTGAGCAGATTGTGAAATACTCAGACCGGCCCGTCTGGCACCAACAACCATGCCACGCTCAAAATTGCTTAAATCACCTTTCTTTCCCATTCTGACATTCAGTTTGGAGTTCAGGAGATTGTCCTGACCATGACCACACCCCTAAATGCATTGAAGCAACTGCCATGTGATTGGTTGATTAGATAATTGCATTAATGAGAAATTGAACAGGTGTTCCTAATAATCCTTTAGGTGAGTGTGTGTATATATATATATATATATATGTGTGTGTGTATATATATATATATATATATATGTGTGTGTATATATATATATATATATATATGTGTGTGTATATATATATATATATATATATATATGTGTGTATATATATCCAGTGTGAAACAAGTCAACGCTCTGGAAAGTGAGGTAAGTTGAGTCTGAGTTCATTGCAGTTTGTGTTTTTTAACTCAAAAGTTCATCGTTCAAGACCTTGAAACCTGAAAAGCTGCGCTTAGATTTCTATTTAGCTTTTCAGTATATGACGTGTGGAAATGAATCTCAATGGCATGTTTGCATCATTAAGACTGTCAGCTTTCACTTTACTGAAATATTCTGAAAATAGCAAAGCATTGCATTGACTCATACATGCATAATCAATGCAGCATCTTTCATGCACTGAGAGAGCAAATATGATGGAGGACGCGTTTTGTATGTTTAATGTCACTGTTGCACATCCATTCAGAACGACTGCGCTAGTCTAATTGATTGGTCTTAAACATGGAAATTGAAACATCTAAAAACAGAAAATGGTGCAAATCGCATTGGGTTGGGTTCAGTGTTTGGTGTTTGTTACATGGGTCATCCCTGTCCTGAATAATATCTTGTACTCTGCAATAAATACAGTGGGGCTTGAAAGTTTGTGAACCCCTGAATAATTTTAACAAAATAAGAGGGATCATACAAAATGCATGTTATCTTTTATTTAGTGCTGTCCTGGATAAGATATTTGACAAAAAAGACGTTTACCTATAGTCCACAAGACAAAATAATAGCTGAATTTATAAAAATGCAGTTCAACTGCTCAGGACAAACAAGAGACTCAGGAACAACCATCACAAAACACACACAGCCGTGGATCATCCAGGGAACGACGCATAGTGTTAAAAATCAGTGGTTTATAAACTTTTGAACGGGGACATTTTTATAAATTCAGCTTTTATTTTGTCTTGTGGACTATATAGGTAAACATATAAAATATCTTTTTCAGGACAGCACTAAATAAAAAATGACATGCATTTTGTATGATCCCTCTTATTTTGTAAAAATCATTCACATTTTCACAGATTCTGCTTTCAAGCACCACTGTGTGTTTTTAATTTTACGGTCATATTTCTGTAAAAGATGTACAGAACTGGCCAAAAGTGAAGTCTGGCCTAGGAAAATTGATCCTTTATTCACACATTATAAAAAAAATTGTCTTTTTCGAGCATTATATATTTGGTCTAGTGTGTAATATAGTTTGTGAATGTAAAAGCTCTGCAAAGTTTTAAAGATCAAAGTGCACGACAAATAAAGTTATTGTCTCCTAAAAAAAAAATTGATTCTGAGCTGCTGAAACGAGTTGTTGGTAATTCCAGGCTCACTTCCTGTAACAATGTAACACATTTGCATAATGCCAGCCTGTGGTCTTCATTGGCTGCCCGCAAACACTGCAGTTGTAGCTGAAGAGTTTGGTTTGTGCTGTCAACATGTCAAGAAGATTTTTAAAAGGATGAGGACTCGCACTGGAATTGATATAGAAAACTGTTCTATATCAATTTGTTCTATAGTTTGTATCACTGTGCATCAAGTGCTGAAGAAGATCCGGAGCTGAAATTCAGATATGGTAATAGGCATTTAGTTTCAAACACATTCCCATCTGACCAATCAGAGCAGAGGAAGCTCTCAGAGACTGAATCTTCAAACAAAACCATTTTCAGTGCTGGAGGTAAAATGAGAAATGAGGTGATGCTACAGTGTATATTATGAGAAAATTAAAGTGTTTTTTGACCCCTGGATGCATGTAAACCTGTTGTAGGACACCTACAGAACAAAATGATGAACCTTTAAAATAGCATAATATGGGCACTTTAAAGATTTTGTAAGCATATTGCGTAGTTGTACTGGGGTCAGTTGTTTCATTTGTGAAAACTAAATTATGCAGACATAATTTTTGGCCAGACTGCCATACAAAGACATTATGTATGCATGCAAAAACAAGAGAGAACCAACAAAATAATAACTACAGATTATGTTGTAGTCAATGTATGTTTTTTCCTGTGAGCTTTTAATTTTTCTATGCATTTTAATGTACTTTATTTTTTTGCATAGTAAAATCAAATGTTTAGCTACAGTTTGTCTTTTTGGCGATTTTGTCAGATAAATATATTAACCATGTTAATATACAGTACTGTGCAAAAGTCTTAAGCACGTTGGTATTTTCACACGAAAAATGTTTTTAAGCCAGTTATTTATATCTTTTACTGTAGTGTGTCAGTTTACATGTCCAAACATTCATTTTGCAATTAATTGTAATAATCCAGTGATTTTTTTTGTTTTGTTTTTTATGCACAAGATGTCTGATAGCAGCCAGTATGATCTGATCTCACCATCATCGAGTCTGTCTGTGATACAACTGAGACAGACTAAATCCAGAAAAACTAAGGCAACCGCAGGTAGGTTTCCTCAAGTGTCTGGGAGACGTTGCCTTAGTTCTTCTGGATTTAGTCTGTCTCAGTTTTATCTGTTTCTTCATGTAATCACAGACAGACTCGATGATGGTGAGATCAGATCAGACCGGCTGCTGTCAGACTTCTTGTGCATTAAAAAAAAAAAATAATAATCTCACTGGATTATTACAATTAATTGCAAAATGAATGTTTGGAAATGTAAACTGATATTTCCTACGGACACACTACAGTAAAAGATATAAATAACTGGCTTAAAAACATTTTTCGTGTGAAAATACCAACGTGCCTAAGACTTTTGCACAGTACTGTGTATATATATATATATATAACTTGGTAACACTTTATTTTAGGGTCCAAATCTCACTATGAGTTGCTTATTAGTATGCATATTACTGGTATATTGGCTGTTTATTAGTACTTATAAAGCACATATTAATGGCTTTTTCTACATGACCATATTCTACATCCCTTAATCCTAAACAATACCTTAATTTAAACACTACAAAAACGACCTTACTAACTATAAATAATCAGTAAATTAGGAGTTTGAGGCAAAAGTTAATAGTGAATATGTTTTCCCCATACTAAAGTAGGCTACTACTGTATTTCTTGGTATTTTTAACCATCTTTAAAAATATTGATATCACACTGATTAGTGTAATTTGATCAAGCAGGATAGAATGAGACAGAATAATGAATTTCAATGTCGTGTGTGTTTATGTAAATGTGTGTTTCAGGTGCAGCTGGGTCACCGGGACTGAAGAACGTGTGAAATTAGTGAGAACGAGATAGAGTCGCAGAAACGTCCCGCAGCGTCATTATTAATACCCGACTGAGCCAGTTTCCCACAGTACACTATCAACATCTGACCTGATTAATCCAGCTGAAGATTCCCTATGAAAGGAAAGGTCATATTCAGCCATTTCATGATCAAATTCAATCAGTCTCCCGGCTGAGCTTCAGATTAGTAGGCCTACCTTCGTTTTTTTCTTTCTTCCAAAGACATTTTCTCTTTTAGTTAGTATCACTTTAGTCACACTGCTGTCAGAAATGAAATAAACACAAAGTTATGTTTTATGCTTCATTGAGCAGTTGAGCAGCGTTCATTTAGCAGAATGTTTTCCATGAGACAAATGACTTTGTTGTTTATTAGAGGATGCTGGGAAAATATCCTCCTGGACTGTCAGATGTTTTTTCTTCATGTTAATTACAGTCAGACGTATTGAGGCTTAATATAAAAGTGGCAGCAAATTAAATCTAACTTTCTATTTAAACCAGAGGACGCTCTTTAATGTGACGTGACGTCACTGTATGTGCGTGGCAGCGCGATCACCTCTTCCTAAAGAATAAACATAAATCAACCACGGAAAGACGTCAATAAAACAGCTTGTAAACAGTGTCACGTAGCATTACATTTACCTCAGAAGACATTCAGTGTCCACAGCTGTTAGTTCACTAGAGAGATTAACTCTTTCGCTAAATATATGCACTATATTAGCCTATATATATTAATTATATTCTACTGAACCTGTTAGTGATGTCTTGATTATTTAATGTATGTTTAAATAAATCTGTCATGAAAACGACAACCACTGTGTATAAATGATTATATTTCAACAGCGAATTGGAGTAAAAACATAATTTTCATAATTAGATTTAGAAGTTAATGCAAAAAGCAATTTTATATTTAGTTTTCTCTCCCCTGCTGTACCGAACCGAGGTACGTACCGAACCGTCAGTTTTGTGTACTGTTACACCTCTAGCATTTGGTCAAATTAAGTTGGACCAACTCAAATACATTTCATTGCATTAATTAGTTTTTAATGAGTTGAGGCTACACACATTTATTGGATGGAGATCCTGCCCTCAATTAAATTGAGTTTGTCCAATGATTTTTTTTTTTTGAGTGAGGGTATAAAATCAACTCTTTCTAGATCCTTCAGGCTCAAATGTGACCGAATCTTATTTTTCAGTCACCCTCAGAAATCTTTTGCGCCTCATTTTAAGTGTGTTGTGTGGCATATCACAGGTGATGAAACGCACACCTCGCTGGAAAAGATGATTACATTTGCTTAAGCAATTTACAAGGCCAGGAGTGAAATGAACGGGGAGAACAAACCCAGTGTCATTTATGTGCTGAAATAACATCTCTGGTCAGGAAATCAATAACAGGACGTAAGTCAGTGTGAAATGATGTCCTGCCACGGCAGATTGAGTATGTATTGCCTTCACTTTTGATTGACAATAAACAATAATTGTAATGCAAAAG
This sequence comes from Rhinogobio ventralis, assembly GCA_039654625.1. Lineage (NCBI taxonomy): Eukaryota > Metazoa > Chordata > Actinopteri > Cypriniformes > Gobionidae > Rhinogobio > Rhinogobio ventralis. Next base: position 32,884,529 of record CM077212.1, on the reverse strand, counting down.
CAAAGCTGCTCGCTAACAGTCACAGACGGCGGCCTGTATAAACGCCTTGTTACCGGCAGATGTTTCGATTCTCTTTTATTGAAATACTTTTGCTGCTTTCTATGAATCACTTTGTGCTGTTCTGATTTTAATATAACTGATATATATATTCATGCAGGAGGGGCCGAAGGCTAAATTGAATCCATATTTCAGTGTGATTGTGTTTGGTCTCGGTGGTGTGGTCTATCACACCCGCCTCTGATTGGAGGGGAACCTCCATTGAACCTAATCTGCAGCTTTCTCATAAACACTACCGTGACTGTCTGAACAAATCCAGAAACGTGTGTGTCACTTATGTAAATCTGGGTTGAATTCAGGTAAACTAGCCTGCTTTTTGCCATCCATCTCAATGACAAAAAACAACCCACACTCTAAAAAAAAAACACTGGGTCAAAAACAACCCAAGGGCTGGGCAAATATTAGTCTCAGCCTCAGACGTCACGCCCACGGACCGTTGGCTGAACGTCTGATGCATATGGCACACTTTTCTGGAAACACTTCAAGAGTTTCGAAGTCGTGTGTGTTGCGTTCTTTAACGGTTCGCCTGGAAAGAAATGCCGTGACGCCAAACTCCCTCTTGGAAGAAGAACGCCGTCGTGTTTATAACTGTGACAATGACCGCGTAACAGGATCAACTAAACACTGGATTTTCAAGTAGACTTGCACAACGCCCACCTGGAGGGCAAAACAAGGCTTTCCTCCATTGCCTGCCAGTCAATTTTAGTCAGTTTTAATGTAATAAGACAGTGATATTACAAGAACAAATTCAATATACACATTATTGATGTCGTGCATTTTGTACAGGCAAGCAAATGAAAACAGAATGTTAATGCAACACAAGGTTTCTCGTGAAGTGTTTTCCCATCGAAGACCATTATAAAGAATTATATAAAGAAGTTGCATTCATATTCGCTCGTCTACTTGCCTGTATGGTTTGGTTATGATGTCCAAAATATATCATTTTAGTTTTGGTGAGTAAACATAGACAAACCTTAAGTGTTTTGGTGAACAATTTTTAACAGTGGATATAACTGCATGGTTTAGGTGCAAAAAAGACTAGAATTTGAGTTTGTTTGCAGTAATATTTCTTCTGTTTTCTAGCTGTACTTTGTGTCATTTTGGATAAATATTGTTTATGGTTTTATTAATATTTTGAATTGAGCACCTTTTCTGCTGTTCAGTGCTGAATTATGAACGTGTGACTGTGGATTTTACTTTGTCTTTCCGGTATCGATCTCCTCGCAGTGTTTTATTGCGGGTCCCACTTACATACAGCAGCAGATCTTTGAGAGAAATGAAGAGACTCCAGTGTTTTCACTGCGGATCTCACTGTCTCAGCAGGAGGACAGAGTCCTTGGAGAGCCGAGGCCTGTTTGTGTCTCATCTGTCTATTCTCTCATTTCCAGTGAAAACTCAGCTTAAGACCGAGGTTTGGAGAGCCTGAAGATCCCAGGTTTCAGAGATACCGACCGAAACACTCCCACACAATTGTTTGTGGAATTTATCCTGAAAAATACATTTTATTGTCTGTTTTATTGTGCCAAATCCTAGTGAGCAAGCCATACTAAATACTTCCTTCACACATAATGTGTTTTTGCTGTTAAAAAAGAGAGACGCAGGTCAGTAGAATGAAAAAAGCTCAAGGTCTAGAGACGCGTGTTTTGAATGCTGTGAGAGTGCAACTGTTTAAGATGTCTGTCTAGTGCATGTTTACAGTCAAAAAACAATGGAAAGTAACGTGGAATGAACAGCCCCTTAGGTGACATCTTGAATGTTACCTCATAAATGAGTGATTTGCAATGCTTAATTGGCAGTGCAAACATTGGCATCAGTGCAGGTGAAGAAATGGGAATGAGCATGATTAAGATGCCTACATTGATGACTTAAATAGGCAGCTCACTGGGTTAGGAACAGAGCAATAATGTTAAGTGTTATAGACTGCTTTATTTATAGTGTGATTTCATTCTCAGGGTTATTAATGCTGTTTTTATTTTTGGGGCATTTAAAGAGATGGTGTTTATTTAGCAAAATGTTCTTTTGCAGTGATTAATAGCTTAAAGCACACCCTCATCCCACAAAATTCAAGAACAAACTTAATGTTTAATCAATATATGCAGTAAATATTTCTTTTCTGGGTGCGGAGGAGCAGAACTTCATGCTCTTGTATTTAAAGGTAGTTTATTAAACACACACACTTCTCACATTCACCTCCAGAAAGGCTTCCGTCCGAGGCTCAGACGTCTACAGAACTTTGAGTTTATGGATCCATCTGAGAGCATTTTATTGTGTGTCTGGAGGCCACACTGGGAGAAAAAAAAACAAGTAAAATTTACTTAATTTTAAAATACTTAAAAGTTTTTGCAAATTTCACATGTGGTATTAAGTAAACTCTACTTAACTAAATTAAGTAAAATTAACAAAGAAAATAAGTAACTGTAACTTTGCCAGTAAAAGTTTGAGTGATTTCTACTTAGAATTTACTTTACAATACTTTTTACTCAAACAATATAATGCTTTTAAAGTGTATGCTTTACTTAGAAACATCTGGGTAAATAATACAATAGATATTGTGTAGACACCATATCTACATAAGTAACGCGGCACCTGAGCACAGAGACCTCAATGCTTGGTACACAACACACAATGACGGTAATATTAGATGAATCGTTTTTGAGTATGAATGTGTCATTTTGAGTAGAAAGTGAACTCCATATGTCACAACATGGCAAGTTACTAAACCTAACAACAAAAGCAATAATAAAACAGTGTAAATACAGCTGGCAAACAGCAAAAAATCTGCCATATTAATATTCAAGCCCTAGTGCATGATGGGATCACCAGTATTAGAAAAGTTGAGTAGATTTTACTTAAATTTATAACGTTGATATTTACGCTTTCATTTCTACAAGTTTGAATTCAATACTAATAGAGACTTTACTTTGTTTTTTGAATTCTTGCCTGAACTACCGTTTTCATGTAGAAATGACGTGTTTTTTCTGTAGTATTTACTTCACCACAGAATCATTTTTCGAAGGACATTAGCCGTCTGGAAACCTTTACACGTCTGTTCTGATGTCTGGCTTCTGTTGTAGCTGTAGGTTCATTATCTTCTCTTTAAAGTTCGCAATGATCTTTATTTTTACATGCAAGAGTAATGAAAGTGCATGGTGATTCCTGAATATCAAGCTAATCTCAGTTGCAATTCCGCTTGGTTTGAATTTTAATTCACTTTTATATTTTCATTTTCATTTTAGTTTGTTTTAGTAAGTTTGTAATGTGCTTTTCTCATTAGGGCCCGAGCACCGATGGTGTGAGGTTGCTCAGTCTATTATTATTCTTCTCCGAAATGAATCGCATTTTTGAGGGACTAAACATGCTCGAAAACTCATGAAATGTCTCGATAGCGCCACCTACATAATTTCAATTAAGCGCTGTTTGCGCTACGTTTCATGTACAAGTATGAAATTCATAACAACCTACAAAAAAGTCAAAAAACCCAACAGGAAGTGAGATATTTAGAATTTTCTCTGCAAAAATTTTGCAGTTTTTGCCATTTCCAGACATTGTACTTTACCAAACTCTAATCTGAAGGCCTTTGTGACGTTAAATAGTGAAGATCTTGAGTGTTCGCTGAAGGGCGTGTCTGTGGCGGTCTGACAAAGTTCGATGTTTCGCCATGAAACAGGAAGTTGTTGTAACTCGGGCATGCAATGTCCAATCTGCCTCAAACTTCACATGTTTGATAAGTTGCCTGGCATGAAGACATCTACATGCCGAAATTTAGTTATAGTCATAGCGCCACCAGCTGGTTGCAGGAAGTGTGGCAAATACAATTGACTGAAGTATTTTTATATACTTAAAATGCACATTGCCCACCGTGCTCTGTTTTCCTAAAGCCACCGGGTGGCGGTGGCATGGGTGCGAGGGCCCTTTCATCGCTGCTTGCAGCTTTAATTTGTATTCGTTTTTTTCAAAACAATTTAGGCTGGTTTAAGCAAAGTTTTTCAACAGTTAATACATAAAATATCATCACATTTTCCTGTCAGTGCTGTTCTAATGAAGATCCACTGTCAGTTTACCCACATACATTGGCAAAAGAAAAGCATTTTTATAAGCTTTACGTACTCTTTCACACAACTTCATCACACTTTAGTTTCTCTTACAAATTTCAATTATGCTGTTAATTCTGTGAAAACGTTGTACATGTGGGAACTGAATCGTTTTGCTGCGTTATAGAGTCATCCAATTTCCATCACAAACCAGGTGTATGTTTCAGATGGATTTTATGTAAATGTGGTGTCCCATCGGGCAAACCTGTCAGTGAGACAAATATACGGAAGAAAATCGTCCTTGTCCTATTGATCCAGGCTCATATAATCAGTAATCTATGGTCACACTCGAACACATCGATCAGGGGACTCAGTGAACAAACACAACCAGGTGATCAATCTCTTTTTACCGGCTCTTGGGTTTCTGTATCATGTAACATTAGTCAATTGCTTTAGCTTTCTTGTGTTGATGCATTTATTTCCTATTGAAACGGAAATTAATAGTTGAATTCAGCAACGATGCATTAAATTGGTCAAAGTGGCAGTAGAGATTTAATAATGTTATAAAAGATTTCTGTTTCAAATAAATGCTGCTCTTTTGATTTTTCTTTTCACCAAAACAAAATATATATTAAGCAGTTTTTTTCCAACATTGATCATCATAAATGTTTCTTGAGCATCAAATCATCATATCAGAATGATTTCTGAAGGATCATGTGACACTGAAGACTGGAGTAATGATGCTGAAAATTCAGCTTTGATCACAGGAATAAATTACAATTTACTATATATTCACATAAAAAACAGCTTTTTTACATTGTAATAAGTTTTCACAATTTTAGAAGACTTATAATCAAACATTTTGTCCATTTTCAGAAAAGAGGAAAAACTACATTTTAAATGTGTATGTCTGTAGGGGAAAAGAGAGAAATGTTACAGACACGTGGACTAAAAGCCACAAAATGTAGATTTAATGACGTCTTTAACGTCACTTAAACAATGTAAGCCTGTCTTTCTGTTGAAGTGGTGTTTAGCCATAATAAGCTGTAAAGTGGACCAGACTTTATGGTGATAGTCAAAAGTATTTTTTTCTGCGAGTCTAAAGCAATTAGAGAGGTTGGAGAGCTCGTGTTAGACCTGTCAAATGTTAACTGCTTGAAAAGACTTTGTTCATGTTTTGTTCTCTTGTCTTTCCACTCGTTCTTTCTCAGCCCATTTTAGCATGCACAGACATACTTGACCAGAACCAAAGAGTTTCTGTAACTCACAGGCCAACACATTCTCACACCCAACTCATCACATATTGAGGCTTGGTCAGGACCCTTTGGCGTCACTTTTTAATGCACAGGGTACCCTTTTAGCATAATTTTCTGACGCACAGGCAGGGTACTCCATTGATCTCAATGAGAAACCTTTGGCGTCATACAAAGATGCGTTGGCCATGGGAATGTTATCGTCATGATGAAATTATATATTGGGTTATGATTTTGCCATTATGACATGTTGGAGTGTGATTCTCAATTTAATCAGCCAGCATAATTTTATTAACTTTTTTTTTTTTTTTTTTTCGCTATTTAGACACGTTTGAACACGTAACCCAACCCCATCCCTAAACCTACCCATTTGTGTATTATATGATATATAACAGGCATATACGACTGCAGCCACAATTTATTCAGAAAGTAAAACTATTCCAAGTGTTCCGAGCCCAAACGATTGATTTGTGTGAAGAAAATCCCCTCATCATGCACACTTAAAAAAATTGCTGCCCGAAGAAACAATACGTCTGCTTTGATAATGAAATTGCATTGGCTGTCGTATGTCTCGTGACCAATTGCGTCATTACGTCAGCTTTGAGTGTAAAATGTCATTGGCTCTCGTGTGTCTCGTGACCGATTGCGTCATGCTAGAGTCGGGTGTATCTTTTGAATGAGATATGACTGAGTGTGTGCATGCGTTCACGGAGCGGCGGGATCATCATTTCAGCAAATTGCTGGGGTTAGTTGCTCCAAAATATAAAAGAACCATTACATTTTTATAATGTCTACTTTTACAAATGCAAAGAATTAAATGCGTCTTGATCTGACGCATTGGGCAAACAACTGAAATCAATTAGCTCGTCGAAAAATGACACTAAAGGGGTACCCTGTGCGTTAAAAAGTGACCAAGTGTCAATATGTGATTAGTTGGGTGTGAGAACATGCACAGGCAAATTGATATGCTGTTCATATCACTCCTTATGTGATCCACACAGCAGACACTTCACAACTGATTCCAACAGAGACAAGTTGCTAATAAGTATTAAAATGCACAGTAGACAAATATAGGGTAAAATAGTCTATCGTTAATTAAACTATTTTTTAAAGTAACTAATTGAGTATTTAGCAATAGCAGTTTTTTTTCACTGAGCTAGTTGCAAAACATTCTGGGATTGTTTTCTCTGCCGTAGAGTTTGGCCAAAAGTAGGCATCTTATAAGGCAGCACGATGATGTCACCTACCTTTTGGAATCCGGAAGTCGTGACGTAAGGATCCGAAACACTGTTTCCGGGTCCGAGCCTCTACCATCTCATCAGCTGTTTATGAGCACGGTTTATTTCTATTACACCTTTAACCTAAGCTATTACATATTTAGGGTGTACACTACAGTCTCTGTGCTCATACACCAATATTTTAATGATTCATAAAAGATGAATCACTGTCTGACCACCTGAGATTTTAGTATGGAGATAAAGGATAGGATCAGGATTTTCGGTAGTATTACATCACATCGTGAATGTATATTAACACCATTTGTTGTTTGTTTTGGCATCTGATATGGCGTTTGGAGCCAGAAGCGGTGACGTGTGACATCAGACTTGACTAACGTATAATTTGTGCCGGTGTGATGACAAATTGGGTCCTCCTCGAAATCGGGTCTCTGTTACGACCTCAAACGATCCCATTGGCTCAAATTACTTTTAATAGGTACTCTCTTTAGTGCCTGATTAAAATTCCTTCAAAAACATGTTATGATAAATGCTGTTTGAACTATGTTATAATGACCATTAATCAGGGCTGTAACCACCATAGGTATTGAGGGGGACAAGTGTCCCCCCCTCCCCCCCATTATTTAATATTTGATGCTGCTCTCCATTACGCACCACTCTGTTAGGATAGCAGACAGTTAAAACATTTTTTTTTTTTTTAAGCTGGTCTGCCTCAGTTGTCTAACAGCGCTCATCAGTTAAAAATGGTGGCCAATCAGATCAAATGAGGCGGGGCTTAATGTTCATGTTGCTTTGAAAGGGTGCATGCGTTGTAAGATATAACTGTTTTACAATGGATATGTTTAACAACCCACAGTAACATACAGTGATGCAAACTACTCAACTTTTTAAATGTAATTTCACCATTTTGAATTGAAAATATACAATCATTTAAATGGTGTCATGCAGAAAGACATTTTACATTTTACATTTTTGACATTTAAAAATAAAGGTGCCAGGAAGAACCAAAAAGGGGTTTTCACAGTGATGCCATTGAAGAACCATTTTTTATTCCCTGAAGAACCGTTTTGTGAAAGGTTCTTTAAAGAACCATTTTTTTTCTAACCATTTTATATTCTAAAGAACCTTTCTGCACTACAAAGAACCTTTTGTGCAATGGAAAGGTTCTTTGTATATTAAAGGTTCTTCATGGAGCCATACACCCCGCCAAAGAACCATTAAGAACCTTTATTTTTAGGAGTATACTAACAAGAGTGAATGTGTGCATATTTTAAAATAAAATATTTGCAAAGAGTTTAAATGGATTACTTCACAACTGTATAGGCTATAATTAGACTTAGAACTTCTTTTACAATTCTTATTTCTTCTTTATTCCTTTTAAATCAATTTTAATCCTTTATTTAATTTCTTTAAATAAAAAGACCTTAGTGTGAAGAACAGCCAGAACAGTTTTGACGTCTTGAAATGCAGCATATGTAGGCCGCTCACTGTGTTTTGGAACAGAGTCGTCGTGTCGCTCTCGTTCGAGCAGTAAAATGTGTTTACAGCATGAGACATGACACTTTCATTTATCAGGCAGGCTGTGCATTAGTATTGTGTGTGTGTGTGTTCCATCTATATATTTTGGCTTGTGTGACTGTGAAGTGAACAGGGTTTCATCTGTTAACGCCTCTCTTCACATAAGCGCACACACTGACTGACATGAATTATTTGGCAGACATTTAAATTCACTCTTGCTGCACAGACTTTCCTGGTTCAGAGATGCTACAGCTGAGAAATTCACTAAAGATCTTTCGTACATTATTCAGCGATACCGGATGTTTCATGGAAATAGCCTGTTTATATGCACAAGAATGTGAAACTTCAGCTTTGTTCAGATAGGTGGCAAAAATAAGATTTCTTTATTTATTTTGCTATAGCTGAATGAAAACACTAGTTGTTTGCAGTCTAAACAGCAAAAACACATGAAATCATATTTTTACAAATCAGCTCCAAAACACATACATGTGTAGCATGAAATCTGATTAAAATCTCATATATTTGTTGGTAACACTACTAACTATACACTCACCTAAAGGATTATTAGGAACACCATACTAATACTGTGTTTGACCCCCTTTCGCCTTCAGAACTGCCTTAATTCTACGTGGCATTGATTCAACAAGGTGCTGAAAGCATTCTTTAGAAATGTTGGCCCATATTGATAGGATAGCATCTTGCAGTTGATGGAGATTTGTGGGATGCACATCCAGGGCACGAAGCTCCCGTTCCACCACATCCCAAAGATGCTCTATTGGGTTGAGATCTGGTGACTGTGGGGGCCATTTTACTACAGTGAACTCATTGTCATGTTCAAGAAACAAATTTGAAATGATTCGAGCTCTGTGACATGGTGCATTATCCTGCTGGAAGTAGCCATCAGAGGATGGGTACATGGTGGTCATAAAGGGATGGACATGGTCAGAAACAATGCTCAGGTAGGCCGTGGCATTTAAACTATGCCCAATTGGCACTAAGGGGCCTAAAGTGTGCCAAGAAAACATCCCCCACACCATTACACCACCACCACCAGCCTGCACAGTGGTAACAAGGCATGATGGATCCATGTTCTCATTCTGTTTACGCCAAATTCTGACTCCACCATCTGAATGTCTCAACAGAAATTGAGACTCATCAGACCAGGCAACATTTTTCCAGTCTTCAACTGTCCAATTTTGGTGAGCTCGTGCAAATTGTAGCCTCTTTTTCCTATTTGTAGTGGAGATGAGTGGTACCCGGTGGGGTCTTCTGCTGTTGTAGCCCATCCGCCTCAAGGTTGTGCGTGTTGTGGCTTCACAAATGCTTTGCTGCATACCTCGGTTGTAACGAGTGGTTATTTCAGTCAAAGTTGCTCTTCTATCAGCTTGAATCAGTCGGCCCATTCTCCTCTGACCTCTAGCATCAACAAGGCATTTTCGCCCACAGGACTGCCGCATACTGGATGTTTTTCCCTTTTCACACCATTCTTTGTAAACTCTAGAAATGGTTGTGCGTGAAAATCCCAGTAACTGAGCAGATTGTGAAATACTCAGACCGGCCCGTCTGGCACCAACAACCATGCCACGCTCAAAATTGCTTAAATCACCTTTCTTTCCCATTCTGACATTCAGTTTGGAGTTCAGGAGATTGTCTTGACCAGGACCACACCCCTAAATGCATTGAAGCAACTGCCATGTGATTGGTTGATTAGATAATTGCATTAATGAGAAATTGAACAGGTGTTCCTAATAATCCTTTAGGTGAGTGTAAGTAACTTTGCATTTGCATGTCAAGCGCAGTCATTAGAGTATTAGTAGACGGTCTGCTATCTGCTAACGCTTTATTTTGATGCTCTGCCAAAAGACATTATACTGACTGTAAGTAACTTTGCAAGTACAACTTAGTACAACTACTAACCCGAACCTAACCGTTTACTATACTCTAATGAGAGTTAGTTATGGAAGCTTGTTTCCACCATAGAATAAAAAATAAAAAAGGTAATTGCGACTTTTTATCTCACAATTCTGGCTTTTTTCCACTCATAATTGTGAGTTTATATCTTGCAAATGCTGTCTTTATATCACACAATTGCGACTTTATATCATGCAATTCTGACTTTATATCACGCAATTCTCTCTTTATAACACACAAGATATATAGTCAGAATAGTAAACTGAGAAAAGTCAGTTTTTTCCCCCTCAGAATCTGACTTATTTTCTTGCAGTTGCAAAGTTTAAATCAATAGTTTATATGAATTGAAAAGTTTATATCTTTATGTTAATTGCGAGATATAAACTTTGCAATTGCGAGAAAAAAAGTCAAATTCTGAAAAAAGACTCCCCTCAGAACTTGCAATTGCGAGTTATAAACTTGCAGTCAAAAGTCAGAATTGCGAGATATAAACTTGCAATTCTGAGAAAAAAGTCAGAATTGCGAGTTTATATCTTGCAATTCTGACTTTATTTCTCATAATTGCAAGTTTATATCTCACAAAGTTGAAAGAAAATTTACATTTAAAAGATGTAAAGATGTAAACTCGCAATTGTGAGATAAAAAGTCGAGATTATCTTTTAAAATGTTTTATTCTGTGGCGGAAACAAGCTTCCATAGTTAGTTAACATGTAGTTGCAAAGTTACTTATAGTTAGTAGAATGTCTGAAGTGGACTCGAAATAAAGTGTTACCTATTTATTTGTTTGTTTATTTTATAATTTTTTGAATACAGATGTATTTGGCCTCTTGTAAGCGTCTGCATGCTATCATTCCTGATCTGAAAGTTTTTTTTAAATTAAATTTTAGTTGAAGATCGAGTGACTCTATCACACTTTCCATGTTTGTTTGTTTCTCTCTCTCTCGATATTCAGTGACTAATGAAGAAGGTGAAGTCATTTCCAGTCCTTGAGGAGGACTCAAGGACTATAAAGAACAAACAAACAAACAAAAGCCACTCGAGTGGCGGTCTGGGAGGAGGATGCGGGTCGGGCCCTTTTAATCTCTCCTCTTCCACTTCCTTTCTGTGAGGTGTTACCAAGGCAACCATCAGCACATCCAACCACTCCAGGTTAGTGATTAAGGATGCAAAGTGTATTTACTGGACAGCGCAGGTTTGTGGAGTCATTTATAATGCGATCATATGTGTATGAAAGAGCCCTGTTCAAGATCACTGGCCCCTCTGGGATTCGGGCTGGAGGCGGGTGCTGAGGTTGCGTTTCTGCTGCGTTTCCATCGTGTCCTTGAGCCAGAGAATTTCTGCTACAGCCGACCGCGCTTTCAAAGCACTTCAGTGCCTCTTTGCTCAAAGCATCTGCAAAATGAGATGATTTTGAATTGGTTGCACATGATATTAAAGGAATTTAGAAGCTGAAAGTTTTCTCATTTTACACGACATGCTCTGTGGCTTCCGTCCCGGGAGAGAAGAAACTATCAAATTAGGCATTAATCATTCACATTTCTACATCTTTAAAATCAAAGTTTGCTCTTTTTATTACTTCTTTTAAGAGGGCTTTTTTTTATTTTACTACATAACTACAATCACAAGGATGTGAGTTTGCATGCTTGACAAATCATACTTATATAGTAGATTGCTAGCAGCATATTGTTTTAAAGAACACAAGGGTTTCAAATCTCATAATATATTTCAATATATTTTTTTAATGCACCTGTCAATTTTGGCTTCTCAAGTCCAAAATACACTTTTAAGTGTATCTTTTATAGCACTTTATATATTTGTGTCTGATTTCAATGACAGATTCTAGAAATGTATGCAAATGAGTGCATATTTAATTAGATAACGCCTCATTTGCATATTTAAACAACATTTCAGAAAACTTGTAAAACAAAATTTTCTTAATGTAATCAATCATCTGGGGAAATATGGTGATATCTTTTAGTTGTTGTTTTTTTTGCCCTAGTCACCTGGAGTACCTTGAAGACTGTATGTATAATGCATTATAAAGATATTCATAATGTATGTTATAATACATTAGATCTTTTCATAAATAATTGGGTCCCACTTTGTATTAGGTGGCCTTAACTACTATGTACTTACATAAAAAATAAATACAATGTACTTATTGTGTTCATATTGTATTGCAAAACACTTTTGCTGATATTGAGGTGGATACGGGTAAGGTTAGGGACAGGTGTGGTGGTGTGGGTAAGTTTAAGGGTAGGGTTGGTGTAAGGGGGAGGGTCAGCAGTGTAATTATAAATGTAACTACAGAAATGAATTACAGATGTAATTACATGCAGGTAATTTTTAAAATGTAAGTACAATGTAAAAACTTGTATGTACACAATAAGTGCATTGTATCAAATGATTGATTTAAATGTAAGTACATTAAGTTAAGGCCACCTAATATAAAGTGGGTCCAATAGTTGTAACATCTCGGTTACGTATGTAACCCTCGTTCCCTGAAGGAGGGAATGGAGATGTAACGCCGAACGTGACCGACTGAAGGGGAACCAAAGTTAAAATGCATTATAATATTTGCAGATTCTGAAATTGGTTGTTTGTCATGTTTTAATGCAATGTTCAATGAATAGATACGTATTTTAATGTATTGTAATGTGGTTATAATTATTCATAAGATTATACAATGCATTATAAGGTGCATTACACAAGTAATGCATTAAACATACTTTTATAATGCATTATATATAAAGGCTTTAAGTAAAGTGTTACAAATATATATTTTTTTAATTATTAGGTGTTATATTAACTAATTTAAATGACAGTGTATATTTTTAGATGAATTACTAAAAAATACTAATACTTTTTAATCATTCCATTAAACATTTGCTCTGCTAGTTTGTCCAGCTGCAAAACAGAACTGCACAAACTCTCACATTAACATTCATCTGTATTTCTGAGTAAAACAGGTTAGTCAACCAGAAATCAACGATGCATGGCCTTAAAATTGGCTAGCTGGAGAAAAGTGGGTCTTCTGTTCAAGAGTGAGCCAGAAGGAAGAGGTGAAAAATAGTTGGAAAGTCATTTCAGATGTGGATTACATTTAGATGAAATGATTTTGTTAATTATTTTCTTTGGAATAATGTGCGCTGATGAATCATGCATTACAAGACCAGAATCATGTATTAAAGTTAATAGGGTCAAGTTTAATTTGCTCTTCAAAGGATTTTTTTCAAGTATTCGGTGTGCTTGTTAGATCCGTCTGTGCAGTGCTGTGTGTCACTGATTCTGCCACAGTCTCTCTTTGACTGCCAGGACAGAGATAACTAATTTCTCCACAGTCTGATTAAAGGAATTCCACATTTGCATCAGTACCGGCATGATTAGAAACCACAGGTTCTTCCAGAGCAATTAACACTCCGTTGAGCGTTGCTAGGTGACTGACGTAGACACAAGATGTAAAGATGAGAGCTGAGAGTCAGCACAACAACCGGCAGCTCAAAATGACTGCCATCTTTTTCACACACACACACACACACACAATGTTGATTATGGCACAATTGTTCACAGCTGTTTCTGAGAGAATTACACAGGAACCCTCAGAAAAACAGGGGGAAGGTTTGATCATTAAGATACTGATGTAGTACGGGAGAGTGGGGTAAACTGTGCCAGTTTTTACTGTAGTTGTCCTCTATGGAGGGGAAATGAGACTAAAACTAATGCTGATGTAAAAATAATGCTCCCTAAATGCATTTGAGGATGTTTGCCATCAAAGGAAACGAGAGGAAAGAATCTACATCATCTGGCCAATGATGAAATATGGTTCTGAAACACCTAAACGGTGTAATTTTGATGGGTAAGTTCAATCATTGAGGAATATGTGCATAATTTATGTTTCAAATCAACATAAACATTAGTCAGACTAATGTACAACCCTCTCCACAGTTTAATTAGCTGCAGATTATTAATATTTTCATAAACCAGCCAAGAAAAAAGCTTAATGTTCATCAAATGCATATTTTATGTATTTAGCTTTTTTTCACCATTTTCCAATAGTATTTTTTATAATAGTGGCATAGCACTGGCCACTATTTTGTGCAAAATACTTTATTAATAATCATGCACTGTAAAAAAAAAAAAAAAAAAGATTTTTGACAGTTGTAAATAAAAAATAGATTATTAATTAGTTTTACAAGAAAATACCATTTCAGTCTTTCTACTTAAAAAAATTCACATGTAATTCAATGAAATGTACTAGCGATATCATGGTGAAAATAGTTTAAGAGGAAATCTTACACCATTTCCCCCCAGTGTGGTTGATCTTTAGTCGAATACTGTAAGTGACATGAATTTAGTTTACCAACATGTTTGTTATATATATATATTATTAGACCTGGATAAATTTGCTTTGACAAAATTCATTTACCTGCCATGTGGAAAATGTGCTGTCATCCAAAAAAGGGGTACCATTTCAAAAGATGCACCTTTTTATACCCCGAAAGGATGTATATTAGCACTTTAAAGAAACAAATTAGCACCTAAATGTGCATTAGTACCTTGTGAAAGGGTACGACCCCTAGCTTTTGTACCTGAGAGTGCAGGTTTAAGGGGGCGACACAGTTTACCCACAACCCATCTTACCCCAGAATCCCCTTTTCCCTGAATCTAGATGCCTTGTCCCCTTCAAAGCACATCAGAGACTGTTTGCTCGGCGGATGAGAAGACATAACGAATCTCCTGACACAAGCGTTTGGACATCTGACATTTATACCAGTCTGAACTCAGCAGCATCAATTGACCTTGAAGAGCAGAATACATTTCCCGCCATGCAGCCATCAGACTGATGCATTCGTTAATCTAACGTTAATTACCGGCCAAAGTCGCAAAATAATGAGAATATTCTTATTCTTATTCTTGGCAGGAAAAAGGATGGGAGATAAAAGCTCTTGACAGTGGCTCGCTTATTAGAGCCATTTGCAGATAAGGCATTTCTCATTGTGCTGATGACGCGTTTCTCTAAAAATGTGTTGAAGTGTCTCTGAATATTGTTCCCAATTAATTTAACTTTTACTGGTTATATTGTGAAGTGATGAAGGTCCCCACTGTTCCTGAAGTGTTTCTGTTTCATCTCTACACCCTTCAGGAGGGTATCAATAACTCTCATCTGTCATTTTTCCTCTGTGATCACAGGGCATTTCCTAATAGTCAGACTCTGACTCATCTGAGCTTAAAGCAGGGAAGTGGCGAGGCCCGCGAGTCAAGAGCCCTGGATAAATGTTAAGGGAAATCATGAATCATCCTTTGATGTGTTTCCCTCATTCAGACCCAAGCTGCTTTTGCCTGGAGAAGTGGCCTACAAAACACAAGCACACAGGATATGGAGTAACACCGACACCATCTGGTGACTCATTGCAGGTACATTTGATCAAAATGACAAAATCAAGTCCCACCTGATAGATCAGATGGTATTCCACGTCAGAGTCAGGACACCTGATCCTGTTAAAAGATATCCTGATTTGTCTGGTGTTCAAAACCAGTAAAACCTCCTGGTACCCAAAACTCTATTACGCCCTTTTTGTAATTGTTCCAGAAACCGTTTCACTCAGATATTCGTCACTATAGAGAAGAAAATACTACTATCATGCCGACATTAAATGGCAAGAAGGTGCTTTTGAAAATTGCAAATTTGTTAAATATGCCATGTCGATGCCCAGCTAATACATTACATCATTGATTAATTTGTTAAATTACAAAGATTGGGATATATTCAGGGAACCTGTTTTTGCATAATTATTCATACAAAATGATGACTAATTGGCCATAAACTAGCTGGAATGAACACAGTTAAAATGGAGTTAGTGGAAGTTAATAGTATGCATTGACGTCACTTTCCCGCCAGAACACGCCCCCTCAGGCAGACTGAGTGGCAAAAGAGCTGCTGCGTGATTGGAGTTAATAGGGGAAACTGCGAAAACACGAGTAAAACGAACAATTTTCAGTTTAAACTAAAGTTTGGACTCCATACAGTGTTCCTTACAACTTACCAAAGATACAGTAATCCATGGATATTGACATACAGCCAGAATCATGTTTCCTGACATTTATTTGTGTCTGATTTCGATGCTGGGGAAATGCATGGGGAAAAGCAAATTTGCCTGTGAGTGCGTTATATAAATACAATATAGGTAGGTCACTTATATCAATGTTATATACAGTACACCGATCACGCATAACATCATGACCACCTTCCTAATATTGTGTTGGTCCCCCTTTTGCTGCCAAAACAGCCCTGACCTGTCGAGGCATGGACTCCACTAGACCCCTGAAGGTGTGATGTGGTATCTGGCACCAAAATGTTAGCAGATGTTTTCCATTGCCCCGTGGTCCATTTCTGATGCTCACTGTTGGTGCTTTCGGTGGTGGACAGGGGTCAGCATGGGCACCCTGACTGGTCCGCAGCTATGCAGCCCCATACTCAACAAACTGTGATGCACTGTGTATTCTGAGACCTTTCTATCAGAACCAGCATTAACTTCTTGAGCAATTTGAGCTACTGTAGCTCGTCTGTTTGATCGGACCACACGGGCCAGCCTTCGCTCCCCACGTGCATCAATGAGCCTTGGCTGCCCATGGACCTGTCGCCGGTTCACCACTGTTCCTTCCTTGGAGCACTTTTGATAGATACTGACCACTGCAGACCGGGAACACCCCACAAGAGCTGCAGTTTTGGAGATGCTCTGACCCAGTCGTCTAGCCATCACAATTTGGCCCTTGTTAAACTCGCTCAAATCCTTACGCTTGCCAATTTTTCCTGCTTCTAACACATCAACTTTGAGGACAAAATGTTCACTTGCTGCCTAATATATCCCACCCACTAACAGGTGCCGTGAGGAAGAGATAATCAGTGTTATTCACTTCACCTGTTATCGTGTATATCGGTGTATATCGTCATACCGTCCTAAAACTTGTATAGTTTTTGTCAGTATTTATTTAAAAACATCAAATTAGGCAGAATATACAATGGTAAATATTTAATTGATGAGTTGTCAATACAATATATAACAATACAATTTACAGGGTATGATTTTACCCCGAAATTCAACATATTGAGATAAAATGATAACTTCAAATCCACGAGTTCAGTTGTTTCTGTGAATTCAAGTCTGTAAAAATAATCTAATTTCAAATCTTTTTGTACATTCAATCTCAAAGCTCTTTCCCATTTTAGATGTGTTTTGTGTGTTTTTCGCAACATTCACACTGAAAACCAATGCTGCCGCTCATTGGGTGTAACCACAGCGACTTTAGTTAATTAAAAAAAGGCAGATTATTTCTGAAACTGTATTTGCTATACATGCAATGCTTTTACCATAAACACATGAGAGGTTTTGAATAATAATATAATAATATTTTAAATAATTGTAATAATTCAATTATAAATCAAAATGCACTTAATTTTAATAACACAGTTCAAAATTTAAATCAGAGAAAGAAAGATGGAAATAATTGGTTGGCTTGTTTTGTCAGACTGTAACACTCAGACTTATGACTTCTCTAAATCTAAAATAATAGAGGAAAATGCTTCGATGAAGAAAATTGGATCTCAGCCTTTTATGAGGCCGTCTGTCTGAATGTATTAAAGCAGTAAACCATGACAAGCTGTGTTATGATGATGTATTCAGGCATGGTACAAAGTGGAGAAACCCTTGAACCACGGTAAAATCGCTGTAACACAAGGCCTCAGGTGGTTTATTGATTTTATTAAAATGGCAGCAGCATAAATATGATAAAAGATTTATAAAAAAAATAGCATTTATTAAAATTACTATGCATAAACAGTCTTTGGCTATGTATAAATATAAAATTATGGCAACAGATTACAGGTTAGAGGAACAAATTCATCCTGACTTCATAAAACGGCAAGTTGACAGTAAAATCTAAAACAGTGTAAATAAAACTGCCAAGCGGTCAAACAATACAACTGTATTATTTATTATTATTTCCCTAGTGCATGCTGGGAGATGGGTACATACATGTTGGAAATGATTGGAAATTTGAAAATGACTTTTTGCATTATGTTGAATTCACTCATTAATCTATTTACTTAGAATTATTCACACAGAATGGTAAAACATTTTACATCAAAAGTAATCAGACGTTTTTAATTGAAAGAAACTCAAATGTTGATCATGCAGTTGTTGTGTCTGTGTTTGCTGTTCCTGTATCTGTGCTCTTTCTCAGCTCTGGCTTTAGTGTGTTTATGTTTGACTGTGAAGTGGTTTGGCAGCACATCAATAATGCAACACTGAGTGAATTACTAACGTGCAAATCTTGACTATGCAGGTCTCATTACAGAAACTCAAAAAAGCAGACTTTTATAAAGTACTGATGAACAATAACCAGTGAATATACACTGATCAGGCATAACATTATGACCACCTTCCTAATATTGTGTTAGTCCCCCTTTTGTTGCCAAAACAGCCCTGACCCGTCGAAGCATGGACTCCACTAGACCCCTGAATGTGCGCTGTGGTATCTGGCACCAAGATGTTAGCAGCAGATCCTTTAAGTCCTGTAAGTTGCGAGGTGGGGCCTCCATGGATCGGACTTGTTTGTTCAGCACATCCCACAGATGCTCGATTGGATTGAGATCTGGGGAAGTCAACACCTCAAACTCCCATTTTTGCTTTGTGGCAGGGCGCATTATCCTGCTGAAAGAGGCCACAGACACCAGGGAATACCATTTCCATGAAAGAGTGTACATGGTCTGCAACAATGCTCAGGTAGGTGGTACATGTCAAAGTAACATCCACATGGATGGCAGGACCCAAGGTTTCCCAGCAGAACATTGCCCAAAGCATTACACTGCCTCCGCCGGCTTGCCTTCTTCCCATAGTGCATCCTGGTGCCATGTGTTTCCCAGGTAAGCAACACACACGCACCCGGCCATCCACGTGATGTAAACGAAAACGTGATTCATCAGACGAGGCCACCTTCTTCTATTGCGCCGTGGTCCAGTTCTGATGCTCACGTGCCCACTGTTGGCACTTTCAGCGGTGGACAGGGGTCAGCATGGACACCCTGACTGGTCTGCAGCTATGCAGCCCCATACGCAACAAACTGCGATGCACTGTGTATTCTGACACCTTTCTATCAGAACCAGCATTAACTTCTTGAGCAATTTGAGCTACAGTAGCTCGTCGGTTTGTTCGGACCACACTGGCCAGCCTTCGCTCCCCACGTGCATCAATGACCTTTGGCCGCCCATGGACCTGTCGCCGGTTCACCACTGTTCCTTCCTTGGAGCACTTTTGATAGATACTGACCACTGCAGACCGGGAACACCCCACAATAGCTGCAGTTTTGGAGATGCTCTGACCCAGTCGTCTAGCCATCACAATTTGGCCCTTGTCAAACTCACTCAAATTCTTACACTTGCCTATTTTTCCTGCTTCTAACACATCAACTTTGAGGACAAAATGTTCACTTGCTGCCTAATATATCCCATCCACTAACAGGTGCCGTGATGAAGAGATAATCAGTGTTATTGACTTCACCTGTCAGTGGTCATAATGTTATGCCTAATCGGTGTACAGATAAATGATGGCAAAATGTCAAAAGTTTTTAATAAATAAATGCAGCCTTGGTGAGCAAAAGAGACTTATTTAAAACCATTAAAAAAATCTTACCATCCCCAAACAGGAATATATATAAAAGGAAGTGTATGTACATTCTGAGAAAGCACCTACATGCACTACGTTGACATAAAACTGCACATTCTTTTCTTTTGAAACTATTTATGCTGAGAAGTAATGTCACTCAACAGGAAGAAGAACTCAGAGATACATTGACACATATCGAGTTTCCATGTTTTATGGGGACTTTCCATAGACATAGATTGACATTCTGTATAAACTGTATATTCTATTCCATACCCCTAAACACAACTTTCTGTATTTTTAAATTTTCAAAAAACACAATTTAGTATAATTTGTAAGCTGTTTTCCTCATGGGGTCCAAAAAATGTCCCACAAGATCAAAAATGTCAGGTTTTACTCTCCTTGTGGAGACAAGGTTTTGTAACCAGTTTTTTATATTTCTGGTAACCTTTTCTGTAGATGTAAAAACATAGATATAACTGTTATGTTAAAATTCAACAGCCATAAAACTGTTAGTTGTAGTGTTGGAAAATGTGTCTAGATATAATCTAATTTCATTTCCTAAATGGAGTACATCCATATGCATTAAATATTAACCTTATAAGATTTCATTTGTTAACATTAGTTAACTACTAAGAATAAACAATACTTCTACAGCATTTACTAATCTTAGTTAATGTTATTCTCAACATACTAAAACACTTTTAAGATCAAATGGTATCTTTTAACATCAGTTAATGCACATTAAACGTTACAAAAATGTCTAAATATTAAAATATTTCTTGTGTAGGAAAGACTGGCAGTGTTCCAACTGGAACAGGAGATGAGGCAGGGACACATTTAAAGTCATTGTGCAACCCGCAGCAGGTGTAAGAGCCTCTTAGAAGCAGCTGTCTGATGTAAGTCAAATCTTTCTCTTCTCTCTGTTGGGCTCCATAATAGGCATATTCTCTTAGACCGTTGTAATGGGTTGAATCAAAACATACTATAATAATGGGTAGGCCTATGTTTTATTTCAAATCTAAAATGTCTGATTCATAAATGAATCTTAGTTTTGTGACGATTCTTTTCTATGAACCTGTCAAAACGGTTCATAAATCCAATTGAACAATTCATAGTACAGCTGTTTTTGAGTAATCGTCTCGCTGATTCAATGATCTGATCAGAGCAACTATCCAATTTATTAACTTGTATAACAACCCGCTGAATTGGTCATATCTGACTTAAAATCAGCCAAAATGAGTAAAATAATCCTCAACTATAGGGTATTTGATATAGATAATTTGACTGATGGTGCGAAACAGTTATACTACTGCTGAATTGTGATGGTGTAAGTTACTATATACATTTGGGTGAACATTAAGGTGCATATTAGACAATAGTCTGTAGTGTAACACATGCATGTACAATCTTAAGCACATGCAGTACTAGAAATAAAGTATGACCTGGTATTTGATATAGAATATTGGCATTTTTCCAATGGCTTTAAATGATTCCAGTAAAATTTGATAAATGTTTTTTTTTTTAATAAGGGTTTTAAATAGATATACCAGACTTACGTTGGTTTAAAATGCATTTATAATAATGCATGATGCTCTAATAATGCTCTCTGATTACAGAAGAAGGACTGGTTTTATCTCTGTCTTCCTCATCATGAGATTGTCTCCAGTTTTACCCCTGCTGGTGCTCATATCAGTCATGACTCTGAGTAAGGTTTTGTTTATCATCAGTTTATTTTTCAGCCTTATCGTGACAAGGACTATAATAGTATACACTCACCTAAAGGATTATTAGGAACACCTGTTCAATTTCTCAATAATGCAATTATCTAATCAACCAATCACATGGCAGTTGATTCAATGCATTTAGGGTGTGGTCCTGGTCAAGACAATCTCCTGAACTCCAAACTGAATGTCAGAATGGGAAAGAAAGGTGATTTAAGCAATTTTGAGCGTGGCATGGTTGTTGGTGCCAGACGGGCCGGTCTGAGTATTTCACAATCTGCTCAGTTACTGGGATTTTCACTCACAACCATTTCTAGAGTTTACAAAGAATGGTGTGAAAAGGGAAAAACATCCAGTATGCGGCAGTCCTGTGGGCGAAAATGCCTTGTTGATGCTAGAGGTCAGAGGAGAATGGTCCGACTGATTCAAGCTGATAGAAGAGCAACTTTGACTGAAATAACCACTCGTTACAACCGAGGTATGCAGCAAAGCATTTGTGAAGCCACAACACGCACAACCTTGAGGCGGATGGGCTACAACAGCAGAAGACCCCACCGGGTACCACTCATCTTCACTAAAAATAGGAAAAAGAGGCTACAATTTGCACGAGCTCACCAAAATTGGACAGTTGAAGACTGGAAAAATGTTGCCTGGTCTGATGAGTCTCGATTTCTGTTGAGACATTCAGATGGTAGAGTCAGAATTTGGCGTAAACAGAATGAGAACATGGATCCATCATGCCTTGTTACCACTGTGCAGGCTGGTGGTGGTGGTGTAATGGTGTGGGGGATGTTTTCTTGGCACACTTTAGGCCCCTTAGTGCCAATTGGGCATCGTTTAATTGCCATGGCCTACCTGAGCATTGTTTCTGACCATGTCCATCCCTTTATGACCACCATGTACCCATCCTCTGATGGCTACTTCCAGCAGGATAATGCACCATGTCACAAAGCTCGAATAATTTCAAATTGGTTTCTTGAACATGACAATGAGTTCACTGTACTAAAATGGCCCCCACAGTCACCAGATCTCAACCCAATAGAGCATCTTTGGGATGTGGTGGAACGGGAGCTTCGTGCCCTGGATGTGCATCCCACAAATCTCCATCAACTGCAAGATGCTATCCTATCAATATGGGCCAACATTTCTAAAGAATGCTTTCAGCACCTTGTTGAATCAATGCCACGTAGAATTAAGGCAGTTCTGAAGGCGAAAGGGGGTCAAACACAGTATTAGTATGGTGTTCCTAATAATCCTTTAGGTGAGTGTATGTAAATACAGTATAGAGTATTAACTTTCATTGGACTTGGGGGTGGGGGCGGGGGCGGGGGTGATATACCGGTAGACACAATTAACTGGTAGAGATTGAATGGTTAAATACACACACTTTTATGTGTCAAAATCCTGTCTTTGCAAGTATTCTAGTAAATGCACTCATTTATGCCTTAAGTGAATGTAAACAATTGAAAAAGGAAATGCATGTGTAATAGTATTGGATCCGGGCAGCTCTTAAAGTGACAGCTGCCTAATATTCCTGCTGTCTGTCATTCATGTTAATCAAACAACAAAAGAGAGAACATTAGTCTTGACTAAATCACTTTTTGTAACTTTAATTAGAACAAATGTATATTTAATTTACACAGTGAAGACCAAGCAGTGTTTTTGTTTTTTGGTAACACTTTAGAATAATGGTCCGTCATTAATAGGTAACTATGCAGGAAGTAATGCAGGACTAATGAGTAGTACTACATTAACGCTTCAGCTACTACTATTAACTAATATAGAATAATGCTTAACTAATCAGTAAATAATATCAAATTTAGGATATAGTTCCTTAAGTAATCAATAATTACTGAATGAGATTATCCTTATTAATAACTATTCACTAACACAAATTATAAAGAACATTATTGTGTGTCTGAGACGTAATACATTTTTTACCCTGAATATAGTCATAAAATGCATCGCTAATTACTCGTGTTACCTAGTCACTCTGCAGGAACTACTAGTGATCTGGACCATTATTTTAAAGTGAAAAACATATTTGTCACTTTAAAATAATGGTCCAGATCACGAGTAGTTCCTGCAGAGTGACTAGGTAACACGAGTAATTAGCGATGCATTTTATGACCACTTTGAGAGTAAACAAAGGACAACTGCTCACATCTCAGTTAATGTTGTGATTAGTAATTAATCAGTAATTCTTTATAATTTGTTACCTATTAGTTCTTGGTGATGCCAATCTCATTCAGTAATTATTGATTACCTATTAAGGAACTATCTTAGTCCTAAATTCCATATTACTTACTGATTAGTTCAGCTTGTTTCCATATGATATTAGTTCATTGTAGTAGCTGAAGTGTTAATGTAGTACTACTCATTAGTCCTGCGTAGTTACCTATTAATGATGGACAATTATTCTATAGCTTGAAGTTTTTCAGGGTTTTTTGTCTTATTGCTTGTAATTAGCTTATTTGTTCTTATTTGACCCCTGACTGTTGTAAGGTCTGCCCAATTGGCCCAACGAGCGGGTGGAGGTTTCCTGCGCGTTCTGTCTTTTCAGTGTTGCAAAGTAGTTTAATTCCAATTTACTTTTATATGACTCCATTTTATCACGACCTTGAATTTAGATTGGAATGCCAATTGTTACCGGTCATTTATATGATAATTTATCTAGATATTTTATTATTCCATTTAACTCTTATTGTACTTGCTTATTCGGATACCATTTAGGGCCGCTCCCATGCTTGCTCTCTAAAAGTATTTTGTTTTGTCCCCATAGATCTGTACACACTTGAATTAAAGTAACACTATCTCTAGTCAGAGGTCATGACTACTTCTACAGATATAAGCCAACCAATATTACCTTTACTGACAGTAGCTTTAGGTTTGGTCATGCCATGGATTTTGGTCATGGCATGGTTTCTGGACTTTAGTACGGTACTAACCTGACGCAGGTTTGCGGTGACAATGGATACAACGCACCACATGTACCAGATGTGGTCCGGATCTGGGCCGACACTATTGCTGTCTGGGCAATTAAATAATTAATGAAAAGAAAATCAATACAATAACATCAAATGCTCAGAAATAATAAAAGAGGCATTATGGCAAATCGCTCCGAGGCCTTTCCTTAAATATGCGACCAAGACAGAAACCTAGACAAGACAGAAACCAGAGACACGAGTTAACAATGGGAATTTGCTTTAATCATGACCCCAGATCTGGATAGTTTATACACCTTTTGGGGACAGAAAGTAATTTGCATGAAAGGCCCTGAGAGAGGGCACCCCCACCACAGTAAGCAAAATAGCTCTAAACTCTTAAAATCTTTATTACCTTTTGGTTTACTTTTATGGGAGACATTTCAAATGATACCAAACATGTGTAGTGTTGTATGATAATTGTTCACATTAAACCATATGGATTTTTGGGTTCATTTCAGGCGATCTCTGCATGTGGAGAGAAGAGATGGGGGAAGAGGGGGTGTAGGGAAAGAAATGTAGATTAAGATGATACTGAGGTATGATTGTTGTGTATGTTGTGTACTATTGCAGCTTCGAGCCAAGACAATTTTCCTGAAAAGGACAATAAAGTATAACTCTAACTCTATTTACTCGAAAATGAATACTATGGTTAACAAGGATTGTCTACTGAGCAAAACGAGTACTCACAATCAGTCATAGACGCACACTAAATCACACAAATTGAGGTTATTTCACCCAGTCTCTCTTTCGTTCGGCTGTGTCATGGCGATGATTGCCAGATGCACTAAGCCCTGCCTTTTTTCCAACAGTAAGAATAGCAAATCATGGATCAAGGCATGCTTTAAATACTATTGGCTATTTATGTAAGTTCTTCAGTATGTTCTGCCACATCTTAATGCTTTTTTTTACTTCAATAGCCATTACAACAACAACAGCAACAACTACAACAACAACTACAAAGCCTTTGACAGGTAATTACAGACCTTTAATTAATGCTATGCATTCGTCTCACTATGTTGTCAATTGTGTTGTAAGGCCATACAATGAAAGAAATGATATATTAATGGACAAAGTAAAATTAAGTATATTCATTTATTCCTTCATAGGATTTGCAATGAAATGTTTGGTTCAGCTGTTTTGTCTTTTGTAAATGAAGAGATGCTCTAAAATGTGCTGTGTATAACTTAAAACTCATGTAAGGAAGAAAAGTTTTTTTTTAACACCACTCTTAGATAGACCCCATGCCACAAGTGTATAATATGAATAGTAATTTCATTTTCTAATAGATTAGATGTTTTCACAGACCCCTGCTATAACTACACTGTGCTGGATGATCCATGGAGAGCCACCAACAATCTATATACCTCTCAACTAATGTGTGACCAATCGGTCAGCTGGCACGGCTGGTACCGTCTCTTCATTCAGGGTCAGAATGCTCGGATGCCAGACACATGTGTTGATGAACGAAGCTGTGGCACTCATGCCCCGCTCTGGCTGAATGGTTCACACCCACGAGTTGAGGATGGAGTGGTCACTCGAGCTGTCTGCGGTAACTGGTTGAGCAACTGCTGCCATTTTCAATCCAATCCCATTAAAGTCAAAGCCTGTCCAGGAGATTACTATGTCTATGAGTTTGTGAGCCCAGTTAACTGCTATTTGACATACTGTGCAGGTAATCATATTTTGCTTTCACCCATAAATGTGTTTGTGTAATGTCTTACGTCTATGAGTTTGTTTGACCATCTGTCTGTTTTTGGCATACTGTGGAGGTAAATACATTAATATGTGCCTTTTGTGCGCATGCAATTTATATTTCTATCTGTTTATTAATTAATATTCTTTACTTTTCTTTTTTTTTTTACAGAAGTTATCATCAATAATGCTACTGTCACTCCAAACATAACTTTGGCAGGTAATGTATATGCTATATCTTCTACTGACTGCTGAAGTTTTGATGGGATGTATCATGAAAATCTATCATTCAGTAGTGGTGTGTTTGTGTCTGTAGGTACAGGCTGTAGATAATTTGCAGATGCTTAAGCACATGTTCATTACCACATATTCATGTCATTTGGTAACACTTTAGTTTAGGGTCCAATTTTCACCATTAAAGGGGTCATGAATTGAGAAATCAACTTTTCATTCAGCCTTTGATATATAAAAGTTCATTGTGATATAAGAATATCATGTAAGTTTCGGAGCTGAAAACTTCCTTGTTAGTCAAAGAAAAGCTTTTATAGACACCAGGCCCAGCAAACGCTCGATCTCAGAATGTGCCAAGCTGTGACGTCAGAGTGTGGTGAAACACCGCCTTAACCAAAGAAGATAAACGCCTGATTCTGTAGCCCCGCCCACCGATTTGTGCATGGCATGTTCGAGATAAATAACATAGGTCTACATAGAGCTAAACCGGATCGAACTTCCAAGCAATAAACATGCTGCATAAGCTTCATTTGGATTCCAGTATTATGAATGCATGGATGAACTTTATTTTTAATGAAGATCCAGCTCACGTGGGTAAGACATTACGCATTTGCTCCTTCATTTCACCATGGATTCGTTTGTAAACAAGAGACTGGATTTGCAGACAGGATGAGATTACATGAATGAATGAAGCAACACACTAATGTGAGTAAAAAATGTTTTTTATATGTGATAGTATTGCATTGTTACAGATCGTTTGATATCTATTGATTATGTGCATGTGTCTAACTGAACATAACTTAGCACGCTGTCACAGGCTGGAGAATCCTTTATTTGAGGTGTAGTTGGTTCATTGTGCTGCGATTTGGGATCAGACTCGGACATGTATGGGCCAGGGCTTGAAAAGCCCAACGTCCCGGGGCTATGTGTTTTCCAGACGGGCTACCAAAACATATCACCGGCCTGCCGACGGTCTATCTTAAATAGTGAGATAACATTCCTTTCTTGATGTGTGTTGTTCACTCTCTTGACTTGATGTTTGAAGGAAAAATACAATCGCGGAAGTTTTGATCATGCTGACTGCAACGTACTTGGCTTGCGTGTGTGTGTGATGCACAGTGTGTGGTTATATCCACCAATCGGGTGGGTCAAGTAATAAAATATAACATTCCAATGAATTGTGGGTGGATAAGAGATAAATTATTGTGTTTGTTTGATAAAGCCATTTTGCGAGCCCTGTGGTTGACCTCAGACAACAGTATAAAAAAAGCCAATTCATGACCCCTTTAACTAGTTAAACGTGCATATTACTAGGATATTGGCTGTTTATTAAGGCACATGCTTTATTATGCATGACCATATTCTACATCCCTTTATTCTACCCAAACTTATCAACTACCTTACTAACTATTAATAAGTAACAATTAGGTGTTTATTGAGGCAAAGTTAGTTAAGTTAGCCAACAGTTCAGTGTGAGAATTGGACCCTAATATAAAGCGTGGCCATTTTTTTCTATTATTTAGACGAGACGAGATGTCACAGATGTCATTAAATGCTATATCAACATGCAATATTGTTGACAAAAAAAGACAAGACTAAAATATAGTTTAAAAAAAAACACACCAACATTTCTCTATGTAAATAAAAAAGATTTTGTGTTTTGATACATTTCGCATAACCTCATGTAATGTGTTTGTAAGATTAGTTTATATATTTAAAACAACATCCAAATGAGTATTTGTGTTCGTGTGTGGCTTTTAGTTCATGTCTGCTAGCTTTGAGCTCATCTATGCTAGTGTACTTGTAAAAATTAGGGGGAAGAAGCACATACACAAATTAAACTTGTACAATCTCCTCCCAGATATAGGACCAAAAATATAGTCATATGCTCTTTAGAATGATAATAGCTCCTAATTATAATTATATTTTAATTTAAGCCATTGCACTGCAAAGCCATTGACGGGTAATATTGAATTAATGGTGCATTCATATCAGACACATCCCAAGCTCGATCAGTTTGCTTATATTTACCAAGAGTGCCAAATGGGTGGAGGGTGCAGTATTTTTGTTTATATTTTTGTATTATATGAATATTTATTAAATACACTGTTACCTGCTGCACAATGTTTCTTCAAAAACATTTGCAAGACCATTAATTATGTAGTGGTTAAATATTTTACTGTCATTCTACTGTGGCACAGAAATCAACATAAAAATGAGACTATAATGTACTGGACTGAACTGAATACCATTAATCTATACTTAATTGTAATTGAGATAGTACTAAATTAGATACTGAGTGTAGCCTATTTGACAATTTATGCATTATTTATTAATATTATTATTAATAAAGGGGCTCACACTGTAGCTAGTGTTCAATTTGCTCAGTCAGCGTGGTTCTGGTTCTCAGAACAGTACAACGCCCAATCAGCACAGTACAACGGCTGACATAACAGGAAAGTTAGTTTTTCTGAGTTTTATTTAGCTACATATGCCCTGACAACATCTCATCTGACCGCAGATAATGAAACAAGGACAATGCGTTTCTCTCAGCATCTGACAGAAGTGTCAGCAGCTTTTACACCCTTAGTTCCACCCCTGGTGAAATGTAAACATCAGGTGAGAGAAATGTAAGCAAAAAAAAATTTTTTCCCTCTTAGCAGCACCAGGAATATTCTACCCATTTGGTTCAGCAGCAGGAGACACAAGAAACGCTGCTGTTGATGATGGGAGCTCCTCAGTTATTCCACTGTTGAGTCCATTTCTGTTCTTTGGCCGCACATACCAGCAGATTTATGTAAGAATTTGATTCCATCTTGATTCTAATGTGAATGCTTTAACTCATCTGTGATCCTGTGGCTGAGACAATATTTCTCATGTTGCAGGTGAATAATAATGGACACCTCACATTCAACCAGGCTTCATCACAAAATGTTCCAGACAACTTTCCTGCTTATGGAGGCCAAGATATAATTGCTGGTCTTTGGACTGACCTTGACAACCGTATGAGAGGAGTGGTTTCATATCATCAGTACACTAATGGAAGTGTTCTCACACGCGGCACTCAGGATATAAACAATCATTTCACAAATCTGACCTTCAATGCTTCTTGGGTGTTTGTTGCAACGTGGGATAAAGTCGCTTACTTCGACTTGACCAGCACAGTAAGATTGATATACTCACGAAATGTGAATGTTTTTCACTTTTATCCAAAATTCAATTCAATTTCAAAATACTGTATTGGCATGAATACATTAATACACAAAGAAAGTGCCAGAAAAAATAATAAGTAAAACAGTAATAGTTACAATGAAATCCCACTCTGTAGGTCATACAAATAACAATATTCAATAACATTAAAAAAATTAAATTATATATATATATATATATATATATATATATATATATATATATATATACACAGTGAACACTAATTGATAACCTTTTTTCCAATCTTTGCAGGAAACATCGTTTCAAGTGGTTTTAGTTTCAGGCAGTAATTTTTCATTTCTTCTGATGAATTATGGTGACATTGCTGTAACAGGACATCGAGTGGAGGTAAAAGAAACTTGCAGAACAAAATGTTACTGTTCACTACTGTAAAACAGTGTATGGATGTGTACTGTTTAAATATATAATTTGCTTTTACATATCATATACAGACTGGTTATGACACAGTAAACTCCACTAACTACTTTGTGATTCCTGGATCAAACAACGGGAGCTTCATCTCAAACCTCAAAAACTCTAGTAATGTCAATGTTCCCGGTCGATGGGCCTTTAGGGTGGACAGTAGATCAACAAGCAACTCTATCTCTATAGGTAAGAGATTTCCATATATATATATGGCCAAAAAGTTAGATGAAATTTGCATAGCTTGTAATGTGATGATATCTTAAATATTCTATGGTCAACTGTTAGTGGTATTATAACAAATGTGGAAGCAATTGGGAAGAACAGCAACTCACGTAAAAACACAGAGCAGGGTCAGCGCATGCTGAGGTGCACAATGCGCAGAAGTCTGCAACTTTCTGTAGAGTCAATAGCTACAGACCTCCAAACTTCATGTGGCCTTCAGATTAGCTCAAGAACAGTGTGTAGAGAGCTTCATGGAATGGGTTTTAATGGCCGAGCAGCTGCATCCAAGCCTGCCAAGTGCAATGCAAAGCGTCGTGGTGGAAGCACGCTGCCACTGGACTCTAGAGCAGTGGAGACGTGTTCTCTGGAGTGACCAATCACGCTTCTATCAATCCAATGGACGAGTCTGGGTTTGGCGGTTGCCAGGAGAACGGTACTTGCCTTATTGCATTGTGCCAAGAGTAAAGTTTGGTGGAGGGGGATTATGGTGTGGGGTTGTTTATCAGGGGTTGGGCTTGCCCCCTTAGTTCCAGTGAAAGGAACACTTAATGCTTCAGCATACCAACACATTTTGGACAATTTCATGCTCCCAACATTGTGGGAACAGTTTGGGGATGGTCCCTTCCTGCTCCAACATGACTACGCACCAGTGCACAAAGCAAGGTCCATAAAGACATGGATGAGCTAGTCCTGACCTCAGCCTGATAGAACTCCTTTGGGATGAATTAGAGCGGAGACTACGAGCCAGGCCTTCTCGTCCAACATCAGTGCCTGACCTCACAAATGCGCTTCTAGAAGAATAAAATTCCCATAAACACACACCTAAACCTTGTGGAAAGCCTTCCCAGAAGAGTTGAAGCTGTTATAGCTGCAAAGGATGGGCCAACTCCATATTAAACCCTATGGATTAAGAATGGGATGTCATTAAAGTTCATGTGCATGTAAAAGCAGGCGTCCCAAAACTTTTGGCAATATAGTGTATCTTAAAATATGTCAGTGCCATTATTTTGTTTCAAGATGCACACAAGTAATGTTTTTTTTTCTACGGTATATTTATAAAAGCTACTTACTGTAACTGTCCTAATTTAACTAAGGCCGAATCCTGACTTAATCTAAGCCCCGACTTAATCCTGTTTATTTTTATATTCATCCATTTAATTTGATTGTTCAAATCAAAGTTGTATCATATTTGAAACTTACATTTTAACAAGATTTTATAATAATTTATGTATGTATATTATGTATTATGTAATTTCAACCTAAATTGTTTCAGTCAATTTCAGTAAATGTTCATCTTGAAATATTACTAACCATATAAAGTTCCTATAAAAATCTGTAAAGATTTTACAGCAAAAAGACATGACCTGAAGGTGGATGTTTTGACAATTTTACTAAATGGCCTTTTACTTGCTAAAAAAATATGAATTATCAATCAGATGACAGAAGGCATGTAGAAGAGTTAGTTGAACTTTGCACAGAGTGATTTATAATTGAATGCTCTTTTTCTTCAACAGCCATTGAACAAACAACAACATCTCTATTAACAACATCTGCATCAACAACACTGAGAGGTAATGATGAACCTTTGAATTAGAACCAGATCTGTAGTGTGAATTGATCAAACCCTAAAGAAGAACCTGATACTTTTTTTGTCGACTCAAAAGCTCTGAAACCGCACTTGTCAAGTGAGTTTATGAGATATTTAATGGTGTTTGAATGTGTTTATTCTAGCAGAAAACAGCACATGCCAAACACCTCAGTGTCGGTTAATAATGCTGCATTGGAAGCATTATTGGAAGACTAACCATATTTTATGTATTTTAGAAGTGTTGTATAATTTAAAGTCAGCATAAAACAATTTATACTCTATTGTGTTGTATATCCCAGTGAAACGACTTCTCAAAATGTAGGACGGGACTTGATTTTGTCCGTGGGGAATTGATTGGATGGTGGTGGTTTTTTATTGGTGGATCTCATGTGAGTGACAGGTTGCCTCGCCCTCGTGTCAGTAAACACGTCATCAGAGAAGAGATGTCACAGCAAGAGGGAGCGGAAGTTATTTTGATTAAAGATTATGTTCATAAATAAATAATTCATACTAAATGTCCCATAAAAAAACCCTGATAACTTTTTGATTTCTTGGTGATTTTAATGCTCTTTTTTTCTTTAACAGGCATTACAACAACAACAGCAGCAGCAGCAACAACAACAACTGCAAAGCCATTGACTGGTAGTTACAGACCTTTAACTATTGGTGTACATTTACAGAATTACTGCAATTTTGAGATTGATGCTTGTAAAACCATTCACATCTCCATCAGACTTAGAACTGGACTTCACAGCGCTGATGAGGTGCTTTTCTGGTGTTGTATGTCAAAGCCAGCTCTTGTGTTTGTTTCCAAAAAGTACTATTCCGGTCTCATCTGAACCATAGATAGAAGGGTCCATTAATGTTTGGCAAACAGGTGCTTGAGTTTGTACTTTGTAGGCTTGTTTTATTTTAAGTTATTCAGTTGCTGTCTGATTGTAATTTTTGAGACTTTCTGAAATGCTGTGTTACAATAGTCAATATCTAATGAGAGTTAAAGAAGATAAAGTGATTTAATATAGGCTATAATATAGGCCTCTGTTGCCATCTTGGCAGCGTGTCACTCCCGGATAACCGAAAATGGGCAAAGAGGCTGGACGTGGGTGGAGCTGACAAACGGCTAGTAGTGACAGCAGCGGCAATCCACCTGTCACTCAAGTGGCCACTCCCCCTTAATTATGCAGAACTTTAAGGCTTAATATAATTTAAACGGATAAGTTATAAAACAATTCACCCCCTTCACAGTTGTCATGAAGAGCAAAATTAGCTGTATAGACCAAAACCACTTTTTGTACCAGGCTGTAAATTTGGGCATTTTAACATGGGGGTCTATGGGATTGACTCCCTTTTGGAGCCTTTCTCTAGCTGCCAGTCGATGAATTGGATAAAAACAACAAATTATTTCCATGTTTTTTGCCACAAAATTACGCTTTATTACGTACAGAAAGCACATACTCTCTTTCTCCTGCTTTCTCTCTTTCTCCCACTCAAACGCACACACATACTGTACAGACACACACTCGCACAGAAACGTGTTGTCAGCGCTGTTCTGATGATTTTATCAGTAAAATCATTTAACAACTTAAAAGCTACATGACATTCCTCATTACCGAGGTAATAATGGTGCTGTTCTTACAGTTTCGTATTAGTAGATGCTGCTGCTGCACAGACTGAGGTAATTCACATACGTTCTCTCTCTCTCTGTCTAACTCACTGCATTGATAACTGCATTAGTCATGCTATCAATGGTCTAAAAGGACGTTTTGGAATTAGCAACGGCGGCTAGGTTTAGATGCGTAAGAAATTAGTCCTATACACACAAGAGTGTTTTAAGGGCAAAACATGACTAATGTCTTGAAATACATCATCTGAACAATGTTTTGAGGTGTGGTAAACGTAGTATAAGCAGAATAATTGACTCCGGGCTGTTGAATAATTAGAAAAATAATGAGTTGTAACAGCCACTCCGTTTTGCTTTACCACCTCGGATGTGCATTATTTTTCTAATAATTCAACAGCCCATCATCAATTATTCCTTACGTAATGCACACCGAGCCGTGGATTTTCCCACTTACCATGGTCATATTGCCAGCACTGACAAATTAAAACTGTTAGTGATGTTTCCAATGCAAAATTTGAATGGATGGGTAAAAACAGCCTGCCGTTTTGTGCATCCGTGTGCACACTCGCGCCCTTTGTTTAGTCACGAGGCATTAAATGTCGGCAATAAGCGCATGCGATAATCGTCCCGGTGTGAACAAGCCTTTACTGTATGTGGGGTCAGTATAGACACGCGTCCTCCAGTCCAATCGTTAACCTCTCTATACGATTTAAACTTCTTCATTATTGGCCTGATAGTGGAAATTACCATTTTCAAGGTTTTCTCTCCTTTTTTCTCCCTAACAGCAACTTCCAGTACAGTATTTTGTCACACATCATTGCGGTATTCTTGGTCTTTCCAAGTCAATTATGATCAATTGTCAGTGCTTGAAGTGTGTAGTGATTATTTGCTGTCACATCAAAACACCAGAGGCCATCATTGTCCCACTACTAATCACAGTCAGTCCTCACACATGACATAAAGAAACATAAACCCAAATCAGTGAGAAATGTAAATGTTTTGTATTTTTTGTGTTGATTCTCTCAGCAGCACCGGCGATATTCTATCCATTCGGCTCAGCGGCAGGAGACACTGAACGTTTTGAAAATGATAGTGAAACTTCTGTAAATGTTGCCTTCTCCACTCCATTTGTGTTCTTTGGCCGCACGTACAACCACACATATGTGAGAATCTGGTTCCAATACCAGACTTAATATGAATGCAAATGTTATGATAAGTGAGTTCATACTGAATTTGGCATGATTTCTTTTATTTCAGGTTAATAATAATGGACTCCTTACATTCAGTCAACCTTCACCAGAATCTCTCCCTTACTACATTCCCAAATATGCAACTGAAGATTTTATTGCTCCGCTCTGGACTGACCTTGATGACTTTGGATTGGGCAAATACTCATATCAGCAGTACACTAATGGAAGTGTGCTCACTCGCGCAACTCAGGATATAAACCAGTATTTCCCTCAGAGGGGCTTCACTGCTGCTTGGGTCTTTGTTGCAACATGGAATACAAGTGTATTTAATCTTCACTCAGCACCAGTAAATAGTGTCTTCTTTTCTTTTCAGACACAAGGTCACAGAATGTGTAGACTATGAATCATGATGTTGTTACTTTTCTTTTCAGGCAATCACCTTTCAAGTGGTTTTAATTTCAGGAGGTGTTTTTTCTTTCATTCTGATGAATTATGGTGACTGTGCTGTGATAAATGATTATGTGGAGGTAAAACAAACATCACAGGATTGAAGTAACATTCTAT
Organism: Rhinogobio ventralis; assembly: GCA_039654625.1. Classification (NCBI taxonomy): domain Eukaryota; kingdom Metazoa; phylum Chordata; class Actinopteri; order Cypriniformes; family Gobionidae; genus Rhinogobio; species Rhinogobio ventralis. Next base: position 32,849,410 of record CM077212.1, on the reverse strand, counting down.
ACTGGCTCTGTATGAAAAGCTACATAACATTCGTATATGGTTTTAATAGGCTGGATACGACACCATAAACTCCACTGACTACTATCTAATTTATTATGCAACTAATGGCAGCTACATCCCAAACCTCAAGAACACGACCAATGTAAACGTTCCTGGTCGTTGGGCTTTTCTTGTGAACAGTGGATCAGGTAGGACTTTCATCAGGATGTATATTACTATTATCAGTTGTGTGCAGCTCTGACTCAAACATGTTTGGTTGGATTCCACCTGTTGTTATCCCTAGCTTCGAAAAAACACACATGTATTTGACAATTTCCTGTCAGCAAATCACATTGAAGTCTTAAAGGGCAAGTGGCCCCAAAACGGAATATTTCAGTCAGATCAAAGATGGTGGAAAAAGGAAAATTACCTTGTTTAAAACATTATAAATGAACCTAGGTGTGCATTACACAATTTTAATGTATGACGTGGAGGCAAAGAACATTTATTTCATAATGAGTCCCCCCCCCTTTTCAATTGTTTACTTTACTACTGTCGCATCCACATGAGTCGGCCACCAGAGGGCATCATCATCTCACTGATAATCACAGCCAGATTCAAACATGAGCCCCATGTGTGAAACAAAAATGTCAACAACAAAAAAATTTCTTTCTTGGCAGCTTCAGGAATATTCTACCCATTCGGCTCATCAGGAGACACAAGAAACGCTGCTGTTGATGATGGAAGCACCTCAGTTATTCCACTATTGAGTCCATTTCTGTTCTTTAGCCGCACATACCAGCAGATTTATGTAAGAATTTGATTCCATCTTGTTCTGATTGGTGAATGCTTTATAAACTCATCTGTGATCCTGTGGCTGTGATTTTGACAATATTTCTCATGTTGCAGGTGAATAATAATGGACACATCACATTCAACCAGGCTTCATCACAGTATGTTCCCGACTCTTTTCCCGCATATGGAGGCCAAGATATAATTGCTGGTCTCTGGACCAACCTTGACAACCGTATGAGAGGAGTGGTTTCATATCATCAGTACACTAATGGAAGTGTTCTCACACGCGCCACTCAGGATATAAACAATCACTTTCCAAATCTGACCTTCAAAGCTTCTTGGGTCTTTGTTGCAACGTGGGATAAAGTCGCTTACTATCCCATCACCAACACAGTACGTTTGATATACTTCTGAAATATGACTGTTTATACTTTATCCACAATTCGATTCGATTCAATTCAATTTCAGATTATTTTTTTTTTATTGAACACATTAGTACACAAAAACAGTGACAGAGAAAATTATAATAAATTAAAACAGTAAAAATAACAATGAGGTCACTCAGTAATGTGCATATAAATATTATTCAATAATACAAAAAAGATGAGCAGTGAAGGCTAAGTTTAAAGTGATTGTTTTTTCAATATTTTCAGGAAACATCGTTTCAAGTGGTTTTAGTTTCAGGCAGTAATTTTTCATTTCTTCTGATGAATTATGGTGACATTGCTGTAACAGGACATCCAGTGGAGGTAAAAGAAACTTGTTTTCTGCATCAGGACAAAATGTTACTATTCACTAGTGTATAACAGCATATGTACTGTGTATATATACACTATTTATATGAATAAGGTTTTTACATACTTTCAGGCTGGTTATGACACAGTAAACTCCACTAACTACTTTGTGATTCCTGGATCAATCAACGGGAGCTTCATCTCAAACCTCAAAAACTCCAGTAATGTCAATGTTCCCGGTCGATGGGCCTTTAGGGTGGACGGTGGACACTTCTATAAAAGTAAGAAGTCTTGTCTTTCTATAAATAGATAATAGATGTTTGTGTTTTGATCAATTTCATATAACCCCATGTAATGTTTTGTATGATTACAAATATTATATATATTATATAATATTTGTAATCATATAATATATTAAAAAAAAAGAGTATTTTAGGCGTTTGTCTGTGTGTTTCCCTTTAGACAACGTCATTGGACTTCGAGTGAGACTTTCCTCATTTTTAGATCTAACACAGAGTGGAAACATTGAGATTGTTTTACAGCAAGTACGTCACACTTACTACAAATATTTATACAAAATACAGTGCTAATAGAAGATTCATGGAACGATTGATCTGTCTGTCCATCTTTTGTTTCAGATAAAACAGGAGCTGGTCAAGAACGGTCTGCCAAGAAACATAGAGCTGAAGTTAAGAAAACTGCAAAAGATAAATCCATAAATTCAGTCTCCTTCAGGAAAAGAAATAAAACAGTCCTGTTTGCTAGTGTCTGACAGCAAATATCTCATTGATCATGTGAAGACTGTAAAGACTCTTAATTCATGTAGAATGTAGAAAGACTCACTTAAAAGATTAAATGAGCACAAAACATACAACTTTTTTGCCATGAGGACAAATTTTTCAAATTTTACAATAACTTCCTTAATGCGTTTGCACTAGGCTTCTTTGCATGTTTATGAGATTTCTTCAATGTGACCAACATTTGTGAGCAAATCACTGTTTTTATTGAATCTTTGCAATGCATCAGTGATGCAGTTTACTGGTCTGAATGATTCATTAAGGAATCCATGTTCATTTCAACGATCCAGTCACTAGAGAGGACATTTTCAATGAATAACGACATAAATATCTGTCTTTTTTTCCCTCACACAAAGCTATTGTATGACTTTAGAAGATTTTAAATACAGTGCATGAGTTGTATGAATAACATCATACATTTAATGGTGTTTTTGCATCTTTTTAATACTTGAAAAGTATTACCTAATTTTTCTAAAAAAGCGCACCCAGTAGTTATTCAAATTGTGTCCTTTACCATTCCCCCTTTACTTTTAATCAAAATTTATGAATTTACTAAATAAAACCAGACAGGTGAACTATTTCTTTAATGTCTGCTGTTTTTGCCCCATCATGGTGTGAGACTGTGTTATCAAATGTCAGCTGCAGAAGTTTAAACTCGTTCTTAACTGAAAGTAAAACTGTTCGTCTCATTCATTGACATTCATTAGAACCATAACTTAGAATACAAATACTAAACTGTAACTTGCTTTGGCTTTTATTGAGAACAGTCACCTGGAGAACGGGTAAAACTAAAGTAAAGTGCATGTCTTTAAAGAAAGAAATACAGTATGCTCGACACCACATAAGCTAATCATTTCTGTACTGATCAGCCAGTGATGATTTTGATATACAGCCTTGCTTTAGCACAAACAGTAGAGCAATGTAAATTTTCGAATCCATGAACTGAAAAATATAGAACTTGAATGCAAAGTTGCTTTGAGTAAAATCATCTGCAAAGTACATACAAAATGTCATGCTCCTGCCTACTAATTTCTGTCTGTAAAATAAACCATATTCAAGGATAAATGTTTCTTGAAATGTTCCGGAATTTCCCTCCCTCTCTCACTCTCTCTCTCTCTCTCTCTCTCTCTCTCTCTCTCTTTGTGAATCCGGTGGTTTATTCAAACCTCGTAAATCGATTATTTCGGCTGTGGGCCACATGATGCATACTCTACAGCGGCCTCGGACTCTGAGGAGCTCATAGGCGATTTGTATGGTGCCCTCACTCCAAATGGAGACGCACTTCTCCATCCTGTAATGAGTTATTGGATGTGTTGACATGCGCTGTAGATATAAACTAGGGGTTTTAATGGGCGAGCTGACGGATATTCCCCTTTTGCTCTTTCCCGTGTTTCTCGTGTTTATTAAACAGCGCGAGAGGCATTAAAGGTGCACTATGTAACATTTTTTCAGTAAAATATCCAAAAACCACTAGGCCAGTGTTATATATTTTGTTTAATTGAGTACTTACAATATCCCAAATGTTTCCAACTATTAGTAAATCGTGAGAAAATTGCTATTTTAACCAAGGAACCGGGACGTGTGAGGGAGTCGCCTGTCAATTGCGTCATATCTGCGTTACCCTCGGTTTTCGGTTTTATTTTGCAAAAATGCTTTACTCTTACTGCAGTGTGCAATAAGTGTCATAGCAGCCGCTGACCGAGCGCACAGGGCAACGTCATAACATCATTTTCAACACACTCAGATGTATCTAATATGATAAACAGAGCTGTGTTACCTCATACTTATGACCGGAAAAGCAGAAAGGGTGCCGGCGACTGTGGCATAATAAAAGGCATGTGTTGCGTTCATCTTATTAACAATCGCTCCAGCGGCCTTGCTCAGCTCCCACAACACTCGGTCCTGCTCTGCTTCATACTACAGTAACGTTAATAATCGCATCTATGAACATGATTTCTGCCCGAGTCCTATCCCGATTCTTTTCCACCGGCTGTGAGGTGAAGACCACATGTCCCAAGATTCTGTGCTCAAACTTGGCGTCATCAAACTAAGCCTTTGTTTTGAATAGGCGACCTCTAGTGGTCGGAAAAGTTACATAGTGCACCTTTAATGCAGGCACGCGCATTTGATTTGGTGTTTACACTTTCAACTCTTGAGTTGTCCTAGCTGCATGAGTCCTACAATGAACCACTTGGAAATAGGAATAGGTACAAGTACTCGAAGTTCGAATATGACAGCGACTATTGATCATGAAAATGATGATGATCACTGTGACTTTAAAAAATATATTTATCTACATTTATATTTATTCATTTTGCCAATGTTATTTTTTTTCCAAAGCGAATACATCAAGCGATTCATCGTGAAGAGGCAAACAAACACAGGAAGTGCTTAAACTACAACGTTTCAGACATTGCTTAGAGTATCATAAGATAGAATAGGGAGGGATTAAAGGAAAGTGAAAGCATAGATTTTTTTCTTTTTATGAGGTTAAGTTCTCACGGAAGAGATGAGTTTTCAGATGTCTTTTGAATGTTGTCAGTGACTCAGCATTCCAGATGAAGGCGGGAAGATCATTCCACCAGCAAGGTACAGTGAACGAAAATGTTCTGGAGAGTGATTTTGTGCCTCTGTAATGGTACCATGAGCCGTCGCTCATTTACCGATCGTAGGCTTCTGGTAGGGATGTAGACTCGTAAGAGCGAGGGGGGTGCTGAGCCCCTGTGGTAGATCTTTAAGCAAGCGTCAGTGCCTTGAATTTGATGAGCGCAATGAGTGGTAACCAGTGCAGAGATAAAGAGAGGTGTAGAGCCATTTAGAGTGTGCATGGTTCATAAAATCATTCGGTAGCGTTTTTGCAAGAAAAATATCCGACTTGCGTACGGTCATCTGCCAGGAAGTTAGTTATTTTAGTCATATATAAAATATTTTTCATATATTTTTCATTGTCATACAATAACTTTGTGACAGTCAATATTGATAGACAGTAATTATTGACTAAAGATCTTGAGAGTTAATCAGAGCGTCATTTGTGATCAAATCATTCTTTTGAGTCACATTTTTGTTTCAATGAATCAGCTGATGCGGTTCACAAAACTTACTTTTCTGTTTTTTCCTCATGCACAAAGTCCACGTATGACTTCAGTAGAATTGTGTAATGTATTTGAGTTGAAGTTACAATACCTGATGGCCACTAGAGGGCACTCCCGTGCTGCTGGTTGTTGTTGTTGCAGTGTGCTGAGTAAACAGGTGAGAACAGTGCAGTCATGTCCCTGGTTCTTCCCATGCATGTTCTGAAACAAAACAGAATGTTATATGTTATTACAGCATATTGATGCAGACATAACACAAATTGCCGACGAGAATAAAGTTCCCACTGGCAATATCGAGCCATTGTTCGAGCGGAAAGGATGGCTACGATCATCGGCATGTCGAGGCATTTGACGAGGTAAGAGAGCAATGGACTACGTATGTAGAACGTTTTGAACACTTTGTGGAGGCTAATGGCATTAGCGAAGGGAAAAGAGTGCCAGTTTTCCTCAGTGTATTGGGGGCATCGACTTATGGACTTTTACGTAGTCTCATTGCACCAGTTAAGTCCGGGACGATGGGATATGATGAGATTGTGAACACCCTCCAAGGACATTTTACCCCAGGCCCATTGTGATTGCAGAGAGGTTCAAATTTCACAAATGGAATAAAGCAGAGGGGGAAAGTGTCGTACAATATGTGGCGGTGTTAAAGAAACTGGCGGAGCACTGTGAGTTTGGTGACAATCTAAATGACGCACTGCGAGACAGATTCGTGTGTGGCCTGAGTAGCGAGTCAATACAAAGGAAACTATTGACTGAATCGGCACTCGCATATCAAAAGGCTGTGGATATAGCAATGTCAATGGAGGCTGTATCTAGAGAATCACAACACTTGAGCAACTTATTGAAAGTAAATGCCATGTGTCTGTCGTCAGAATTGCTCAAGGAGAAATGTTATAGATGTGTAAAGTCCAACCAACCATAATGACAGTTTTTACAAAGCTCAACTGTGTCACAATTGTGGAAAGAAAGGCCACAGAGCAGACAGAGGAGAAAACACCTAGAACTACAGTAAAAGGTAAAAGTGGAAAAAGGAAGGGAGAGACAAAGAAAAGATCAATTCACAGAGTGGATGCTAATAGGGAAAAGGGTAAGGAAGAGACAAATTCGGACACGGATACGAAACTGACACTACACAAAGTGACAGCAACACTGCACAATTCTCCACGGGTGAACAAAATGAAAAGTGAAACTCATTTAGTGTCATCTGCAATAAAAGTGCAACCAAAAATTGAGGGATTGCCAATTGAGATGGAAGTGGATACTGGGGTGGCGGTCTCTATTATCTCAAGTGAACTGTACAGAGATAAACTGAGCCATGTTCGACTACGCCAGACAAACGTTGTTCTTAAGACGTATACAGGCGAAGTCATTCCGCCAGAAGGTGTCATCAAAGTGCGTCAAGCTAAACAGACAAAGCGTACATACTTATCTTTGTATGTTGTTACAGGAAACGCAGCTCCTCTGTTGGGACGAGAATGGCTTCGGAGAATTCGTCTAGACTGGCGCGAGATCAAAACTGTAAGAGCAGTGCATCAAGTTAATGAAGGGACACTGGACAGTCTTCTAAAAAGGTATGCCAAAGTATTTAGAGAAGATTTAGGGACATTAATACAGCTACCTTAAATCTGAAACCGGGAACCCAACCAAGATTTTTCCAAGCACGAGTGGTACCATCAGTACCATCAGACCCAAGGTGGAGGAAGAAATTGATTGCTTGATGAAACAAGGAATCATTTCACCGGTGCAATTCAGTGAATGGGCAACCCCGATTGTGCCTGTAATAAAAAAGGGTGGCAATGTTAGGATCTGTGGTGATTTCAAAATAATGGTGAACCCAGCTCTGTGTGCAGAACATTATCCATTACCCCGAATTGAAGATTTGTTTGCTTCACTGGCTGGTGGAAAAAGATTTAGAAAACTAGACCTTTCACATGCCTACCTGCAGATTCCTGTGCATGAAGATTCATGGAAATATCTTACCATCACCACCCACAAAGGGATGTTTGTATACAACAGATTACCCTTCGGCATCACTTCGGCTCCATCGATATTTCAACGAGTCATGGAACAAGTGCTGCAAGGGCTACCGTTTGTACATTGTTTTTTGGATGATATCCTGGTCACAGGAAAAGACAATGCTCATCATTTGTCTAACCTGGAGGCTGTGTTGAGTCAGCTGGAGAAATGCGGACTTCGTGTTAAAAGAGAGAAGAGTGAGTTTTTCAAAACTTCATTGGAGTATTTGGGACATGTGATCGATGCATCAGGGCTTCACAAGTCCCCAGACAAACTGCGTGCCATAGCCGAAGCACCAGCTCCTGTTAATGTTAACCAACTCCGATCCTTTCTGGGACTGGTTAATTATTATGCAAGATTTGTGCCAAATATGGCCACAGTTCTTCACCCTCTGAATGCAATGCTACACAAGGAGGTAAAATGGAAGTGGTCTCTAGAGTGTGAGAAATCTTTTCAAGATGCTAAGACACAGCTGTTAACACCCAGTGTACTCACACATTATAATCCAAGACTCCCAGTTCGCTTGGCCTGTGATGGTTCACCTTATGGGGTGGGAGCTATACTTTCACACATGATGCCGGATGGGCAGGAAAGACCCATAGCTTTTGCGTCCCGAACTCGGAGTAATTCTGAGCAAAATTATGCGCAACTAGAACGTGAAGCGCTAGGAATAATTTTTGGAGTAAGGAAATTTCATACTTATTTATATGGATGTCACTTCACATTATTTACAGACCATCGTCCACTTACCACCATACTCTTTCACTGATGCAGGACTGTCTGATGTGGGGACAGAGAGTTATCGTTCCATCGAATCTGAGACAACGAGTTTTGGAGGATTTACACACAGGACATCCAGGTGTAGTAAAAATGAAGGTTCTAGCACGTAGCTATATCTGGTGGCCAAATATCGATTCTCAAATTGAAGAAAAATCAAAGACCTGCATGTCCTGTCAACAAAATCAAAAATCTACATGTCTCTCACCTCTACATCCCTGGGCATGGCCAGAAGCTCCTTGGCAGCGGATTCATATCGATTTTGCTTGACCATTTGAAGGACGAATGTTTCTGGTAGTTGTTGACGCACACTCAAAATGGCCAGAAGTTCATGTGATTGATTTGATAATCGCTTGATAACTGAATGTTATATGATAACAGAATGTTATATGGTATTACAGCACATTGATGCAGACATAACGAATTTAAATACAGTTCACTAGTTGTATGAATCGTTTTCATGATACTTAATGGTGCTTTTGCATCCTTTATGAAACCTCACATTTCCACAATTTCTCTTATGTTCTACAGAATCAAGAAAGTCATACCGGTTTTGTTTGGGTGAGGTGTGTAAATGATGACAGCTTCCATTTTTGGATGATCAGTTCCTTTAACATTTGCTGTCAGGATAACAACTGCATGTAATGTACTAGGTACTAGGTTCGGATACTCGCTTAAGGCCAATAAATTCTAGTATGGTAAATGGCACAACCAGAAGTTATTGATAACCACACAGATTACTATTTCACATGAACTGTATTGAAATGAAACAAAATGTATAACAATTGTTACAAAAAAAAGAACATCAATAAAGTGTGGTGCGCAATCAGTGTATGTGTATCAGTTTTTTTCAAGTCCTTAAGTCCAGTTTTTCAGATGACCAACATTTTTTTCCTTTAGTGGAACTCATTTCTGTCAGAAAAAAAAAGAAATCCACTGAAATCCTACCGCACAGTGGTATCAAATGAGACATCCCGCAGCAGGCAATGACTCCATGGATCCAACGGTCAAGGGTGGTTGGCTCGCCATCTTCCCTCCGGAAGAATTCAAATGCATACAAAACCTGGCCAAGATTCAAGTTCACACCTGACGAAATACAGCATCAATCCAATGGCTCAAGTGTTCATGATGATCTTACTCTTTTTAGTATCATTTACAGTCTCTACAATCCATTTAAAATCAAATCAACTTTAATGCATCTGCACGGCAGCATCATCACTCTCTGCTGATATTTTTTCTCGCATGACCGCCAAGGGGACGGGGCTTGAATTTTTTTTCCACCAATAGCAAATTTCCATTTGCTAACGCACTCTAGTTGCCAGGCAGATTTACTGATATCAGGTTTTACAGACTAAGGTGACTGAAGGACACAATTAATGATAATTCAGTTCATGCAAACATTATTTTTTTTTTCACATAGAATTTTGCATAGGGGTTACATTGACATAAAATGCCAATTTTACTGTCATTTGTGACCCTGGACCACAAAACCAGTCATAAGTCACACGGGTATATTTGTGGCAATAGCCAACAATACATTGTATGGGCCAAAATTATTGATTTTTCTTTTATGCCAAAAATCATTAGGATATTAAGAAACGACCATGTTCCATGAAGATATTTTGTAAACTTCCTACTGTAAATATATCAAATTTTTATTATTAGTAGTAATATGCATTGCTAAGGACTTTTGGACAACTTTAAAGGTGATTTTCTCAATATTTAGATTTTTTTGCACCCTCAGATTTCAGATTGTCAAGTAGTTGTATCTCGACCAAATCCTATCCTAACAAACCACACATCAATGGAAAGCTTATTTATTCAGCTTTCAGATGATGTATAAATCTCAATTTCACAAATTTTACCCTTATGACTGGTTTTGTGGTCCAGGGTAACATTTCTTTGGAAATACGTAAGAGTAATGTCACTCAACAGGAAGAGCACACACAAACATAAACAATCAAACCAAAAAAACAACAACAAATTATCAATTCTCTATTCATTTTAAATGTGAATTACATCATTGTTATTTCATGTTTTAGTACCAGAATTTAGAAACGCATATGAAAAGAAAAAGCTCTAAGCATTTAGCAGATGCGTGATCTTAATCACCTCTGATCCTCTGTCCCATCATGCTTTTATCAGATCTTAAACGAAACAAACTGATCTGTATGCGAAAAATGAAAGTAAACCTGTTCTTCTTTCTCTAAATTTCCATTTACTAAAAACGTGGCCATGCCAAAACTACCTGCACATTTACCCAACTTTAAACTACACACCTATAAAACATTAATATTTAACAAAACATGTGTTCTTGTAAACGTACCTGTAAACTGATCAACATTGATAAGACAATGCATTATCCTGCCGGTTTCTTTCTGTCTGCACAATCTACTGAAACATTTAGGCATCTCAATATGTGGCTTAAATGGATGGAAAATATTGGCATCTAAATTTATAGTATTTTGACTAGTGCTCAACTTATATAGTGGACGATATTTGCCATTTTTTTTAAATTATTGGTATCAGCCAATGTGTCAGAAGTAAAAATGCCTACAAAGTGACAGACAGTAACAAAGTGAAAATATTACAGGTTATATAGCTCATGTCCATGATACTTGTGTGGAGCTTTTGCATCCTCTTTGAAAGGATGTTACACAGAAAAAAGAAAGTCGTAAATGTTTTGTAAAGCAGCAGAGTGAAATTCTGAGAAATGGATTTCTCCTTTTTAGTTATGTAGTGTCACTTACAACTGTTGTCTGTTTATAGTGTTTGTGTGTGCATGTTCATGACAAAATTCAGTCCTAAAAGTGTGTGATATATGTGAATTGAATATAAAATATTTATTTTACAAGTACTTTTGAGTACAAATATTTGTTAGACAAATACAAGTCAGAGATATATAAAAATATAATCATGTGTAAGGCCTCATTTGACAAACTTTTAAACTTTGTACTGATATCACAATGCATACCTGTTTCTTTCTGTCTGTAACATTTAGCCTAAGCACCTTAATAAGTGAATACAAATTGGAAAAATAATTTTATAGTATCTAGTTTGTGAGACAAACAGATGTTCTGACAAACTGACTTCCAAAACCATTTGTTTTAGAGATGGTTATCTGTCAACAAACATTTGTGGTAGGTAAAACGCATCATTCAGTCACTTTTTGCTGATCAACATTTGACTCTTGGCATGTAAACCTTATAATCTAAAATCTAAATGTCAGATGACATCTGCAGTAAAAGACATAGAAGGCTGATTATTTTCCCCATTCCAGGAGATGTTTCCTTCTAAACACAGGGACGGGACACATATAAAATCAATACATTTTCCAGCTAATCCACATCAGGTACAAGAGCAGCAGAAGAAGCAGTCGGGGGTAAGTCAAACCATTGTCTTTATGATTAAGCTCCATAAACTACATTCTGAAAGTTGACAATTCATCCTTGTAATGGACTGAAAAGAAAAAAAATATGATTATATATTTCTTTATATTTCTATATTTTTCTTTTTCTTTCTTTTTTTGATGGTTATGTTGAGATGATATATGTAATAAAGCAATCAATCAAGTAGTTTATTGCTTTTATGATTTTATGACAGCAATATGATAACAGACATCAATGTTCAATGAATATTTACCTTTATATATCATATTCAGAAGGAAATAATTATTTTGACAATCATATCTGTAGGTGTAATTTAAAATAAACGTTTTCTATTTGAATATAGTTTGAAATGTAATTTATTCCTGTGATCAAAGCTGGATTTTCAGCATCATTACTCCAGTCTTCAGTGTCACATGATCCTTCAGAAATCATTCTGATATGAGGATTTGATGCTCAAGAAACATTTATGATTATTATTGTTGTACTATTTTATGGAAACCATGATTGAATAGATGAATAAAAAGTTTAAAAGAACAGCATTTATCTTTTGCACCCTCTGACTAAGATCAGACTGGCAAGTTTATGATCCTGAGACCCGCGACCTGTGAACTTTACCGCAGCGCAAGTAAAAGACCTACATGCATTATACCTTCGTCCACGCTGTTGAATTCCATCATTGGGTCAAAGGGTGGTCCTTACACTGACCCCAAAATTTGCAAAACATGAAGTTTGTAAAACAGTTTGTAAAGATTAGCATTTGCTGTTAAAAAGGGTACCATAACAGTGTCCTCCAGATACTCTGACCTCGAGTGAGTGGATGATTTGACCGATAGCATGAATAGCATAAAGATCTCATCGAGGTTATACTGTACATGACTGTAAGTTCTTTGTGAACTAATTGAACTGTTTAATCTTGTATGATAGTATAACAGTATATGTTATTTATAGTGCAGTGCAAATTAAGATGCATATTTACAGTAGTACATACCATAGTGTACAGTGTAACATATGAATGTACACAATATGTACATCCTAATCAATCTTAAGGCAAGAACATAGCAGAAAAAAGTTTGATAATTGAAAAATGTAATAATATTTTGATAATAATTTGATGATGAATATCTAGCTGTTTCAGTTTAACAGCTGTAAATGACTCCATTAAGATTTGATTGGAGGGTTTTTGTTTAGAGATATTCCAGACGTTGGTTTATAACGCTCTCTCTGATTACAGAAGGACTCCTGTTACATGCTGGTTTATTCTCTGACTTCCTCATCATGAGATTGTCTCTGGTTTCACAGCTTCTGCTGGTGCTCATGTCAGTCTTGGCACTGAGTAAGGTTTTGTTTACCATCAGTTTAATTTTCAGTCTTATCATGGCAAGGGCAATAATAATATTAATGAAAAAATTATTATTTCTCTTATTGAAATTTTTTTTCTTCTGAATTTTAATAATATCTTTTTCTCTTTAACAGCCAGGGTGCAAGCAACATCTGCATCAACAACATCTGAATCAACAACATCTGAATCAACAACATCATCTCCATTAACAACATCTGCATCAACAACATCTGAATCAACAACATCTGCATCAACAACATCGGAATCAACAACATCATCTCCATTAACAACATATGCACCGACAACATCTGAATCAACAACATCTGCATCAACAACATCGGAATCAACAACATCATCTCCATTAACAACATATGCACCGACAACATCTGAATCAACAACATCTGCATTAACAACATCTCCATTAACAACACCTGCATCAACAACATCTGAATCAACAACATCTGCATCAACAACATCTGAATCAACAACATCATCTCCATTAACAACACCTGCATCAACAACATCTGAATCAACAACATCATCTCCATTAACAACACCTGCATCAACAACATCTGAATCAACAACATCTGAATCAACAACATCATCTCCATTAACAACACCTGCATCAACAACATCTGAATCAACAACATCATCTCCATTAACAACACCTGCATCAACACCATCTGAATCAACAACATCTGCATCAACAACATCTGAATCAACAACATCTCCATTAACAACATCTGCATCAACAACATCTGCATCAACAACATCATATCCATTAACAACATCTGAATCAACAACATCTGCATCAACAACATCTGAATCAACAACATCATCTCCATTAACAACATCTGAATCAACAACATCTGCATCAACAACATCTGAATCAACAACATCTGCATCAACAACATCTGAATCAACAACATCTCCATTAACAACATCTGCATCAACAACATCTGCATCAACAACATCATCTCCATTAACAACATCTGAATCAACAACATCTGCATCAACAACATCTGAATCAACAACATCTGCATCAACAACATCTGAATCAACATCATCATCTCCATTAACATCTGCACTGACAACATCTGCATTAACAACATCTGCATTAACAACATCTCCATTAACAACATCTGCATCAACATCTGCATCAACAACATCTGCATCAACATCTGCATCAACAACATCTCTATCAACAACATCTGCATCAACAACATCTGCATCAACAACACTGGCAGGTAATTATGGACCTTTGAAGTACAACCCAATTTCCAGAAAAGTTGGAGTTAAATTATAACTTAAAACTAATTTAAGGAAGAAAAGCTTTTTTTTTAACTCACACAAGTGTATAATATGAATAGTATTTTCATTTTCTAATTGATTTTTTATGTTTTCACAGACCCCTGCTATAATTACACTGTGCTGGATGATCCATGGAGATCCACCAACAATCTATATACCTCTCAACTAATGTGTGACCAATCGGTCAGCTGGCACGGCTGGTACCGTCTCTTCATTCAGGGTCAGAATGCTCAGATGCCAGACACATGTCTTGATGTGTATAGTTGTGGCACTTTAATTCCACTGTGGCTGAAAGGAGGACATCCAAAAGTTGAGGATGGAGTGGTCACTCGAGCTGCCTGTGGTCACTGGAGCAATAACTGCTGCTGGCTCCAATCCAATCCCATTAAAGTCAAAGCCTGTCCTGGCAATTACTACGTCTATGAGTTTGTGAGACCCTATGTCTGCCCTGGGGCATATTGTGCAGGTACAGTAAACACAATTGGCATTCATCCATGAATGTGTTTGTGTAATGTATTACATCTATAAGTTTGCTAGACCACCAGTCTGTTTTTGGCATCCTGTGGAGGTAAATACATTAATATGTGCCTTTTGTGCTTATGTCATTACGGGCCAAGCACTGAAGGTGCGTAGGCACCTACTGTATCCGTTGGTGTTTTTATTATTCTTCCGTTTCTTTTTCTTCTTCTTCTTCCGCTCCTGAGTCTATGGCAGCCCATAGAACCACTTGTCGGAAAGTTATGAAATTTGGACAGTCTGATCTGTCACCATAACAAATTTGGAGTCTCTAACTCAATCCCTCTATCACCACCAACTGTCCAAATTTGCACTCACGTGTATGCTAATAACTTTTGAACTGTAAGGGCTAGAAACGAGAAACAAAATTCTTTTAAACTCTGATTCCTTGACTGAAGACGATTCAATATAATTTTCTGTCATGAAAATTTTTCTGCCATTAAGAATTTTTCGAACTCCTCCTTGCACCGATTTTCACAAAAATGTAACCATCATTTAATCAACTTCAGACCATGCGGACAAAAAGTTTCAATTCAATTTGTGAAACAAATTTAATGACGAGCACGGCAAAATTAATGCGAGCCTACAACAACCATGACCTGAGGCTTCCTGTCTGCCTTATTTTTTTCAATACCTACTTTTTCGAAGTCCTCCTAGACCGATTTTCACCAAATTTGAGTCGGATCATCTTCTGACTGTGCCGACAAAAAGTTATGGATTTCAAGTTGATAGATGAAACTGTTTTTGTATTCCGTATACCAAAATTACTCTGAGTCTGTATCTCTGAAATGCTTTGGTATATTGACACCAAACTTTGTATGTGTCATTGTCACCTTACTCTAACCACACCACATCAATTTGGTCCTATTGGTCAAAAGTGATAAACTATTAAATCAAATTACGATTGACTGTATTTATGATTTTTCATTCATTTTAGCTAAAAGGATCTTAATATGTCTTTAATTGTTTGTTGTTGCAGTTGGTCTGATGCCCACAGCCATGTTGGCATGACTTATTGTGTTCTTTGTGCTTGGCCCTAATAGTTGATGTTTGCAGCTATATTTTATATTTATATCTGTTTATTCATTAAAATTCTTTATTTTATTTATTTTTTGCAGAAGTTAGGAACATTACCATCAATAAACCTACTGTCACTCCAAACATAACTTTGGCTGGTAATGTATATGCTATATCTTCTACTGACTGCTGAAGTTTTGATATTATTCAGTAGTGGTGTGTTTGTGTCTGTAGGTATAGGCTGTAGATAAAACAGTGTTTAAAATTTGCAGATGCTGAAGAACATGTTCGTTACCCCATATTCATGTCATTTTACTGCATGAACTCCACTTGATGTTTGAATTAATTGTAAGAAATGTCTTCTAGAAATGTTTCTATTACTAAGACGAGACGAGATGACAAATGCTGTCTATATCAACATGCAATATTGTTGACAAAAAGTTGAAAAACGACCAAAAATATATGTAGATAAAAGAGATTTTGTCTTACAAGCCAGTGTTTTGATACATTTCCTATAACCTAATGCAATGTATTTGTATGAATCATTTATATATTTAAAACAACTTGCAAATGAGTATGTGTGTTGGTGTGTAGCTTTTAGTTCATGTCTGCTATAGCTTTGAGCTCATCTACACTCACCTAAAGGATTATTAGGAACACCATACTAATACTGTGTTTGACCCCCTTTCGCCTTCAGAACTGCCTTAATTCTTCGTGGCATTGATTCAACAAGGTGCTGAAAGCATTCTTTAGAAATGTTGGCCCATATTGATAGGATAGCATCTTGCAGTTGATGGAGATTTGTGGGATGCACATCCAGGGCACGAAGCTCCCGTTCCACCACATCCCAAAGATGCTCTATTGGGTTGAGATCTGGTGACTGTGGGGGCCATTTTAGTACAGTGAACTCATTGTCATGTTCAAGAAACCAATTTGAAATGATTGGAGCTTTGTGACATGGTGCATTATCCTGCTGGAAGTAGCCATCAGAGGATGGGTACATGGTGGTCATAAAGGGATGGACATGGTCAGAAACAATGCTCAGGTAGGCCGTGGCATTTAAACGATGCCCAGTTGGCACTAAGGGGCCTAAAGTGTGCCAAGAAAACATCCCCCACACCATTACACCACCACCACCAGCCTGCACAGTGGTAACAAGGCATGATGGATCCATGTTCTCATTCTGTTTACGCCAAATTCTGACTCTACCATCTGAATGTCTCAACAGAAATCGAGACTCATCAGACCAGGCAACATTTTTCCAGTCTTCAACTGTCCAATTTTGGTGAGCTCGTGCAAATTGTAGCCTCTTTTTCCTATTTGTAGTGGAGATGAGTGGTACCCGGTGGGGTCTTCTGCTGTTGTAGCCCATCCGCCTCAAGGTTGTGCGTGTTGTGGCTTCACAAATGCTTTGCTGCATACCTCGGTTGTAACGAGTGGTTATTTCAGTCAAAGTTGCTCTTCTATCAGCTTGAATCAGTCGGCCCATTCTCCTCTGACCTCTAGCATCAACAAGGCATTTTCGCCCACAGGACTGCCGCATACTGGATGTTTTTCCCTTTTCACACCATTCTTTGTAAACTCTAGAAATGGTTGTGCGTGAAAATCCCAGTAACTGAGCAGATTGTGAAATACTCAGACCGGCCCGTCTGGCACCAACAACCATGCCACGCTCAAAATTGCTTAAATCACCTTTCTTTGCCATTCTGACATTCAGTTTGGAGTTCAGGAGATTGTCTTGACCAGTAACACACCCCTAAATGCATTGAAGCAACTGCCATGTGATTGGTTGATTAGATAATTGCATTAATGAGAAATTGAACAGGTGTTCCTAATAATCCTTTAGGTGATTGTATATGCTAGTGTACTTGTAAAAATTAGGGAAAAAATTACTTTTAGCAGATACACAAATTAAATTTGTACAATCTCTTCCCAGAAAAAGGACCTAAAATGGTAATAGCACCTAATTATAATTATATTTTAATTAGAATTTAAGCCATTGCACAGAAAATTTTATTGCAAAGCCATGGTCAGGTCATTTTTAATTAATGGTGCATTCTTATCAGAATTTTTTTTTTCTTCTTATATTTACCAATGGTGCCAAATGGGTGGATGGTGCAGTATTTTTGTTTTATATTTTTGTATTATAGGGTACAATGGGGCTAAAGGCGCCGTGGGGGAAATAGCGCCTTTGATTTTATTTTCCTCTAAACCACTAGATGGCACAAAAACTTGCCACAGCACTTTCCAAAACATCCGCTTTTCAAGATGCTTGTGGATATTTGGCTGATCCTTGACTTGATCACAGACAGCAGCGCAAAGTTGATTCTGCGCTAATTTGATCTAATGTTTGATGTTTTTTTAAAATGAGAATCGCTAAAATTATTTAATATAATCTGAGACAACGGTTTTCTTGATTTTCAGTTTTGTTCAAGATAATTAAAGGTGCAGTGTAGCGGCATCTAGCGGTGAGGTTGTGAATTGCATTCGACCAGCACTACGGTAGCCGACACAGGACAAAGATGTCGTCGTCGGAGAGAGCAGAGAGCGACTAGCGCTCTGTAGAGAAGTTTGTCCGTTTAGGGCTACTGTAGAAACATGGTGCCGCAAAATGGCGACTTCACTGTAAGGGGACCCGCAGTGTGTGTAGATAGAAATGGCTCATTCTGTGATGGGTCATAAAAACATAACGGTTCATTATGTAAGGTCTTTATACACCACTGAAAACATAGTTATGTATATTATATTGCATTTCTGTCAATAGATCCTCATAAATACTACACACTGGACCTTTAAAGCAACAGTTTTTCAAAAACGGAAACATTTGTAAAAGTATGGTATTTGGGGTAAAAGGCACAATAATTAACATGATAATAAATAGCTGACTTTTCCATTTGTTGACATGACATAGTTAGATTCAGATAGGAAATATCATATATTAAGTTGGGTGTCCACTTTAGAGATAATCACCATGTTTATACTGAAACAATCATATTTAAAATTATGATATTAATCATATAATATAATAAAATATAATTTATTGTAAATACTGTAAATATATACGTATATAATTATTATGGGATCTCCTTCAATGCTTTCAGAATCTTTACTTTGAAAATTTGATTCTATATTTTTAAAATAATTTTAACCATTTTAATGATTTACTTTCACACAAAATCTGTTGCTCCATCAATGTTTAATGCAAACATATATTTTGTTTTCTGCAATCATACACTATGGGAGGAGTGAGAAGCGCATTTACCTTAAGGTGTGCCTTTAGCCCCGTTGTACCCTATATATTTTATTAAAGACACTGTTACATGTAGCAACATTTGCAAGACCATTAATTATGTAGTGGTTAAATATTGTGCTGTCACATCCACATGAGTTGACCACCAGAGGTCAGCACCAGGAACTAGGGATGGGCGATACCACTTATTTTGTGATACTTTCAAGGCCAGTATCGCCGATATCGATACGATACTCCTAACCAAACTTTTAAATTATTACATTTATTAAATTATTAAAATGACCAAAAGTAAAATGGGTAAAGATACCAACTTAGGGTTATATTTGAAAGGCATTAACCTTCAATATGCCTTAATTGGAATTTATTAGATGATATATTTGTTTACACATGGTTAAAATATGTTTACTTGTATGAAAATCTACAAATACTAGTTGATCTCTCTATGGCTCTGAGTTGAACTACAGTCACTGTAGTAAAACCATGGTTTATTTTCATAAGGGACTGCCAGTGACAGGCCGTTGCACCCATAAAATGCAACATTTTTATTCTGACAGTGTATGATTTATATTAACATTAGTTACAGAATAGAACATGATCAATATGAACCTTTAACATTAAATTGCACAAACTAGGCTACAATTTAAATTTGTTTATTTTGAAATACCTGAAACGTATTATGTTTTTTCTGTGTTCTGATGAGCATTGTTCTGGGCGGCGTTTCCAAAAACATCAATGGTTTCTTATGATAGTTTTGGGAAACGCAGCTCTGTTTGAATACAGTCAGCAGTAAGCGAACGCTCTCTCTGTGTCTCGCAGCATTTGCGTGTGTGCTGTGTTCAGATTGTGGTTCAGATTAGCAGGAAAACGCTACACAATTATTCGCTTACATAGGTTATTCGTATCGTACGCATTAAATAATCTTTTTAAATAAACAAAATTACATTTACATTTAAGCATTTGGCAGACGCTTTTATCCAAAGCGACTTACATTGCATTCAAGGTACACATTTTACATTTTGTCAGTTCTTGCTTTCCCTGGGAATCGAACCCATGACCTTGGCGTTGTTAGCACCACGCTCTACTGTTTGAGCTACAGGTTAAAAAGTTACTGGTAGGAAAATTACTGGTAAAAAAAAAACAAAAAACAAAAAACATCTTAGTATCGATATATCAATACTTCATATCAATACGCCCATCCCTACCAGGAATATTCTACCTATTCGGCTTAGCAGGAGACACTAGAAACGCTGCTGTTGATGATGAAAGCTCCTCAAATTATATATTATATATTAATGGAAAATAAAATGGTTCAACTGTTTTGTCTCTTCTAAATGAAGAGATGCTCTAAAATGTGCTGTGTATAACTTAAAACTCATTTAAGGAGGAAAAGCTTTTTTTTTTTTAGGTAGATCCCATGCCACAGGTGTATAATATGAATATTAATTTCATTTTCTAATAGATTTTTTTATGTTTTCACAGACCCCTGCTATAACTACACTGTGCTGAATGATTCGTGGAGATCCACCAACAATCTATATACCTCTCAACTAATGTGTGACCAATCGGTCAGCTGGCACGGCTGGTACCGTCTCTTCATTCAGGGTCAGAGCATTCAGATGCCAGACACATGTGTTGATGAGAATAGCTGTGGCACTGCTGCACCGCTGTGGCTGAATGGAGGACATCCAAAAGTTGAGGATGGAGTGGTCACTCGAGATGTCTGTGGTCACTGGAGCAATAACTGCTGCTTCTTCAGATCCAATCCCATTAAAGTCAAAGCCTGTCCTGGCAATTACTACGTCTATGAGTTTGTGAGCCCAATTGCTTGTCATTCGGCATACTGTGCAGGTAACGTAAGCATAATTTGAATTCATCCATGAATGTGTTTCTTGAGTCTTGTTTTTGGCATACTGTGGAGGTAAATACATTAACATGTGCCTTTTGTACTTATGTAATTTATATTTATATCTGTTCATTAATTCATATTCTTTTTTCTTCTTTTTTTTTTGCAGAAGTTAGGAACATTATCATCAATAAACCTACTGTCACTCCAAACATAACTTTGGCTGGTAATGTATATGCTATATCTTCTACTGACTGCTGAAGTTTTGATATTATTCAGTAGTGGTGTGTTTGTGTCTGTAGGTATAGGCTGTAGATAAAACAGTGTTTAAAATTTGCAGATGCTGAAGAACATGTTCAATACCACATATTCATATGTCATTTTACTGCATTAACACTTGATGCTTGAATGAATTGTAACTGTACAAAATCTTTACACACTTTTTTTCTATTATTAAGAAGAGACTAGATGACACTGACGTCATTAAATGCTGTGTCTATACCGACAGTTTAAGTGAATAACACTGATTATCTCTTCATCACGGCACCTGTTAGTGGGTGGGATATATTAGGCAGCAAGTGAACATTTTGTCTTCAAAGTTGATGTGTTAGAAGCAGGAAAAATGGGCAAGCGTAAGGGCCAAATTGTGATGGCTAGAGCATCATTGGTCAGAGCATCTCCAAAACTGCACACGTCACCAGGCTGCACTATGGAAAGAAGGCAAGCCGGCGGAGGCAGTGTGATGCTTTGGGCAATGTTCTGCTGGGAAACCTTGGGTCCTGCCATCCATGTGGATGTTACTTTGACACGTACCACCTACCTAAGCATTGTTGCAGACCATGTACACTCTTTCATGGAAACGGTATTCCCTGGTGTCTGTGGCCTCTTTCAGCAGGATAATGCGCCCTGCCACAAAGCAAAAATGGTTCAGGAATTGGTTTGAGGAGCACAACAACGAGTTTGAGGTATTGACTTGGCCTCCAAATTCCCCAGATCTCAATCAATCGAGCATCTGTGGGATGTGCTGAACAAACAAGTCCGATCCATGGAGGCACCACCTCGCAACTTACAGGACTTAAAGGATCTGCTGCTAACATCTTGGTGCCAGATACCACAGCACACCATCAGGGGTCTAGTGGAGTCCATGCCTCAACGGGTCAGGGCTGTTTTAGCAGCAAAAGAGGGACCAACACAATATTAGGATAAATCATAATGTTATGCCTGATCGGTGTATATCAACATGCAATATAGTTGACAAAAAAGCTTTGAG
Organism: Rhinogobio ventralis; assembly: GCA_039654625.1. Classification (NCBI taxonomy): domain Eukaryota; kingdom Metazoa; phylum Chordata; class Actinopteri; order Cypriniformes; family Gobionidae; genus Rhinogobio; species Rhinogobio ventralis. Next base: position 32,827,282 of record CM077212.1, on the reverse strand, counting down.
CTCATCTATATGCTAGTGTACTTGTAAAAATTGGGAAAAAAAATAAACTTTAGTAGTTACACAAATTAAACTTGTACAATCTCTTCCCAGAAAATAGGTCAAAAATATAATCATATGCTCTTTAGAATGATAATAATAATTATTATATTTTAATTAGAATTTATGCTGCCTTCACATGCTCTCGGAATGATCATAAATACGAGTTTCCTAGGTAATAATTGCTCATGTACCCAGTTGTAATCACGACTTCAGAAGTAGGAATTATCAAATTTCTGATAGCACGTGAAGGCAGCATTAAGCCATTGCATAGACAATTAATGGTGCATTCATGTCAGAAACATTCCAATCTCGGTCAGTTTGCTTATATTTACCAAAAGGGTGCCAAATGGGTGGAGGGTGCTGTAGTGTCAATTAGAGAGGTTCATGATGCAATTGTGGTCCCCACATCTTTAGTCTATGTCACCATAAAACGTGTGTATGTGTGTGTGTTACCCGCATCTGTGCATTGTCTCTCTATGTTGTCAATTGTTTTGTAAGGCCCTGCAATGAAAGAAATGATATATTAATGGAAAATAAAATTAAGTATAGTAATTTATTCCTTCATTGGATTTGTGATGAAATATTTGGTTCAATTGTTGTGTCTTTTCTTAATTAAGAGATGCTCTAAAATTTGCTGTGCATGAAAAAGCTTTTTTTTAACTCCACTCTTAGATAGATCCCATGCCACAATAATATGAATAGTAATTTCATTTTCTAATTGATTTTTTTATGTTTTCACAGACGCCTGCTATAACTACACTGTGCTGAATGATTCATGGAGATCCACCAACAATCATCAATACACAGCATGTGACCAATCGGTCAGCTGGCACGGCTGGTACCGTCTCTTCATTCAGGGTCAGAGTGCTCAGATGCCAGACACATGTGTTAATGTGAGTAGTTGTGGTACTCATGCACCGCTGTGGCTGAACGGTCCACACCCACGAGTTGAGGATGGAGTGGTCACTCGAGCTGTCTGCGGTCACTGGAACAATGACTGCTGCTCGTTGCGATCCAATCCCATTAAAGTCAAAGCCTGTCCTGGCAATTACTACGTCTATGAGTTTGTGAGCCCAATTGGCTGCAGTTTGGCATACTGTGCAGGTACAGTAAACACAATTGGCATTCATCCATGAATGTGTTTGTGTAATGTATTACATCTATGAGTTTGCTAGACCACCAGTCTGTTTTTGGCCCACTGTGGAGGTAAATACATTAATATGTGCCTTTTGTGCTTATGTCGTTAGGGGCCAAGCACCAAAGGTGCAAACGAATTTTAATGTAGCGTTTGCAAAAATATTGCATGTATATTATATCTATGTATATGTATTGTCAATGTTGAGATTTAGCGCTTAAACAACTTTCGCAAATATCTTTGAAACTGTTAGTCCGATTGAGACGAAACCACCGTAGGAAAATCGGAATAATATCGGGTTGACTATATGTGTCAGGCCAAATGTAAACATTTTTATAGTAAGTGGCAAAAAATGCAATCAAAGTCGGGTGTGGGTCATTTTTATATGCTCCTAAATACAAATGTCTATAACTCCTAAACGAAATGAGATCTGTTCACCAAATTTGACACGCTTATGTATGGGGGCACTCTGAGGACACATACAAAAAAGTGGTGGGACTGTAGTACTTGGTGGCGCTATAATTAAAGGGGTCATGAACTGGCTTTTTAATTTTTTTATACTGTTGTCTGAGGTCAACTTATGACGTTCGCGTGGTTTTTACATTCAAAAACATCATAATGAATAAGTAATAGGCTATTTTTTACCCTGGTTTTGAGCCTCTCTCATGGAACACTTTTATGAGCGTGCCGCACTGAAGACTTGGAAGTAAATGGCCACGGCTATGATTGGATAAGATTTGAATATTATAATGAGCTTCGGCTCCCCTGTGAGTACACGTGAGGAATTGTTTTGAAAGCATGTGGGAAAATGGCAACCGGAATGATTCGCCCACAGGGCTCGCAAAATGTCTTTATCAAACAAACACAATGATTTATCTCTCATCCACCCGTGATTGATTGAAATGTTATTTTTTTATTACTTGGCCCGCCCGATCAGTGGATAGCCTATAAGCCTGAACCGTGCATCACTAACAAACATCATTAACACACACACACACACAAGCCTCACTGCAGAGTCAGACAAATCAGCATGATCAAAACTTCCGCGATTGTATTTTTCCTTCAAATATCAAGTAGAATATCAAAAGAGTGAACAACGCACATCAAGAAAGGAACTATTTAAGATTATACGTTGTGGTAGCCCGTCTAGAAATTAGCCCTGGCCCATACATGTCCGATCCCGAATCGCAGCACAATGAACCAACAACACCTCAAATAAAGGATTCTCCAGCCTGTGACAGCGTGCTAAGTTATGTTCAGTTAGACACATACACATAATCAATAGATATCAAACGATCTGTAACAATGCAATACTATCACATATAAAAAACATTTTTTACTCACATTAGTGTGTTGCTTCATTCATTCATGTAATCTCATCCTGTCTGCAAATCCAGTCTCTTGTTTACAAACTAATCCATGGTGAAATGAAGGAACAAATGCGTAATGTCTTACCCACGTGAGCTGGATCTTCATTAAAAATAAAGTTCATCCATGCATTCATAATACTGGAATCTAAATAAAGCTTATGCAGCATGTTTATTGCTTGGAAGTTAGATCCGGTTTAGCTCTATGTAGGCCTATGTTATTTATCTAGAACATGCCATGCACAAATCGGTGTGCGGGGCTACAGAATCAGGCGTTTGTCTTCCTCTGGAGTCGGCAATCACGCCGGCGTGATCAACTCGCTTTTTTTCTTATCAGTGCCAAAGAGACTCAAATAACTCTGTCAATTTTTATCATTCAGGCAAGTGTTATACATCATTTTTGTGTACAGTCACAAAAAAAAACTGATTGTTGTGCTTTTTGCAAAATAAATAAAACAAACATGATGCGCGATCTGCAGCCTCTCTGTCAAAGACCTTCATTCAGAAAGTCTTCAGAAAAGGAACTCTAACTTAGTAAATACTTGTCTCACAAACATGAGACATATGTCTAAAGAAATGTTGAAATGTCAGGTTTTAAATAATGTAAATACAATCGAAAACAAATGTTCTGTGTTTATGTAATCTGTTTGAAAAGAAAGAGATGTCAGTCATCCGCGAGTGTCTCATTATCATCTCATTATCCGCTAATGTCAAGTCAAGTCACCTTTATTTATATAGCGCTTTTTACAATGCAGATTGTTTCAAAGCAGCTTCACAGTGTTAAACAGGAAAATAATGCAACAGAATTTGATTCGGCTGTACAGCCGCTCTGGAGAAAACGGTGATGTCATCTAGCTCATTTCAATTATCATATATATTCAAGTAATGTAGTTGATATAGTTAATTTAGTTTAGTAATTAAATTTATTTGGATATTTATTTGAAAATTTAGTGTCCCCAACTGAGCAAGCCAGAGGCGACAGTGGCAAGGAACCAAAACTCCATCAGGTGTCCTAATGGAGAAAAATAAACCTTGGGAGAAACCAGGCTCAGTCGGGGTGCCAGTTCTCCTCTGGCCAATTAACAAACAGTGTATGTTTATTATTTTGGCAGCCTTATAGGTCAGAAGTAATATTAGATCGGAATATTCGAAAGATCGGAGGCATCACGCCGGAGACGGGTTTATTGAGGATGGCGTGTCGATTAAACAATTATTAAATAGGAATATTCGAAATATCGGAGTCATCACGCCGGAGATGGATCCATTGAGGATGCCATGTCGATGAGCAATTTCAGAGGGTAGACTAATTGACACGGTCTCTGCAGACACTTCAGGGATGTGTTGGTAATGTCTGGGTGCTGGTCCACTATCTGATCTGGATACGGCCCGGATCCGGCTGACTGCAGTAAACCTCGGGATAAACAGAGAGACTAACATTAGCGTAGATGCCATTCCTCTTATGATGTAACGAGTACATCAGGTGTTATGGGAAGTGTTCCCGGTTCCGGCTGACCTAGTTAATGCAGCCTAACAATTTGAATAAAATATAAATTAAAAATGTTTTATGTGTATGCCATAGTAAAGAGATGCGTTTTTAGTCTAGATTTAAACTGACAGAGTGTAGAGTGCAGAGCAGAGTCAACGCCCACATCCACTCAAATAAACATCAAGTGTAGTGCTATACTTTAGCTACATCGTTTTGAGACGTGTTGAGGAATAATCCTGGAATAAATTACTCATGAAAAGCAGTTTGTTTCTAAGAGCAACGGATTCAGCCAATGATTGTGAGATAAGTTTATTCTGTTAGTGTCTGTGAATATTAAAAAAGACCGTATAAATATGAATCCTGCTGCAACATAAAATGTCATAGACGCAAAACTGTTTAGACAAGATTTCTTTGGCCTGTTTTGGACAGATTATGAAGTGTTTACTGTAAAATAGCCTAGTGTCACATCAATACAGCTTTTATTTGCAAATGTCTGCTCAGATGCTATAAATATAGTACCAGTAAAACGTATTTTGCTTCATATTGATGTTTAAATATTATAGCCTAATGGTATTTTTTAATTTAATATATGTTGATTGTGAAAAGTGAACAGCACGAGTAATAAAGGACACATCAGATGCGCAATATATCAGAAGACATGAAGTTTGTCAGAAATGATTTTGACCACTTCATTAAGTTTTGTTTTGTAGAAAGCCTTTATTTAAAGTGAATTTCGTTTTGTATAAATTGTATCTTAATTTTAATCAATGTTTTTAATATATTTGCTTCTTATTTAATAGCCTTAGCACTGCCGTGATCATGCGTTGCATGTGCGTCTCATAAATGAACTCGAAATGATATTTGAGTATTGTGTGTATCGGATAGTTTACAAAATCAAATGATTCAGAAAATGTTTGCCATTGAAATGACTGGGGAAAAAGTGTCCCAATCAACCTGAATTCACCCTATACTCTTTGGATTCATAATTGCATTGCATTATGTTGTTTTAAATCCCAAATATTTTACTTATAACATTCATCATTACCAATTATTCAGTTATTTGTATTTACTGAATACTGACTGTTTTTTTTTGCATGAGACTTCTTAAAAAAAAATAAAAATAGTACACTGCCAAAGCTTCCTTGTTTGCTTCTGTTGTTCTTGGCCCTGATAATTGTTGCTTGCAGCTGTATTTAGGGGGCCAAGCATAGGCACCTATTGTAATCACTGGCATTCTTCTTATTCTTATTCCGTTTCTTCCGCTCTGGAAGTCTATGCCAGCCCATAGAACCGCTTACGGGAAAGTTATCAAATTTGGCAAACAGACAGTCTGAAATGTCACCATAGCAAATTTGGAGTCTTTAATTCAACCCCTCTAGCACCACCAACTGTCCAAAGTTGCACTCATATTTATGCTAATAACTTTTGAACTGTAAGGGCTAGAAACTATTTTTTCCCCCTCTGATTCAGTGACTCAAGATGATTCGATTGAACTCTATGACATAATTTTCTGTAGTGCCAATTTTCCCGCCAAAAACCCTACTTTTTCGAACTCCTTCTAGACAGTTTATACGAATTTCACAAAAATTTAGCCAGATCATTTGCAGACAATGCCAACAAAAATGTATGGAATTCAAGTTGTTTCATCAAACTGTTTTCGAATAACACGCAAACGAAAATAGACATAAGGCTGTAACTCCGCAACGATTTATCTTATTCTAAACAAACTTGGTACACATCATCACAAGCATGACCTGGGGCTACATGCTGCGTTTTGGCACAGCGCCACCTACTGGTGTGGAGATATGAAAAATTTATATTTTTGCTTATAACTTTTGAACGGTTTTATATTTGTATTTGTTTATTCATTAAAATTAATTATTTTATTTATTTCTTTTGCAGTAGTTACGAACATTACCATCAGTAATGCTACTGTCACTCCAAACATAACTTTGGCTGGTAATGTATATGCTATATCTTCTACTGACTGCTGAAGTTTTGATATTATTCAATAGTGGTGTGTTTGTGTCTGTAGGTATAGGCTGTAGATAAAACAGTGTTTAAAATTTGCAGATGCCACATATTCATGTGTCATTTTATGCATAATGATGCATTTAAAAGTTAATGGCCAAACAGATCTTTATAAAAGTTCACATTGTTGTTGCAGATGAAATATAACATGGAAAACATTAAAAAAAAAAAAAATTATCAGCCTGAATGTTTATTATTAGTCACTCAAACCCCTTTATCTAAGCCTCTCTAATTAACCGTTGGTCACGCACATCCGCCATGTTTTGTAGTTTTTTGAGCACTTTATACTACACTTTTCATATGTCATTTTACTGCATTAACTCCACTTGATGTTTGAATGAATTGTAAGAAATGTAACTGAACAAAATCTTTACACACCTTTTTTTCAATTACTAAGATGAGATCATGGCACAGACATGTTGATAACAATATTGTTGACAGAAAAAAGAAGACAACATTAAAATATAATTTAAAAAAAATAGTAATCTAGATATAGGAGTTTTTTTTTTCTTACAAGCTAGTGTTTTGATACATTTCGTATAACCTCATGTAATGTATGATTTGTTTATGCAAGACAACATGCAAATGAGTATGCGTGTTGGTGTGTGGCTGCAAAGCCATTGACGGATAATTTTGAATTAATGGTGATTTCAGACACATCCCAAGCTCAGTCAGTTTGCTTATATTTACCAATGGTGCCAAATGGGTGGAGGGTGCAGTATTTTTGTTTTATATTTCTGTATTTTATGAATATTTATTAAGGTAAGACACTGTTAGCTGCTGCACTTTGTTTTTTCAAAAACATTTGCAAGACCATTTATTATGTAGTGGTTAAATATTTTACTGTCACATCCACATAAATCGGCCAACAGAGGGCATCATCATCCCGCTACTAATCACAGCCAGATTCAAACATGAGCCCCATAAATCAGTCTGAAATGTAAACATCAGGGAAATAATTTCTGTTTGTGCTCTTGACATCAGGAATATTCTACCCATTTGGCTCAGCAGCAGGAGACACAAGAAACGCTGCTGTTGATGATGGGAGCTCCTCAGTTATTCCACTGTTGAGTCCATTTCTGTTCTTTTGCCGCACATACCAGCAGATTTATGTAAGAATTTGATTCCATCTTGTTCTGATTGGTGAATGCTTTATAAACTCATCTGTGATCCTGTGGCTGTGATTTTGACAATATTTCTCATGTTGCAGGTGAATAATAATGGACACCTCACATTCAACCAGCCTTCATCACAGTATGTTCCCGACTCTTTTCCTGCTAATAGAAGTCAAGATATAATTGCTGGTCTTTGGACTGACCTTGACAACCATGTCAGAGGAGTGGTTTCATATCATCAGTACACTAATGGAAGTGTTCTCACACGCGCCACTCAGGATATAAACAATCATTTTACAAATCTGACCTTCAAAGCTTCTTGGGTCTTTGTTGCAACGTGGGATAAAGTCGCTTACTATCCCATCACCAACACAGTACGTTTAATATAATTCTGAAATACTTTCACTTCATCCACAATTCCATTCAATTAAATTTCAAAATACTTTATTGAACACATTAGTACACAAAGAGAGTGACAGAGAAAATTATAATAAATTATAACAGTAAAAATAACAATGAGGTCACTCAGTAATGCTCATAAAATTATATTCAATAATACAAAAATGTAATTTTATATATTAAAAAAAGATAAACAGTGAATGCTAAGTTTAAAGTGATTATCTTTTTTCAATATTTTTAGGAAACGTCGTTTCAAGTGGTTTTAGTTTCAGGCAGTGATTTTTCATTTCTTCTGATGAATTATGGTGACATTGCTGTAACAGGACATCCAGTGGAGGTAAAATAAACTTTTTTACCATTCACAAGTGTATAACAGCATGTACTGTATACATATATACACTATTGAATAACATGAATAATGATGTATACTTTCAGGCTGGTTATGACACAGTAAACTCCACTAACTACTTTGTGATTCCTGGATCAAACAACGGGAGCTTCATCTCAAACCTCAAAAACTCCAGTAATGTCAATGTTCCCGGGCGATGGGCCTTCAGGGTGGACAGTGCTAAAAGTAAGAAGTCTTGTCTTTCTATAAATAAATAATAGATAGGTTTTGATAAATTTCATATAACCCCATGTAATGTTTTGTATGATTACAAATATGAGTATTTTTGGTGTTTGTCTGTGTGTTTCCCTTTAGACAACGTCATTGGACTTCGAGTGAGACTTTCCTCATTTTTAGATCTAACACAGAGTGGAAACATTGAGATTGTTTTACAGCAAGTACGTCACACTTACTACAAATATTTATACAAAATACAGTGCTAATAGAAGATTCATGGAACGATTGATCTGTCTGTCCATCTTTTGTTTCAGATAAAACAGGAGCTGGTCAAGAACGGTCTGCCAAGAAACATAGAGCTGAAGTTAAGAAAACTGCAAAAGATAAATCCATAAATTCAGTCTCCTTCAGGAAAAGAAATAAAACAGTCCTGTTTGCTAGTGTCTGACAGCAAATATCTCATTGATCATGTGAAGACTGTAAAGACCACAGGTTTTCATTATGTGGTTTCACTTAAAGGATCAAAACGAGCACAAAACAGCATAAAAGCTTTATAAAAGAGATCCATGTTTTTCCCATGTGGACAAATTTTACAATAACTTTCTTAAAATGTAACATTCTTTGCATGTTTATGGTATTTTTTTTTATGTGACCAACATTTTTGAGCAAATCGCTTTCTTTTAAAAAAATTTAATCTTTGCAATGAATCAGTGATGCAGTTCACAGAACTGGTCTGAATGATTCATTAAGGAATCAGACTGATCCGATCCACGTTCATTTTAATGATCTGGTCACTAGAGAGGAAATTTTCAATTAATTACAACATACATTTCTGTCTTTCTTTCCCTCACACAAAGCTATTGTATGACTTTAAATATAAGATTTAATGTAAGATTTTAAATATAGTGCATGAGTTGTATGGATAACATCATACATTTAATTTTTGCATCTTTTTAATACTTGAATACCTGATTTTACTGAAAAGCGTGACCAGTAGTTATTCAAATTGTCTCCTTTTACATTCCCCCTTTAATTTCAATCAAAATTTATGAATTTACTAAATAAAACCAGACAGGTGAACTATTTCTTTAATGTCTGCTGTTTTTGCCCCATCATGGTGTGAGACTGTGTTATCAAATGTCAGCTGCAGAAGTTTAAACTCGTTCTTAACTGAAAGTAAAACTGTTCGTCTCATTCATTGACATTCATTAGAACCATAACTTAGAATACAAATACTAAACTGTAACTTGCTTTGGCTTTTATTGAGAACAGTCACCTGGAGAACAGGTAAAACTAAAGTAAAATGCATGTCTTTAAAGAAATAAATATGCTCGACACAACATAAGCTAATAATATCTGCACTGATCAGCCAGTGATGATTTTTCATACAGCCTTACTCAAACAGTAGAGCAATGTAAAGTTTCGAATCCATGAAGTGAAAAATATAGATCTTGAATGCAATGTATAAATATAAATGCTTTGAATAAAAGCATTTGCAACTTACATATATGTCATATCTCAATGCATGATCCTGCTGCTGCTTTCGGTCTGTAAAATGTCTTTCTTCTGCTGAACACAAAAGAAGATATTTTGAAGAATATGGATAACCAGACAGTTGATGTACCCCTTACACTCACCTAAAGGATTATTAGGAACACCATACTAATACTGTATTTGACCCCCTTTCGCCTTCAGAACTGCCTTAATTCTACGTGGCATTGATTCAACAAGGTGCTGAAAGCATTCTTTAGAAATGTTGGCCCATATTGATAGGATAGCATCTTGCAGTTGATGGAGATTTGTGGGATGCACATCCAGGGCACGAAGCTCCCGTTCCACCACATCCCAAAGATGCTCTATTGGGTTGAGATCTGGTGACTGTGGGGGCCATTTTAGTACAGTGAACTCATTGTCATGTTCAAGAAACTAGTTTGAAATTATTCGAGCTTTGTGACATGGTGCATTATCCTGCTGGAAGTAGCCATCAGAGGATGGGTACATGGTGGTCATAAAGGGATGGACATGGTCAGAAACAATGCTCAGGTAGGCCGTGGCATTTAAACGATGCCCAATTGGCACTAATGGGCCTAAAGTGTGCCAAGAAAACATCCCCCACACCATTACACCACCACCACCAGCCTGCACAGTGGTAACAAGGCATGATGGATCCATGTTCTCATTCTGTTTACGCCAAATTCTGACTCTACCATCTGAATGTCTCAACAGAAATCGAGACTCATCAGACCAGGCAACATTTTTCCAGTCTTCAACTGTCCAATTTTGGTGAGCTTGTGCAAATTGTAGCCTCTTTTTCCTATTTGTAGTGGAGATGAGTGGTACCCGGTGGGGTCTTCTGCTGTTGTAGCCCATCCGCCTCAAGGTTGTGCGTGTTGTGGCTTCACAAATGCTTTGCTGCATACCTCGGTTGTAACGAGTGGTTATTTCAGTCAAAGTTGCTCTTCTATCAGCTTGAATCAGTCGGCCCATTCTCCTCTGACCTCTAGCATCAACAAGGCATTTTCGCCCACAGGACTGCCGCATACTGGATGTTTTTCCCTTTTCACACCATTCTTTGTAAACTCTAGAAATGGTTGTGCGTGAAAATCCCAGTAACTGAGCAGATTGTGAAATACACCAACAACCATGCCACGCTCAAAATTGCTTAAATCACCTTTCTTTCCCATTCTGACATTCAGTTTGGAGTTCAGGAGATTGTCTTGACCAGGACCACACCCCTAAATGCATTGAAGCAACTGCCATGTGATTGGTTGATTAGATAATTGCATTCATGAGAAATTTAACAGGTGTACCTAATAATCCTTTAGGTGAGTGTATATAGTATAGGGAAAAAAATACTATGGAACTCAGTGGGGGCCATTAACTGTCTGGTTACTGACATTCTTCAAAATATCTTCTTTTGTGTTCAACAGAAGAAATAAATTCATAAATAAATTCACTTAATAAGTGGAAACATATTGGAAAAATAATTTTAAGTATTAAGTAAATTCTAAGTTTTTAGTATTTTGACATGATTTAAATACAAAAGCGAAGTGAAAACAGTTTTCAGCACATACTGACTTTCATAACCATTTGTTTTAGTGCTGGTTACCTGTTAACAAAGAAAGTGATGCATGTAAAACTCATTCAGTCATTCAATCACTCTTTCCTGATTTTAGTTCTTAATTGGAGCAGAACAGTGGCAGTTTCACAGACAAGGTTTAGGTTTAGACTAAAATGCATGTTTGAGGTGTTGTAACTGAAAGCAACTTGTCTTGAGACGATACATATTTTAAGATAGTCATTGCCATTGTTTTGTCTCACGATGCACACCATAATGTTTTTTTTTTTTTTTTAAAAGACACGGTTATAAAAGCTACTTAAATGTCCTAATTGAATTAAGGTCTATTCCTGGCTTAATCTAAACCCTGCCTGCGACCAGGCCTAAATCCATGTGGATTAAATATTACAAAGTAATATAATTGAACTAATAAATAGATGACAGTACTATTTTGTCATTGCTGTTCTCTCTGATTTCGCTCTGGGAACCTCAGACTCAAATCAAATCTAAATGTTAGATACAGTTAAAGTTGTACTGATGACGGCTTTTTTTAATTTATTTTTTTATTCCAATTGTTCCTCCTAAACACGGTGACGGGACACAATTAAAATCAGTGACACTTCCTGCTAATCCACATCAGGTACAAGAGCAGCAGAAGAAGCAGTTTGAGGTAAGGCAAATCTTTCTCTTTAATGTTACGCTCCATAAACTATGTTCTCAAATTACACAATTACACAGTTTATCCTTACTATGTATTGAAATTAAAACAATGTTAATATATTAAAGCATATTGCTTTTATAATTTGATAAAACCGCAATATTTTAAAATGTTTATCTTTATATAAAATATTCAGACTGAAATAATTATTCTGCCAATCATTTAGGTTAAATTTAAAATATCTATTTTTTATTTTTATTTGAATATATATATTAATGTGTCATTTATTCTTCTGATGCAAAGCTGAATCTTTGTGATCCTTCAGAAATCATTTTAATATGCTGATTTTCTGCTCAAAAAACATTTCTTATCATTGTCAATGTTGAAAATTGTTGTTGTTCTTACATTTTTTGTCAAAACCATTTTCTCCCAGCATTTTTTGATGAAGTTCAAAAGAACAGCTTTTATTTAAAATACATTTTTTGTAATATCTTTACTGTCACATTTGATAAATTTAATGTGTCTCTGTTTAATAGTATTAATTTCTTTAAAATAAAATCATACTGAATTTGCAAAACATGACGTTTTACCAAACAGTCAGTCGAGATTGGCATTTGCTTACTTGTACTGAATTTGAGGTTATACTGTACATTAATAAGTACTATGTGAACTATTTGAGCTGTTTTTTTAGATTGTATGAATGTGTGCATACTGTAAGTACATAAACTCTGAGATGAAAGAAGTTTATGACTCACTTTAAAGTAACTGTAGAAAAGTACCTTATCTACAAAACCAAAAAATCCCTTAACAGTATTTGTTACTACATTGTGGTGCAAATTCAGGTGCATATTTACAATAGTACAGTAGTTTACGGTTTAACGTGTTTAAAAACTGAATTGAACGAGTTAATTTAATATTTAATATTAGCTTTTGCTGTTTAACAGCTAAAAATGACTCCAGTCAAATTTGATTAAATTATCTGATTTTTAATTAAGGTTTTTATTAAGATATTCCAGACTAAAATTAGTTTAAATGCATTTATAATATTTAGGGCTGGGTAAAAACATGATGTAAAAACATCTGAAAGTATGTTAAAAGATAGAGTACAACTTACAAAATCCGTATCATGTCACATGTAATTTCTCGTTCAACCGCGGAAAGACGTCAATACAACAGCTTCTAAACAATGTCACGTAAACGTCACATTTACCTCAGAAAAAACATATTCAGTCACCATAAACTCATAAACTTAGTGAGCTAGAAAAAGGAACTCTAGAGAGGAGCATTTTAATAAATATATGCATCACATTACATATTTATTATAATTTTTAATGTTCTTCAATATTTAATGCATGTTTGAATAAATCAGTAAAGTTTTTATGACAGTCACCATTTAGGCTAAATGTCTATATTTCAAATAATGAACTGGAGTAGAAATATGATTATGTAATTGTAAAGCTATTATTATATCTTGTGTTTGTGTACAAATAAGGAAACTTTAACATTTCAATATTATAGTAGCCTAATGTAGTACCAACTGACACCCATGTATAGTATACAGCATTAGTTAAAATATTTTGTTTTGCCAGATTTGCCATGTGCTGTAACTCATATATATCCAAAATAATCAATATTGAATCAAATCAAATCCAAAACTTGTGAATAGGAATCGAATCATGACATTTGTGTCAATACCCAGCCCTAATAATAGTGCATGATGATCTGATTACAGAAGGACTCCTGTTACATGCTGGTTTATTCTCTGACTTCCTCATCATGAGATTGTCTCTGGTTTCACAGCTTCTGCTGCTGCCCGTAACAGTCCTGGCACTGAGTAAGATTATGGTCTGTTTGATATTCAGTCTCATCTGGCAAAGACAATATAAATATACAATTTAATAATCTCGTTTTCTTTAACAGCCAGGGCACAAACAACATCTGCATCAACAGGTAATTATGGAACTTTGAATTAGAACCACATCTGTGGTGTGAATTGAACAAACCCAAGAAGAACCTGATACTTTTCTTTTGTTGAATCAAAAGCTCTTAAGAATGAGACTGTGCCTCTTTCTAATATCACCAGCCTCCGACTAGCAATATCAAATATAGTAAATCATACATCAGTGCATGCTTCACAGACTATTAGCTATTTAAACAATTTCCTGTTTCAACAGGGAATACATCAATACAGAAAAGGGCGAGGTGTTTAATGGTGCTTGTATGTTTATTCTTACGGAAAACACCACATGCCAAACACCACAGTGTCAGTTAATAATGTGAGCGATGGAAGACTATCAAATGCTATACTGTAACCCGAACAGTGAAATATTAAGCTGAAAGTGAATGAGTGTAGCCAAAAACTTTAGATCTAAAAAGACAGTGCACTCATTTTACTATGAATGGGGGGAGTAATTGCAACATGCAATATGGCGGAATAAGACCTGTCTTCTAAATAAAAGAGTGGTAAACTGCACATGCGCATTGGCTGGTTCAGCCTGAAAAATGCAGTTTATCGTCATGATTTGTGCATTTAAAACAAAATTTATGAGATTGCAGTAGTGATTTCAAATATGAAATTTAATCGTAAGTTTGGTTAACAGCTTTGGAGAATTTGAGGTTTTCCCATTCAAAGAGATAGGAGCTGTGCTTGCATAACTGACGTCGAGAGGCGTTTCAAAGATGGCCGTCAAGTGAAATGACTTGGCTGAAAGAGACTTGGTGCAGCAGAGTTCTACTTCCCAACATGCATTGCGTCAGACTGTATTAGGGAAATAAATGTTGAAATTAAGTGATACTTTGTGTGTTTTTGCACATGATTAATATAGGGAGAGATGTGTTGTTAGTGTTTGATCCTCTGTAATTAAAGCATGAATCACAGTGAAGATGTTGGACTTTCAATCCTGAAACACCTGCGCTGTGTTTATGGTGACCTGAAGTAGAACATTTTGTTTCAGTGTTTAAGTGTTATTTCAAGGTCAATATGTAATGAGTTGTATACAGTATGATGGGTTCTTGTTTCATTAGGACCTTATTTTTAACATAAGAGCGGATGCAGCCGTTGTAACTTGAATATGTGTGGAGGCTTCCAGTTATTTTTGCTGTACAAAAACTGTCCGTTATGCTGCATGATATTGCAAACTGTTACTTGTTATCATATTATTATAATTTATTATCATAATCATAAACACACTGGTTTGTAGCGCAACTTATTTGACAATTTACAGCTTTTTGTTATTCTTCCAGTTATTTAGCTATAGCCGTGGACAGGCAATTACTGACATTGGAATGAATGGTATCAGAATCTCAAACCATCCTCCTCACTGTGTGCGGGGTCAGTACAGACACACGTCCTCTTCCAGGCCAATTGTTAACATCTACAGTTGACTTCTGTAAAGCCTGACATATGAAATAATAGTATGAATTTTTTATTTAATCTTTAACAAAAGCTGAAAAAAAGTTTGCATACATGTTTTTTTTGAGTATCATATTTGATACGTTAGGCTTTTATGGCTTATATATGATATAGTGAGAATATTGAACTTGTACTTGAAGAGGAAAGAAAACTCAAACTGAGCAAAAATGTGTAATTTAAAGTAAGATGGCATTCTGATAGCTTGTAATGTAAATCACTGAGATCTTTAACAGTATAGTGGACTACTTGCATAAAATGGACAGAAATATCAGTTGTCATCTCCCAATAACTTGTTAATAATATGATATGTAAATGCTTAGTTTATACTCAAAGCTGTGTAGATTTCATTGTGGGGAGCAAAACAATGATGACTGAGAGACGTACAAGTAAACGTTATTCAAAAGTGTGTTGTATATGTAACCCCTTATCCCTGTGCTGGTTATATACTGTAGGTAGCAGGGCCCATGGGTCTGGTTCAAAAAATAAATACTAATAAAACAAATAACTTCAGTGTTCAGTTTCTTTTTTTATAACTATTTGTTTTAAACAAAGCTTATTGGCGGTGCCTCCCTTTAGTAGCAATTTTAATTTTACTTTCAATTATCCCACTAGGAATGTGACGAACGTCAGGCACAGCTGTACAGGGTGGCAAGTTCCGGCAGATTCAGCACGAAATCCAGTGAAGAATATTCGAAGTCACGAATTAGCAGAGGGAATGTCCTTTCCCATGGACGAGGAGGTTATCCCGGTCAATAAACAAATGACTAAAGAAACAACTGTCCGTTTCCTAAGTGGATAAGCATCCCAGGGGCCTCATTTATAAAACGTGCGTATGCACAGATTTGATCTTAGAGTGATGGTCCGCTAAAATCCACGGCAAAATTAATATTTATAAAAATGGTCTTTGACATGGAACAGTGCTTACCGCCACGTCAGGGTCTGAGCAGACGTACGCACTTTTCCTTGTGGCAGAGTCGGAGTACTGCAAGTATTTGGAAATCTATAAGCAGTAGCAATAACAATGATAGTTATTACTCTACTCTAATTAAATTGTGTGGCGAGGGGGGCGTGGTTTAGCGAGGTCTGTGACGGGAGAGAGAGTCAGAAGACGAGCGGCACGTAAGGAAATCAAGGCCAAATGAGAAACACCTGTCTCTTGTTTCAGTGATTGGCGTGGAGAAACAGGATATAAGGCAAAACAGGAAACGAGGATGGGAGAGAGAGGAGCAGAGAGCAGAGACACCAAACAGAGGATTGGGGAAAAGCAGAGAGGAACTGCAGAAAGAAACCGTTGACGGACTGAGTGATTCATGTTGTGCCAGGGGCACGTTTGTATCGAACCCATAAGAGTTTCCCAATAAATACCTGTTTGTGTGTCTCAAGCCAGCCGACCCCCTTGTCTTCTTCCACATCCACACGAACTTTGTTACATTGGTGCCGAAACCCGGGAGGAAGAAGACAGAGCCGCCGCCATGCAAACACCGCCAGGTACGCCATTTGCGGACGTCATCCAGGCGCTCGCGGGCCTGCATCAGGAACAACATCAATCGATGCTGGAGATCCGGGAAGAGCAGGAACGGCGTTTCCAGGCGCTCTTCCTGGCACAGCAACAGGACCGCGAGCTGTTCCGGAGCTGCTTCGATCGGGAGGTTCCAGTCGGGGGAACAACATCCACCCCGGCCAAATCCACCCACATGCAGCTCACAAAAATGGGACCGCAGGATGACCCAGAAGCATTCTTAGATTTGTTCGAGCGGTCAGCGGAGGCATGTGGGTGGCAGCGACTGGACTGGCTGGTGCGCCTCATCCCGCTACTGTCTGGTGAGGCGCAGATAGCGGCCCAACAACTCCCAGTCCAGAACCTCCTGGTCTATGACGACCTGCGACGGGCCATACTTCAGCGGGTCGGGCTCTCCCCCGAGCAACATCGTCAGCGGTTCCGATCGCTGACTCTAGGGGAGAACACCCGGCCCTTCAGATGGCGGTTGCCCAGGAAGACCGCGCAATGGGTCCAGTGCCACCGGCCGGCGTCGCTGGACAGAGCCATCGAACTGGCGGAGGACCAAATGGTGGCGTGCCCCGGGGTCGGCGAACCACTGCCGGCAGCTTCTCTCTCTCTCTATCCCCCGGCTCATAATTCTCTGTCTTCCCCTAGGCCCGTTCCAGCTCCCCGGACGAGGGGAGGGTTCCAGTCTCGAGGGCCGCCCAGAGGACGGTTTGAGGACATCCAGGGGGGAGCCTCGGGCTCACGGGCGGCCCCTAGAGGCCGGGAGCCAACCGGTTTCCCTCCAGCCTCCGGTCCCGTTTCCCCTTTTTCTCCACGCCAATCCCTTGATTCCCTTCCTGCCACTGGGGCGGCGGGGAAGTTTGGGCCAGCCTGTTGGCGGTGTGGAGACCCGGGTCACTTTATAGATCGGTGTCCAGTGATGGAAGTGGGAACACTGATCCGGGTCCCGGATGCGCCGCAGGCTGCCCCTGACCAAGCCGGACTGTACCAAATACCAGTAAGTATCCAGGGGCAAGGCTGCAGGCCGGATGGCTCCCCGGCCTGAGTCGGGCGGTGGGGGTATGTGGCGAGGGGGGCGTGGTTTAGCGAGGTCTGTGATGGGAGAGAGAGTCAGAAGACGAGCGGCACGTAAGGAAATCAAGGACAAATGAGAAACACCTGTCTCTTGTTTCAGTGATTGGCGTGGAGAAACAGGATATAAGGCAAAACAGGAAACAAGGACGGGAGAGAGAGGAGCAGAGAGCAGAGACACCAAACAGAGGATTGGGGAAAAGCAGAGAGGAACTGCAGAAAGAAACCGTTGACGGACTGAGTGATTCATGTTGTGCCAGGGGCACGTTTGTATCGAACCCATAAGAGTTTCCCAATAAATACCTGTTTGTGTGTCTCAAGCCAGCCGACCCCCTTGTCTTCTTCCACATCCACACGAACTTTGTTACAAATTGGAATAGATAAATGTCTGTCACCCATTATTATATTTTTACATGTGCAAATATCAACATGGACAACAGAACAACATGTTGAGTTTTCAAGATCATTTGCGATTTATAGATTTTACATGTGAAAGAGAGGTGTACGTACGTTCTTTTTTCGGAATCACACGTACACACATTTGAGAAATGATCTTAGATCAAACGTAGGACAGTTTCTACGCATACATTTTATAAATGAGGCCCCAGAAGAGCAACATTTGTCACCCATAATACTGGGTGTACTTTATCATATTTTTTGAGAACTAACGCGGATAGTAAATTCTTTTCACTTTTTCCTCGCAATCTGCAAGTGCTGCGCACATCTCCTAAGCCCCGCCCACTCATGAACAGAAAACACAGGAAATTACCCAATCAGAAAATAGTCAAATTAAGATGAACAGGTATTTTAGTGCAAGCAAGTTAGTGTGTATGAGCACATGTAAATTCTAGCACCTTAAAACCAAACTTATTAACCCTTTGCAGTCTGTATTTCTATATGCATATGAATAAAATTCCAGGACAGAGTTAATTGAACTTTACAAAAAGTGATTTATAATTTAATGCTTTTTCTTTAACAGACATTGAACAAACCACAACTGCATCAACAACATCTGCATTAACATCTGTAACAACAACATCTCCATCAACAGGTATTTATGGACCTTTGAATTAGAACCTGGTGAAGTGAATAACACTGATTATCTCCTTATCACTGCACCTGTTAGTTGGTGGGATATATTAGTCATCAAGTGACTTTTGTCCTCAAAGTTGATGTGTTAGAAGCAGGAAAAATGTGCCGTGATGGCAGCTGCAGTGTGTTTGTTTGTTCCCGGTCATGAGTCGAAACCGGTGAGTGAAACTGCATCAAATGTCTGTGTTTTGTTGGCAATCGGTGCGTAAGTGAATATAATGTAAACAACACGAACGTTTAATGAATCGAAAGTTATCCAGAGAGGGATAATGCCATGAATGTATTGTGTGTGTGTGTATTTGTCACAGGTGTGTGTGTGTGTGTCTCTTTAGCTCCGCCCACTGCACTCCTCCACAAGTTCGGCTGTTTTCGGAAAGAGTCGGTAGAGCGTATCTGTCTTTTATAAATCTAATAAAACTAAAGACTTTTTTGAGATATGAAGGATGCAATACTACTCCTGTAGGTATTCAAGATTAACATGAGATTGGCTGAAATTGTGTGTTTTGCCCACTGCAGCTCTTGTGGGGTGTTCCCGGTCTGCAGTGGTCAGTATCTATCAAAAGTGGTCCAAGGAATGAACCGTGGTGAACCGGCGACAGGGTCATGGGCGGCCAAGTCTCATTGATGCACGTGGGGAGCGAAGGCTGGCCCGTGTGGTCCGATCAAACAGATGAGCTACTGTAGCTCAGATTGCTCAAGAAGTTAATGATGGTTCTGAAAGAAAGGTGTCAGAATACACAGTGCATCGCAGTTTGTTGAGTATGGGGCTGCATAGCCGTGGACCAGTCAGGGTGCCCATGCTGACCCCTGTCCACCGCCGAAAGCACCAACAGTGAGCATCAGAACTGGACCACTGAGCAATGGAAGAAGGTGGCCTGGTCTGATGAATCACGTTTTCTTTTACATCACGAGGATAGCCGGGTGCGCCGTCAACTTCATCTTTGCAGCCAACACCGACTTAGAAAACACTAGTTTATTAATAAACAATTAAAATGTCTCCTTGCTATTTTTTCCCGACACATTCATAATCATTAGGATTTCATCATTAGGACTTTTTCCAGTGCTTTAAGGCAAGCTTTATTGGTGCTGAGCGCAAGGCATTTATCCTGCACCCCATTAGCCTATATTCAGTTCAATCAGAGGTGTTATCAGAGGTGACTAAGTAATGGATTTCAGAAATGTGCATATACAAATCACGCAGTTAGCTAACAATTCATTTAAACAATGTATTAATTTAAGGCAGAAACAATGAGCTCATTGAAGTACAGAATACATGTTGTTAAATGATTAGGATGTATAGAAAAATTTGAAACATTTAAAGTCTATTTAAAGTCAACAAACTGAAAAAATAAAACCAAAGTTTTTCGAGGTAATGTAATCTTGTTAAAATGGATTTCCTAAAATGGGTATCGAAAAAAGTATCGTTCAGGAACCGGTATCTAAGTCAAGGTATCGTATCGATCATGCACATGCACGGGTATGCTGTATGTTGTTTACATTATATGCAGTTACCAACAAGTGGCCATACAAGCAATTACTCTTTATGACATCATACTGAGCCGAAAAAAAAAAACTTTACAAAACTTGTTCGAATCCTGAAGAAGTGTATTTGGCACAGAAATACTCTGTCATACATCCAACAAATTTTTTGAAGTTTTGGCCATATTTAGCATGAGAATCCAACTCTTTAATATTTATTGTATACGCTATTTGAATCAATTTCTGCAGCTAAACAGATATATGTTAATGTTTCATATTTCCTCCATAATTATATACATAAAGACATACATTTTTTGTGTTTTACCTGTGTCAGCAGTGTGCAGTAAACACACCCACATCAACGATTTCAATATATGACTTATCCTTTCTGAAAAGACCATACATTACAGATAACATCTGAAGTAACTATTATTTTACATACATATAACGTAAAACTAATCCTGTGAGACTGAGACACTGCAAATCGGGTGATTTTAGGTCAATGTTTTGGCTGTAAGTCAATGATGCCCTCTGTCGGTAGGGAATATAAGATGTCCGCTCAAACACTTCCGGTGGCTTCACCGCCTGCTAGCAGTTTAGAATGCAATGAGCAATCCAGTCATTTATATAGGCCAGTGATGTAAACCTATTGTAGGAGACAAAATTAGGAGCCTTTAAAATATCATTATAATTTATTCCTTGATAAGATTTGTTATGTTTGTCTTATTTTGATTCATTAAACAATGGATTAAAACAAGATATGGCTTAAAGTGCCCCTATTATGCTATTTTAAAGGCTCCTAATTTTGTTTTGGAGGTCTCCTACAACAGGTTTACATGCATCAAAAGACACTTTCATTTTCTCATAATATTTTGCACATCACCACATTTTTCAATGATTCTCAAACGACTCGTCGGATGAATCAGTCTCTCTTAATCCCTACTTTCCTCGGGCCTACTCTGCTCTGATTGGCCAGACGGCCCAGTCTGTCTACCAACTTTGTAGAATGTTTACATTCACAGACAGCTATATTACACACTGCATGAAAGGGAATATTCGAAAAAACATAATAGGGGCATTTTAATCTATGTAATGTTGCAGCTTGTTTGCAGAAAGTTTTAAGAATTAAATTAAAAACATTAAAGAAACATTAAGGGAATTAGTAGGTTTGTTGGGTAGCTACTCAAATGTTTTGTCTTTCCTAAATGAAGAGATGCTCTACAATTTTATTTGCTGTGTATAACTTAAAACTCATGTAAGGAAGTCTGGGGAATTTTTTTAACTCCACTCCTAGGTAGATCACATACCACTAGTGTAAAATATGAATAGTAATTTCAATTATTTAATTTTCTAAAAGTTTTTTTAATGTTTTCACAGACCCCTGCTATAACTACACTGTGCTGGACGATTCATGGAGAGCCACCAACAATCAATTACAATTATCATATTACAATGAAGTTACCTCTAAAGTATTGTGTGACCAATCGGTCAGCTGGCACGGCTGGTACCGTCTCTTCATTCAGGGTCAGAGCGCTCAGATGCCAGACACATGTGTTGATGAGCGAAGCTGTGGCACTCATGCCCCGCTGTGGCTGAACGGTTCACACCCACAAATTGAGGATGGAGTGGTCACTCGAGCTGTCTGCGGTCACTGGTTGAGCAACTGCTGCCATTTTCAATCCAATCCCCTCAAAGTCAAAGCCTGTCCAGAAGATTACTATGTCTATGAGTTTGTGAGCCCAGTTAACTGCTATTTGACATACTGTGCAGGTAAGCATATTTTGCTTTTACCCATGAATGTGTTTGTGTAATGTCTTACGTCTATGAGTTTGTTTGACCATCTGTCTTTTTTGGCATACTGTGGAGGTAAATGACTTTTGTACATATGTAATTGATATATGTTTCTGTGTATTAATTAGTATACATTAAATGTTTTACAGATGTTAGGAACATTAGCATCAACAATGCTACTGTCACTCCAAATACAACCTTGGCAGGTAATATATAGTGGGGAAACTTCTAATGTTCTAATGTAGTGTGTAGTATTTATGAGGATCTATTGACAGAAATGCAATATAATATACATAACTATGTTTTCAGTGGTGTATAAAGACCTTACATAATGAACCGTTATGTTTTTATTACTGACAACGATATTTTTGTCCTGTGTCGGCCACCGTAGCTTCTCTATGTGCTTCGAAAGGGAGGGGTGAGTGGTAGGCAATTGCAATTCTCAACCTCACCGCTAGATGCCGCTAAAATTTACACAGTGCACCTTTAAGACAAATATTTTTCAAAACACATGGATTAATCTATTAACTTTAATATCATAAACATATATATCAACTGTAGTAACGATAAATTCTAACTTTTTAAATATTAAATATAAAAACTTTATTTTTGAAGTTTTATATTTCAGATATAAAAGTTTTGCTTCCAGTCAACTATGCTAATTTATGTTAGACCAATGACAAGACAGAAAAGTACATTTGAGTCAGATCAAGTATAAACATTTATTTTGAGTAAAGACAAAGCATATGCACTTTTTGGACAGGTCATTTTGAATTAATGGTGCATTCATGTCAGAAATGTCCTATAGAATGGAGCATCATCCCCTGTGAGTTAAACCCTCAGTCAATTTGCTTATATTTACCAAGGTGCCAATATTAGTGGAGGGTGCTGGATTTTTGTTTTATATTTTTATATTATATTTATTAAATACACTGTTACCTGGTGCACTTTGTTTCTTCAAAACCATTTGCAAGACCATATATAAATTATGTACTGGTTAAATATTTTACTGTCACATCCACATATGATGTTTTATTAACAAAGTTCAGGAGGAGCACATTCAGATAATCAACCAAATTAGCATGTGAGGAGCACGTTCAGTTAATCAGCTCAATTAGCGTGACAGGAGGTATATACTAACCTTTACTCTATCTGATCATATGTAAGTGTGAACTCGAGAGTCCTCTGCATCATCGTCTCACTACTAATCATTGCCAGATTCAAACATGAGCCTCATAAATCAGTGTGAAATGTTAACATCAGTGAACAGAAATTATTTATGATCATTCTCTTGGCAGCACCAGGAATATTCTACCCATTTGGTTCAGCAGCAGGAGACACAAGAAACGCTGCTGTTGATGATGGAAGCTCCTCAGTTATTCCACTGTTGAGTCCATTTCTGTTCTTTGGACGCACATACCAGCAGATTTATGTAAGAATTTGATTCCATCTTGTTCTGATTGGTGAATGCTTTATAAACTCATCTGTGATCCTGTGGCTGAGACAATATTTCTCATGTTTCAGGTTAATAATAATGGACACCTCACATTCAACCAGCCTTCATCACAAAATGTTCCAGACAACTTTCCTGCTTATGGAGGCCAAGATATAATTGCTGGTCTTTGGACCGACCTTGACAACCGTATGAGAGGAGTGGTTTCATATCATCAGTACACTAATGGAAGTGTTCTCACACGCGCCACTCAGGATATAAACAATCATTTTACAAATCTGGCCTTCAAAGCTTCTCGGGTCTTTGTTGCAACGTGGGATAAAGTCGCTTACTACGCCTTGACCAGCAGAGTAAGATACTTGTGAATGTTTTCACTTCATCCACAATTCCATTCAATTAAATAAATATAAAATACTTTATTGAACACATTAGTACACAAAATGACAGTGAGAAAATAATAATAAATGAAAACAGTAAAAATAACAATGAGGTCAGTCAGCAATGCTCATAAACAGTGAACGCTAAGTTTAAAATAATTATATTTTTTCAATCTTTTTAGGAAACATCGTTTCAAGTGGTTTTAATTTCAGGCGGTAATTTTTCATTTCTTCTGATGAATTATGGTGACATTGCTGTAACAGGACATCCAGTGGAGGTAAAAGAAACATCTGTGTTAAGAATTTTTTTTTTTTTTTTTTTACTATTTTTTAGCCTACTGTATTACAGTATATGTACTTAGGAGTAGAGACCTGCGCAGGACGGATTTTTCAGTCCCGCTTCCGCAAAAATTACCTTCTCCCGCCCGCAACATTCATGTTTTGTCCCACTCCCGCCTGCAAAACCTGCATAAGTATAAGTATATTAAGTAGATAAGTAGAAGCCTCCTAGCTAGCTAAATATAATTTATATTACTAATAGTGAATATGGACGACACGGCTCAATCTTTTACACGTATATGACGCGCTCACTCAAGCTAGAACTAGCTAGAACTACCAGACACATTCACTCTAGAGAGAGAGCAAGAAAGACAGAGCGCAAATGAATGGGAAAGACCGCTGCTTCTTGAGACAGGCTCTTTTAAAATAACCATTTTAATGACACGGCTCATTTAAAACACGACGCAGAGTGATTAACTCCCGTCAAGCCATTCATGACGAAAATAGACTGCACACTTATTATGATATCTACGGTAATCTGCAGGCAGCGCAAAAAGACGGGCTTTGAGGTGTTTTTCATTTAGCGAGTATTCACCAAATAACACCTTTCATTTTCTTCTTAAGTAAAAAATTAAGATGTTCTTAAGAAAATATTTGAGAACTTAAGATTTTTTCAAGAATTGCACTTGGGAACATTCTTACGAACTTCTTAGAATTTATCTCAAGAATTTTCTTAACTTCTTTCTTAAGAAGATTTTCGTGAATCTGGCCCCAGTTTTGGAGAATTTGATGTTTCCCTTCAAAAACATTGGAGCTGCACTTGCATGTCCGAGAGGCGTTTCAAAGATGGCTGCCGAGTGAAATGACTTGTCTTAAAGGGGCAAAAACTCGTTTGACCGGTGAGTGGATTCTAACTTAAATGCATCTGATTGGCCATTGCATTCAAGAAATCAACAGATATGTCTGTGATTGGCTACATTGCACAACACTGCAAAAACATGTTGTAAATAGAAACTCTGCCTATATTATTTTGTTTTAGTTGTTCTTGTTGCTTTTGTGCAACAGATGCATAACAATTTTTTGTAGATTTTTTTTTGTTGATATTTCTATTTTGCGAGAGTCCCGCAAATTGTTTTATAATCCTGCAACCCGCACCCGAGCACCTTACTGCCCGCACCCGCACTTGTTCCTCAAATCTAGTCCCACACTGCACTCTATTGTGTTAAGTCCCGTGAGTCCCGCGGGAGTGCAGGTCTCTACTTAGGAGTGCTTTGCTTAAGGTTTTGTACCCCTGTTTTCACATTTTGTTATGTTAAAATACTTTGAATTACTTGTTTCACATTAATCTACACTCCATACAACAATGACAAAGCAAAAAAAAAAAAAAAGATTTAAAAAGGAAATACTGAAACTAGTAGGCCTACATTGCCATAAATATTTGTACCCTTAACTCAGTACTTAGTTGGCGCAGACCAAAAAATGCATCGGATCCGTTTGAATTCTAAACAGAATGCTGTATTTTAAAGTGATATGGAGGAGATTAGGAGGTGTAACGCAGTTCGTTGTTATGGGAAGGAGGCGGGAACCGGCGAACATTTAAAAGACTTTAATAAATCAATAAACACAAAATAAAAATAAAAGTAAAAGCGGCAGCCCCTCACGGACGACTGCCGCGCACACACATAACAAAACGTAAATAAAACACAACATAAAATCCAGGCCTGGTCCTCTCTCGTCCTTCACTGTCGTCGCTCCTCCTTTTATGTGTCCAAGCTCCTCCATGAGAGATCCGAGACCGGTGTGACGCACAGCTGGCGCTTATCATCAAAATCACTCACCGGCCTCGCGTCGCTCTCTCGCTCGCCTGGCTCGTCACATACCCCCATCGCCCTTCGTAGGCCCGGGGGGTACCCACAAGACTGCGCTCTACTCCCCCTCGGGGCCAGTCTCGGCGGCCGCAGCACCCTAGGGGTAAGGACAGACGAGACGAGAGAAAAGAAACCGGAAGCATGAGGAGCGACAGAGACGAGAGAGACGAGAGAGGAAGAAAGAAAGAAAAAAAATTCTGGTCCGGTTCCCGGACACACTGCCGCTTGGTCCTCAGCCAGCCGAGAGGCTCTTCCTCGTGGTGCCATGCAATGGTACTGGACGCTCGGTGGACGTCTCGATCCTCCTCCGCCCCCTGGGGCTGGCAGTGGCTCCTCCTGTTGAGGGCAGCTGGCAGCGAATCCCGCGCTCCCTGCTCCTCCCCGTCATGGAGGATGGTAGCAGGCTCCGGCCCACGGCGAACGCCGGCGACTCCTCCGCTCCCTCTAGGACGGCAGCCACCCCACCTCGACCCAGGGGCATGGCAGCGAGCTCTCCGTCCCACAGGTCTTCACTCGCTCCAGTACCATTGCCTCGGGCAGCCACTCGCGGTCTTTCTTCTGCGCTGCCCGACCTCCTCAGTACCGCGATCTCCCTCAGCAGCGAGGGCTCTTCGACAGCATGTCCCTCCTTCCTCCCGGGTTTCGGCACCAATGTAACGCAGTTCGTTGTTATGGGAAGAAGTAGGCAGGAACCGGCAAACATTTAAAAGACTTTAATAAATCAATAAACACAAAATGAAAGTAAAAGCGGCAGCCCCTCACAGACGACTGCCGCGCACCCACATAACAAAACGTTAATAAAGCACAACATAAAATCCAGGCCTGGTCCTCTCTCGTCCTTCACTGTCGTCGCTCCTCCTTTTATGCGTCCGAGCTCCTCCATGAGAGATCCGAGAGCGGTGTGAGGCACAGCTGGCGCTCATCATCAAAATCACTCACCGGCCTTGCGTCGCTCTCTCAGCGCTCGCCCGGCTCGTCACAGGAGGAAACTGCGGCTTTACTGAGCTCAACGGCTCTGGCCGAGCTGTGATATAAACTAAACTTCTGTCTATTCTTGTCTTTGCTGCTCAGGAATTTTCATGTTGTGCTGTGTATAAATGTATCTTAATTTGGATTATTTGATGTGATGTATGGTTTGAATTGTTTGCTATAAAATTTTATGTTGATTTAACATAATTTAACAACTTTAATGTGGTGAAAATTGGTGAAAATAAAACTTTAAAATGCATGTTGCCTCTTTTACAGCTCTGATATGCATTTTCATCTGTTAGACCTTTTATTGAGAGGTGTGTGTCCAAATCATACTCATTCAATTGAATTTTCCACAGGTAGTGTAGCCACTCGAAGTGTAGTAACATCTACAAGCGAAATTGAAATACTCAGTCTCTCAGAAAAGGGTATAAATATTGATGCATAATTATTTAAGTGATTTACTTTTAATACATTTGCAAAGTTGTCACAAATCAGTTTTTTTGCTTTGTCATTATATTGAGTGTAGATTAATGTGGCGAAAAGTCATTTTAAAGCAGTTTAGCAAAAGTCTGCACTCTGCAATGTAACGAATAGGGCTGCCACTATCGACTATTTTTATATTGATTAATCTATCGACTAATTAATCGATTAATCTAAACCAAAAATCAACAGTTTTACTTAAAAACATTTAATTTAACTTGCAACTTTGGCATTCATAGTGTACCATAAAAAAGTATAAATGTAAACAAGCCCTTGAGTAAATGTAAAACTTAAAGAGTAAAAATGTAAAAAGGTACAAATTTTACAAACATAACAAAAAAAAAGTCAGCAAATACTTTTTATATAGAATCAACTATCTGTGAAATGAGATGCTAGTAACACTTCCCCGGATATTCCGTATCATAGCAAGCAAAGAGTCTCAACTGAGCCAGCTGAAAACGCCTGGCTGTTTGTGAGCGTTTTGGCAGCGCAGTGTTTTTTTCAGTTGAGACCTATTTTTTACAGTCTATAGTTGAGACACATATCCGCTAGTGTAACTAGTATCTCATTTCACAGATAGTTGGTTCCTGTAATGTTTATATATAAAAATGCGAATACGATGTAAAGTATTCACTCTGGATCTTGTTTTAAATTATTTTGTTCCGTTATTTTTTTTTTTTTATTTTTTTTTTTTTTTTTGAAGAAGGAACAGGTAACAAACATAGCACAACATACACTCACCTAAAGGATTATTAGGAACACCTGTTCAATTTCTCATGAATGCAATTATCTAATCAACCAATCACATGGCAGTTGCTTCAATGCATTTAGGGGTGTGGTCCTGGTCAAGACAATCTCCTGAACTCCAAACTGAATGTCAGAATGGGAAAGAAAGGTGATTTAAGCAATTTTGAGCGTGGCATGGTTGTTGGTGCCAGACGGGCCGGTCTGAGTATTTCACAATCTGCTCAGTTACTGGGATTTTCACGCACAACCATTTCTAGAGTTTACAAAGAATGGTGTGAAAAGGGAAAAACATCCAGTATGCGGCAGTCCTGTGGGCGAAAATGCCTTGTTGATGCTAGAGGTCAGAGGAGAATGGGCCGACTGATTCAAGCTGATAGAAGAGCAACTTTGACTGAAATAACCACTCGTTACAACCGAGGTTGCAGCAAAGCATTTGTGAAGCCACAACACGCACAACCTTGAGGCGGATGGGCTACAACAGCAGAAGACCCCACCGGGTACCACTCATCTCCACTACAAATAGGAAAAAGAGGCTACAATTTGCACGAGCTCACCAAAATTGGACAGTTGAAGACTGGAAAAATGTTGCCTGGTCTGATGAGTCTCGATTTCTGTTGAGACATTCAGATGGTAGAGTCAGAATTTGGCGTAAACAGAATGAGAACATGGATCCATCATGCCTTGTTACCACTGTGCAGGCTGGTGGTGGTGGTGGTGTAATGGTGTGGGGGATGTTTTCTTGGCACACTTTAGGCCCCTTAGTGCCAATTGGGCATCGTTTAAATGCCACGGCCTACCTGAGCATTGTTTCTGACCATGTCCATCCCTTTATGACCACCATGTACCCATCCTCTGATGGCTACTTCCAGCAGGATAATGCACCATGTCACAAAGCTCGAATCATTTCAAATTGGTTTCTTGAACATGACAATGAGTTCACTGTACTAAAATGGCCCCCACAGTCACCAGATCTCAACCCAATAGAGCATCTTTGGGATGTGGTGGAACGGGAGCTTCGTGCCCTGGATGTGCATCCCACAAATCTCCATCAACTGCAAGATGCTATCCTATCAATATGGGCCAACATTTCTAAAGAATGCTTTCAGCACCTTGTTGAATCAATGCCATGTAGAATTAAGGCAGTTCTGAAGGCGAAAGGGGGTCAAACACAGTATTAGTATGGTGTTCCTAATAATCCTTTAGGTGAGTGTATATATCAATCAAATTATCCAAGCATTCATTAAAATCACCTGAAAAAATGATATATGAAGCTTGGAATGTATCAAATTTACATTGAATAGTATCAGAAACATTTGCAAATAAGGACTTATTCAATGCACTGGAATTATGACCGTAAATATTACAAAGTATAAACACAGTGTTGTCCAATTTCACAGTCAGAATGATCCAGCTTCCATTATCACATGTAACAGAGTTAAGAACGTCTTCTTTAAATCTGTTCATCAAAATCATAACTCCTGCTGAATGTGACGGTAAATCTGTTCATCAAAATCATAACTCCTGCTGAATGTGACGGTAAATCTGTTCATCAAAATCATAACTCCTGCTGAATGTGACGTGCCATGACTAGAAAAAACAGTTTCCCCACTGAGATTTCCAAAATCTTTCATCCAAGTCCGTAGAATGTGTCTCTTGACAGAAAATGATGTCAGCATCAGTCCGTTTAAAAAACAGAAATAAAGCCTTTCGCTTCGTATTTTCTCGAACGCCCCTTACATTCAAAGATGCTATGCTCAAAGAATTAAATTTAAAGTCCATACAAAAAAACAAAACAAAACAAAAAAGATCTAAAATCTGAACAAACAACAACAACAAAAATACAATAAAAATAAAAAACTATTTCAATTCACAACGTACCAAGCTTCAAGACCTAATGCCTAATGTTGACTAAATCTGAAAACTCAGAAATGCAGCAGGCATTAAACATTCAGTGAAAAACGGTCCGGCATGTTAAATTTTTTTTGAAGATGCCTCTTGTGGTTTTTCAATCAGATTTTAATCAGTCATTGGTGTCAATCCTTTTCCCCTCGATGTACGCATATGGACCATGAAAAACTGCTCTTTTACCTTCCTCTCGTGCCTTCTTTACCTTTGGCCACACTTTCTCTCTTGCCGCTTTGTCTTCAGGAGAGAGCAACCCGGAGATGCTGTCTCCTGCGTTGTCCAGTAAGAATTTTGAATTTTTGTCAGCCCTCCAAATCTCGTCCCGGTAACGGCGCATCGAAAAGAGAATAACAATGGGCCGCTTATGAGTCGCATTCGATGGTGTAGATTTACGACCAAGGTGATGAACTACGTCCACCACCCGATCAAGCTGGTCGTGAATATCAGGAACAACCATGGCAAGAGCATTAATAGTTATCCTTCTGACGTCCTCACCGTCAGCCTCTTTCAGGCCATGCAATTTGAGGGACCAACGCTAAGTGTAACGTTGAGACTCAGTTATATTAGCCTTCAAAAACACGTTTTCAGCCGTTAGAGCTTGATTTTCTTTCTCCATAACGGATAACCTTTCATCGTGAGTGTTAACTTCGACGATGAGCTGTTGCACAGAAGTTGCTAAACTGTCCACCTTGACCGAAGTGAGCTCAGTAGTTCTCTCAATCGTCGAAATCTTTACATTTGTTTGATCGAGTTTCAAGCTAAGCGCTTGAATAGCTTCCAGCACTTCCGAAGTTTTCTCAGACTCAGATTTGGCACAACTCTATTTCTTTTTTTAGACGGAGAATCATTTTTTTGGGGTGTTACAGGCAGACAACGAAAATCAGCCAGGCAACGGGACTCCATAACGGACTCACACGCAAGTTCCATCTCGTTAGCATCTACGTTATGAGGAGGGGTGTTTTGTTTTCGACTTCTCCTTTTGCCCATTCAAAAGATCTATATCTTTAGTCTCGTTAAGATGCAAGAGGTATCTTCATAAATGAAAAAAATAAGATTTAAATCATAGTTTCCAGCTGCAAATTCCACATGTCTGACTAGAAGGAGGCCATCTTGGCCCCCTTGATTTTGTTCCGTTATTATGCTTATTGTTGTCATCTGTTGACGTTGTACAAGCAGAATGTGGCGATTGGTCTTTGTTGTACTTGTCCCGCCCCTCCTCCACTATGATTGGTTGGCTGGGTGAAAAATGACAGTGATGAGCACTGCGTTTTACTCAGTTAGGCCGTGTTCACACTTGACGTCTTTTTTGACAAGAAACAGTTGACAAGAGCACTCTTTTAGTAAAAAAAAAAAAGCCGGCAGCGTTTGGTTCCAAATAGCAGCCGAGGGCATCTTTTGTTGCTATAACAACAGCTGCAACAAGAGTGGTGTGCAGAGATAAGAAAGAGAAAGTTGGCTCTTGCGTTGGCTTTTGAAGTTAACGGGGAGGAGAATGTCGGTTCACAATGACGTTTGTGGGTGCATGACATTATACAGGGAAGAAAACAGTATGGTGCTTACAATAATTTAGTCCAGGAGCTCCGGTTGGATGATGCGCGGTTTGCGGCATATTTTAGACTTAACAAAAGTCAGTTTGAAGACCTGCTACAAATCATTGCACCATTAATTGCAAAAACGCTGACAAAATTCAGGGAGACCATCAGCCCGGAGAAACGTGTCTGCATTTTTAAGGTGTCCGACTTTTCTGACCCCTCTTTTGATAGGTGGTGCAAGCAAGCTAAAAACGTTACATACTATGTTATTGAAATGCATAGCCAACTATTACTACAAATGTAATAGTAGTTTTCATTTGTCACATAGGCCTACATAGTTAAACGGTATACAACCTTCATTGCATAATGGTATTAATAAAGTAATAAAGCCAGTCTGACACATCTTGTAAAACAGCATATGCCACTCGATGGCATCATATTCACATGATCCATTTTCACTCACAGCTGAACATGCATATTTTTGATTTGCAACCTGTATACACACAAATCCACAGATCTGCACGCCTTCAGTGAGATGTGATAAGATTAACATAAAATCACTTTAACATTGGTTTAAATAAAATCTCTCATCTGTTTTAAAGGTACTTGGCAACAGGCGATTCTTTCCATTCTATTGCCTTTGGCTTCAGGGTAGGTGCCAGTACTGTGGCTGGGAATAGTCAGACAGCTGTGTGAGGCAATCTGGAACTGTCTTCTGTCTGATTGCACGCCTGTGCCTGATGCAGCAGAGTGGAGGGTGATAGCTGCTGACTTCCAACATCTTTTGGCTTTCCCAAACTGCCTTGGAGCAATGGATGGGAAGCATGTGGTCATTGAAGCTCCTCCATCCAGCGGTTCCCTATACTACAACTAC
Source organism: Rhinogobio ventralis (assembly GCA_039654625.1). Classification (NCBI taxonomy): domain Eukaryota; kingdom Metazoa; phylum Chordata; class Actinopteri; order Cypriniformes; family Gobionidae; genus Rhinogobio; species Rhinogobio ventralis. The sequence goes on along the minus strand of CM077212.1, from coordinate 32,794,590 downwards.
AAAGGGACATTTTCAATAGTTCTCCTTGCAGTTGTTGAGGTATCGCTTCATTGTTGTAGACATTGGTGCCTATGGTAAAAACAGTGATGGAGGAACACTGGCTGCCTCTGCCTTTGAAAAGAAAGTTTTTAATTTTCGTCTTTCCCATGCTCGAAAAATGGTGGAGTGTACATTTGGTATACTTGCAGCACAATGGAGAGTGTATCGCAGGGTACTAGGAGTGTCTCCAGAGGTAGCTGAGAAGATTGTGAAGGCCACCTGTATGCTCCACAATTTCTTGAAGAGGGTATGCTCACCGCACCTGCTCCAGCTTTGACAACTGAGCCATCTTTAGGAATGCAGAATGCACCCTGTCTTGGCACCAACAATGCCAGTAGAGATGCTGTAGCTGTGAGGGATAGGTTTGCGGAGTACTTCATGTCTCCAGCTGGTCAAGTTCCCTGGCAAGACTGCTACTGATGCAGCATAATTTCTCAAAATCAACAGCTCTTTTAACAGCTACCCAAAGCATCTAAAAGCTATTCAATTTCATCACTATTAAACAAAACACACTTCACACAATGTGTTGTTGTAGCCTCATGTTGTTAATTTAAATAATAAAATAAAGAATAAAATGAAGCACATAGCAGTTTGTATAGAAATTGAATTGTTTATTTAGTGTTTTTACCCTAAAAAAATATTTTTTATATATTTTTATTGCAACAATTTTATACTTGTAAATTATTATTACAGTTAATGGTAATGCTAGAGTCATAACAATATGGACAACTAATAATCTAAGACTATTCCCCAGATTTCAAGTCAAAGAACAGTGTTTGCATTCTCAGCCTCGCCATGGCCTGCTTGCGAGGCTCAAGCTTTCTTAATGCTGGTGCAAAACTAAGCAGAAAGTGATCATGCTCATCTAAATCCTGCTGTATGGACTGCAGCACTTGTTGTTGGTACTGGGTGAGACCTGGTGCTACCTCCCTCCTCTTTCCCCTTGATGCTGGAGCTGGATTTGGCTGAGGTCGAACTGGAGTTGAATCCTGTGCTGGTGGTGGTGGTGAAGATGGCGGCTGGTGTTCACCAGGGCTTGGTAGACTGCCTCTTTAGTTTTTATCAGAGAAGTTGAACTTTAAAAGACGCTCTGAGCTGCAGAAAAATACGGGCTAAGCTGCAGAAAAAGACGTCGGCGTTGGCTAAAAGCGGCCACGACTTTTTTGAAAACACGGTTTACTCCTTAGGATTATAATGTAAAACCAACGCTGGCAGTTTAAAAAAAACCGTCAAGTGTGAACACGCCCTTAAACATTCTTCAACTCTCTGCGAATTGACGCTCAGCGCCTTGTTGGCTCATGGCGTTCTAAAAACCCATTGAAAACATTTGGATATGCCAGCTAGCTGCGTGAAAAAACCATCACGCTTTAGTGGACACGTGGTCATACAGTGGTTCTCAATTCCAGTGCACGTGACTTACGACCCAACTTATCTTGCTTCAAAAAGTATTTAGCAGCTTAAAAGACAGCGGATTTTAATAGTTCGGCCTACAAATTTAATGGACAAAAACACTAACGGTGGTTGTAGCTTTGCCTTTTCCTGCGGCCGATTGTAGGCTGTAGTCGATTGTATCGACCAATCGTGACAGGCCTAGTAACAAAATGTGAAAATTGAAGGGGTATGATTACTTTCGCAAGGGCACTGTATATATTATTTGTATGACTAATGTTTTTGCATACTTTCAGGCTGGTTATGACACAGTAAACTCCTTTGACTACTTTGTGATTCCTGGATCAAACAGCGGGAGCTTCATCTCAAACCTCAAAAACTCCAGTAATGTCAATGTTCCCGGGCGATGGGCCTTTAGGGTGGACAGTGGACCGGCACTCAACATCTCTATAGGTAAAAGATTTATATTTCTAGAAATAGATAAAACAATTCGTTTTTTTTTTTTTTTTAAAACAATGTGTTGATTAATTTCATATAACTCCATGTATGAATATTATGCATACGTCATTCAACAAATCCATATTTTATGTGTGTGGCTTTTAGTTTGTCTATAAACTTTAAGCTCATCTATATGCTAGTGTAAACATAAAAGATAAACTTTTAACAGATAAACATTAAAATTGCAGTCTTTCTTTTCCAAGAAAAAGGACCAAAAGTATTGATGACTCTCCCTGCAGTGACAAGATCTTGAATTTCAGACAATTAATTAACACAGAAAGAAACAAAAACTGAGCTTGACCATGAGGTATTTAATGGTGTTTGTGTTTATTCTTTCAGAAACCAGATATCACTAAAAAATAACGGCCTAAAAGTTCTTACGTTTACTTTATGAAAATCTGTAAAGATTCCACAGCAAAATGATGAACCTTTGAATTAGAACCCGAATTGTTTGTCGAATCAAAAAAAGCTCTCAAGAATGAGAATGGCCTCTCTAATAGCAATAAAGCAAATCATAGATCAATGTTTCACAGACTATTGGCTATTTATTTACACAAATTCTTCAATATCTCCAGCCACAACTTCCTGTTTCAATGGGAAAAACATTAATACAGAAAAGAAAACTGTAAAGTATGAAAAATGAAAAATGTAGAGCGGGATTTTTTTCCGTTGAGAATAAATTGGATCACTGTTGTTTGCTATTGCTGTGATCTCATGTGAGTGAAAAATCCAGCTCTCATCCAGTTTGCGCGAGGTGCGAGATGGCAGCATAAAACTATAGCTCCCGGTCATTGAGTGGAATAAGCACTCGTACTCTAAGAATTTACTATTAAAAAAGTACTTGTGAAACAAAAAACAAATGAGGAGGGTAACGAGAAGGCTGATGACAAGTCTGCGCTGGAGAAAAATGGCGCAGAAACTTTACACGCAGATGGAGTTTAAGCAAGAGTTTAGGGAGGATATTAAAACCAAGCACGAGGCTAGATGAGACAGAGGAACAAATGACTAAACTTGAATCTGAAAACCTTGAACTGAAAGACGTGCTACTTCATGCTGTGAAGAAACAAAAGACGATGCAGGGCAAGTTCATGGATCTCGAAGTTCGGTCACGTTGAAATAATATCCGAATTTATGGCATTAAATGAGCAGAAGGGGCATCCATGTTCAAGTTCATCAATGGCCTACAGAAAACTGAGCTTTTGCTGTATGTCAATCTAGACCTGCAGATACAGAGACACGCAGGTCTCTAGGCCCGAGACCTCAAAATGATGCCTCCTCTAGATCGATCATAGTCAACTTCCTGCAATACAAAAACTAAAGACCTGGTCCTACGTGCAGCATGGGAAAAAGTAAATACAATATGTGGAGTTCTTAAGGAGAATATAATTCGATACTAGATGCCTTACCCTGCCAAGATGCGAATCCACTGGGAGACAGGACCTCTCCTGAGACCTGAGAAGAAGCTTTCGCGATCGTGCACGAGACAAGCTTCGGGGCTTCCAGATGCAACCAACATCAGATTAATAATTGAACAGACATTACTGAACTAAACTCTGAAGAGGTATGCAGATTTGACAGTGTTTAAACAACTTTTTGGTGGACTCAATATGTGTTTAATTTGAGTCTGAACACTCCTCTATAGGTAAAATATTACTAATTTTACGAGCCTTTGTTTTTATGATAGCATTCAACTATATAAGGCGATAATTGGACATTTGAGAAAATGGACCGGGGACTGTCATCTAAAATATGATATGATATGATATGCTATTAGGGGAGATCATCCCCCGTCTAAGGCCCAATCCCATTTCTATTTTATTTTATACCCCTACCCCTTCCCCTTGCCCCTTGAAACAGAGTTGAAAGGCGTAGGGGTGAAAATATTCCCCTAAGAAATGGGAAACCACTACTACACCATTACACGTCATACCCCATTTCTTTTATTAGTGTCCTGTAACATTTAACCAGTATGAACAGCAATGAAGTGCACATATCTAACAGAAATCAGGCACGAGCACGTTTAACAGATTACTCACTTCCAACGTTGTTTTGCGCTGTATCTGGCATTAAGAAAATGGCACTCGTTTTCAGTTCGAAAACGTATGAGCCTTCGAGTTTTCTAAGATGATACAGAACATACAAGACTGGTGGAGCTGCTTTTCGGCTGTTCACTTTGTTTAACTGTTCCATTCCGTGCTAATCCGAGCCGGCCAGTACGGATATGGTTTTGTTTTCTACTGTGGTGCTGTGGTAACGGAGCACTTTGCAATGTAATACAAACGAGTCAGTTGTGGCCTTGGTAATGCAAGAGTTTACAGACGATACATGATGTAAATAGCGACTGCGTGTTGGTAAATTGGTAGCCATGCAACACACAAGTGATCGTTCTCGAGTGGCAACATCACTACACGCATTCTAGCAGCATGGTAGTCGGTGTATGCAGGGAAATTCCTCATACCCCTTTGTTCGAAGTGTGGTCCTGAAAAATCTTTGTAGGAAGGGCTACCTGGCCTTTCCCCTTACCCCTACCCCTTCCACTCCAGCAAAAAGAGAATCGAGGGGAAAGGGAAGGGGAAAGGCAAGGGGGAAGTGGTAAGGGGTAGAAATGGGATTGGGCCTGAGTGATAGTGAGGGTCCCCTACCAGAAGTAGGACCATATCCCTCATCCCAGGATTGGAATTGGGATTTACCAGGTCATGTTTGGACTTTAATTGTGGGAGTCATTGTTCTTGATTCTGTGTGTTCAGTTTTACTTCAGTTATATGTTTGTTCTAGAGGTTGCCAGCATTTGTTTGTGAACTTTAAATCAATATGCAGCAATATGTTAAAACCGTTGAAAAAAATATTGCTAAATGTAAATGGATTAAATATTTTTTGCAAAAGTTGCAAAGCTAATAGTCAGTAGTCAATATTCAATAGTCAGTACAATGTCTGTTGGAGGACTATCACAATAAAAAGTTAGCAGATATTAAACAGACTAATACTCTAATGATTGTCTTTCTAGAAATAGATAATAGATGTTTTGTTTTGATACATTTCATATAACCCTGTGTAATGTTTTTGTATTATTAATTTCAACAAATATGAGTATTTTTGGTGTTTGTCTGTGTGTTTCCCTTTAGACAACGTCATTGGACTTCGAGTGAGACTTTCCTCATTTTTAGATCTAACACAGAGTGGAAACATTGAGATTGTTTTACAGCAAGTACGTCACACTTACTACAAATATTTATACAAAATACAGTGCTAATAGAAGATTCATGGAAAGATTGATCTGTCTGTCCATCTTTTGTTTCAGATAAAACAGGAGCTGGTCAAGAACGGTCTGCCAAGAAACATAGAGCTGAAGTTAAGAAAACTGCAAAAGATAAATCCATAAATTCAGTCTCCTTCAGGAAAAGAAATAAAACAGTCCTGTTTGCTAGTGTCTGACAGCAAATATCTCATTGATCATGTGAAGACTGTAAAGACCACAGGTTTTCATTATGTGGTTTCACTTAAAGGATCAAAACGAGCACAAAACAGCATACAAGCTTTATAAAAGAGATCCATACGACTTTATTTTCCATGTGGACAAAGTTTTCAAATTTGACAATAACTTCCTTAAATCTTTTGCACTATCGTTCTTTTAAGTTGAATCTTTTCAATAAGTTGGTGATGCAGTTCACAGAACTGGTCTGAATGATTCATTCACAAATCATCCAATCCACAAGTTCAGTTTGAAGATCCGGTCTCTAGAGAAGAAGATTATTAGTGAATAACAACTTAAATTTCTGTCTTTTCCTAACATTTAATGGTGTTTTTAAGGAAAAGAGTGACCAATACAATTATTCAGAATTTCCTTTTACATTCCATGGACAAAATTTAACCGGACATGTTTTATCATTACACGAGGATGAGTAAATCATGGCATAATTTCCATTTATAGGTGCAACTATTCCTTTAACATCTGCTGTCAGAGTATACTGTTGATATAAAATGTATATTTGGAAAGCAATGCTTGTGTGCTGAAAAGAAATGTTGCTTAACAGGAAGCAAAACTCTTCCATACACTTTAGTAATCATTACTGACCCTCCTTTTTTTGCCCATTCATAGTGTGTGTCATAGGCTGCGTTATCAAATGTTCGCTGCAGAAGTTTAAACTTGTTACAAACTTTTAACTAAATTATCATTTATTTACTGATCAGCCTGCAATGATTTTTATATACAGCCTTACTTTAGCTCAAACAGTAGAGCAAATTTTAAAATCCATGAACTAATAAAATATATATATCTTGAATCTGCAAAATGCAGAAATGATCCTGCCTGCTTCTTTCTGTGTTTAAAATCACTGAAGCATTTTAATACCGGCATCTTAATATGTGGCTTAATAGAAATAATATTGTATTACAATAATATTCAAAGATGGATGTATTAATAATTCATGGATAAACAACAGGTGTAGGTGTAGTATTTTAAGACAATTATACTGTAGAAGAACACAAAAAACTATGAAATCTGATTTTTTGAGACTGACCTTTGTAACATTTTCTTTTGAATTGTTGTGTTGCTGGTTACTGTCACAATGACAACAAACAAATATGCAAAGAGGCCACAGCCACCAGGGAATACCGTTTCATGTAAGGGTGTACATGGTCTGCAACAATGCTTAGGTAGGTGGTTCGTGTCAAAGTAACATCCACATGGGTCTCAGGACCCAAGGTTTTCCAGCAGAACATTGCCCAAAGCATCACACTGCCTCCGCCGGCTTGCCTTCTTCCCATAGTGCATCCTGGTGACATGTGTTTCCCAGGTAAGTGATGCACACGCACCCAGCCATCCACGTGATGTAAAAGAAAACGTGATTCATCAGACCAGGCCACCTTCTTCCATTGCTCCGTGGTCCAGTTCTGATGCTCACGTGCCCACTGTTGGTGCTTTTGGCGGTGGACAGGGGTCAGCATGGGCACCCTGACTGGTCTGCAGCTATGCAGCCCCATACGCAAAAAAACTGTGATGCACTGTGTATTCTGACACCTTTCTATCAGAACCAGCATTAACTTCTTGAGCAATTTGAGCTACAGTAGCTCGTCTATTTGATCGGACCACACGGGCCAGCCTTCGCTCCCCACGTGCATCAATGAGCCTTGGCCGACAATGACCCTGTCGCCAGTTCACCACTGTTCCTTCCTTGGACCACTTTTGATAGATACTGACCACTGCAGGCCAGTAACATCCCACAAGAGCTGTTTACTATTTGAATAGTGTAGGAGACTGATGTTGAAGAGAAGAGATTGTTGAATAAAGTTATTTTTGTTTTGTTTTTGCGCACAAAAAGTTTTCTCATCGCTTCATAACATTATAAACATGACACTCCAGGTTGAACCACTGGAGTCACATGGAATTTTTTAACAATGTCTTTACTACCTTTCTGGACCTTGAAAGTTGCAATGATGTTGCTGCCTATGGCTGGTTCATAAAGCTCTCGGTTTTCATCAAAAATATCTTAATTTGTGTTCCAAAGATGAACGAAGGTCTTACGGGTTTGGAACGTTATGAGGGTGAGTAATTAATGACAGAAAACACTTTTGGGTGAACTAACTCTTTAAGCTAAAATGTCTCTTTAAGCTTTCTCTGCTTATAAGGAGAATGGACTAACATTTTTGGCCTTAAGAATATCAAGGAGATTGTTGCTAATAAAGTACATTAGCCTATTAAAAAAGATAGTAAAAGAGAATATATAGGCCTATGTGAGCTAAAATATTTTTAGAATTATCATAATCTTTTAGCGAATATTAATCGCAATATACCAACTACATTTTAATACATTTGCATCATATTATTAATACATTTTAAATTATGTAAAACAGAATTAATTATATAAATTAAAAAAAAATTATTATGGGCTTTTTTTATGATTAATTTTCGTTTTAGTGTGACCTCAAGAGCTCAAGTAATGTATTTTACTATCAGTTTGTTATACTGCAAATCAACATACATACACCTTCAACAAATAGTTAATTGTGTGTATACTGAAGATATGAATTGTATGTCTATGTTAGTTTCAATTTAGACTTAGACTACCTAATTTTCCGACCGTGGAAACTTGACTGAATAATTAAAATATAGTGCACAGTGTGTATAGCTCATTTTCATGATCAGAGGTGTCAAACGTATTCACATTCATTACTCAGGTAGAAGTATAGATACTAGGGTTTAAAAAGACTTCTACTTAACGTATAAAAATAAAAGTAATGTAAGGAAAAAAATGCCATTAAGGACAAAAGCTTAGGCCACGCCACAGGGGCCTATAGTGCACTACCCCACCTCCTCAAAAAAACTCCCAATGACGGCTTACGATTAGCGGGTGAAGGTTTCTGTGCGTTAGGTCTTTTCAGTGTTGCAAAGTAATTTAATTCCAATTTACTTTTATCTGACTCTATTTTATCACGACCTCGAATTTAGGTTAGAATTCCAATTGGTTATTTGGTAATTTGTATAATAATTTAACTACACATTTAATTAAATCTGTTTAACTCTTTATTGAAATGATACCCGTTCATCTAGATCTCAATAACACTTCAAGTCTCGCACCGGCCGGATTGCGAATCTCTTTATCACAAACCTGTCAGTCTTGTTCAGTAGACAGAGGCGATTAACTGATATCCTAGACGCCCGTGCTCCACGTATATGTAACTAATGCCAATGTGTTAGTTGTAGCTCTAAAACATCAGTCTGGTGCGCCCTTATGCTTCACCAAAACTGTGCTCTAGTCCGCTACTAACCGGAGCGTAGATTTACGGTGTTATTGACTTAACGTAATCTACTAGAGTTAATAATTCCAGAGTAATCAGAATAAATCAGTGTAACAATTTATTATTAGTCAGGTAAATGTATCATGCCAATTACATTATCAATTCAAAGATAGTCAAAACATAACATCAAATGCTCTGAAGTAAAGAGTAAGAAATGCATACCTGACCTCAAGGAAATAGGATACATAATGCATAGCATTACAGGCTGATCTGGTTACAGATCACCCTCTGCCCCTCCTGCAACATCTCCTTAAATACCAGACCAAGACAGAAACCTCTTTCAAATGTAAACATGAGTTCACAATGGGAATTTGCATTAATCAAGTCTCCAGACCTGTAGTTTACACCTTATTGAGGACAGGAGGCAAAGACCAATTGGCAGAATCTCTAAACTCTTAAAACTTTTGTTGCCTTTTGCTTTACTTCTGTGAGAATGAGACCTTTGTACCAGTCGAACTGAGACATCTCAAATGATACCAAACATGTATAATAGCCTACTGTTTAGTACTTGTTCACATTAACCCATATAGATTTTGGGTGAATTTCAACATATGGAGGGGAGAGATGAGGGTGAGGGGAATTAAATGTCAATACTTGGGTGATCAACTCAGAGTGATTTCTTCTTGGATGGGGATGGTAATTTCACAAGAGAGAGTTCAGATGTTAATTTCCTTTGTTTTCTCAGAGAGATGCCATCTCTTACAGTTCTTTCTCCAGTTCTGCAAAGCCATAATGACTATAATGTTATATTTAAATGTTAATGTTGAAAAATTTGGGATGCACTAGGATACCTGTTTCAGCTGCATATATGCCCATTGTAAAAGAAAGCATTTTTTTACAATGCAAATACATTAAAGAACCATATATGTGTAGTTTTTTTTTTTTTTTGAACGATGACAAACCGGAAAGAAAACAAACCAAAATGAAATAGGAGTAACAAGGCTATTTTTAAATGTAAGGAGTAGAAAGTACAGATAATTGCGTGACACAGATAAAGGAGTAGAAGTAAAAAGTCGGCTGAAAAATAATTACTCCAGTAATTTATAGATACCCCAAATTTAAGTAAGGTACTTAAGTAACAAAGTAACATTTGTACTTTTATACTTGACACCTCATGATACTTTTATGGTGCTTTTGCATCCTTTTTGAAAGGATGTTCCGGATTAAAGAAAGTCGTAAAGGTTTACATACAGCTTGACTTTTTATTTTTTCTTGTTGCAATGGGTGGCAGCAGTGTGAAATATGGACTTTTTTTTGTTATATCACAAAAAGTAAAATATATATATTTTCTTTTAATGTGTAAGGCCTCAGTTGAAAAACTTGTTCTTGTAAGTTCTTGTAGACTTGCCCACTCGAGGCAAGACACCATTTCTGTACTGCTAACATTTGATGTCACAATGCATTCATTTAAGCTTATAGTATTTTGAAAACAGTGAAAACTGTTCTGACATTCTGAATTCTGTAACCATTTGTTGTAGGGCTGGTTACCTGTCACAAATATTTGTTGTAAGCCAAATTCATTCAGTCTCTCTTTCCTGATCAACATTTGACTGTTGACATGAAACCCTAGCTTATAATCTAAAGATGTAGATAACAGCATTCTTTTTATCATTCCAGGAGATATTTCCTCTTTAAACAGGTCCGGGACACATTTAAAATCAGTGACACTTCCTGCTAATCCACATCAGGTACAGAGCAGCAGAAGAAGCAGTTTGTGGTAAGGCAAGTCTTTCTCTTTAATGTTACGCTCCATAAGATATATTCTCAAATTAGACTATTTATGATTACTTGTGCAATGGATTTATATATATTTATTTATATATTTTTTGATGGGTTTAAAGTTGAGATGATACAATGTAACAAAGCAATAATTCAAGTACTTTATTTATTTTATGATTTTATAAAAGGCAGATGAAACATCCACATTTAATGAATATTTAACTGTATATAATATTCAGAATGAAATTATTATGCCAATCATATAGATGTAATTTAATAATTATTATTTTCTATTATCTATCTATCTATTACTATTATCTATTTGAATATATTGTAAAGTGTAATGTATTCCTGTGATCAAAGCTGAATTTTCAGCATCATTACTCCAGTCTTCAGTGTCACATGATCCTTCAGAAATCATTCTAATGTGATGATTTGATGCTCAAGAAACATTTAAATTATCAATGTTTTTTTTGTGAAAACCATTATACATTATACATTAAAGCCATTTCCAAGATTCTTTAATGATTTTTATTTGACATAGACATAATAAACATTATAAATGTTACTTTTGTAACATTATAAATGTCTTTACTGTCACTGAATTTAATGTGTTTTTGCTGAAAAAAAAGTATTAATTTCTTTAAAATAAAATCTAAAATTTGAAAAACATGTTTACTAAACAGTCACAGTTGCTGTTACAAAGGGTATTTTCAAAGTGTTTTGAAGGCATGAAAAGTTAGTTACTTATACTATATATGCATTTTTGTATTTTTAATCATATTATATTATTATACTGTACATGACTGTAAGTTATTTGTGAACTAATTGAGCTGTTTATGCTTCTATGAAGTGCATGAATGTTGAAAGTTTATTACACATTTTAAAGTAACTGTAGAAAAGTTTGTCATGAATTAAAAAAAAATCACTAATATTGTCTGAAAACCAATAAGGTGCTGTTAATATAAGAAATATACATTAGCGCATAGTAGAAAATGCATAGTAGAGAAATTTTGATAATTTAATAATAATTTGATTTTGAATATTAGCTGTTTTTGAATGGCTGTAAATGACTTAGATTTGATTAAATGATCTGTTTTCCAATAAGGGTTTTTAGTAAGAGGTATTCCAGACTGAAATTGGTTTAAATGCATTTATAATAATGCATGATGCTCAAATAATGCTTTCTGATTACAGAAGAAGGACTTCTAGTTTTATCTCTGACTTCATCATCATGAGATTGTCTCTTATTTCACAGCTTCTGCTGGTGTTCATATCAGTCATCTGGCTGTCACTGAGTAAGTTTTGATTTTCAGTCTTAATGTGGCAAAGACAAAAAAAAAAAAAAAGTTCAGAAATGTCTTTTTCTAAATCTAATCAACTCTCACCCTCTTTAACAGCCAGGGCACAAACAACACCTGCACCGACAACAACAGCTGAAATAACAACACCCGAAACAACAACACCTGAAACAACAATAACATCTGCACCGACAACAACACCTGAAACAACAACATCTGCAACAACATCTGCATCAACAACAACACCTGCAACTATAACACCTGTGACAACAACATCTGCACCTGCAACAACAACAACTGAAACAACAACATCTGCACCGACAACAACACCTGCAACAACAACATCTGAAACAACAACATCTGCACTGACAACAACACCTGAAACAACAACATCTGCAACAACATCTGCATCAACAACAACACCTGCAACAACAACACCTGCAACTATAACACCTGTGACTATAACACCTGTGACAACAACATCTGCACCTGCAACAACAACAACTGAAACAACAACATATGCACCGACAACAACACCTGCAACAACAACATCTGCAACAACATCTGCATCAACAACAACACCTGCAACAACAACACCTGCAACTATAACACCTGTGACAACAACATCTGCACCTGCAACAACAACAACTGAAACAACATCTGCACCGACAACAACACCTGCAACAACAACATCTGCAACAACATCTGCATCAACAACAACACCTGCAACAACAACACCTGCAACGACAACACCTGCAACTATAACACCTGTGACTATAACACCTGTGACAACAACATCTGCACCTGTAACAACAACTGAAACAACATCTACACCGACAACAACACCTGCAACAACAACATCCGAAACAACAACAACATCTGCACTGACAACAACACCTGCAACAACAACACCTGAAACAACAACATCTGCACTGACAACAACACCTGCAACAACAACATCTGCACCGACAACAACACCTGCAACAACAACATCTGAAACAACAACATCTGCACCGACAACAACACCTGCAACAACAGCATCTGAAACAACAACACCTGAAACAACAACATCTGCACTGACAACAACACCTGAAACAACAACAACATCTGCACTGACAACAACATCTGCAACAATAACATCTGCACCAACAACAACACCTGCAACATCTGCCACAACATCTGCAGTGACAATAACACCTACAACAACAACAACATCTGCCACAACATCTGCAGTGACAACAACACCTGCACAAACAACAACAACATCTGCAACAACATCTGCCACAACATCTGCAGTGACAACAACACCTGCAGTGACAACAACACCTGCAATAACATCTGCCACAACATCTGCAGTGACAACAACATCTGCAACAACAACTACATCTGCAGTGACAACACCACCTTCCAATAACATAACATTGCCATTAACAACATCTGCATCAACAACACTTGCAGGTTATTATGGACTTTTTAATTAGAACCAGATCTGTAGTGTGAATTGAACAATTTTGAGAATAAACTGATACTTTTTTGTTGTTAAATCAAAGGCGCTCAAGAATGAAATGTCCCTCGTTCTAATGTTCTCATGTGAGTGACAGGTTCGCCCGCACTTGAGCCAGTAAACATGCCATCAGAGAAGAGAGTTACTTTGATAAAAGATTACGCATATGGATTTTTAAAAAATTATGACGTGGCTAGATAAATCATTTATAATAAATACTACAATATTACATAAAAAACAAGAATGTCAATTTTCATTTCTTGGTGACTTTAATGCCCTTTTTTCTTTCATAGGCATTACAACAATGACGACGACAACAGCAACAACAACTGCAAAGCCAGGTAGTTACAGACCTTTAAATTAATGATAAACATTCACATCAGAATTACTGCAATTTTGAGATTGCGATAAACAAATCTTTATCACACACAAAGTTGGACTTCACAGTGCTAGTGAGGTGCTTTACTGGCATGAACTGTACGCCAAAGCCAGCTTTAGTGTTTGTTTTCCCATAGAAGGTTCTGTTTGGCAAACAGGTGCTTGAATTTTATGGCAACCCTTCTAAAGAAGTTATGTAGGTGGTGTCTGATTGTAATTTTGGAGTCTTCCTGAAATACTTTCTGAATAAAGGATCAGGCTTTTTCATCGCCAATATCGATCTTTGAGATTAGCTCTGGACATCCCTAAAATATGTATATATACTGGGAATTTTCTGAGAGGTCCAACTTGTCCAACTTGACTGCTGTACCACCTGACTGCTGCAGATCCATTTTGGCTTTGATAATGTTTACATTGATATGCATAATTATGAGTCCGAGGACGAGAACATCACGTTTTGTTAACAGTAATTACGACATGGCGCGAATGCGGTATGTAGTTGTAGGTGAGCCAGGCCTGGAAGAGTTCAGATTGTGTAGCCGACATGTTGAGAAGATGGATTTTTCTGTGCATCCAAAGCAAATCCTGTGTCGAGTGTTGAGGAAGCCTCCAGAGCTGAAAATTAGATATGATAATAGGTGTTTTGTTAAGTACATAAGTGGTCGACCAATCACAACAGGCTGGGCCATTTGACCAATCAGACCAGGGGGTTTATAGAGACTGGATCGAACCTTTATCGAACTGTTTTTAGATACTGTGAGAAAAGAGGTGATGTTGCAACCTATATTATGAGAAAATGCATGTAAACTTATTGTAGGAGACTCCAAAACAAAATTAGGAGCCTTTAATATAGCATAAAAGGGGCACTTTGATTTATTCCTTTTCTAAATTAAGAGATTCTCTATAATTTGCTGTGTATAACTTAAAACTCATGTGAAGAAGTCTTCGGAAATAAAGCTTTTTTAAAACCTCCACTACATGGTAGATCCCATGCCACAAGTGTACAATATGTAATTTCAATTATTTAATTTTCAATTTTTTTGTTTTCACAGACCCCTGCTATAACTACACTGTGCTGGACGATTCATGGAGAGCCACCAACAATCAATTACAGTTATCATTTTACAATGAAGTTACCTCTAAAGTATTGTGTGACACTGCGGTCAGCTGGCACGGCTGGTACCGTCTCTTCATTCAGGGTCAGAGCGTTCAGATGCCAGACACATGTGTTGATGAACGAAGCTGTGGCACTCATGCCCCGCTCTGGCTGAATGGTTTGCACCCACGAGTTGAGGATGGAGTGGTCACTCGAGCTGTCTGCGGTAACTGGTTGAGCAACTGCTGCCATTTTCAATCCAATCCCATTAAAGTCAAAGCCTGTCCAGGAGATTACTATGTCTATGAGTTTGTGAGCCCAGTTAACTGCTATTTGACATACTGTGCAGGTAAGCATATTTAGCTTTCACCCATGAATGTGTTTGTGTAATGTCGTACATCTATGAATTTTTTTAGACCATCTGTCTTTTTTTTGGCATACCGTGGAGGTAAATGAATTAATGTGACTTTTGTACATATGTAATTGATATATCTGTTTATTAATTAGTATACATTAAATGTTTTACAGATGTAAGGAACATTACCATCAATAATGCTACTGTCACTCCAAACACGAATGTTTCAGGTAATTTATATGCTATGCTTTCTACTGACTGCTGAAGTTTTGATGGAATGTAACATGAAAATCGATGATTCAGTAGTGGCATGTTTGTATCTGTAGACAAAGACTGCAGAAAAAAAGTTTGGGAAATTTGCAGATGCAAAAGAAAAACTAGTTCCTGTTCAGACCATCATGTACAACTACACATACCCACACACACACACACACACACACACACCAAAAGTTTCCCACTTTCATATATATAAGTGGGAAACTTCTGACCAATGACAAGACAGAAAAGTAAATTTGAGTCAAATCAAGTGTAAACATTTCTTTAGAGTAAAGACCAGGCATATGCCCTTTTTGGAAAGATAATTCCTTTTTCTGCAATTATACAGACATTTACAGACATTTCTGACGTGAATGCACTGTTAATTCAAAATGGTGCATTCACATCAGAAAGGTCCTAGGAATGGGACATCATCCCTTGTGAGTTACAGGATGTGAAGCACCCTTCTGTTAATTTGCTTATATTTACCAAGGTGCCAATATGGTGCGCCCCCAAAAAGGCGCTTTTAGATTTTTTGGTTATAAATTCATTTTTAATTGTTGTTTATACATTCATTTTTGAAAGTGTATATTTTAGGCCCTGTGTGCTCTAGCACCCTGCAGACAGTTTTGGCTGTTTCCAGCATATGTCAGCAAACACTGGAAAAAATAATTTTGTGACACTGGGATATTGCATTTATATCACTGTATATAGCGAGACTTGTATATTGGGTAGGCGGAAATTACATTAAAAAAAAATAAAAAAAATAAAAAGTAATTTCCAGTATTTGCTGCTATCTAGTGGAAACAGCCAAAACTGCAGGGTGCTAGAGCACATAGGGTCTGAGTTATACACTTTCAAAAATCCCCAAAAATGGTCCCAGAGCTGAGGAGGTTAATAGGTAACTATGCAGGAAGTAATGAAGGACTAATGAGTAGTACTACATTAACACTTAAGCTACTACTATTAACTAATATGGAACAAGCTTAACTAATCAGTAAAATAATATAACATTTAGGATATAATTACTGAATGAGATTAGCGTAATTAATAGCTATTAACTAACTGACAAATTATAAATAACATTATTGTGTGTCTGAGATGTAATCAATCATCTTTTTTACTCTGAATATAGTCATAAAATTCATCACTAATTACTTAAGTGTTACCTAGTCACTCTGCAGGAACTACTAGTGATCTGGACCATTATTTTAAAGTGAAAAAACATCAAAAAGACAACTGCTCACATCTCAGTTAATGTTGTGATTAGTAATTAATTAGTAATTCTTTATAATTTGTCATTCTTTACCTATTTGTTACCTATTAGTTCTTAATGATGCCAGTCTCATTCAGTAATTATTGATTACCTATTAAGGAACTATCTTAGTCCTAAATTCCATATTACTTACTGATTAGTTCAGCTTGTTTCCATATGATATTAGTTCATTGTAGTAGCTGAAGTGTTAATGTAGTACTACTCATTAGTCCTGCATAGTTACCTATTAATGACGGACCATTATTCTAAATTGTTACCTATTTTTGTTTTATATTTTTGTTTTTTATATTTATATTTATTAAAGACACTGTTACCCGGCACACTTTGTTTCTTCAAAACCTGCAAGACCATACAGAGAAATTAATTAGTGGTTAAATATTTTACTGTCACATCCACATGAGTCCACCACCAGAGGGCATCATCGTCTTCCCGCTAGCCAGATTCAAACATGAGCCCCATAAACCAGTGTGAAATGTAAACATCAGGTAACAGAAACTGTTATGTAGGCCTATGTAATACTGCTTTTTCCCTATTGTGCCTGCAGGTGGCACTGCCACTTGTAATTATTAGTTGTTGTGTTCTTTAAAATAAATTCAGAAGTAGTAAAGTATTCCTGAATGTTGACTGTGTTATTTGAACATGTTATGATAGTAAGAGAACATAACAGAAAAGTTTTTTTGTTCATTGCAGTACCAGGAATATTCTACCCATTTGGTTCAGCAGCAGGAGACACAAGAAACGCTGCTGTTGATGATGGGAGCTCCTCAGTTATTCCACTGTTGAGTCCATTTCTGTTCTTTGGCCGCACATACCAGCAGATTTATGTAAGAATTTTATTTTATGTGAGTGGTGGATGCTTTATAAACTCATCTGTGATACTGTGGCTGTGATTTTGACCAAGTTTCTCATGTTGCAGGTGAATAATAATGGACACCTCACATTCAACCAGGCTTCATCACAGTATGTTCCCTACTCCTTTCCTGCTAATAGTAGTCAAGATATAATTGCTGGTCTCTGGACTGACCTTGACAACCGTATGAGAGGAGTGGTTTCATATCATCAGTACACTAATGGAAGTGTTCTCACACGCGCCACTCGGGATATAAACAATCATTTTCCAAATCTGGCCTTCAAAGCTTCTCGGGTCTTTGTTGCAACGTGGGATAAAGTAGCTTACTACGCCTTGACCAGCACAGTAAGATACTATATTGAACACATGAGTACACAAATGACAGTGACAGAAAAAAGAATAATAAATTAAAACAGAAAAAATAATGATGATGTCAGTCAGTAATGCTCTTAAACAGTGAACGCTAAGTTTAAACATGATGTTTTTCCAATCTTTGCAGGAAACATCTTTTCAAGTGGTTTTAGTTTCAGGCAGTAATTTTTCATTTATTCTGATGAATTATGGTGACATTGCTGTAACAGGACATCGAGTGGAGGTAAAAGAAACATCTGTGTTAGGAACAAAATGTTACTATTCAATACTCTATTACAGTAAATGTACTGTATATACAGTGCCTTGTGAAAGTATTCGTACCGCTTCATTTTTCACATCACTCTATACTCCATACACCATAATGACAACGAGATGAGATTTGTGACAACTTTATTGTGACAAATTTATTAAAAAGGAAAAACTGAAATAAGTACATTGCATAAGGATTTGTACCCTTGACTCAGTACTTAGTTGAACCACCTTTACAGCTTCAAATCGTTTTGGGTATGATGTGACCATCGTTTTGGGTATGAGGTGCAAAACATCTGCATTTGATTTTCTGCCATTCGTCTCCAGAGGCCTGTTGCATGAAGCTAGTTGAACAAACTCTGAGTTTCAAAGTAAGTTTAGAGTTGACAAAACCATACAAATCCAACTTGGTTTAGATCAGGTTCAGCGGGCTCACAACACTTGGAATAAACGTCCTCTGTCAACTCAGGGTTTGATCCAAAGTTTGCTTTGATTTAGCTAAATCATACATATTTGATGAGTTGCCCAATTCGTATGAATTCGTACGAATGACCTCCCCTAAACCTACCCGTCACTGCAGTTTAGACAAATCATACAAATTCGTACGAGTGAGGTCATACAAATTCATACGAATTATCCACCTCGTAAAATACGTACAAATTGGTCGTGAGATAGCGTTGGTCATTCTGTACTCACTGTATATCCACACAAAATCATCAATGGTTGACTTTTTAATATTGTATTTATATTTTAAAGCAGTTATCACACTTACCTAGTTTGCCAATAAACCAGTTTTATTGATTGCAATAAAGACTTGAAGCTAATGGGAACGTTGGGATAAGAAACATGATGTCTGTAATTGGACACACACACTCAACATTTTTCCAGCACTTCAAATGTTATTTTTAATGTGATGACCAAAAAAAAAATTATTTGTTCATCCTTTTGAGATTGTCCCTATTTGTAAAATTTTGCTTTTGAATAAATATTTAACATAAACTCACTAGGTTTTAAAAAAATATATTTTTACAGTTTTGAAGTTACTGACACACCAACAAGTGACATTTCACCAGAAGTTTCCATTATTGTGGAAGTTCTTAAGAACAATAGGTTACTGTCGTAACACCGGTTCTCTGAAAAATTGAGTGGAGAGATCCACCTATGGGAAGGGCATCTGTACCTGACCTCTGCAGAAGCATCCAATTGCACCAAGTCTGGCAAGACAGACAGAAGCACGCAGCCAATGCCCGGTTACCCATTACCTGTGGGGCATATAAGGCCTGCACACGTTACTAGGCCCTTCCCATAGGTGGATCTCGAACACGAGATGATGAAAGAGAACGTTCTGAGCATATGGCCAATTAGTGGCCTTTAAGAAGTGTTGCTTATAGAGCAGATTACTCCCTGTTCTTGTCATGGGCGACATTTGACTTTTGAGTTAGGGGGGGCAGGATTTTTTTTTTTTTTTTGTGTACTTGCATCAGCAAAGTTTTCACAGAAATTTTAAGCAAACTATTTTATTTACCTTCTTTTTTATTTAGCCTACTCATTTAGCCTATTTAATAATTTACTTAATTTTATTATCACAGGAAATGATCACGCTCAAAATGTGAATTATTGTTTGTCCATCATTTTGCGAGCAACTGGTGATAAAGAAAAATGTCACGTCGAAATATTGAAAATATTTGCATCTTAAACCATGAGGGCGAGCCAGTGGATATTATATCACAATGTGCAAACTTTGCACAAGAGTTATGCCGGTGAAGAAGTCTCAAACCCCAGTCAATTATTCACTACAGAAACTGAAAGTAAAAACTAACCGAGCTTATGGCATCTGACGCTGCATTGACGGCGCATAGTCTCTTAGAGACCATGAGAGATTAATCAGATTTATTTTCTTAATATTTCACTTGTGGCCCATTGTGAATTTTTTATTTATTTTCATGAATCGAGAAGAATTTCGTGTTAAACAAGTTGTTTTTGAAATGAGGAGTAAGCTAATCTAACTCATCTTTATATCCTCGCAGCGCGTCGGTTATGTGGTGATGTGCTGTGAAATATTGTGGAGCAAATGAATTATAATATTAATTTAATAATAAAAGTAGGCTAATAATTTAATATACCTTGTGTGCCCGTCCACTACTCCACTGTAAAGGGCTAAACGGCGTCCACAGGCACGACATCAATACGATGAACTGTTTTATCCAAATCCAAATGAATGTTCAGTGTTCAGTAGCTTACTGCAATGTCTGAGAGTGTCTCCTCTTGTTTCATGGTGTTTCTCATCGTACGTTTTCAGTTGGTGCAAGCAAGGTGTTCATTGGCATAGTCAAGAATAACTTAAAGAGGTTGCCGTTTACTAGACTGTAGACTCGCTTGACTCTCTGTACAGTGAGTTTTTCTTGCTTATGCTCTGAACGGGCCATTCATGCGGATTTAAATCTCGCTCAGGACGTGCGCTGTCTGTAGAGGCCTGACTTGCTCCAACTTTCAGCTGACGGCTCATCGGGAAACTCCACAACTACAATTAATATGCCAATTAATTGTTGATTTAACTTATCTTTGTTTGTTTATAGTCCTTATGTATTTAAGTTTAGAAACCAGTCTGATGCACCTATGGAATGTCTTATGTACTGGCATTGGTAAAAAAAAATAAAAAACTTTAAAATTTTATTTTTAAATTTATTTTATTTTTAATAAATTTGCATAATTTTTTTTCCTGCTTTGTCATTATGGTGTATGGAATGTAGATTAATATGGGGAAAAGTCACTTACAGTATAACACAAGTCTGCAAATTAACAAAATCAAGGGGTACAAATACATTTGCAAGGTACTGTATATACTATTTGTATGATTAATGTTTTTGCATACTTTCAGGCTGGTTATGACACCGTAAACTCCTTTGACTACTTTGTGATTCCTGGATCAATCAACGGGAGCTTCATCTCAAACCTCAAAAACTCCAGTAATGTCAATGTTCCCGGGCGATGGGCCTTCAGGGTGGACGGTGGACCAAAGTCAAACAAAGGTAACCATTACTATCAGTTTGTTCATCATAATAAAATGTGTTATGTCATTCCCAGAAAAAAATGTTTTACAAATCATACATGTGTGTATATTGTATTTTTGTGTGTTTCCCTTTAGACAATGTCGTTGGACTTCGAGTGAGACTTTCCTCATTTTTAGACCTAACAGACAGTGGAAACATTGAGATTGTTTTACAGCAAGTAAGACACAAACATGACTATTTATACAAAATACAGTGCTAACAGACGACATGTGAAAGATTGATCTGTCTTTTGTTTCAGATAAAACAGGAGCTGGTCAAGAAAGGTCTGCCAACGGTCAGCATAGACCTGAAGTCAAGAAAAGTGCAAAAGATAAAGCCGTAAATTCAGTCTCCTTCAGGAAAGGAAATAAAACAGTCCTGTTTTCTTAGTGTCTGACAGCAAATATCCCATTGATCTAAGTGAACTAATTCTTCTGCATCTACTGCCAGGTAAAGAACTGCATTTAATGTTGGCATGTATATTTGTTTCTCGGAAACCAGTGTGTTCTGAAAAAAAGAATGCCGCTTAACAGGAAGGAGAATTCTCTCTGTTAATATTCAACAATCATCACTGATCCTCCTCTTTTCTTTGTCTCATCATGCTTTGTGTTATTAAAAGTCTGCAGGGGTTTCAACTAACCAGATCTGAACTGAAAAATGAAAGTAAACCTGTGAACTCCATTTGCTTTAATTAAAACTTGCGTAAGAATAAACAGACTTCGCCCAACTTTAAACTACTTGCTTTCACACCCTGAATAGTCTCAGTGGTGAGAATATTCAGAAGTAGATAACATTACATAAATTAAAAATATTTGTAAAAAAAATGGATATGAGGATTGACACCACATAGCTAATCAACACAATATAATATCATGAGCACATACCTCCATTGTCATATTTTCCCTGTGTTTCAGTTGGACTTTGAGTTTGTTTTGCACTGTTATGTTCAGTTCATCTGTAGCCAGTGTTTGATTTGCCCTCATGTGTTACATTGTTAATCTTACATCTTGTTCAGTCCCTAGAGTTCCCTATTGCCCTGTGTGTTTCAATCCTTGTCAGTTCCACCATGAAGACTCAGAAGGCAGGTGAACATTTACATAGTATTTATTCCATAAAGTATAAACAGATGGAAATGAGCTACAATGAATCATGTTTAGTTGTATAGAAAAGTTATTTGGCGTAGGCCCCGTCCTTAATCAAATATCCTGGGGATGCAGATTTGGCTGATCCTGCCTGAAAAATAAGGCAGGGCCGGAGCCCTGATGGATAGACAGGGCCAACCTGGTTGTGGTGGGGAGGATGGAGGGGAACGTCAGCGGCATCAACTGCGAACGTGAAACAGAGAATTCAGTGCTTATATATACTACAAGTGTCAAGCAGTGATTGGCCAGATCTATTATTATGAATGAATGATGTGGCATTATAGTCTACCTGGTAGAACTTAAGCTGGTGCTATCATTTATCATATTTTTAAAAAAGTGGTTGTTCCATGTGTTTTTGTTCCTACATATCCTGTAGAAGGGTACTTTTGAGGTTTTTTTTACCAAAGAACTGTTTGACCCTGCCTTTATTTTCTTATATAGCCTAAATTCTTATTTCAACCCCTTGCTGACAGTTTGTTCTAATATGCTGATCTTTGTTGCCTACTTATTTTCTTTTGTATTGCTGGTACCATTTTAATGTCAATAAACTTCAAATAATCTATTATAAATATTTTCTTGTTTTGTTTTTAAAAAGACCTGACATACATTTGAATGAATGAATGAATGAATAAATGTTGCTGTAATGCTAAAGTCACCTACACTGTAAAAGTGGGGACAAGATTTGTGTTAAATAATATTTTTGAATTTAAAACCAGTACATTTAATTGTTACATGAAATACTGCAAATCAAGGCTATGTGTTCATGCGTCAGTTAAAATATAATAGTCTGTGATTCTTATTCTGTACATCCTTTGTGAATGAGGTCACTACTGATTGAAATATTCTCATAAATACATTGATAATGAATAATACAAGCCCTAGAATGTTTACAAACAGAAACATTCTCAAGGCTTGTTATATTGAAACCCTAAATCTAAATAGATTATAAAAAGAATATCTGAAGTGAAAGTCTTTGTTCCAATTTTTTTTTTTTTTTTTGCAATAATTACTGGCGGAGTTCCCAGGAAAACGTGTTTTCTTTTATTCCAAAGTATGCTTAGCTTTTGAATACAGGGCTGGGACACATTTAAAGTCAGTGCACACTTCCTGCATTGCAATTTAAACCACATATGGTACAAAAGCCTGTTGGAAGAAGGTAAGTTAAATCTTTCTCTTTACATTTTGCTTGTATACTCTCTCTCTCTCTCTCTCTCTCTCTCTGTGTGTGTGTGCATGTTTATGTGATTTATGAGGACACAAATTTGTATAATGACATGGGTATTACACTGGTATTACAACATAAACGTGGTTTATGAGGACATTTCCTGTGTCCTCATAATAAAATAGCTTTAAAAACATACTAAACAATGTTTTATTAAAAATGCAGTATGTTTTCTGTGATGGGTAGGTTTAGGGGTAGGGGTAGTGTAGGGGGATAGAATGTACAGTTTGTACAGTATAAAAACCATTACGCCTATGGAATGTCCTCATAATGATAGGTGCACCAACATATGTGTGTGTGTGTGTGCGCGTGTGTGTGCACATGCAGGTATACGTTGTTTTGCAAAATAATTAAAAGATTTTGCATTTTCTGCTACCATGGTCATGTTTAAATCCAGACTAACACAGTACATTAATACCACATGAAAGTCTGCTTAAGAAATAATAATAGAGAAGAGATTCTGGTTAGATAATCCCTAGATCTTAATTTTAATAGCATCTGTTTGCTATATTCACTGAGGTACAAATTAAAATTCATATTTTTAATACTAAATACAGTATTGTAATGAGTAAACCACATGGTACACAATATACTGTACATTTTATGGTAATAACCATATAGTTAAAGACATCCAATATTAAAGTGGGACCTGGGGTTTGATATTTAATTCTGTACTCTCTGATTACAGAAGGACTCCTAATCCTGTTTTATTTTTGACTTCATTATGAGAATTTCACTCCTTCTGCTGGTGTTCGTGTCAGTCCTGTCACTGGGTAAGGTTTTATTTACTGTCTGATTATCAGTGTTATATATATATATATATATATATATATATATATATATATATATTATATATTATATATATTAAGAAATATATGTATTAGTGCTGTCAATTGATTAAAAAAAACGAATTAATCTCACATTTTTCTGTAATTAATCCTGATTAATTTTTAATATTTTTATATTGTAATAATTTCACTCTCCAAATTAATGTATAAACAACTTTTATTTGTTGTAATGGCATCTTTTTATGAATGAAGGCCAGTATCACTGATACTAATACTGCCACTGATGTCTCTATGAAAACTTTATAAAAAACTTCCATGAAATCTTTTTTTTTAAACATTAATGATACACATTCAACAATATAATTACAGTATAATTGAAAGCTATCAATTTCAACATTTATTAGGCTTTAAAAAAAATCACAACTTTTAATTTATGTGAATTTAAAACCGTCTACACATAAACCCATTATAATAAATGTCATATTTACCTGTGGCCTTCATATATAATCAATATACAGAAATTGAAAAAAAATCTGGTTATCAAACACTTTACAGTCTGCACTGCATAAATTATAAATTAAATATAGATTATTAAAGCTACAATTTTCTCTGTTACCTTTGTTCTTTGATTAACATTATGATAAGTATTAGTGGTTGCTGTCATTTTAAGATGTCACGTGCATCTAATTTTCTCACAACTCTTTCATTTAAGATGTTATTTAACTCATTTAAGACTGCTCTTATGAGAAAACTTGACAAAATGGGAATTTTGGCATAATGTGTTATTGTTCGTGCTTGATGCCCAAAGGAACGTTTGCCAATTCCACCATGTAGTTGAAACATAATTTGTATTAATTAAAATTACTTTTAACATTTAAAAACAGACATGTTAAAATTCCACAGCTTGGTTGTATTGGTAAAACTGACTCAGTAATGCACCACAGTGGAATTTGAACATTTAAAAAAAGTCTTTTTAATTCATACAAATTATACGTTTCAACCAATTATTCTAGCTTCAAGCATTCCTTTTTTACATTAGATAGTTTTTATTTATATGATTTATTATTTAATGCTAATGATCACGTTATTTTACATATGCATCTACTTGCATACGATCGCTTGTTTTACAGCATCATCCTCACGTGTATTGTGATCAGGAGATTCTGTACTCATTCAGAAGATGCGCAATAGCGCCCCCTAGCGTTTAACAGTGAAAACATGGAAACCCGGAAAATTCCATGTTGGCAGGGCACGTCTTAGAACTCACAAATAGCGGAAAATTCCGGGTTTGGCGGGGAAAGAGTTAACATGAGCGCGGTCACGTGTCTGCTGAAGTGCTAAACAGTGAGCGGTGCTTTACAACAGGTTATTTTACTCTTAAATAATCTTAAAAGTTGTCCAAGGTTATTGCTTTGCTGTATCGGTTGTATTTTTTCTCTCTTTTTACCATTCTGATTGTTGTTAATGCATCAATTATTAAATCAATTAATAAAACGATGTGTTTGGATGGTGATGGGTGTTATTTATAATAATAATAGGCCTAATAATAATAATTTCTGTTCCCAAAAATAACTCTGGTGATGTCTATCTTTCTCATCTAAGCATTTTGGTCTGATATGAACAGGTGCTGTTAAAATTATACGTTAAAACTAGTGTAGGAAATTATATTTTTCAATTTGAATTATCATTTTGCTCCAAATGTTGCACACATGGTATGGAAAATGTAAATTTAAATACTGAAATGCATTGCCATTTTACATATTGCATTTGCAAATTTTAACTGGCGCGCGTCTTTCTGTTCCGTTTTTCTTGTTGCACTTGAATGGTTTAAAAGCATTTGCAAAAATAAGAGCATGATCATATAATGTAACGCTAGCCCAAGGATGACAGAGGTGTACTGCGTTAAATATGACACATTAAACTAAAAAAAAAATAATAATCACATGCATTAACGTGCTAATTTTGACAGCACCTATATATATATACACTCACCTAAAGGATTATTAGGAACACCTGTTTAATTTCTCATTAATGCAATTATCTAATCAACCAATCACATGGCAGTTGCTTCAATGCATTTAGGGGTGTGGTCCTGGTCAAGACAATCCCCTGAACTCCAAACTGAATGTCAGAATGGGAAAGAAAGGTGATTTAAGCAATTTTGAGCGTGGCATGGTTGTTGGTGCCAGACGGGCCGGTTTGAGTATTTCACAATCTGCTCAGTTACTGGGATTTTCACGCACAACCATTTCTAGAGTTTACAAAGAATGGTGTGAAAAGGGAAAAACATCCAGTATGCGGCAGTCCTGTGGGCGAAAATGCCTTGTTGATGCTAGAGGTCAGAGGAGAATGGGCCGACTGATTCAAGCTGATAGAAGAGCAACTTTGACTGAAATAACCACTCGTTACAACCGAGGTATGCAGCAAAGCATTTGTGAAGCCACAACACGCACAACCTTGAGGCGGATGGGCTACAACAGCAGAAGACCCCACCGGGTACCACTCATCTCCACTACAAATAGGAAAAAGAGGCTACAATTTGCACGAGCTCACTGATATTGGACAGTTGAAGACTGGAAAAATGTTGCCTGGTCTGATGAGTCTCGATTTCTGTTGAGACATTCAGATGGTAGAGTCAGAATTTGGCGTAAACAGAATGAGAACATGGATCCATCATGCCTTGTTACCACTGTGCAGGCTGGTGGTGGTGGTGTAATGGTGTGGGGGATGTTTTCTTGGCACACTTTAGGCCCCTTAGTGCCAATTGGGCATCGTTTAAATGCCACGGCCTACCTGAGCATTGTTTCTGACCACCATGTACCCATCCTCTGATGGCTACTTCCAGCAGGATAATGCACCATGTCACAAAGCTCGAATCATTTCAAATTGGTTTCTTGAACATGACAATGAGTTCACTGTACTAAAATGGCCCCCACAGTCACCAGATCTCAACCCAATAGAGCATCTTTGGGATGTGGTGGAACGGGAGCTTCGTGCCCTGGATGTGCATCCCACAAATCTCCATCAACTGCAAGATGCTATCCTATCAATATGGGCCAACATTTGTAAAGAATGCTTTCAGCACCTTGTTGAATCAATGCCACGTAGAATTAAGGCAGTTCTGAAGGCAAAAGGGGGTCAAACACAGTATTAGTATGGTGTTCCTAATAATCCTTTAGGTGAGTGTATATATATATATATATATATATATTTGTGTGTGTGTGTGTGTGTGTGTGTGTGTACTGTACATATATACACACACAAATTTGTTTTTCAGAACTTAATCATCTTTTTTGTCTCTTTAACAGCCAAAGCACAAACACAAACAGCAACAACACCACAAGGTAGTTATGCGTCTTTAAATTAGAACCAGATCGGTCTTTAAAAAAAGTTGCCTATGGTGTCAATTGAACAAACCAGATGTGAACCTGAGAAATCAGTGAGCATCTTCATCATTTAAGTTCATGAGGTTTTTAATGGTGTTAGTATTTGTTCATTCTCTCTTTTAGACACCACCACAGCAGAAACCACCACAATCCCAGGTAATTTGTCATAAGCTATATATATATATCTAAGAAAACTGCACTTGTCAGGTGAGTTCATGAGGTATTTAATGGTGTTTGTATTTGTTCATTCCTTCAGAATCCACCACTGAATTCATGACTGAATTCACGACTGAATCTTCCACTGAATCCACCACTGAATTCACCACTGAATCCACCACAGAAGCCACCACAATCCCAGGTAATTTGTCATAAGCTATATATATCTAAGAAAACGCTTGGGGTTACTTGACTGTAACCCTGTTCCCTGATAAAGCGTAACGAGATGCTGGCTGACAACCCCTCCCCTTGAATGCGGCGAGGAAGGAACATGCTTTTTGGCTTCTCTGAATTTTGGCGAAGACAGAGTTAACTGCGCCGCCAAATAAACCCGTGGGGGAGACCAGGGAATGCAGCATTTTGACTGTTAACAGCTCGCAATGCCGGCACTCGCCTGACTCCAATGCAGTGACCGCATGCTTATCCCCCAAACACACAAAGCAGTAATCGTGTGTATCCATGTCTGCCATCGGGCGAGAGCATGAAGGCACACAACGCTTAACCTGCTGACTCATTTTCAACAGATATAGATTTCTTTTAGCTTGAACTCTTTTCACTGACGTTGTAACAGAGATGAAAAAGAGAGAAATCTGCACACTGCCAGTTGAAAACTGATCTGTCTTAACTCCTAACAAAGATCTCAAGTCAAGTTTTGAAAGAGAGAGAGATTTTCAGAGAGATTGTTTTTGCACACCAACACAGTTTTGGTCTGAAAATAAAAAGACCTGAAGGCTTGTAGCTGGGGCTCATCTATTTATAGCCTCGTGCAGCAGGTGCGCATATGATGTCACTGACCAACGCTATAATACCTCCGGATCAATTTCATTGATGTGTTAAACACACTTTTTCACAGCTGGTCTTGATAAGACACTTCCCATATGCACTTTGTGCAGCATTGAGTGTAGCTTTTGAAAAGGACTTGCACTCATCAGGTGAGTTCATGAGGTATTTAATGGTGTTCATTCTTTAAGACACCACCACAGAATCCACCACCGAATCCACCACAATCCCAGGTAATTTGTCAAAAGCTATATATATCTAAGAAAACTGCAATTGACAGGTGAGTTCATGAAGTATTTAATGGTGTTTGTATTTGTTCATTCTTTCAGGCACCACCACCGAATCCACCACAGAATCCACCACTGAACCCACCACAGAATCCACCACAGAATCCACCACAGAATCCACCACTGAATCCACCACAGAATCCACCACTGAATCCACCACTGAATCCACCACAGAATCCACCACCGAATCCACCACAGAATCCACCGAATCCACCACAGAATCCACCACAGAATCCACCACAGAATCCACCACTGAATCCACCACAGAATCCACCACAGAATCCACCACCGAATCCACCACAGAATCCACCACAGAATCCACCACTGAATCCACCACAGAATCCACCACAGAATCCACCACTGAATCCACCACAGAATCCACCACAGAATCCACCACTGAATCCACCACTGAATCCACCACAATCCCAGGTAATTTGTCAAAAGCTATATATATCTAAGAAAACTGCAATTGACCGGTGAGTTCATGAGGTATTTAATGGTGTTTGTATTTGTTCATTCTTTCAGGCACCACCACAGAATCCACCACAGAATCCACCACCGAATCCACCACCGAATCCACCACCGAATCCACCACTGAATCCACCACAGAATCCACCACAGAATCCACCACTGAATCCACCACAGAATCCACCACAGAATCCACCACAGAATCCACCACAGAATCCACCACAGAATCCACCACTGAATCCACCACTGAATCCACCACAGAATCCACCACTGAATCCACCACAATCCCAGGTAATTTGTCAAAAGCTATATATATCTAAGAAAACTGCAATTGACCGGTGAGTTCATGAGGTATTTAATGGTGTTTGTATTTGTTCATTCTTTCAGGCACCACCACAGAATCCACCACAGAATCCACCACAATCCCAGGTAATTTGTCAAAAGCTATATACACTCACCTAAAGGATTATTAGGAACACCTGTTCAATTTCTCATTAATGCAATTATCTAATCAACCAATCACATGGCAGTTGCTTCAATGCATTTAGGGGTGTGGTCCTGGTCAAGACAATCTCCTGAACTCCAAACTGAATGTCAGAATGGGAAAGAAAGGTGATTTAAGCAATTTTGAGCGTGGCATGGTTGTTGGTGCCAGACGGGCCGGTCTGAGTATTTCACAATCTGCTCAGTTACTGGGATTTTCACGCACAACCATTTCTAGAGTTTACAAAGAATGGTGTGAAAAGGGAAAAACATCCAGTATGCGGCAGTCCTGTGGGCGAAAATGCCTTGTTGATGCTAGAGGTCAGAGGAGAATGGGCCGACTGATTCAAGCTGATAGAAGAGCTACTTTGACTGAAATAACCACTCGTTACAACCGAGGTATGCATCAAAGCATTTGTGAAGCCACAACACGCACAACCTTGAGGTGGATGGGCTACAACAGCAGAAGACCCCACCGGGTACCACTCATCTCCACTACAAATAGGAAAAAGAGGCTACAATTTGCACGAGCTCACCAAAATTGGACAGTTGAAGACTGGAAAAATGTTGCCTGGTCTGATGAGTCTCGATTTCTGTTGAGACATTCAGATGGTAGAGTCAGAATTTGGCATAAACAGAATGAGAACATGGATCCATCATGCCTTGTTACCACTGTGCAGGCTGGTGGTGGTGGTGGTGTAATAGTGTGGGGGATGTTTTCTTGGCACACTTTAGGCCCCTTAGTGCCAATTGGTCATCGTTTAAATGCCACGGCCTACCTGAGCATTGTTTCTGACCATGTCCATCCCTTTATGACCACCATGTACCCATCCTCTGATGGCTACTTCCAGCAGGATAATGCACCATGTCACAAAGCTCGAATCATTTCAAATTGGTTTCTTGAACATGACAATGAGTTCACTGTACTAAAATGGCCCCCACAGTCACCAGATCTCAACCCAATAGAGCATCTTTGGGATGTGGTGGAACGGGAGCTTCGTGCCCTGGATGTGCATCCCACAAATCTCCATCAACTGCAAGATGCTATCCTATCAATATGGGCCAACATTTCTAAAGAATGCTTTCAGCACCTTGTTGAATCAATGCCACGTAGAATTAAGGCAGTTCTGAAGGCGAAAGGGGGTCAAACACAGTATTAGTATGGTGTTCCTAATAATCCTTTAGGTGAGTGTATATCTAAGAAAACTTCACTCATCAAATGAGTTTATGGGGACACTACATTTTCAAATAAATATCCAAATAAATTTCATTACTAAACTAAATTAACTATATCAACTACATTACTTAAATATGTATGATAATTGAAATGAGATAGATGACATCACCGTTTTCTCCAGAGCGGCTGTACAGCCGAATCAAATTCTGTTCATTATTTTCCTGTTTAACACTGTGAAGCTGCTTTGAAACAATCTGCATTGTAAAAAGCGCTATATAAATAAAGTTGACTTGACTTGACTTGACTTGAGTTTATGAGGTATATGGTGTTTGTATGTTCATTCTCTCAGGAACCACCACAGACTATGCATTTTTTATTGTACTTTAGAAGAATGTGCTTTATAATTTTAAATCTCTTTTTGTCATTGCAGCAACAATTGCAGAGCCATGGACAGGTAATTATGTACCTTTGAATTACTATGTTTATTTCAAAATAACCTTAATTATGAAGAAAACTGCACTCGTCAGGGGAGTTTATGAGGTATTTAATGGTGTTTGTATTTGAATCCTCCGCAGACACCACCCCAGGAACCACTGTCATCCCAGGTAATTTGTCATAAAAAAACTGCACTCATCAAATTAGTTTATGTAAGGAATAATTGACAACGGGCCGTTTAATTATTCGAAAAATAATGCACACCCTTTTGCTTATACTATGGTTTCCACACCTCAAAACATTGTTCAGATGATTTATTTCAAGACATTAGTCAGGTTTTATCTTTAAAACGCTCTCTTACGCATTTCTTATGCATCTAAACCCAACCGCCGTTGCTTATTCCAAAACGTCATTTTAGAGTTAGTAACGGAGGCTTGAGCCATTGATAGAAGACTAATGCAGTTATCAATGCAGTGAGTTAGAGAGAGAGAGAGAGCGAGTGTATGTGAATTAACGTTACCTCAGTCTGTGTCTCTTTCAACAGTGTTCAGATACAGCGTCTACTAGTACGGAAGTGTAAGAACAGTGCCTTTATTACCTCGCCACTAGTGAGAAATGTCATGTAGCTAAACTATTTTACTGATAAAATCGTCACAGCAGAGCTGACAACGTGTTTCTGTGCGAGTGTGTGTCCATGGTGTAGTCTGTGTGTGTGTTTGAGTGGGAGAGCAGAGTATGTGCGTTTCGAACATAATTAAACATAATTTTGTGGGGAAAAACATGGATATAATTTGTTGTTTTTATCATATTGTTTACAATATTTGGTCAGTGTTGCTCTGGGTATTGGTTCTTTTGCTGTTGTAGGCTGTCAAGACATTTGAAATAACTGAAATCATTTGGCGAAGTGATATGATACAGGTTGTTTATTCTATGTTATGATGTCTTATGTATTATGTTTGTGTGTCCCTTTAGAAAGCCTTATAGGAGTTCGAATGAGACTTACATCATTTTCAGACCTGACACAGAATGGAGAGATTGAGGTTGTTTTGCAGAAAGTAAGTCATTGGGGCATTTTATTTTATGGACTTCCATAACCAGTAGAATATAATGGAATTAAAATAATTTTCGATCTGTCTGCCCATCTTTGTTTCAGATAAAACAAGAGCTGGTCAGACGTGGACTGTCAAGTAGCATCAATATGAAGATAAGAAAAGTAAAAAAGACAAAGCCGTAATATGAGCCTCATGGAAGTGAATTAAAACGCTGATTGTTGTTGCCATTGAAAATTTTAAAACTGATAAAGAGAAGAATGTCACTCCATAGGAAGGCAACCTTATATTATCTCACCCTTCAATTTTTTCACATACATACACACACACATATATATATATAATCAAATCCACATAATGATACAAAATAACTATACAGTATATTAATTGTGTTTGATCCAACTTATTTCTGTGTTCATTCAGCTTGAATAAAAATCAATAATTCTATATTTTTCTCTGTATTATCAGATCTCTTGGAATGTTGCATGGGTTTAAAACTAATCAAACTTATCTGAAGCATGTGAACAATGAAAGCAAACTGACCTTCTTCTACAACATTTACTAGAAGCATACTTGCACGACAAATACCTAATTGTGAACTATTTGTTTTCGCCTTTAAATATTCTGTAAAAAGGTCACTTTTATATTACAAAATGTAAAATGTTTTTAAACATCTTTGTAAATATTTGTTCTTAAAAATAAATTAGGCTTGACACCACATAAGCTAATTCACGTCTAGACATAGGCATTATGTGGCCTAAGTGGATATAAATAATATTTGTATAACTAAAGCATACAAACAGGTTTATAATATTTCAACACAATTATGCTATGATAAAATACTGAATGAAAATGAAAACGACTAAGCATGTCAGAATTGTGTCTTCCAAATATCTTCCATTGTAGTAAGTGAAGCTGCCAGTGTCTGAATATGGCGCTGACATCTTGAGTCTCAATGCTGCACAGTAGTGAGCGTGAAGTGGAGCCACAGCACTCCCGCAGAATCGGTTAGTACAGTTTACTGCAGAACAACTCATTATGTCTGTGTGAAATAAACAGTTATGGAAATGTAGAAATTAAAGTCAAAGCTCAAATCTCCTGAAGATTCAGAAAAAAGTCTGTTGGTGCCTCAGTGACTACTTCACTCAGATAAGTCATCAATCTCAGCTGTCAGTCATGACGTCACTCCCCTGTTTTTGCAGCATCAAATAACAAACTAAAACCAAACTTGTTTACAGAACGAACACCTGAACTAACACCAGCTAGATAAAAACTGCCGATAATGACAGAAACGTGTAATTTGATTGTTTAGTTTGTCTCATGTCCCATTACATTACATGGAGAGGGCAGGGTTTATGACCTATACTGCATCCAGCCACCTGGGGGCGATTGAGATGCTTTGGCTTCCCTTTTCAGGACTCGTGTGGCACGCTTGTGTAAGAAGAGCTGTCGCATTTGCATAGTTCGTTATTTAATTATATGAAACTTTGCAAACTGGCAGCTCCAGTAATAATGGAAAGAAAA
This sequence comes from Rhinogobio ventralis, assembly GCA_039654625.1. Lineage (NCBI taxonomy): Eukaryota > Metazoa > Chordata > Actinopteri > Cypriniformes > Gobionidae > Rhinogobio > Rhinogobio ventralis. The sequence continues at coordinate 32,760,507 of CM077212.1, read as the reverse complement.
AGATTCATATTAAACTCTGTCATGGAAACAATGTACCTTAATTAAACACTGTAATAACCAATTAAAAAGGAATTAATACCTGTATATTGCGCTGTAGCCACATTGGATGTGGTTGGATGGATGGATGGATGGATGATTCAGCTGCGGGCACCATCTCCTGGCCAGATGCAGGAATTTATTCGGTGCCACTTTCATGGTGTGTCCACACCAAAAGCGAATTGAAAACTTGCATCGTGCTACTTGCTCTAGATTGCTTGCAGGGTTACTTGTTTTACGCGTCACTCGCGATTTTGTTTACACAATGAAGATTGTCTTCAACAACAACAACAACAAAAACATTTTCTGCCATGTTTTCCGTCATCAACCATGTTGGAGATAAGTGCTATTGCTGCTCTGTACCTGTTGTTGAAATCCCTAATTCGCCGGAAAGCCAAACGCCAACGTGTCTAGGTTCTCAGTACCATCCAGAGGTGCACACAACTCGGAAATTCACTGTCTTCTCCAGGCACCTGGATGACAGCTGCTTCCGGCACTACTTGAGGATGACTGGTGCCCAGTTCCCTTTCGAGAGTAGTCTCATATTGCGTAAGCTAGCTTACGCTACGGGAAAAACTCCTTTTCTCGAGAATATTGAAGCCAAAATGATCCTTATGATTTTATATGTAAAAGCCCATCTTACACCATAGGATTCAGATTTAATCTCCTTCAGCTCACTTGCCTCCGGATTGAGAAGTCGCCACCGTCGAAAAAGGCCTTCAGCAGAAGAAGCCACCTGCCTTGCAGTTCTGAGGACGCCGGTTCCTGTCTTCTCTGGACACCGCCTTCAGCCTGCTGCTCCACCATCCGGCGCGCTATATCCTTTAAAAGCTGCGTGTGTGTCCTTTGCAACGCGTGCTTAGGCCTTGACCTTTCTAAAGGCGGCTGCCCGGAGTGCGACGGAATGGCGCTGTCAACCCTGCAGGCTCGACAGGCCAGCTTCAATGAGGATGCCGTTCCCTCGGCTCTCCCTCTTTTCTCGCTCGGGCAGCGCAGAAAGAAGCGCAGCGGACAGAGAATGCCAGAAGAAGATGAGCGAGCCCACGCTGGAGCACTCCCTGTGTGTCCCGCTCTCAGAATCCCCTTCGCCAGTCTTGTTCACCCAGGATGACTAACGCCCCTCTCAGTTAGCGGCCGGTCCTATTTATTATTTATTATTCCCTGTTGGCTCGCTCGCTGACTTGTGCCGGGTGTGTTCTAAATGTAGAGCGTGCGCCCACTACACAGTGCCCGTCCCCAGACTTAATTCAACCCCTTGCTATGTGGGCAGAGGCCTGGGAGGCCATCCCCGATATATCAGAGTGGGTGTTGAACATATTAAAACGAGGTTATTCGCTACAGTTTGTTCGCAGACCCCCGCATTTTCATGCTGTGGTTGAGACATCGGTGAAGAACGAGTCACGTGCTTCGTACCGAAGTGTCAAAACTGACATCAAAGTGAACCACGGCTGTATCAAAACCCTGGCTCCTTGGAAAGCAGCCAACTGGTACCAGTCTGGCGTGAATATGGACGAAGTGGAAAGTGATCTCGACAGATGCATCCAACCTAGGTTGGGGTGCTCTGCATGAAGGCAGGCTTGTCTCCGGCCTTTGGTCAAGCTCGGAGAGGTGGCTGCACATAAACTGTTTAGAGATGAGTGCGGTTGACCTGTCACTAAAAGCTTTAGGTCACCACGTTCTAGTCTGAACGGACAACATGTCAGTGGCACCCTAAATAAATCGCCAGGGTGGATTTAGGTCAAGCAACCTGCACACCATGGCCAAACGCCTCCTTTTATGGGCTCAGCACAACCTGCACTCGCTAAAGGCAGCACATGTGCTAGGCATTCTGAACCAGGGTCCAGACATTCCCCCGGGGAACGGTCTCTTCACCCACAAACGGTTCAGCTAATTCGGAGCATCTTCGACGAGGCAGAGGTCGATCTCTTCACCTCAGTAGATAATGCTCATTGCCCAACATTTTTCTCCAAGAACAGGGATGCACTGGCCCACGACTGGCCCAGCCGCCCGCTGTATGCATTCCCTCCGGTCGCGATGTTACCTCAGGTCATCAAACGGATCAGGGACAGCAAGTGTGCAGTGCTTTTAATAGCTCCTCTCTGGAGGAACCAACTATGGTTCTCCGAGCTGACTCAGCTGCTAGAAACAGCCCTATGGCCGATACCACTGAGGAGAGACCTCCTTATGCAGGCGAAGGGGACGATCCCCGTCCCGACTTGCGGGCCCTTCATGTGTGGCCGATCAAAGGATTACCCGGGGACCTCCCAGAAAGGGTGCTGAATACTATTTCTGAAGCGAGAGCACCTTCAACCAAGCGGATTTACGTTCTAAAATGGTCAGTGTTCTCAAGCTGGTGTGCAGCACAGAACCTGGACCCACACTTGTGTGGAGTGACAGAAGTTCTCTCCTTTCTTCAAGAGCTTTTGGATGCGGGGTCGCACCCCTTCCACACTCAAAGTATATGTGGAAGCCATAGCAGCGTTTCATGCTCACGTGGCCGGACAGTCACTGGGGAGAAGCGACCTAATTGTGCGCTTCCTCAGAGGAGCTAGGAGGCTAAACCCGCCTCGACCCCCAACGGTTCCTATATGGGACCTTTCCACGTTCCTGGAGGTTATGAAAGGTGCCCCATTTGAGCCGCTTCAGTCTGTGAGCCTGAAGCACCTTTCGCTGAAAACTGCTCTCTTGCTGGCACTAGCTTCAGTCAAGCGAATTGGTGATTTACATGCACTCTCGGTGAGCGCTTCCTGCCTTGAGTTTGGGCCTAACGACTCCAGAGTCCTCCTCAAACCAAGACATGGTTATGTATCCAAAGTGCTCTCCACTCCGTTCAGAGCACAGGTCATTTCGCTATCAGCTCTTCCCTCGTCTGAGGACGAAAGAGATGCGAATCTACTGTCCCGTCAGTTTATCTGGATCTTTTTTATCTAAACTCCATATAAACAAATCTATAACACATTTGCAATATCATACGGCCTGACTCTGTCCGGTCTGGTTTTATCTAAATCCCATAATAGACAAATGTATAACCCATTTGCAATAATTATAGGCCCGACTCCGTCCGGTCTTGTTTCTATCTAAATTCAATATAAACAAATGTATACACATTTGCAATAACTATAAGTCCCGACTCTGTCCGGTCTAGTTTTTATCTAACTCCATATAAGCAAAGGTACATATAAACAAATGTATAACACATTTGCAATAAATATAACATTTACATTTTACATTTAATCATTTAGCAGATGCTTTTATCAAAAGCGACTTACAAATGAGGAGAGCAATAGTGTCACAGAGTGTTTTTGGTTATGTTTCATGTTCATGTTTTTGAGTTTGCCATGTTCACTGTCATGTCCTGCCATGCACTTCCTGGTTTTGTCATGTGATTGTCACGTGATTTCCATGCCCTCATGTGTTCTTGTGTCATGTCATTGGTTCATTGTCTCGTCAGTGTTCACAGGTGTCCCTCATCTTTTCCTTAGTCATTGTGTATTTATACCCTCATGTTTGCCATGGTCCTTGTCAAATATTGTTCTATGTAACCCGCTGTTGGTGAGTTTTCAAGCCAAGTCTGTGTCAAGCCAAGGTCATTGTTTGTTTGGTATCTGTTCACATTGTAAATAAAACTGCACATGGGTTCACTTCAACTTGCCTCCAGTGGATATTTGTTACAAATAGAAGCAATCAGACAAACAAGGGGCAACAGCATGCAAGTGCTGTAACAAGTCTCAGTTAGTCCAGCGCAGTACACATAGTACAGTACACATACACTTTTTAAAAAATTTTTTATAAACAAACAGAAAAACGAATATAATAGTTAAGTGCTGGTCTTAATTGGTCAGGTGCTGCTGGAAAAGATGTGTCTTTAGATGTTTTTTGAAAATGGCTACAGCCTCGGCTGCTCGAATGGAGATAGGCAGGTCGTTCCACCAGGTGGAAAAGGTCCATGAGAGTGATTTCATGCCTCTTTGGGATGGCACTACGAGGCATCGTTCACTTGCAGAACGTAAGCTTCTGGAGGGTGCGTAAGTCTGAACAAGCGAGTTTAGGTATATTGGTGCAGAGCCTGTGGTTGCTTTGTAGACAAGCAGCAGTGCCTTGAATTTGATGCGAGTGGCTACTGGTAGCCAGTGCAAACTGATGAAGAAAGGCGTGACGTGCGCTTTCTTCGGCTTGTTGAAGACCACCCTCGCCACAGCATTCTGGATCAGTTGCAAGGGTTTGATAGTGCCTTGATGATGCGGAGCATCTACTGGATGCTGGCGAGTCAATACGACTCCCTTTGAGTCATTCTGCCATATATATACCCGAACCATGGTAATTGTGCAGCAGCTTTGGGTAAACCATTGGGACTAGGACGATAACCACAGGTAACACTTCCTAGGTGCTATAACCCCTCCTATATGGATAACTCAGATGTATGCCAGGAGATTCACATTTTCAGTGATGCCTCTGAGAAGGCATATGGGGCTGTTGCTTACCTGAAGGACTTTTCAAATAATAGACAGGTCTAGTTCTCTTCTGGTTCGGGTACAAATTTTTGGACCTGTGAAGACCTCTACTTCACGGTCCACAGTTCCTATTGTAACCTCGGGAAGAGTGGCCCTCTCACCCTGCCTCACACTTTCCTGACTCTGAAGATACAGCTGAACTTAAAGGAGGAGTTTTCTGTGGGATAACCACCACTGTGCCGTTAACTTCAAATGAAAAGAAATACAACAGCTGGAAGGATTTGCTGGAGGCAGTTGCACAGGAGCTGCATGGAGCGGCTGCCCAGAATAAACTCCCTCCAGCCAGTACCTACAGAGAGGCAGAGATTGTTGATCTGAGGAAGATACGGATGGATAGTTACCCTGAGGATTTCCATCTGCTGAAATCCAACAAGCCAGTTCACTCTAACAGTTGGTTGTGTCTTGCTCCAGTATTTGACTCAGAGAACCAGCTCATCTGAGTCGGAGGACGACTGAGGCGAGTAGAAGACCCTCGACCCAGATACAATGCACCCTATCGTACTCGACTCTCATCATCCTATCACTCAGCTACTTATTAAGAATTATGACACTCGACTCCACCACCCAGAACCTGAGCGAGTGTTTGCTGAGCTCCGCAGGAGAGTGTGGATTCTGAGAGGCAGGTAGGCAATTAAGAAGCACTAAGCCAGCAACACAGCAGATTGTTGCTCTTCCCCCTCCAAGACTGAGGTTGTTTAAGCCTGCATTCTATTTAGCAAGAATGGACTGTTTTGAGCCATTTGAAATTGGGATGCTGGACAGAAAAGAGATGGTGTCTCACCACCCGTGCTGTGCACATAGAAGTGCTAACCTCCATGAACAGTGACTCCTTCCTGATGGCACTGAGAAGGTTCACTGCTCAATGTGGCCAGCCTGCAGAACTGTACTCCAACCAGGGCACAAACTTCCAAGGTAGAGAGACAAAACTCCGGGAAACCTTCAGCCAACTCATTCCAGACTTACAACAGCTGTTAGCCAAACAAAGGATCAGTTTCCACTTCAATCCTCCGGCCTCTCCGCACTTCTGAGGTGTATGGGAGAGGGAGATCCGGTCAATAAAGGTTGACCTTTCAGAGAACGCTAGGCTCAGAAACAGTGTCCGAACAGTTTTGATTGAGATTGAAGCCATCCTAAATTCTAAGCCTCTAGGATATGTTTCGGCAGATCTGGCTGATCTGGACGCAGTTACTCCAAATTGCTTGTTGATGAAATTAACCTGACCTTCCTCTACAACTTTATATTACAAAATGTAAAATGTTTTTAACATCTTTGTAAATATTTGTCCTTAAAAATAATTGAGGTTTGTTTCAACATGACATCTTAATACGTGGCTCAATAAGTGGATTATAGTATGACATTGTGGCGAGGTTGGCGAGCGAGAGACGTGGGAGGCGCGAGTGAGACCGCTGCGTGATTGAGAATGAGAGTCACTTGCGAGGCACACCGGTCTCGAGTCCTCTCATGAGCGAGCTCGGAGGCATATAAGGACAAGCGACACCAGTGAAGGACGGTAGAGGACCAGGCCTGGACTTTACGTTGTGTTTTGTTTATGTTTTATTATGTGTGTGCATGGCAGCCGTCCGTGAGGGGCTGCCCGCGTTACTTTCGTTTTATTTATTAAAGTGTTTTAAATGTTCGCCAGTTTCCGCCTCCTTCCCTGAACTAAGAACTGCGTTACAGACATGTATAGTAACAACAAGTTTATAATATTTAAACACAATTATGCTATAATAAAATATATTAACATTAAAAAGTCACCGGAAAGGCAGCTGTTCTGATATACTGACCTTTGTAATCAGGTTATTTTGTATTGCTGGTCACCATCTCTTTCAAGGAACATAAAATAATCTATTTTAGGATATTACTGAGTGAAAATGGTTTATTTTGTCTGGTTAGTGCACACATTAGCAAGTGAAAAATGGCACAAGATTATTGGCACAATACAGAAATACTGATATAATTTGATAGATAGAAAAGAGCTTGTTCTTAGGTAATTGGTGCCTGTGGCTAAGTGAAATTGTCTGTTCCTTTGCTCACCACGAGGAGGAGACAGACAGCAGCTGTGCACTGCAGAAACACTGAAATGAATCGGTAAAATTGTTCGGCAATATCAACATTTTACTACAGTTGATAGCAGTTTTCTTAATATTCCGTTGAAATATAAGTTGCTCATTGTGAAAATCCAACTGAATGCTAATTTGTTTGTTACCTCAGGAAATAGTTTTATGCTATTCTCAGATTACTCACAAACTGAAGTAGACACTCCTCTCTCCTCATTACCATAGACTGTAAAAAAAGATGGACGACGCGCCTTCACTCTCTTCCGTTGGCATAACTGAAGCCGCCAGTGTTCAAATATGGCACTGACATCTTGAGTCTCGAGTCTGCGCAGTAGTGAGCGCGAAGTTGAGCCGCAATATCAAGGTCTCGCCCACACTCCCGCCTAATCAACAACTTTTTGTGAAATAAACAGTTATGGAAATGTAGAGATTAAAGTTAAAGCTCCAATCTCCTCACAAAGTTCCTGAAAAATGTCCGTTAGTGTGCCTCAGTGATTACTTCGGTCAGAGAAGCAGTCAATCTCAGCTGTCAATCATGACGTCACACCCCCGTATCAAATAACTAACTAAAACTTATTTAAAAAACTAACCCTTGAACTAGGGGTGTGCCATATCATACCGTCCACGATAACACCAGGATACATTTTTACATGATAAAAAAAAGTGTCATATCGCAATATCAATGATATAGCCATGCAATGATATATGGCGCATTTACGCTCACTAGCGCGCACAACAACAACACCTGAGAGAACAACACCATGTCAGCCTCCGATGACGATTTAGTACATGAAAAGTGAGCTACTTCAATAGTATGGAAGTGGTTTGGTTACAAGAGGACAGACCTCCAACAAAGGAGGCAAAGAACCGGCTGACGCGTAGCACTTATGCCATGGTCATTTGCTAACATTGGCTGCAAACATCAATAACAGCTTTAAGTTGTCGATGTTTGACCGGTTATTACAACTCGTGAGATCTAGCATTCTGCCCACTCTGAATCAGACACAGAGATACGTACCTGCTTCTGTTCAGCGTCTCTCTTAACAACGAAGATGTGCGTTTATTTTTTTTTTTAATAGCGATGTAACCCATCGTTGCTGAGAAATATAATGTAGCGATTCAGTAGCGAAGCTATTTTATGACTAAAAGTCGCAGGACGACATTAATAACAAGTGTCTGTGCTCATATGTTTGTGTGTGTGCGCGCAGCGCGATCTACACGCTTTGTATGCGAGTGACGTGTGTGTGTGTGCGCGCTCTGTATGCGAGTGACGTAGGCCTATGTGTGTGTCTGCGCATTAATATAGAACGGTGATTCAATGACTCATGACTAAGAACTATCTGTCAATTAAACGAGTTTATTGCGCACCTTCCAACCAATCAGAATCGAATATTCAGACAGACCGTGGCATAAATTACTTAGCTACTGTTACATTAAAATTTATGTAAGAGTTATGTTATACTCTAAGCTTTCTAGGGACTTGTACCAAGGCTACTTTTTTTTAACTTTGCTTACCTTTGATTGCAATCACAGATAAAATATTGTTCCATATATATATTTTTTCTATATCGTCATAAATACCCTTATCGCAAATATTCTTGAAATATCGTCATATATTTTTGAGGCTATATCGTCCACCCCTACCTTGAACACTTTTTTGGCTTGCTCAGTTGGGGACACTAAAATTTTAATTATATTACTGATCTGCCTGCATTGACACTATATGATAATTGAAATTAGCTGGATGACATCACCGTTTTCTCCAGAGTGGCTGTACAGCCGAATCAAATTCTGTTGCATTAGTTTCCTGTTAACACTGTGAAGCTGCTTTGAAACAATCGGCATTGTAAAAAGCAGCATATAAATAAAGGTGACTTGAACTAACATCAGTGTGATTAAAAACAGCCTAAAATGACAGAAACCACCTTTGGAAAAAAAAAATAATTTGAAGTGTAATTTGATTGTTGTAATTTGACACTGGGCCCTGGACGGAGACAGGGGACGTCACTGGAATCTGGACGTGGACAGGAGACGTCGCTGGACTCTGGACGGTGGGCGAGGCGACCCTGATGGTTAGAGGCTTGGGCGTGGATGCCATGACAGTTGGGGTCCACAGTGGTCCAAGCTCCACAGTCAGATCCCCCACTTCCCCTACCGTTAATTGAGATCCACACAGCTGTAGAGCGAGGTCAATATACTGAGCCGGGGTCCAGCCGGTAGTTTCCTCCGGCATCAGCTGGCCGATATAATCGTCCAGCCCGCTCCAGAAACATTCCATCAGCATAATGTCATCCAATGGAGCAAGATGGTAATAGGCAAGAAAGTCACATATGTGGAAAGTCCACATATTCCTCAATGGAACGGCAATTTTGATACATGGAGCAAAGAATAGTTAGAGGATCCTGATTCCCTCCTGCTAGATCCGTAGTGGTGGGTTGTTCTGTAACGTGCTGGAGAAAGCAGGCGAAGGCGAGGATCTAAATGCAGGGTTTTTAATTAAATAACACACTGAACAAAGAATTCCAGGAATAACGGCACAAAGACCAGAAGGATACAAGAACTAGAAATAACCATCACATGTACAACAACCCACAAACACCAGTAAGACACAAGCACTATATATACACAGGAAAGACTAGCTTAACAAGATAACAAGGGGTGTGGTGAATGGGAAACACCTGGGGAGACTAATCAACAAGAAAAACTACAAAGAACTACAAAATAAAGCACAGGAAACACTTCAACGTAAAAGTTCAAGGATAGACACAGAGCATATGTGACATCATACCAAAACACCAATTCAGAAAGTATCCAGTGAGTGTGCTAATACACCGTCAGCGTGCTGGTGTGTTTTGAGTGTTCACATTGTTTTCAGTTACTATTGAAGGTTGCTATGCTGTTTTGGACGCATTAATTATGGAGCCAGATCAACCTCAAAAATAATACATTTACAAAACAAAATTCATAAATGCACAGCACAATTCACATTTACAAAATCTGCTTCGTAAATTAAAAACACAATTCATAAATACACAAGTAAAAGCATAAATAGTTTATCATCGAAAAAGTTGTTTTATTGATTGTTTATCGCCCATTCATCCTGTGATTACTTAAGTGTTCCTGCACACTTCTTTAACTGAAACAAGCTTTAATCATAAGAAAATGCCATCAGATAAAAACAAACGATTTTACTTACCTGTTGAGCCTGGTTTTGCTGAAATCTCTCCGTTGTGTGTGTTCGAAATCTCCCTCAGGTGGTGGTGGTAGCTGATTTTAATGCCTGATCAAAAGTTACTGTGAACCTGATAATACTACTACAACAGAACACATTACTGTTATTAAATGAAATATCTGGACATTTAACACATTTAACATTTAATAACATTACAGATTGATCTGAATAAACAGGGTATGTGAAACTTTGACGTATATGACAGCAGGCTAACTGGGTAGCTGTATTTTGTGTGAAAGATATAAATCAGAATGTGATTTTGTAGAAATTGTAATCAGGTGCTAAAAAAAAGAGTACTCATTAAAATGTCTGTTCAGTAAGGAGCATTTTGATTGGTGGATTAAAAGCTCACCGCGATTGGCTGAACAGAACATTCTCCAAAAAAAGATATTTATGAATCTTTACCTGCCAGGAAGGTCTCAAAAATAGTCAAGCAGTTCAAAACCGTTTGACAATTTGCAAATGCAGATTCAACGATCCATAAATACATGTAACATCATTCATAAATGTGTGATGGAAATTCATTCAAGAACTTGATATATACACTTTGTGTATCATTTTTTTTTATGAATTGCTGGCTATCAACAACAAAAAATGTTTTTGTCCATCTCCATTCCAGGACATGTTTTCCCTGTAAACAGTGCCGGGACATGTTTAAAATCAGTGAAACTTCCTGCTAATCCGTAGAAGGTGCAAGAGCAGCTTAGAAGAAGGGTAAGTCCAATCTTTCTATTTAATGTTACACTCAATAAGCTATACTCTCTCACAATTTGTCATTATTTGTGTAATGAAATGAACTATAATATTAAATTATGTTATTATAATAAAAAATAAATATGAAGCAATTAGCAAATCAAGTAGCTTAATGTGTTTATGACAGCAGTGTGTTCAATTAATGTTTACCGTTATACGTAATAATAATAATAATAATAATAATACGTAGTAAAAATATAAGTAATTTGTTGTTAAAGATGTCTAATATAAAGTGGGACCTTTAGATTATTGCCCGTTTTTCCAACCACTTAGAAAGTGGCTCCTACAGTCGTATTTCAAAGTTGAAAATATTTAATTTCTAATAAGATATTATTATTTCTATTATTCAAGATTAACATTTTAGTGAGAATAATAAATCTCTCCCCGATTACAGAAGAAGGACTCCTGCATGCTGGTTTAATCTCTGACTTCATCATCATGAGATTGTCTCTGGTTTCACAGCTTTGGCTGGTGCTCATATCAGTCCTGGCACTGAGTAAGATTTGTTTGATTATCAGTCTTAATGTGGCAAAAGAAACTATAAATATACAGTTTTGTGTTTTTATCATCTCCTTCTCTTTAACAGCCAGAGCACAAACAACAGCTGAACCAACAACAACTCAAACATCAACTGCTACAACAACAACTGAATCAACAACAACTCAAACATCAACTGCTACAACAACTGAACCAACAACAACTCAAACATCAACTGCTACAACAACTGAACCAACAACAACTCAAACATCAACTGCTACAACAACTGAACCAACAACAACTCAAACATCAACTGCTACAACAACTGAACCAACAACAACTCAAACATCAACTGCTACAACAACAACTGAACCAACAACAACTCAAACATCAACTGCTACAACAACTGAACCAACAACAACTCAAACATCAACTGCTACAACAACAACTCAAACATCAACTGCTACAACAACTGAACCAACAACAACTCAAACATCAACTGCTACAACAACTGAACCAACAACAACTCAAACATCAACTGCTACAACAACAACTGAACCAACAACAACTCAAACATCAACTGCTACAACAACAACTGAACCAACAACAACTCAAACATCAACTGCTACAACAACTGAACCAACAACAACTCAAACATCAACTGCTACAACAACAACTGAACCAACAACAACTCAAACATCAACTGCTACAACAACTGAACCAACAACAACTCAAACATCAACTGCTACAACAACTGAACCAACAACAACTCAAACATCAACTGCTACAACAACTGAACCAACAACAACTCAAACATCAACTGCTACAACAACAACTGAACCAACAACAACTCAAACATCAACTGCTACAACAACAACTGAACCAACAACAACTCAAACATCAACTGCTACAACAACAACTCAAACATCAACTGCTACAACAACTGAACCAACAACAACTCAAACATCAACTGCTACAACAACTGAACCAACAACAACTCAAACATCGACTGCTACAACAACAACTGAACCAACAACAACTCAAACATCAACTGCTACAACAACAACTGAACCAACAACAACTCAAACATCAACTGCTACAACAACTGAACCAACAACAACTCAAACATCAACTGCTACAACAACAACTGAACCAACAACAACTCAAACATCAACTGCTACAACAACTGAACCAACAACAACTCAAACATCAACTGCTACAACAACTGAACCAACAACAACTCAAACATCAACTGCTACAACAACTGAACCAACAACAACTCAAACATCAACTGCTACAACAACAACTGAACCAACAACAACTCAAACATCAACTGCTACAACAACTGAACCAACAACAACTCAAACATCAACTGCTACAACAACTGAACCAACAACAACTCAAACATCAACTGTTACAACAACAACTCAAACATCAACTGCTACAACAACAACTGAACCAACAACAACTCAAACATCAGCTGCTACAACAACAACTGAACCAACAACAACTCAAACATCAACTGCTACAACAACTGAACCAACAACAACTCAAACATCAACTGCTACAACAACAACTGAACCAACAACAACTCAAACATCAACTCAAACATCAACTGCTACAACAACAACTCAAACATCAACTGCTACAACAACAACTGAACCAACAACAACTCAAACATCACCTGCTACAACAACATCTGAACCAACAACAACTCAAACATCAACTGCTACAACAACAACTGATCCAACAATAACTCAAACATCAACTGCTACAACAACTGAACCAACAACAACTCAAACATCAACTGCTACAACAACAACTGAACCAACAACAACTCAAACATCAACTGCTACAACAACAACTGAACCAACAACAACTCAAACATCAACTGCTACAACCACATCTGAACCAACAACAACTCAAACATCAACTGCTACAACAACAACTGCTACAACAACAACTCAAACATCAACTGCTACAACCACATCTGAACCAACAACAACTCAAACATCAACTGCTACAACAACAACTGAACCAACAACAACTCAAACATCAACTGCTACAACAACAACTGAACCAACAACAACTCAAACATCAACTGCTACAACAACTGAACCAACAACAACTCAAACATCAACTGCTACAACAACAACTCAAACATCAACTGCTACAACAACTGAACCAACAACAACTCAAACATCAACTGCTACAACAACTGAACCAACAACAACTCAAACATCGACTGCTACAACAACAACTGAACCAACAACAACTCAAACATCAACTGCTACAACCACATCTGAACCAACAACAACTCAAACATCAACTGCTACAACAACAACTCAAACATCAACTGCTACAACAACTGAACCAACAACAACACAGGCTAGAGGTATATATAGACCTTTGAATTTGTTAGATCGGATGGATCTCCACATCAAAAATATCAGATATATTAGATTCAACCCCGGACACCGAATCCCTGCCTGAAGAAATCAGTCTTTTATTAGCCTGAGAGTTTGACTGAGAAAGCCAGGGAAGAGCAGAAGCAGGAGATGAAGTGATGATAGTAAAAAGAGCTATTTATTGAAATAGTTTATCAACTAATTATCTTAGTTGTGTATGTCTCAATGCCCAGATTCATGGGCGTCGGAAGCAAAAAAAAAATGTGTGTGGGTCCTCTCCCAGAAAAATTGTACTGGAGTAGATGCCATTTACATCAAGTACAAATATATCGCCTTGTTTACTAAACGTCTGGTTGGGCCAGACAAAATTATGGAAAACACAGGATTATTAACAGCAGCAATAGTGTAGGGGTAATACGCATGGCATCAAGAACTCGCTCTACCTTTTCCCATCACATATCTGATTGGAAAGGCATTTATTTCCAATAAAAATGAAGAAAATATTAGAAAAGTGAAAATAAAGCGTCTAACGTGTTAATAATAAGTGTATATCAGTTAGGGGTAGGTGAACATACATGTGCTGAATTAGAGACGATAAACGTGAGTGGGTCCAATATCATTAGCCTTAAAAAGTGGGTGGGTCTTGTCTCACATACAATGGTTCCGACGCCCATGCTCAGACTTCATCTGAACAGTACAAATCCAAGTGTTATTATTATACCAAAGCACAAACAATGAAAAATTACTGCTTCACAACATCGTCCTGTAACGTTAAAAACCTTGAAATGGAGACATTCACATATCTCTTACTCATGGAGACAAACATCCCTTAAAACCACACAATCATAAGATAAAACAACAATTGCAAGCATTGCAAGAGCAAGGAAATAAATAAAATAATAAGTAATATGAAATATAAAATACAAAAACATAAAATGACATAAATTATTAATAATAAAATAAAATGATGAATAAATGATTAAATGATAAATTATGTAAATCAAATAATAATATGAATCAAGGACTAAAATATAAATCAAATGACAACTACATAAATGACAAATGATTATAAAATTAAATCATATAATAAACAAAGAAAATAAAACACAGATGTATGTTTGCTCTCTCAAAGTAACACACAAACAGATTATTATTGAGAATCCTGAGATCCTTCAAATAAGAACCAGTTTTTCTTCTAAAACCCTAAAAACGTCACCTATGTTGTTGAAGTTGAACAGTGTTGTGAGTGATGGATGACCCTTCATACGTAACATTTTTATGTACTTTACACAAGTGCTTTATCATTTCTTTTCTTTCTTTTATAAAAAGCATTACAACAATACCTGCACAAACAACAACACTGGCCGGTACTGTCGTCAAATGGTTTCCTAAGAAATAAAAACTGCTTTTGTGAAGTGAGTTCATGAGGTATTTAATGGTTTGTATTTGTTCATTCTTTCAGACACCACCACTAAATCCACCACAGTCCCACCAGGTAATGATGCTGCGATTGATAGACAACTCATCACATGACTATGCAATGCTTTTATGTACTTTACAAAATGCATAATAAGTAAGTAGTAAGGTACGAGTGGCGATGCTGTATTGTGAACACAGTCACGGCTGAAGGACATTGTTAGGACCGACGCAAAGCCTTCAACCCCTTCAGTCGTGACTGCATTCACAACAAATGTATTGATATGTTACTTTTTTGCAGTCATTAATCATTAAATGCCATCCTTCCGCTTGAAAAATAGTCCCAAACAGTGGCAGTAAATGGCAGTAAATGTTCTTAGATCTATGCCTCATCTGATGGAGCTCAAATACAAACTAGGAGACTAGGAACTGTTCTCATTTTTTATTACATAACGGCAGAATGTAAGACTTGTACTTCATTAAATAAATAATAGTTAATTTTGGCTGAAACACACAATACGTGGAACAGTTTTAATAGTATACACTCACCTAAAGGATTATTAGGAACACCATACTAATATTGTGTTTGACCCCCTTTCGCCTTCAGAACTGCCTTAATTCTACGTGGCATTGATTCAACAAGGTGCTGAAAGCATTCTTTAGAAATGTTGGCCCATATTGATAGGATAGCATCTTGCAGTTGATGGAGATTTGTGGGATGCACATCCAGGGCACGAAGCTCCCGTTCCACCACATCCCAAAGATGCTCTATTGGGTTGAGATCTGGTGACTGTGGGGGCCATGTTAGTACAGTGAACTCATTGTCATGTTCAAGAAACCAATTTGAAATGATTCGAGCTTTGTGACATGGTGCATTATCCTGCTGGAAGTAGCCATCAGAGGATGGGTACATGGTGGTCATAAAGGGATGGACATGGTCAGAGACAATGCTCAGGTAGGCCGTGGCATTTAAACGATGCCCAATTGGCACTAAGGGGCCTAAAGTGTGCCAAGAAAACATCCCCCACACCATTACACCACCACCACCAGCCTGCACAGTGGTAACAAGGCATGATGGATCCATGTTCTCATTCTGTTTACGCCAAATTCTGACTCTACCATCTGAATGTCTCAACAGAAATCGAGACTCATCAGACCAGGCAACATTTTTCCAGTCTTCAACTGTCCAATTTTGTTGAGCTCGTGCAAATTGTAGCCTCTTTTTCCTATTTGTAGTGGAGATGAGTGGTACCCGGTGGGGTCTTCTGCTGTTGTAGCCCATCCGCCTCAAGGTTGTGCGTGTTGTGGCTTCACAAATGCTTTGCTGCATACCTCGGTTGTAACGAGTGGTTATTTCAGTCAAAGTTGCTCTTCTATCAGCTTGAATCAGTCGGCCCATTCTCCTCTGACCTCTAGCATCAACAAGGCATTTTCGCCCACAGGACTGGATGTTTTTCCCTTTTCACACCATTCTTTGTAAACTCTAGAAATGGTTGTGCGTGAAAATCCCAGTAACTGAGCAGATTGTGAAATACTCAGACCGGCCCGTCTGGCACCAACAACCATGCCACGCTCAAAATTGCTTAAATCACCTTTCTTTCCCATTCTGACATTCAGTTTGGAGTTTAGGAGATTGTCTTGACCAGGACCACACCCCTAAATGCATTGAAGCAACTGCCATGTGATTGGTTGATTAGATAATTGCATTAATGAGAAATTGAACAGGTGTTTCTAATAATCCTTTAGGTGAGTGTATATTGATTGTTTTTGTTGCTTTGGGTTTTGTGCAGCGATATACAATGTTTAGTGAAGTGGTCATAGCCGCGCTTTATCGTAAAGAAAACACTGCTATTGACCGTCCTTGATGCTGATTGGTCAAAACAGAGTTCATAAGGTATTTAATGGTGTTTGTATTTGTGTTAACTCTTTCAGTAACCACCACCACAGGCCTACCAGGTAATGAAAAAATAAACATTTTGCTGATATAAACATTTAAAATGTACAGTCTCTCTCTTCTAAGAAAAGGGACAAAAATACTGTATATACTCTTGATACATGACTCAATATACAATTTTTTGTCCAATCAAACTCTCTTTAGAATAGTCCCTCCTCCTAAAAACACATCTGACTAGCAATAGCAAGTAGCAAACCATAGATCAGTGCATTATTCAGTTGTATTTTTTTTATATGCCTGTTCTAATTTCCTGTTTCAATAGAAAATACTTAAACAGTAAAAGAACACTGCACTCGTCAAGTGAGTTCATGAGGTATTTAATGGTTTATATTTATGTTCATTCTTTCAGTAACCACCTCAGTAACCACCACAGTCTTACCAGGTAATTAGTCGTAAGTTTATCAGTCTTTGGTTGCGTTTAAATTGCAAGGTTTAATGCACAGATCTGATTTTTTGACCATCCAATTTTTACATGCACATTAGACACGGCTGGTATCTAATATCTGTGTTTACATTAATCCCCACCCAGATTGATTCTGTTGGTGATCGCTTTACTATGCGACATGGTTGACCCTTGGATTTTGAATGCCTTGCTAGTAATATTATTGTAACATTTTACATAAAGCCTTTATTTATAATGCATTATAAAATTATTTTTAATGCAGTAATTATGCCTTGTAATGCGCCTTATAATGCATTGAATGGTCTCATGAATAATTCTAACCACAGTTGTAATACATTATCATACTTATCTATTCATTGAATACACCTTTAGAAAGAATTATGCATTAAAACACATGATAAATATTATAATGCATTTTAACTTTTATTTATGAAAAGATATAATGAATTTTGTTAGATCTAAATTCTGAATTGAAATAATGTAGCATGGTAAGATTACATTTATTTGAATGAATTCAAAAGAATTAATGAGAGAGAGAGAGAGAGAGAGAGAGAGAGAGAGAGAGAGACTGTGAGTGTGAATTACCTGCATCTGTACAGCATCTCTAATAGTGAAGCTGTATGAGTTTAATTACTAAAACAGCAAAGATATCACCTTGTTGCTGAGAAATATAATGTAACTTTCAGTAGCGAAGCTGTTTTTATTTTATTTATACAATTCATGGGGTGGAGGTTGAAAATCAGTTTCTATGCTCCTGAATGTTTCTGTGTACGTGCAATTTCTTACCTATATTTACGTATAATAAATAAATAAATATGCACATTTTAGTACAAGTGCATACAGGTACGTTTGCTTCATAATATGACATTAAAAAGCTATATTTGTGGGCAAACATGCCCTCACCTTGTGGTGGTTTGGAATTCCAAAGGGAATCGGAAAACAGGCTAAACAAGCAAAACAAGCTTTTTGCAAGTCACATAGGGAATGAATGAACAATCTTGGCCAAAATCTTATATCATGGTTAAAGTAATTTAATTTCACCCTAACTGTATGTAGGCTATATTGGGTGACCATACATACCCTTTATCCTGGACATGGCTGTAAAACATCGTCTGGATTTCTAAAAATGTCTTGGCACACATGAACAGAAACCACATCTTCAACAGATCTGATAACAGAAACATTGACACGGAAAGCACGTACACGTGACATTATCCACTATTAATCATATTTAATGTAAATGCACTGGATAGTGTCACATGTGGTGTTTTGGTTTTGGTTTTGGTTTTACACGCCCCCCTCATTACCATATGGAGAAAGAAATGTAGAAATTAATAAATGTGGAAAAAATACAATTATACATAAATTAGGAAATAAAAGTATAAATACTGATTTATTTAATTTATGTATATATTTATGTTTTTTTTTTTTTTTTACATTTCTTTGTATATTTATTGATGTATTTATTTATTTATTATCAGTTTTGAAATTCCATAAGCTGCGAGTAAAAAAATCAGATTTTTTTATGCCAGTGTTTTTTTTTTTTTTATCCCTCTAAGAAAAAGGATAAAAAATATTGTTGACTCATCTAGGGCTGTCATGATTCCACGAAATTAAAGACAAGTACTCGATTTTAAAAAATCCTTGATTGCAATTTACCCGTGTCGATTAACCGGCAACTACAAGTTCCGCATTCCAAGGAAGAGAATCCATGAGCCACATTATTATACCATTTTATAAGGCTGCACAATATATTTAAAGCATTTAAAAATCATAATATAGCATAGTGCTATGTATTTTAGAGTGAAGCACGGCACTTTATTTACATGCGTGCAGGTTACGTGTTTCTTCCAGCATCTGAGAGTAAATGCTGCTCCGCACAAACTCAGTCTCTGCATATGCTGTTTGTTTGGTACGGAGTCCCGCACATGACGTGCAAGAAAAAAAAAGTAAATTGTGCACACTAATTTGTTCCCTCGATTTTTAAATCGTGTGCACAATTTATAAATCGAGGGAACAAATGAATAAATTGTGTGGACAGTTTAGCTGCATTAGTTTTTTCCTGCATGTCATGTGCGGGGCTTCGTAGTTTGGGTTTACAGTAACGTTAATTAAGTCTTGCGCACTTTGGCCCGGTTTCACAGACAGGGCTTAGACTAAACTAGGATTAGGTTTTATTTCAATTAGGGCATTTAAGTAGCTTTTATAAACATGCCCTAAAAAAAAAACATTACTGGTGTGCATCTTGAGACAAAACAACACCACTGACATATTTTTAGATATTTCAGTGCAAGATTCTTTCAGTTAAAACAGTTCAAACATGCATTTTAGTGTAGGACTAGCTTAAGCCTTGTCTGTGAAACTGGGGGTTTGTGTTTCATAGTGAAGTGTTGCACTGTTATCATTTACATGCATGGAGCCGTGTCTCTGCAGCTCGGTTAACAAGCTCCATCTCTGCATGCTGTGAGTTTGGGTTGCTTGTAACATTCCTCTGGGAACACGACGTGCGTCATTTTGCCAGATTTGTACGGTAAATCACTTATAAACCTAAGCCAACACAGGAGAATACATCAATATGTTTGTAAATATGGGAATTTTTGTTCATCATGATTTTAAAATAAAAGTTTAAACCCTTGCTGTAGCATTTCTATTGTAAAGAAGTGACCAAATATTAAAGTAAACTCTTTAATTAAATATTGTTTGGCCAATATTAAAATATTAAACAAGGATTTAATCTGCTGTTGGCACCCTCTGCAGGCATTTGTTATAATACATTATTAAGTTTATTATTTTTAAATTATGTATATTACATTATGTATTTTAACAGTGTTGTTCAACAAAACCATATGCTTACTTGCTATGGATACTTTTTTCAACCAATTATTAGTGGCTCATTGTTATTATATATACAAATATTTCTTAAATATATACATGCATGTGTGTGTATTTATATATAAATGATAATTATACACTGTATACACACAGATATATTATGTAAACACACTTTTATTTTGGAAGCAATTAATCACGATTAATTTTTCCACAGCACTAATATACTTTAGTGATAGACCTAGACTCATCATACATGGCCTAATATGCATTTGTCCAACAATCTAATACTTCTCTGACTATCAATGCCAAAATCATGCAAAATCATGGATCAGTGCATGATTAAATTGGAATAAAGAAAAGGTGAGGTGAGAATGAGTTAAGTTGAGTTGCAAGTCAAATATCATACGTCTGCAGTCCCGGCGGGCCGGCGCCTGTGAGTCACTAGCGCCCTGGACAAGCCTGTCTCCCTTCACCAACTACACGTCTCGCTCCACCAACCACCAGTCCTTGCTTGTTTGCACAATATTTTTTTATCAATAGGCTACTGTTATCAAAACGTATCGATTTGTAATTACATAACTCCTGAATAAAAATAAAAATGTGTTTGGTCTGATTTAAAAAACAAAAAAAACATTTTAACGGACAAAAACAGTCAATATTGCATCTAAAATGTAAGTGACTTAATATTAATTACGTTTATTGAACTGTCATAGAAATCAGTGTCACATTTTCAATCGTGATGGTATGGAGCACTCTTGGTCGTGTGATGTTGTTTAACTGTATCATATTTTATAAATCTAAAAACTCCACATTTTGAATTTTTACCTCAGTATGTTAACTGAGTTTCTTTGTGTCTGCTGCACTCATTTGTTTAGATTATTATGCACTATCGACCACCACTTAGACTAAATTAATGCATAATCATTATGACGTTTTTGTAATTCTCTAGTTATTTTTTGTTATTGGTTTATGAGCTTTAATCAGGCTAGGCTACTTGTCCGGTCGGGCAAGTAAAATTATATGTGTGTGTGTGTGTGTGTGTGTTATGTCTTATTATGTGTGTTTGTTTCCTTTTAGAATATGTCATTGGAGTTCAAATGAAACTTAGGTCATTTTTAGACCTGACACAGACTGGAAACATTGAGGTTGTTCTGCAGCAAGTAAGTCACACATTTTGGTTGTATGGAAGATCATTTCTGCCTCATTTCTGTTTAAAAAAAGAAAAACTTTATGTCTCTACTCATATATCTCTGGCTTTATATCTGATAGTGGTGACTTTATTTCTTATTTTAAACAGATTTAACCAATAGTACAATAGGGTACAATGGAAATAAAGTACATTCTGTCCATCTTTGTTTCAGATAAAACGAGAGCTGGTCAATCGTGGTTTGTCAAGTTTCTCTGAGATGAAGTTAAGAAAAGTCCAAAAGACACAGCCATAATACATGGAATGCACTTAAAAAGCTTAAAATGGTGACCTTGAAGATGTAGAAACTGATAAAGAGAAGAATGTCAGGGAACCTTTATATTTTCTTATATATCTTATATATATTTCTTATAACTTCTTATTCTCACAAACAGTATATATAACATAAATCATCCTAATCTAAATCCATATCCATCCATTTATAATGAAATATGAAAAACAATGACAATTTGAATATGGTCAAATTAGATAATGTAACAAAAATGTATTACATATGTTCAAAAATAATTTAGCTTGAATAATATCATTCTTCCTCTTTTTTCTTTGTCCTATCATGCTTTTTGTGTTATCAGATAAACATGTTTCAGGAGGTTAAACTAATTGTAGCTTACTTATCTGTAGCATGTGAACAATGCAATTAAACCTGTTCTTTGTCTACAACTCCCATTTACCAGAAGCATTACTCATCCATATCAAAAATACCTGCATGTGTTGTTCTCATTGACATACTGTGTAAAATATGTTACCATTAAACTTTAGGCAACATGACACAGTGTAGTCTGGGTCACAATTTTTCAGTTTTGTTTATGGTTTTTGAGAATGAGTGCATGTCACATTGTTTATGTTCACAATCTGACTTGCCTCTAGAAGTGAGAAATGATTCTGTGCCAAAAAACCTTTGACATCAACCACAAAATATGTTTTTTCTCCCATTTTCAAAGTTTATTCAAAGCGTGTTTATTTTATTGTGCATTTGAGAACATTTACCTGTGTGTTTGTGTCGAGAACACGCAGAAACAGTTGGTTAAATCAGTTGTTATTGGCAAATAAAATATTTTACTTGGCCCCATTTTGTTTAAGGCATATCTGAAGAAACCTGATTTGGTGTGCCATAAAAAATTAAGTTTTAAAAAAGTTGGGGACATAACATCTGAATAGCTACACACTCCTTAAGCCTGACTGTATATCATAAAGGCAGTTTAGGTGGATGGCCAGTGTTTCAGTATAGTTTTTGCCAGCCATGGGTTTTAGGCACCATGAAAGTGACTTAGCGTTCAGTTCGGTGTTCATCAGCACAGTAACTCCACAGCAAGTTATGTTCTAGGCAAGAGATCTCAAACCGAAAGCTGTGAGCAAAGTAACCAGTGTCTGATGCAATAGTCACTCCCTCAATCAGTCTCAAAAAGGTCATCACATAGTAAAAGTTTTTTAAAAAGAAAAAAAATTGTCTGGCTTTTAGTAATTATATATATATAAAATATTACTGGTGTGCATCTTGAGACAAAACAATGGCACTGACATATTTTAAGATATGCCAGTGCGAGTAGCTGTCAGTTAAAACAGCTCAAACATGCATTTTCGTCTTGGATTAGGTTTAAGCCTTGTCTGTGGAACCAGGGGATTGCGCACTAACCATATGGACAACTTGAATTGCATTTCATGGTACTATTTTCTTTTGGAGTATATGACAGTCAGTTCTCATTCACTCATGATCAAATTTGTTCCCAAATAATGAAATTGCTAACCGCTAAGAGAAAAACAACGATATAATTGGAATAAGTTTCAGAGCAATTTTTGTTCCAGATGAATGACAAAAACATTGACCGGCAATCAAAATCCATCCGACTTTAAAGTGTGCACTGTGTTTTTTTTCATGGAAGAAAACAGAATGTCATCTTTATAGGCCTTGTTAGACCTTATTCAGAGCAGCGCCACGAAAGCGAGGCTGTGAGGGATAGACTTACTGTGTTTTCAATGGCATCCAAAAATCTGTATAAATCTCCTAGATTCTACCCAGCTCATGTCGTCTGGAGTTTTTTTTAATCTACTGAAGTTTTTGCTCAGTTTCATCAGTAGAACAACCCAAAAACACATTAAATAACAGTACAACCCACTGAAGAGATGTATGTATATCTCTCACAGCCTCACTTCCATTCCTGTTAAAAAATAAAAAATAAAAAAAAAAGTCTATTGTTTCCATTCTTGGTGTGAATGGGCATTTAAACTCTTGGATTATAAAATTAAGATAGCTATGAAAGTCCATGTAGCCTGGAGAGTACAAATTGATAATCTCATGATTATCTCGTGAAGCGCGTCATGGGACTGTTTCATATATCAACATAATTCAATTATGCAAGAATGCATTAGCAATTTACAGCATGCATGACCTTTTTGGCACAAGGAAATAGCACAGACACAATTTCAAGGGGATGAACTCTTGAAAAAACAAAAGTTAGCCTAGTTATCATGTGAAGTGAAGTCAAGCAGTTCTTTCACTTTAATTGTTTTATTAAGTTGTTTTGTGAGAATTTCATTCTTTCTTAGAATGCATTTGACAGACATTGACTGAACATGTCCCTCTCTTCAGTGCTATGATAATAGGGACATATTTTAACCTTGCATATTCCATGAAGCCGTCTGAGGTAAACATCTAACTTTTTGTCTGTTGTTTGTTTTTGACAACTTATTCTCTGATATGTCGTCTATGTATATCTAATCTGATATGTTATGCTGTAAGCTGAAAAGACAAGTATTTGTAGAGTTAAAATATATAACCGAAAATTATACAATCAAAATAAGTATTAATATTGCTTTGCACTGTAGTGATTTTCTAGTTACTCTGTGGAATGTTAAAATCTAAAACTCTGTGTGTAGCAGTGACGCTTTGGTATGTCTGACCTTATCCAAATGGTTATCATGAGATTGTTCATATCAGTCCTGTCACTGAGTGAGTTTTGCCATTCATTTGAATAATATACTTCATGAAATGGCAAAGACAGTAACACATAACGCACAGTAACAAATTTGGAATTGTATTCAAATTTATTTGAATTTTTTCAACAGGCAGGGTGACAAAGGCACAGATAGGTAATTACTGACATATAAAACATATGAACTGAGATTATCGTCACCCGAGCTTGAACTTGTTTTTTTTGTCTTGCAGCGCCGGTTATATTCTATCCATTCGGCTCAGTGGCAGGAGACACTGTTAATATTTCTGTTGAGGATGAAAACTCCACTCTTATCGGCGCGTGGAGACCTTTTGTGTTCTTTGGCCGCACATACAACAAGACATATGTGAGAATTCAGTTCTGTTTTGTTAATGCAAATGGTGAATGATAAAAATGTGACATGCATGACTAATATCTTTTTATTACCCAGGTTAATAGTAACGGACACCTTACATTCAACCAGCCTTCATCAGAGTTTTTTGCTAACTACTTTCCTATCAATGGAAGTGAAGACATCATTGCTCCCCTCTGGACGGACGTTGACGTCAGTATGAATGGCATGATCTCATATCAGCAGTACTTAAGTGGAAGTGTGCTCACTTAAGCCACTCGGGATATAAACCAGTATTTCCCTGATCTGAGCTTCACGGCTACTTGGGTCCTTGTTGCAACTTGGGACAGAGTTGCATACTTTTATCACTCTGGCACAGTAAGTTAGTTTGTTAAAACTCCTTCAGGCTCAAGGTTACAGATGCATATTCTCAGAGCTGCTGTGATCATCAGTGTTCCCAAACTTTGCAGGAAACATTGTTTCAAGTGGTTTTAATTTCAGGCGGTGATTTGTCTTTTATTCTTATGAATTACGGTGACTGCGCTGTGGCAAATATTGCGGTGCAGGTAAAACACGCCTTATACATCAAAATCAATACGCCTATCTCTTATTGTTCTGTCTCGATAATTAGTTATTTCCTTGTTTGTGCAGGCTGGTTATGACACAGTAAACTCCACGGCCTACTTTGTAATTCCTGGATCAAACAATGGGAACAATATTGCAAACCTTATGAACTCCAGTAATGTGAATGTTCCAGGTCGATGGGCCTTTAGGGTGGACGGTGGGCAAGATCAAAATTTACAAGGTACATAATAGCCATCATGTTTAGAATCTTTAGTATTTTTAGTTTGTTTTTATCATATGGCATCATATGACTTTTTGGCACAGGCAAGGTCATGGGTTGATTCTCGGGAATATGCAGAATTTATACCTTTAATCAACCTAAAATTGGATGAAAGCATATGCCAATTTGCAGAAATTTAAATGTACCCGGAAACAAACAAACGTCTTCATTAATCAAGTCAAATATTATATTCCTATTTGATCTCTTCAATATGTTCAGTATACAACATGCAAATGTAAACACTTTTTTAACCTATTAATCATTAATCATGTGCTTTGTTTCCCTTAGAAAACATCATAGGAGTTCAAATGAGAGTTACTTCATTTTCAGAACTAACAGAGAGTGGAAAAATTGAGACTGTTTTAGAGAAAGTAAGTTGCACTTACTTGTTTTTTTATTTTTATTTTTTTTATTATTAATTATGGTGCTAATAGACAGTCAATCTTTATTTCAGCTACAGCAGGAGCTGGTTAAGTCCGGTCTGCCGAGCAGTGTGAAGCTGAACTTAAGAAAAATCCAAAAGACACGACCGTAATATCAAAAAATGTAACGCATACGAGGAAAGAAATTCAGAGAATGTTCATTAAATATCTTAAATCAAATATCCCTGAATTAAAATATCCCTCATACAGGGAAGTTAACCAGCAAATTGGCTGTCATTCCTGTTTTTAGTTCGTTGCATAGCATTTCCCCATCAGCTTTGACATATTTGTTTTCATTTTGTCATGAGAGTCAAATCACATTCATTTCTGAAAACTAGCATGCACAGATGAGGAATGTCACTCTTCAAGATGGAGAATGTTTGTATGTTCTCTCATGCAGTGAGGTGTGATAGGAGTTTAATCTAGATCTGCAGTGTCAATAGTGAAGGTAAACCTGTTATTCCTCTATGGCTCCATTTGCTGGAAAATCAACTTTTTACAGAGGCGTAACGTGATTGTCTATTGTGAGGCTAGCTCTCACATGTTTTACTCTGCTGAATTTGAACATAGCATTTGAACATGCTATTATTTCTACCTATAATGTTATTATTTCCTGAGCTTTATTGCTCAGGAAAAAAAGATGTAGTCAACTAAACAAACGTTGAGCTTTTGTGACAACATGCCTAGATAGTCAAAAAAATAATCATTTTTTCAGTGTTTAGGTAGTTTTTGTATTACCTAGATCCTGGGTCAGACATGACATAATCCAGCGGTTGAGTTATTTAATGGGAAGTTCGGATCATTTTACTGACTTGGATCTTTGAATCTCGTTCATCAAAATGAAGGGGAAAAAAAATCCCCCAACACATTAATTTACGTAAAAATGATGCCAAATTATGAGAAACAGAAACGATTGTGATTAATTAATTGCTTATTTGGGTCTTCATTCAGGCTATGCAGTCAGTTTACCTCACCTCCCGGGGCCTGTATCGTGATGGTAGCTGAACAAACTCAGGGTTACAGGATTAGATTCGAGTTGACAAAACCAAACCAATCCAATCCGGCTTTGTTGGTACCATGACGCTGATCATCAGCTTTCTCTGTCAACTCAGGCTTTGATCCTGAGTTCGTGGAGCGCGTGCACATGGAATTGTGACATCAGCAGTGAACAGCCTTTCATGCCTTCATAACAGACGAAGAGCTGCTCTGAGGTCCTGAAGCTTTGCGTTCTGTCCCCGTAAGTCCGCAGAGCGCGGACTAGACAGAGAAAAGCTAGGGCTGGGTCTGCCTCCTCCGAAGGCAGCGCTTGCAGGCTCACCACCTGGTCCCGGAAGGGAGTGGTGGGAACCTTGGGCATATATCCGGGCCGGGGTCTCAGGATTACATGAGAGTTATCGGGCCCGAATTCCAGGCACGATTCGTCGACCGAAAATGCCTGCAGGTCCTCTACCCTCTTGATAGAGGCCAATGCAGTCAGGAGTACTGTCTTCAGAGACAAGATTTTTAACTCAGCTGACTGCAAAGGCTCAAAGGGCGCCCTCTGCAGTGCGGTTAGCACCAGAGTTAAGTCATGATTAGCGGCGATAGCGGCAACATAGACTTTGAGGGTGGAGGGAGACAGCCTTCGCTTCAACCCGTCCTGTAGGAAGGAAAGCACAGAACCGACCGAACATCTCCGGGGGTCTTCTCAGCGAGAAGAACACCAGTCGACGAACAGGTTCTACTTCAACGCATAGAGGCGCCTCGTAGAGGGAGCTCTAGCGGAAGTGATGGTGTCTACCACAGCCTGTGGTAGGCCACCTAGAACCTCCGCGTCCCGTCCAGGGACCAGACATGGAGTTTCCAGAGGTCCGGACGCGGGTGCCATAGGGTGCCCCGTCTCTGAGTCAGGAGGTCCTTCCTCAGAGGAATGGGCCAGGGAGGTGCTGTCGCGAGAACCAAGTCCAGTTAGGCCAATACAGAGCAACCAACAGGACTTGCTCCTCGTCCTCCCTGACCTTGCACAGAGTCTGTGCAAGAAGGCTCACTGGGGGAAACGTATACTTGCGTAGGCCCCGGGGCCAGCTGTGTGCCAGCGCATCCGAGCCGAGGGTCCCCTCGGTCAGGGAATAAAACAACTGGCAGTGGGTCGTGTCCGGGGCGGCAAACAGGTCTACCTGTGCGGTCCCGAAGCGACTCCAGATCAGCTGGACCACCTGGGGATGGAGTCTCCACTCTCCGGGGAGCACTGGCTGTCGTGAGAGCTCGTCGGCCGCACGATTGAGCAGGCCCGGAATGTGAATGGCACGAAGCGACCTCAGATGCTTCTGACTCCATAGGAGGAGATGGCGGGCGAGTTGAGACATGCGACGGGAGCGTAGACCACCCTGTTTGTTGACGTACGCAACAGCCGCAGTGTTGTCCGTACGGACCAGAACGTGCTTGCCTAGTAGCGGCGTTTTGAAGCGGCCCAGCGCAAGACGAACTGCTAACAACTCGAGGCAATTGATATGCCATTGCAGTTGATGCCCCGTCCACAGACCCGAAACTGCAAGCCCGTTGTACGTGGCACCCCAGCCAGTGGATGAGGCATCCGTGGAGACAACAACATGCCTGGACACTTGTTCTAGGGAAACTCCTGCCCGTAGAAACGAAGGGTCCGACCACAGGCTGAAGGTTTGGCGGCACCTCGGAGTCACGGGGACACGGAGGGATCCGCTGTGCCACGCCCATCTCAGGACTCGGTCGTGTAGCCAGCGTTGAAGCGGTCTCATATGAAGCAATCCGAGCGGCGTTACAGCGGCTGCGGATGCCATATGCCCCAGGAGCCTCTGAAAATGTTTCAGTCGTACCGCTGTCCTGCATTTGAACGAATTCAAGCAGTTCAACACCGACTGGACACGCTCCTCTGAGAGACGCGCTGTCAGATTGACCAAGTCCAGCTCCATACCGAGAAAAGAGATCCTCTGCACGGGGCAGAGTTTGCTCTTTCCCCAGTTGACCCGAAGTCCCAACAGGCTGAAGTGACTGATCACCGTGTCTCTGTATTCACACAACAGGGACAGTCCTGAAGGGAACGACCTTCAGGTCGATCGCTGCAAACCAATCTTGGGGACGGATGTACTCGAAAGTGCGCTTCTGCGTCAACATCTGAACGGGCGGTTTGTGAAGGGCCCGGTTCAGGACTCACAGGTCCAAAATTGGTCATAACCCACTGCTTTTCTTGGGCACAATGAAGTAGGAGTTATAGAACCCCAACTTCATGTCGGCTGGAGGGACCGGCTCCAATCGCGTCCTTCGCCAGTAGGACTTCGATCTCTTTCCACAAGATGGGTGTCACAGCTCTCTGCCCCAAGGAGGGGCAGAGAGTGGCAAGGCTTTGTGGCGTCACACACTGCCTACCTCACCTCCTTCCTCAGCGGGGAACAAGAGTGGCGAGGCATAGCGTCGCACACTGCCGTCCTCACACCGCTGAGAAGAGGGGAACGAGAGTGGCGAGGCTCCCCGGCGTTGCACACTGCCATTCTCGCCCTCTTGTGGGGAGGGGAATGAGAGCGGCGTGGCTTCATAGCGTCACACGCTGCCATTCCTGAACTCCCGAGACCCAGAGGTATTGGAACTGCTCTTAAGAATTTGGGTACCAGTGGCTGTAACACCAGTGGCGGAACAAAATTTAGCAATGATTCTCCACCCGGCCCTCCTCCGGGGAAGAGCAGCTTCAACCAAGTCCAGGTCACCCGTCTCAGCTGACTGGCAGCCAAGACGGGTGGCATCGTGGGATGCCCATGGCGAGCAGACTGAGGGGTTCCATCTGCTTTGCACTGTGGAAGACTGCTGCACAGTCACCGACAGTGTCGCCGAAAAGGGTCACCTTGTGAGATGTGAGCATCGAGAGAGCGTACTCTGGCGACGTCTCACACCCCTGCAAGGTAGCCCAAGGGTGTTTCTGGACCAGGGTGGACATCGTCTGTCCAAGGGCCAGCGCTGTGACTTTAAATGTAAATCAGTCACTGTGCGCAGCTCAACCTCAGCTCAGAACTACCCTCGTGCACTAAGAGCGCAGGGCGGAGGTGGCCTGCCAGTGGCACTGCTACCTCACCGATGAGGGTAGTGAGAGAGAGGAAAACTTTATCCAGATTATGGCACCATTGGCACCCCATATTTTGGCATCAAATAGTTCCACACTGCCAAAGCTTTTCAATGCACACCCGGGAAAAAGGCAAGGGGGCGGGCAAGGCGATTTACGCGTTGCACTACGCCTCAGCCACCCAGGAAAGCATGGCTGTCAAGTCTGAATCTAATTCAGCATGAGCACACACCATTATAGTGGGAAACTCAGCATCATCTTCATTTCCAGCTTATAACAGCCCTCTCTCCGATGCAGCGATTGACATCTGTCCTCTGCTAGAGCCCCAGATGAAACGCTAGGTCCCCTTTATTTATTAATTTTTTTTGGAACCAGCAATCCCACCTGTAAGCTACCAGCAGGCATGTAAGACCGTGAGCGTGGCCGTCGAGACGGCACACGGCGCGCTGAACACTCAAGCCCCTATGAAGAAGGCAGGACGAACAACGCGCCGACGTGGTCATGCTCTCATGAGAGAACATGAACCACCCACGAACACAGTCTCAGCATGCTTGCGATGCGATAGAGGAGTGAGGGCCCACGGAGATGTACTCGGCAGGGAAGCCCCACTGTAATCCTCAGGTCACCAAGGCTTATTAGCCGAAGTAGCCCCTTTCTGGTGCACCAGAAAATAAACTAGATCGGGGAATAGGCGAAGGGACTCAACCCCGTTTGAGGTTAAGTCTCGACCGCGCATCTAAAGCGGCGAGTGACACGCTGGGTTGCCGTGACAACCCGCGCTGTCAGCCGGCAGCTAGACGGCACATGGCGCGCTGAACACTCAAACCCTCACGAGGAAGGCGAGACGAACAACGCGCCGACGTGATCCCGTTCTCCTGAGAGAACATGGATCACCCACGAACGCAATCTCAACATGCTTATGCGAGAGGGATCGTGGCCGTCAAAGGACAGGAAACAACCGCATCCAGAAACGCACGGGTGGAATGACGTCTTGAAAAAGACGCAGTGTCACACCCGTGCTGCTCTTTTAGAAGAAATCTCTTTTAAATGTGCTGAAGCACCCAGGAACGACCGCGGCAAAACACAGGAGAATAGTGCAGCCTGTGTATGCACTCACCGTTGGGAACGCCCTCACCAAACCAACAGTGCTGTAAAAACAGCAGTTTATCACTGTATCAGTGAGCTCGCGTCCGCCGCTGATCGTGCCTTCTCTCCCAGCACTCAAAGAAGCGTCTTCTCTCGTTCTCTCTCTTTCTCTCTCTGCTGAAGCAGGAACAGTCTCCTTCATCAACACCGTGTTCGGCTCCGAAGTGAATGACAATAGTGCGCTGCATTCGCCTCCTGTTTATACCCGCAGCGCGGGGCGGAGCGCGAGATGCAAATCTCGCACGCCAATGGCCATTGGCCCGTTCTCTATATCTTGAAGCTGATAGGGGCTCCCAGAAGTGATCCCAATTCGTCTGTGACGTCCGACGTTTGTCGAACGTGACCGACTGAAAGGGAACTATAAATTCATTATTGAATGTAATATCGTTTAATTTTATGCAAAGCAACATGAGGGGCGAGATGTGAGTCATCTAAACGAGTGTCACGTGATGGAAACGCCTGACGCCATGCATAAAATATTATGATTTTATTAAAAATGATGCAGCATATAAATACTTAGGCTGTTAAAATATGTTCTCAAAACTGAACACTGATTGCTTATGGACTGGTTATGTCAGTCACAGCATATTCCATTGATAAAGTTAGAAATTCCCCCACTGAACACGATACAAGATCGGGTGTCATGAGAAATCCTGTCCCCCTGTGAAATAGTGTCCGCTTAGGACCCCAGAGCAATTCTACTGGCTGAAAGAACTTTTAATGGGTAATCTGTTCAGAGCCTGATTACAATTCTTACAAAATCACGTTTTGATTTTTGTCGTTTAAATTGTGTTAAAATAGTCTTTAACGTCTTGCAATCATATGTTTCATATACTAGTTTATAACCGAAGCTATAAGTTGTGAAATCAAGCATATCTGGTTCTTAATTTTTTTTTAGTTAGCCTACGTTCTAGCATAGCATACAGCTACCCGATTAGCTTAGTTTATACACCACGGTTGCACTTACCCTACATCTTAAAAGCCCTAGCCCCGCTTTAATGTTTATACAATAAAAATAAAAAAAATCCTGTTATTTTGTGCACCTGTTCTGTATATTATTGTTTTTTTATTTGTTCTTTATTATTTACATTATAGGTACATTACTGTTACAATCCACGCCTGTCCTGGACTCCATTTCCCATGATCCTCCCTGTCTCACACCTGAAATCACTCACTCCTCATCTCTCCCACTCTCCCTGGATTCCCTGCACCTGGTCATCGTCATTAGCACTCCCTTTATATTGATCTCACTTTCCTGCACTCCTTGTCCGTTCTTATGTGTTATGCCTATGTGTGTCGTGTTCTGTATCCCTTTGTAAATAAAAACCCATCTTTGTGGAAGCCCTGGATCTTCTCTTCCCTGCTGCACTACACACCGTAACAATTACTATGTTAGGATTTTGTATTGGTATTATTACTTGAAATAATTTACAATATGTTAGGCATGTTATTGCTCCCATTATAGCAATCAATTACATATTTCAAATAAATGTTGTTTGTGTGTACTTAGTATGATAATGAATTCATAGTTTATTAAGCTACAGCGGCTCGATACGATACGAAACGATAACAGCTTTTGATCAGGCATTTAAAACAGCTACCACGTTGGGTCCTAAGCGGACACTATTTCACAGAGGGACAGGATTTCTCATGACACCGGCACGAGATCCATCGCCGTTATGGTAGAAATGGTCGATTACACTTGACTTACTTCTAAATGTTTAATTTTTACTTCTAATATATCTGTTAAATGAGCTTAAATGTAGGCCATGTATTAAAAACAATATAAAATATGCTATACTGTAAAATATGATAATTCCCGAAAATAAAGGAATTATCATGCAAGCCAGTGGTTGTGTGAAGTATTTAAAAAAAAAAGTTTAGAGGATTTAAATTAATCTGTAAACATTAATTCTTGTATGAAGTAAAAGGAAAAAAAACTAATGTTATAGTAAAAACAAATCAACCCATTATGTTGGGTTAAATCAACCCAGTTTGGGTAAAATTAACCCAACATGTGTTCTGTCCTACATTTACCCAGGCCTTGGGTTAAAAACCCAGAGTTTTTAACCCAGAGTTTTTTAGAGCATTGGTCCAGACCCAGAAGCCGTCCCATACGTACCCGGACCTACAGCCAAAACAGAAGGTTAAAACCTGACAGAGTGCTGCTATTTTAACCGGTGCAGCTTTTGTAGTCTTTACGGTAGTGGTAGTGGAACCGCACAGACCAATTGCATGCGAGTTAAGCCATCCCTTGTGATACCACTCAGCCAATCAAGTCTGTGTTTTCAAGGCGGTAAACTATAAACATTGCGACTCCATGAGGCTGGGAGGGCTGAAAAAGGTCCACTTTTTGAAAAGATACGGGCCTGTATCTACAGTCATACATATGTTTTACGTGACAATAAATATTGTCAAAAGGTTTTTGAATTGTACTAAATTCATTTTATTCGAAAGTCAGGTATTGATTACATGCAGATGTTGATACAACTACTAGGCTACTTCAAAATATATCTCACTAAATAGTAAGACATTATGATCTTCCGGACCTTTGCTTCAAGACATTTTCTCTAACTGGACCTCTTTAAATTTTAATACCCCTGTTTTAGAGTGTATAATGTGAATTAAATCACATGTTCCTTGGATTACCACGAGGGGGAGACAGATGCTTAGTGAGATACCAGTATGCTACATGAAATGCTAAAACTTTGCATTGTAAACTAATTGTTTGTGATTTTATTAGATTAAGAAAGGAGAGTCTTGTGTCTTCATATACTGATGGTGATATTCTCCACCCGCTGACATGGCATAAGGGATTGACATTGCTAGCGTTAATAGGCCTACACATTAAACAGCCTGCATAGAGGCTGTTGGGTAAACTGAATCATAAGAAAGGTTGTGTTATTTATTAAAACAAATACACCCACAATTAACAATTTTAATCTGCAATGTACACAAGCATGAAAAAGCATTTTATATCTATGCACGTCAAGGTTTTATGTTGGTGTTGATATTTCAGTTTTTCAATGTATTTTTTTGTATACCTCTACAGTAACGGAGAAAGCGCGTCACTGGGCCTGTCCAAATACCCACACTTGACCAACTTGTCTACTTGCATGACGTATTTCCGAAGTGTTCAAGTGGGCGTAAAGACTGCAAATTTAAGATTTTTGTTTACTCAATGGGACACTTAATCACTGCATTCATTTTTAAACATTTTACAAAACTGCATGTAATCTCTGCACCAAAAAAAATGTGCAACACTCTGTTTTACAAAGAAATATATAACATCTAATTTAACTTAGACTGTAAACTTTTCCTAAACATGACACAAAATCGGAGCATGTAAGTTCCTGAAAGTGATGAATGACAGGATACGCTTAGACTCAAAGACAAATCAGTATTAGAGAAAGGCTGCATCTGAAATCGCATACTTCCCTACTATATTAGTAGGCAAACAAAGTGACAAAAGAAATATATCCAAATTCACAGTAGCTAGCTACTCATTAAGAGTAGGCAAAAAGTACCTGGATGACCTACTACTTACTGTGAGATTCTGAAGTGTGCATACGATGGACATTTTACTATCCCATGAGGCCACGGGAGAGGATTTGTTAATAGCAGTGAAGCAACGCAACTAATGTCACCCCTTATGAAAAATATGTTTATTCAAGTGTGCTATTAGTATACTTTTAAACTAAAAATAAGAAAGAATACTTTGTCTACTTTTTACTTTCTTCTTAGAAATATACTTAACTGCACTTAAGTATACTTGACTTATACTGACAGAAAGGTCTAAGTATATTTGTTGGACTATACATGTACTCAAAGTAAAATAAAGTATTCAAAGTGTACTTGGCTTGTAGTTGTTTAACAGTGTTTCCTGCTGAAAGAGGCCACAGCCACCAGGGAATACTGTTTCCATGGTCTGCAACAATGCTTAGGTAGGTGGTACGTGTCAAAGTAACATCCACAATGATGGCAGGACCCAAGGTTTCCCAGCAGAACATTGCCCAAAGCATCACACCGCCTCCGCCGGCTTGTCTTCTTCCCATAGTGCATCCTGGTGCCATGTGTTCCCCAGGTAAGCGACGCACACGCACCGGCCATCCACGTGATGTAATAGAAAACGTGATTCATCAGACCAGGCCACCTTCTTCCATTGCTCCGTGGTCCAGTTCTGATGCTCACGTGCCCACTGTTGGTGCTTTCGGTGGTGGACAGGGGTCAGCATGGGCACCCTGACTGGTCTGCGGCTATGCAGCCCCATACGCAACAAACTGTGATGCACTGTGTATTCTGACACCTTTCTATCAGAACCAGCATTAACTTCTTGAGCAATTTGAGCTACAGTAGCTCGTCTGTTTGATCGGACCACACGGGCCAGCCTTCGCTCCCCACGTGCATCAATGAGCCTTGGATGTCGCTGTCGCCGGTTCACCACTGTTCCTTCCTTGGACCACTTTTGATAGATACTGACCACTGCAGACCGGGAACACCCCACAAGAGCTGCAGTTTTGGAGATGCTCTGACCCAGTCGTCTAGCCATCACAATTTGGCCCTTGTCAAACTCGCTCAAATTCTTACACTTGCCTATATTTCCTGCTTCTAACACATCAATTTTGAGGACAAAATGTTCACTTGCTGCCTAATATATCCCACCCACTAACAGGTGCCGTGATGAAGAGATAATCAGTGTTATTGACTTCACCTGATCGGTTTATTTCTAATATTTTATATTTGTTTATTATATTTTGGTTTGCACACGTGACGTATCAGTTACCAAAATTTATATTTTAATTTATTTAATGTTTTGATAGTGTTTTTTTTATTATTATTATTATTTTATCAAAATATTATGTATCTGCATCCACTAATCTTCCTTACTGAAAAGTGCCGGCTACTTGACAATTCATAATAATTCGTAATGATGTCAGACCCAGAAACCCCCCTCCCCCAGGTATTTTTTCTGAGCTCGCTTTCTGTGCAGACATTCTCAGGGTGTGTGATGTCTAAAAAACCCACAGTAAATAGGACTGTGGTGGTACCATTGTGCAGGGTTATTATATTTTTATACAGTATGTTGCAGGTACTGAATTCTTATTATCTGCAGTAATTGTGAGATTATTTTGCTGAATTGCTGTTTTGGTTTTCTAAGAATTGCTGGCTATAGTCCACAAAAAAATATTTTCTGTGTAGACAGTGCTGGTTAAAATCAGTGAAACGTCCTGCTAACCCACAGAAGGTGCAAGAGCAGCTTAGAAGAAGGGTAAGTCTAGACTTTCTATTTAATGTTACACTCCATAAGCTATATTATCTAACATTTTATCCTTACATATGTAATGGATTAAACTACAACATTAAATTATAATATTATAATAATGGGTATATTTTGCTATAAATATAATAAAGCAATTGCAAAATCGTGTAGCTTAATGTGTTTATGATTTTATATGTGTTCAATAAATATTTACCTTTATTAGTAATACTCTCTTCTGCCAAGGTATGTAGCAGATGCAGTTAGACTTTAATGTTGTTTTCAGTTACACAGTTTCTTGAACTGTTATGCAAAATGTGAATTGTTTAATAAATTTGCTTATTGTGTACAAATTTTGTTGGAGAACCGAATGTACTAAATAATGTCATACATTTTAAATGTGGAATTTGTTGTTAAAGATGTCTAGTATAAAGTGGGACCTTTTCCAACCACTTCGAAAGTGGCTCCTGCAGTCTTTAGAAATTAAATATTTTCAACTTTGAAATAAGTTATTATCATTTCCATTATTCAAGATTAACATTTGGTTTAGTGAGAATAATACATCTCCCCCTGATTACAGACTCTGACTAATCTCTGACTTCCTCAACATGAGATTGTCTCTGGTTTCACAGCTTCTGCTGGTGCTCATATCAGTCCTGGCCCTGAGTAAGATTTAGTTTCTGTTTGATTGTCTTAATGTGGCAAAGACAATATAAATATACAATTTTGTATTTCTGAATTTTATAATCTCTTTCTCTTTAACAGCCAGGGCACAAACAACATCATCACAGCCTAGAGGTAAATATAGACCTTTGAATTTGTTAGATACAAATTATACCAAAGCAGAAACAATGGAAAATGAATGCTTCACAACATCGTCCTGTAACGCTAAAAACCTTGAAATGTAGACATTCTTCAACCCGTGAAGACAAACATCTCTTAAAACCTCACAATCATAAGATTAAACAACAATAGCAATCATTGCAAGAGCAATGAAATAAATAAAATAATAAGTAATATAAAATAATAATAAAATGATGAATAAATGATTAAATTATAAATTATGTAAATCAAATAATATGAATAATGGATCAAATGATAAATCAAACTACATAAATGACTAGTGATTATAAAATTAAATAATATAAAACACAACTTTGGTTGCTCTCCTAAAGTAGCACACACACACACACACATCCTTCAAATAAGAACCAGTTTTTCTTCTAAAACCCTAAAAACGTCACCTATGTTGTTGAAGTTGAACAGTGTTGTGAGTGATGGATGACTCTTCATACATAACATTTTTAAGTACTTCACACAAGTGCAATTTCTTTTCTCTCTCTCTTTTTCTTTTTTACAAAAAGCATTACAACAATACCTGCACAAACAACAACACTGGCCGGTACTGTCATCAAATGGTTTTAATTGAACAAACCCAATATGAACCTGAGAAATCAGTTTATCAGGAAAAAAACTGCATTCGTGAAGTGAGTTCATGAGGTTTTTAATGGTGTTTTTATGTGTTCATTCTTTCAGAATCCACCACAAACACCACTGCGACCCTACTAGGTAATTAGTCATGAGCTTATTTATATGGTAGTGTAAGAGTGAAGACAAAATAATCCTTTAGCCGATAAAATGTCTTTCTCTTCTAAGATAAATGTGTTATCATAGATTTGTCCAATCTAATGATTCTCTTGACTATCAACACTCTTAAAAGGTTCTTTGTGGAACCAAAAATGGTACTTCTATGGCATTGCTCCAAAATCCCCCCCTTTGTGAATAAAATAAAGTGAATAAAAAGTAGCAAAATTATGGATCAATGCAGGATTAAACTTGAATACAGAAAAAGAAGTGAGTTCATGAGGTATTTAATGGTTTGTATTTGTTCATTCTTTCAGACACCACCACAAATTCCACCACAGTCCCACCAGGTAATGATGCTGCGATTAATAGACAACTCATCACATGACTATGCAATGCTTTTATGTACTTTACAGAATTCATAATAAGTAGTATGCTGTATTGTGAACACAGTCACGTTGTTAGGACCGATGCAAAGCCTTCCACCCCTTCAGTCGTGACTGCATTCACAACACTAGTAATATAGCAAAAAATGTATGTATTGATGTTACTTTTTGCAGTCATTAATCATTAAATGGCATCCTTCCGCTTGAAAAATAGTCCCAGACAGTGGTAGTAAATGTTCCTAGATGTAATGCCTCATCCGATGTACTCTAATACAAACAGAGACTAACTGTGCACGATAATGCACGGCCCCATGTTGCAAGGATCTGTACACAATTCCTGGAAGCTGAAAACATTCCAGTTCTGGCATGGCCAGCATACTCACCGGACATGTCAGCCATTGAGCATGTTTGGGATGCTCTGGATCGGCGTATACGACAGCGTGTTTCAGTTCCTGCCAATATGCAGCAACTTCGCACAGCCATTGAAGAGGAGTGGACCAACATTCCACAAGCCACAATCAACAACCTGATCAACACTATGCAAAGGAGATGTGTTGCACTGCGTGAGGCAAATGGTGGTCGCACCAGACTTTTTTTCTTTGGACCCCGTCGGACCCCCCCAATACAGTAAAACTGCACATTTTAGAGTGGCCTTTTATTGTGGCCAGCCTAAGGGTGTACTCACAATAGGCAATCTGAACCATGCCCGGGCACGTTTGACCCCCAAAATCTGGTTTGGTTGACTAGTGTGAGTGCTCCGTACCGTGCCCAGGCGCGGCCCTGGCACACTCGCGTGTAGTGATCGCAAACCGCGCCGGAGCATGGAACAGCTGTGCGCCACTGTCATCATTACGACAGAAAACACCAAACTATTACTACTTGGATTCACTTTTCAATTAATTAAAGTATATTTAGGTTTATAACGGTCTTGGTTCTCACCTTATTGATGAACATGAATTGTAGTTTGCAAGTAAAGCTGCAAATTCCTCCATCAAAGTCAGCTGCCTCCGTAATAATCTTCTGATACGTGCAGTGCAATCAAGTGAAAATCGCTGCGCGGCATAAATGATAAATCTATTAGGCAGACTATTAGCGAAAGCGCTTTTCTTCCTGTATATATTCTTCAAAACAAAAAGTTGCATTGTGAATGACTTAAGTGTGCTCCGGCCCGGTACGTTAAGTGCAGTGTGAGTGCAGGCCAGCGGGGGAGGGGGGAGGGGGGACAATCACGCTCTGGCACGGTACAAGGCAACCGTGCCGAGTGTGAGTACACCCTAAGGCACACCTGTGCAATAATCATGCTGTCTAATCAGCATCTTGATATGCCACACCTGTGAGGTGGATGGATTATCTCGGCAAAGGAGAAGTGCTCACTAACACAGATTTAGACAGATTTGTGAACAATATTTGAGAGAAATAGGCATTTTGTGTACATAGAAAAAGTCTTAGATCTTTGAGTCCAGCTCATGAAAAATGGGGGCAAAAACAAAAGTGTTGCATTTATAATTTTGTTCAGTGTATTTACGGTAGGGAATTTACAAAATATATTCATGGAACATTATCTTTACCTAATATCCTAAAAAATTTTGGCTTAAAAGAAAAATGGATAATCTTGACCCATACAATGTATTGTTGGATATTGCCACAAATGTACCCGTGCGTCCAGGGTCACACACACATATGTGTGTATATGTATGTGTGTGAGTGTTATTATGCCTTATTATGTGTGTGTTTCCTTTTAGAAAATGTCTTAGGAGTTCAAATGAAACTTATTTCATTTTTAGACCTGACACAGACTGGAACCATTGAGGATGTTTTGCAGCAAGTAAGTCACACTTTTCATGCAAAAGTTGTATTATCTTATAGACTTAATCAGTAGTACAATAGAGTACAATGGAAATAAAGTACATTTTGATCAATCTGTCCATCTTTGTTTCAGATAAAAAGAGAGCTGGTCAGTCATGGAGTGTCAAGTTTCTTTGAGATGAAGTTAAGAAAAGTCCAAAAGACACAGCCGTAATATATGGAATGCACTTAAAAAGCTTAAAATGGTGACCTTGAAGATGTAGAAACTGATAAAGAGAAGAATGTCACTCAGCAGGAAGGGAACCTTTATTTTCTCACCCTTCAACTTATAGTCACATAATAATGAATGAATATCTGATATCTTTAACATGTTTCGGGGGTTTAAACT
Source organism: Rhinogobio ventralis (assembly GCA_039654625.1). NCBI lineage: Eukaryota > Metazoa > Chordata > Actinopteri > Cypriniformes > Gobionidae > Rhinogobio > Rhinogobio ventralis. The sequence continues at coordinate 32,720,037 of CM077212.1, read as the reverse complement.
TTGAACTGTAGCATGTGAACAATGCAATTAAACCAGTTTTTTTTCTACCTTTTACGAAGTATATTCAAAGCTTGTTTATTTGGTATTTGAGAACATTTATCAGTGTGTTTGTGTATGAACAAGGAGTCAAGAACATGCAGAAAGAGTTGGTGGAACAGTTGTTTTTGGCAAATAAAATATTTTACTTGGCCCACTTTGTTTAAGGCACACCTGAAGAAACCCGATTTGGTGTGCCATAACAAATTAAGTTTTAAAAATGTAGAAGAAAAAGAAAAATCTCTATCTGGAAGGTTAAACTCGTCTCAGTTAAAGTCTTAAAATCTGTCAGAATTAAGGAGACAAAATAAAAAAACAATCTGATTTGATACACACTCCTTAAGCCTGTCTGTATCCCATGAAGGTGGTTAGTTGAAGCTGGGGGGAAAACTTCTGCAAAGGGGTATGTAAACCTTTGAGCACGACCGTAAATCTGTGGTGAAGAATGGAACTTCAGCACGCTCAGATTTCAGACTAATTACCCTGCTTATTTTCATGTCACTTTACGTAAACGCTCCAGACCAATACGATATCAATCCGCTTCAGCTTTGTGTAGCCTATATTAGTCTGCATCAGGTCAGTAAATATTTGGCATGTCTGTTCTTCCTATGTGCAATAGCATATCAAATTATTGAAAGTATAAATCCTTTAGTTTAAACATGCTCATGTGAATGGCCTTTATATTGTTCTGTTGTGTTTGTTTGATATTTGGGAGTAGATATGGCTTTCTTTTCCTCCCTGGAATTCCTCTACAACTTGTAATATTTTAAAACAACTTTCGGAAGCAATAAATAAGGCAATTCTAAGATAGTGTTCTATGTGTGTGTGGTGTGTGGGTGAGACCGGGGGCAATTTAAAAATGTTTTACATTTTCCTTAATAATTCAGACTACTTAAAATACACTAGTTGTATTTTGATACGAGAAACAAATATAGGTGCACTGATTAATAATACAATTGATATATTTTCACTAATAAGGACAAGACTATAATATTTAATTAAATGCAAGAAGTGTTGCGTGTTGGTGTTTTTTTTTTGGATATGGTTCAAATTTAGCAGGAAACCGATGGAGTGTCTGCTCCAGGTAAGAAATGAGTCCTTGCCCCAAGTGAAGGGGTTCAAGTACCTCAGGGTCTTGTTGGCGAGTGAGGGGACAATGGAGCGGGAGATTGGCCAGAGAATCGAACAGCGGGGTGGTACTGCAGTCTCTTTACCGCACCGTTGTGACGAAAAGAGAGCTGAGCCGGAAGGCAAAGCTCTCATTCTACCGGTCAATTTTCATCCTACCCTCACCTATGGTCATGAAGGCTGGGTCATGACCGAAAGAACTAGATCACAGGTACAAGCAGCCGAAATGGTTTTCCTCAGGAGGGTGGCTGGGGTCTGCCTTAGAGATAGGGTGAGAAGTTTGGCCATCTGTGAGGAACTTGGTGTAGAGCTGCTGCTGCTTTCCATCGAAAAGAGCCAGTTGAGGTGGTTTGTGCATCTGGTAAGGATGCCTCCTGGGCGCCTCCCTAAGGAGGTTTTCCAGGCACGTCCAGCTGGGAGGAGGCCTTGGAGAAGACCCAGGACTAGGTGGCGAGATTATATCTCCAGCTAGTTAATGTGGCTCGGGAAAGGGAAGTTTGGGCTCCCTTGCTTGGAGCTGCTGCCTCAGCGACCCGACCCCGGATAAGCGCTTGAAGATGGATGGATGGATGGATTCAAATTCTTTTAGATGTCAGGCATCATATGCATTCAAAAAGCAAAAGTCTATTTCTATTTTTGCAGAAGACTAGGCAACTAGATTTTAATTATTTAAATATATATATTATTCAAATACATTAATCAGCTGATGATTTACACTTTGTCAAACAGATATAAAACATTATTTATACAAACCCTTTTTAAATGTAGTTTTACATTTAAATTTAGTGAAATATGTTAATTTTCTAAACAGGTAAGTACGTCAACACAGACAAACAAGGTGCTTACATTTGGCCATGTTACTCGGGGGCAATTATAACACAATGTTACAATTACCTTGTTACAAATAAAATCTTGTATGCAAGCTAGCCACACCTATATTAGCATAGGTTTTTCATGTAAATTTTTTATCAATAACCTAGAGATCAAATGTAAGTTTAAATTCGCAGTCATCTAAACTTTAGACAGCAGAAGAAAAATACTGTACATCCAAAAAGTAACTTTCATAACTTAAAATCAGTAGGCTATATTGTTGAAAACTTCTGCTGAGGTGAAATGATCTGCTCCTTTTCCACAGAGAGATAATCCTACTGAGCATGTGTAGATTAAGTGCCATCACTCTAGCTTGTTTCTAATTGGAGGAATTGAGTGTGCAATTGCAGTCTCCCCTACTTAAAGCCTGTCAATCAACATTAGAGTGCCACCCTAGGGATGAATAACGCAACATCTGCCAAACGTGTTGTTCAGCGATTATAATATAAAGCTTACAAAATGTTTATAATAGCTCGCGCTAAGACCCAGCATCTGCCCTACCTACATTTCTCTCAAGTGGCCAAGTGTGGGTATTTGGGCAGGCCCAAAATCAAGCTAAGTTCACAGTCTCAGAGATCATGATGAAGTCATGTCTCCATCTGCTGGTCAGACTTTAGAAAGAATATAGGCCTACTTTATTATTTGTTTACTTTATTATTCGTACCTTATATTTTGTGTTCTTTTTTGCTGGTTTAGCTTCTTTTCTTTCTTCTTTTTTTTTTTTTTTTTTAAATCAAAATACATAGTCTCCTGCACGTTACATTATACCAGCATATACATATTATATAGGCTACCTTTTGTTAAAAATATTGGTAACAGTTTACAATAAGGTCCCATTTGTTAACATTAATGTAACGTAACAGTGAGCAATACATTTGTTAAAGTATTTATTCATCTTTGTTAATGTACAGTTGTTCATTGTTTGTTCATGTTAGTTCATAGTGCATTTCCTAATGTTAACAAAACTTTACTTACTAAAATATTTAAATATTAGGAATATAATATATATATATATATATATATATATATATATATATATATATATATATATATATATATATATATATATATATATATATTGTTTATCATACATATATGTTTTATTTTTAACATGTGACTTATTTTTAATATATTCGGCTCAGAATAATGAATAGGCCTATGCTATGTTTTTCACCGGATAGATTTATTCAGCTAATGATCTTTGTCTTTACGGACTGTAATTTGTAATATCATCTCATGAAAGGGAATCATAAGCTCTGAAGCTCAAGACCCGCTGTATGTGTTCTGTATGACGCCATAAAGAGCGTTCGAAAGTTTAGAATGTGGCGTGCACGAGTGTATCCATGGAACTCTGTAAAACATTGTGTGGGTTTGTAGTAGTGGCTGAAGACTACAGTGATTAGCGTTTATCAGAGTAATGGGACAGCGAAGTTCTCGAGTTAGTGATGGCGAGGTGTACGATCACCATCGAAGTACACCCCTCCCAACACCCGGCAACGACACAGCGGAGCAACATCCTCATCCGTGCGATGAGACGCCTGTTGATGCTGCTGGTGAGGGAGACGGCCAGAGGAGGGAGGAGGAGGAGAGGAAGAAGGCGTGGGTAGAAGAGGAGGAGGAGAAGAAGAGGAAAAAGAGGTTCTGGAACTGGAGTCTGACCTCTTTTCTCAGAGCTGCCAGAAAACATCTGAATCGCCTGGGTCAGACTGAGGTGCAGGTCATTGAGATACCATCTTCAGGCAGCAGCAATGATGGTAAATGGTCGTATGAGCAAAAAATGTATTGTTAATATTTAATGTATGTATATTTATTATTAATATACCATTTGTACTGTCCCCATACAATGATTTTAAATTAAAAACAAATTTTTAATTTATTTTTATTTAGTCTCCAATGTTATTTCCTATGTTAATTTTAATAGAAATAACTGTATAAAAACTGCATCTATTTCTCTTTTAATAGATGACATTATGTGCCGCTACGAGCTTGGTGATCGTCTGGGGGTAGGTGGGTTTGGCGTTGTTCATGAAGCTTGTCGTGTGGAGGATGGCCTTAAAGTAAGTACAAATAAATGAGGACTTATGCAGCTGTATCAAATAGTTTTTGCCCTGTGTTCTCCTCATCCCCGGTCGGGCCAGTGGTTCAAATTTTTACTTGCCCTGCCAAGCTTTTTACTGGCCCCACCACAAAAAAAGTAATAAATAAAATAAAATAGCCCTTATTGTTTTCGATCCATGTAACCTTAATAAATAAGGTTGCCTCCAAAAATCCTAACCAGAGGTGTCAAGTAACGAAGTACAAATACTTAATTACCTTACTTGAGCAGAAATGTTGGGTATCTATACTTTACTGGAGTAATTATTTTTCAGCCGACTTTTTACTTCTACTCCATTTTCACGCAATTATCTGTACTTTCTACTCCTTACATTTTAAAAATAGCCTTGTTACTCCTATTTCATTTCGGTTTGTGGAAAAAAAAATACCTATCCAGATAAATCGCGTCATCCGGATAGAGTGACTTTGATTGTGGTTGGATGAGAAGTATAACATACACCATTCCGACACTCTATTGGTTTGTACGCGATCCATCGCACCTGCACATGACACAAATCACAAATCACACACGGTTACATACATATACAGTAAGTTGTATCTACAATAAAGAGTGGGAGAGTGAACCAATAACTCTAAAATTGGATTACACCTGTGACTCGAAGACTCTATAAATATAACCATGAAAACATGTCCATTGTCATATAGGCCTACACACTTATGACAACTAGCAACCCTGACAGCTGCTGAAAGAGGTTTAAATCAACAATTAATCAGTTTTGACTGTGCTAAGTGCGTGTTCTATGAACTTCACGAAAGACATACTGTAGTTTCGTCAGAGTAAAGCGCAACACAAAGGTTATTTTTTTGTTGGCGGAATATTGTACAGTTATTGTACAGTTTAGGCAGAAATGCCTGTTAATTACGTTGCTTTTTGCACTTAAATTGGCTTATTCTTACTGTTGACATTGAAAATAATGCATGTGTTTTTCTGAGGGATTGCCCTTTTGATAGTTTCCTGGACATATCATATTTGATCCGTTTTCCTGGGAAATAGATCATTTTTATCATCAACATTATGTTTTAAGGAGATAAAATGGTAGGCTACTTAACCTTGATGGCATGGCAATAAAATAATATCACATTATTTTGGCAGTTAAAAGTTTTGGGCGATTTTAGTAGTGCGGGGCACAACCTAACGCGGGGTTAGTTGTAACACGCAAGGTTTAAAACTTTCCACACATGCCAGGATGACGAACCTTAGTGTATTTACTAGTTGCCATATCAACATTTAGAGAAAATATTGCGCCAAAATTAAAAAATCTTTGGAAGATATTACTAGATATTACTTTGGAAGAACATTTATTTAACCCTAGCAAAAGTAAATTTCTTACTTAAGTTTATTTTTCCATCTCTGTTTTTTTGTGTTTATTTAAAATAAGACAAATCTGATATTATCTTAATCTTATATCTGTTATTTAACAGTTGGTAGTTCTTTAAAGCTGATCTAACCAGCAGAAGACATGAGCCGCGGTTTAAATCCCAGTTGCGCAGGTGGGATGCGTTGTAACACTGCGTTACAATGAGCCCATAATAGAACTACGCTATTATATTCTATACTTTTATGAATTCTATTGAGAAACCATGAGAAAAGGGTGACTAATGACTGAGAGTCAATGTTCAGAAATTATGAATTATTATTGTTTTTAACTATGCTGTATTTAGCGATGCGTTTGTTGTCAAACTACATTTTTTTTTTACATATTTTGAATGATTAAAAAATGCCATTATTTTATTTAAAAAAGTTAATAATTGTATTTTATTGACAAAATATTTTAGTTTGTCTTGGATATTTTTTTTTTACATTTTAAGCTGTCATATATGGTCATGTTACATTGTGCACCTCACATGTTACAATGTACCCCACCTATGGAGCATGTTGTCACATTTCACTTCCATTCTTTCGGGGGATAAATCAAGAAAAAAGTTTACACTGTATTAATGAAACAAAACCACATAATTGTACTAGACATATGAAATTAATGTGGGAAAAAATAAATACTCTGAACCCCAAGTGGATTTACACAAACTGAGACGTTAGGTTGTGCCCCGCTCTCCCCTACATATGCTCAGTAGTACACATATATGGTTCTTTAATGTATTTGCATTGTACTGAAACATGGCTGAAACAGGTAGCCTAGTGCATCCCAAATTTTTCAACATTAACATTTTAATATAACATTATAGTCATTATGGCCTTTAGAAAAATGTTTTTTGAGGAGGTGGGGTACTGCACTATAGGCCCCTGTGGTGCGGTCTAAGCTTTTGGCCTTAATGGCATTTTTTTCCCCGAGTGTCTTTCACACTGGCCCCGGGACATCGGGCAGTCCTTACTTTCGAGCCCTGGATATGACCTCTACAAACATGTGAATTGTTGTTGTTTTTTTATTTTACCAGGTGGCAATTAAAGATGTCATGAAGACGCAAGACATGGAATACCTAACAATTGTAAATCAGCTGCACTCCTCAGTCACTGTTTTCATTTAAAACATCCTAAATGAACAATAATCACTGACTACGAATGGCTTTCAATAGAACAAATTCAAGACCACCTTAAAATCTGTTTGTCTTCTAGCCTAATCATCCAAACCCCCTACCGCTGGAGATTGCTCTCACAATCCTGGCCAACAAGGGACCGAACGTGCCAGGGATTATACAGCTACTGGACTGGCAGGACCATCGGGACAACTACGTGATGGTCCTTGAGTGTCCGTCACCCTGCGAGAACTTAGTTAGTTTCTTGGATGGCAATGGTGGCAGGATCGATGAGGGTTTAGTGCGCCACATCATGCGGCAGGCAACGCAGGCAGCTGGCATATGTTGTCGCCGTGGTGTATTCCATGGCGATATAAAGTTGGAAAACATCCTTGTGAGCAAAGACACCCTGCAGGTCAAGTTGATTGATTTTGGGTGTGGGGACCTCATGAGGAAATCTGCTTACACAACATTGTATGGTATGTATGACGCAGCTGTGTATCAACACGCACCAATGCTCAATTTCTATATACCCTAATCATTGTTAACAACATGTATTCTTATTTCACATAGCCCATTGTCTGTGCCTTAATGTATTTTTATATTGATTAATAATACATTGTTAGCTAACTGTGTGCTTTGTATATGTACATTTCTGAAATACATAACTTGGACACAGTCTCCTCTGATAACAAACCACTTTAAACGTATAACGTATACGCATGCATTTTCTGTGAAGCTGCTTTGAAACGATATGTATTGTGAAAAGTGCTATACAAATAAATGTGAATTGAATTGAATTTAATGTATTATCCCTCAAAGCTGACAGACATGTTTTGGTAATGCATACTTACACATGAGGTGAAATCTCTTTCCTCTAGGCACCATGGAGTACTACCCTCCTGAGTACAGGATCAAGGGCAAGTACCATGGGAAGTCTGCAATGGCATGGTCTCTAGGGGTAATATTGTTCACGATGCTGTGCGGCCGTTTTCCAACTAGCGATGACTTGCACAAGACCAATCTACACCTCTGGTCAGAGCCTGGATTGTCAAAAGGTGAGATCTTCACCACAAGAAGTCTACAAATGTTCTTCCAGATCAGATATTACTGATTAGACTGAATAGAGCAGATGTAAAAGCTGATGGTTATAATCAGATGTCTCTTTCATCTTTCTGCACAGAATGCTGCCATTTGATCTGTAGCCTCCTGCAGCACAAGCCTAATCAGCGGCTTGGTCTGGGAAAGATCCTTCACCACAACTGGTTTCAGGTAGCTACTAAGCCAAAAAACAGCCCGTTTTTACACATTTGATTTTATTGCTTTTTTTTAATGGGAAGAAATCACAATGTCAAGAGTAATTTTGAGTATTTAGGATAATGTTTTGTTTTGTCTTCCATTTCAGGTCCCCATATAAGTTGTGGAGATGAGGAGCTTCTACCCCAGACATTTCTCCAGTCTTCTGTCAGCTTTGCGTCTTGCGGGCTTACAGAAAGACCTTCCATCCCTCTGTTATCCCTCAGCGTCTTGCGGGGCAGGCAGGCCATGGTTGCGTTTGGCGCCATGGTTTGAAGCAGCAGTATTGGCGGTACTGCTTGCTTGGGGATGTGTATATATGTACATAGTTGTTTTTTTGTTTTTTTTACATGCACTGTCCCATCACTGTCTTCACAATCCTGTCATGACTGCACTGGTCCAAGAGGTCCCTGTCTTATCTGCACTGCTCACCAGAGGTTCCTGCCACAGCCAGCTCAAAGGCCTGTAATGGCCGTCCTCATCCCAGAGCTCTTCATATCTGTCCTGTCCCAGAGTTCTCAGTCTCCACCTGTCTAAGTGCTCCTAGTCTCAGCTGCCCTGGTACCAAAGCTTCCTGGTTGTTCCTGTAGTGGCTACCTGTTTCAGAGCTCCTTGTCATGTTTGCACACTCTCAAAAGTTTGTCCTGGATTACGAGGTCCCTGTGATGTAAGCTGGGTCCCAGAGGTTCCAGTAATGGTCACTCAGAGAGGTTCATGTCTGCTCAGTCTCAGATGTTTTTCTCAAGGCTCTTCCTAATGCTATGCTCCATGTGATGTGTGCCCTGCACCAAAATTTCCTGTCATGGCCACTAGAGGTTCCTGTTACTGCCATGTATGAGATTCCTGTCATGGCTGCATTAAAAGTCTCTGTCTGGGCCCCCTGCTACAAGAGCTCCCCAAAAGTTCATCAATAAATGCTGCCCCAGAGTTCGTGCTTCCAGGGATGTGTGCCCAGGTTCCAGAGGCTCATGTAATGGGTGTCCCAGTGCTCTGTATTTTGGCTGCCCCACTATAAGATCTCCCCAAATATCTCAATTGTTCCCGTAATGGCTGCCCCCAGAGTGCGAGCTCCCAGTGATGTATGGGTCACAAAACCTGTCCCAGTGCCCTCTGTCTTGGTTGCTTCAGTTCCAGTGCTCTCCATCTTGGCTGTCCCACCACAAGAGCTCCCCAAAGGTTCCTGCAATGGCTGCTCTGGTCTCTGAGCTCCATGTCATGTTCGGCCTGCACCAAAATGTTCTGTCATGGCCACTACAGACATTCCTGTTACTGCAATGTACAAGATTCCTGTCATGGCTGCACTAAAAGTCTCTGTCTGGGCCCCCTGCTACAAGAACTCCCCAAAAGGTTCCCATAAATGCTGCTCCAGAGTTCAAGCTCCCAGGGATGTGTGCCCAAGTCCCAGAGGCTCTTGTAATGGCTGTCCCCCTAACAGATATCTCCCCTAAAATGTCTGGATATCTCAATGGTTCCCGTAATGGCTGACCCCAGAGTCCGGGCTCCCAGTCATGTGTGGGTCACAAAGTCTCCTGTAATGCCTGTCCCAGTGCTCTTTTTCTTAGTTGCTTCAGTTCCAGAGCTCCCCCAAAGGTTCCTGCAATGGCTGCTCTGGTCTCTGAACTCCATGTCATGTCTACCCTGCACCAACATTTCCTGTCATGGCCACTACAGAGCTTCCTGTTACTGCCATGTATGAGATTCCTGTCATGGCTGCACCTAAAGTCTCTGTCTGGGCCCCCTGCTACAATAGCTCCCCAAATGTTAACCAATAAATGCTGACCTGGATTTCGAGCTCTGGTCCCAGAGGTTCCTGTATTGGCTGTCCTAGTGCTCTCTTTTTTGGCTGCCCTGCTACAAGATCTCCCTCAAAATTTTGGCCATGGACATTTCAATGGTTCTCGGAATGGCTGGCCCGGAGTCCGAGGTCATCGCTGTCCCAATGCTCTCTGTCTTGGTTGCCTCAGTGCCGGAGCTCCTTTTTTTGGCTGCCTTAGTACCAGAATTCCCTTTTGGGTTCTTATCATGTAGGGAGTACAAATTAAAAGAAAATGAAATTAATGTTTATATTTTATGTTTTATATCTGCTTTACACTCAGTTTGCAATTGTAAAACTAACTTTTTGCAAAACGCAAAATGCAGTTCTCTACATTAGACACATACCTTAAAACATAACAGCTCACTGGCATTTAAATGGCACACTCATTTACCAATAACCTACACCCAATGATCATGTGTGAAAATACTTTAGTTCACTTAGAAATCAGAATGCATTTTCTTTTTATAGTGTAAATATACCTAATTTGATCACTTAGAAATCAAAATTCATTGTTTTTTTTGAGAAACACACATTTTTCACCATTGCATTTCTGTTTATTTTGTAAATATATACTGAATATGTAAATAGGGTACAATGGGGCTAAAGGCGCCGTGGGGTGAAAGGCTCCTTTGATTTTATTTTTGATTGCTATAATTTGATCTAATATTTGATGTTTTTAAAAATGTTGTAGATTTAAGTAGCAAACAAGAATCATTAAAATTATTGATTATATTTTGATAAAAGGGTCTTTTTAATGATTTTCAGTTTTGTTCAAGGTAATTAAAGCAACAGAATATGTAAAAGTATAGTATTTAGGGTAAAAGGCACCCTTGCTGTTGGGGCGAAAGGCACCATATTTAACATGATAATAAATAGTTAGCTGACTTTTCAATTTGTTGACGTGACATTGTTATATATACAAAAATAAATAATTTTATTCATCAAAATAGACAGAAAATAGTTCAAACTTTGCTAAAGTGATTATTAAGTATTAACTTAGACATTATTAAAAACATATTTTAGCTAAATTATTTGTATAAATACTGTGTGCCTTTTGCCCCATGCTGGTTTTACCCCGTGTGTGCAAGGCCCCCCTCACCACCCCATACATTTATAAGATTTTTTAAACAAAATAAACCACTTGTATGATTTATTTTCACACAAAATCTGTTGCTCTATAAATGTTCAATACAAACATGTATATTTTTTCATACACATTCATTTCATTTTCATTTCATATTTCATACATTATGAGAGCAATAAAAAGCTAATTTTTCTTAAGGTGTGCCTTTAGACCCGGTTTACCCTACAAGTTAGGGTCACCTCTATTTCTATAGTGCTTTACAATACACATTGTTTAAAAGTGGCTTCCCAATGGTAAAAAGAGTAGTCACGATAGTTCAAATTCTCCTGAAAAGCAGCTCTAACAAGCCAATAGTGTCATTGTTCAGCTCAAGTCAGTTCAATGTTGATTCAGTTGAGTTCAATAACTGTAAAATGCTTGTCTGGCTGTCACCAGACCAAGCTCAATTTAAGATTGAACATTGGTCTGGGGAGTCTGCTATGTATTTTCTACTGCACAAGAGGCGTGATCAACGAGCATAATTCAAATGACTCTGTACACAATTGGATAGTCCTTCAACCAATCAGACCACAAAACGCGTGATCTACAAGCAACCCATCTTCTCTATGGTCATCGTGTTAAACCTGCCAATAGCGCGCCAGGTGGATAAGCCAGTCTGTGATTGGTTCCCGCAAAAATGTAACAGAAGCAGTAGAAATTAATGTACAGGTTTCCAGACTGAGTTGCAGGGCGAAATCAAATCGCCGGCAGGCTGGGTTTACACAGTCTAGTAAAATGCATCAATTGTGCACGCATACTATAGTGTATTTGTGCACACACATGTACTGCACACTGAAAAGCAGACACAATATTGTTTTACAATTTTCACATCTGTGTGTTCGTCTGACGTGTATATGGCTATTCATTTAATGTTTGTGTGTAGAGTTACTATGCAAAAACACAATTTTAAGTTAAAATAGTTTTGAATTAAGTGTTTGCTTTTGCAAGCGATGAGTGATGTTTGGCATGTTGTGTGTGTGTGTTCTGTGGTTTTGTAGAGTTTTGAGAAATGGAGCCATAAGCCCTATTCAGGCGGTAATTGTTTCTCATGTGGACTTTTGTTTACGTATTTTTCTTCTCTTTCACTTTTGAGCGGTAATAAAAGATTAATCTTGTAAATACTTTCCAGCATTTCAGTAATAAAAGTGTGGGCTAGATCTTTAAAATGCATCCAAATTACAGCGAAGCTCAACGATACGGTGCTCCGCAGTGGTCAAAAAGGATATAAACAGTGAATTTTGAAGCAGTCTCTTTTTGGATTCGGAATTAAATTACCAAACCTTCGTGGTGTTTGTCTAAAAACAGTAGGTAATTCAGCTGGGGATTTTTACGCGGGTGGTGGGAGAAAAACACTGGCATTCTGGATTCGGACGCAATAAAATCACAGATTTGATGAAAATACCTTACGACCCCACGAGAAACAATTACCGTCCGAATAGGGCTTTAGTTTCAGAAATTGTCTGTAAGCAATGGACCCTTTTCTGGATTCGGTCATCAATATCGTAAATCCTGTAACGTGTTTTGTATTTTCATTTAAAAAATTATGTACATTTATAACACTAATACTTTGTATTAAATTACTTTTGCATCAAATTACAAAAAAACAGCTTACCGCTGCTGTGAGGGTGTTTCTAATACAGCGCCTATGGGAGTTATGGTAAAAAATATATATATTTCTCTCTTTTCACTGCCGTTATCAATCTCACTCTATTTCTATCTTCCCTCTTTTTGAAAGTTGTGAAATCAATATTGTGGAGTTATTCTTGAGCAAAAAATAAATAAATAATTCAGGTTACTGTGTAAGACATGGTGCCAGTGCTCCCTTTCTCAGCTGCCTGCAGAGTTCCCTGTCATGGAAGTCGTGCCAATTAAAAATAATAATTAATTCAATAAATAGAGATTTTTAATAGATTTTATTTTTGGTAAGTCGGTAAGTGCCTTTGTGATTGTGATTTGTAGAGTTGTGTTTTCAGCTGGTTTATGAAGGTCGATTAGATGCAGATAGAGTGTTCATTTTAGTAAGGCAACTTTGTACCTCAGCACTGCTTCATTACTAACCCTGGAGGACGGGAGGGGACATAACAACAGTTGAATTCCTTGCAAATTATCCATTGCATACATTTTATATATATATATATATATATATATACACTCACCTAAAGGATTATTAGGAACACCATACTAATACTGTGTTTGACCCCCTTTCGCCTTCAGAACTGCCTTAATTCTACGTGGCATTGATTCAACAAGGTGCTGAAAGCATTCTTTAGAAATGTTGGCCCATATTGATAGGATAGCATCTTGCAGTTGATGGAGATTTGTGGGATGCACATCCAGGGCACGAAGCTCCCGTTCCACCACATCCCAAAGATGCTCTATTGGGTTGAGATCTGGTGACTGTGGGGGCCATTTTAGTACAGTGAACTCATTGTCATGTTCAAGAAACCAATTTGAAATGATTCGAGCTTTGTGACATGGTGCATTATTCTGCTGGAAGTAGCCATCAGAGGATGGGTACATGGTGGTCATAAAGGGATGGACATGGTCAGAAACAATGCTCAGGTAGGCCGTGGCATTTAAACGATGCCCAATTGGCACTAAGGGGCCTAAAGTGTTGCCAAGAAAACATCCCCCACACCATTACACCACCACCACCAGCCTGCACAGTGGTAACAAGGCATGATGGATCCATGTTCTCATTCTGTTTACGCCAAATTCTGACTCTACCATCTGAATGTCTCAACAGAAATCGAGACTCATCAGACCAGGCAACATTTTTCCAGTCTTCAACTGTCCAATTTCGGTGATTGTAGCCTCTTTTTCCTATTTGTAGTGGAGATGAGTGGTACCCGGTGGGGTCTTCTGCTGTTGTAGCCCATCCACCTCAAGGTTGTGCGTGTTGTGGCTTCACAAATGCTTTGCTGCATACCTCGGTTGTAACTAGTGGTTATTTCAGTCAAAGTTGCTCTTCTATCAGTTTGAATCAGTCGGCCCATTCTCCTCTGACCTCTAGCATCAACAAGGCATTTTCGCCCACAGGACTGCCGCATACTGGATGTTTTTCCCTTTTCACACCATTCTTTGTAAACTCTAGAAATGGTTGTGCGTGAAAATCCCAGTAACTGAGCAGATTGTGAAATACTCAGACCGGCCCGTCTGGCACCAACAACCATGCCACGCTCAAAATTGCTTAAATCACCTTTCTTTCCCATTCTGACATTCAGTTTGGAGTTCAGGGGATTGTCTTGACCAGGACCACACCCCTAAATGCATTGAAGCAACTGCCATGTGATTGGTTGATTAGAGAATTGCATTAATGAGAAATTGAACAGGTGTTCCTAATAATCCTTTAGGTGAGTGTATATATATATATATATATATATATATATATATATATATATATATATATATATATATATATATATATATGTAAGGTAAGATGACAATGTAAAATAGTTTAGTAGATTTGAATTTACCCAAATGATATACCAGAAACAACAGTAGCAATTTTTTTTATTGAAATTGTATCAAACTTTATGTAAATGACGTGACATTTTAACAAACACTTTACTTATATGATACACTGTAATGTTCAATTAACGTCTGCTAACACTTTTTCTGGTGTCAAAAAGGAAGACAAATGCTTAAATTCTTAAACTGGGGAAATATTAAACATTCAAAAAGCTGACAAAGGGCGTTTTATGGTTTGCTGGTCATTGTGTGTTATAGTCTTCTGTCGTTTTAATCAAGTCAACATCTTACGAGCATTTGTATTGGGACTATTGGAAGAATGAAATGTCCATGTTCTCCAAATGGCCACAAGGCGGCGATAGAGAAACATCTCTGCGCACTTCACTGGGTCTGAAGACACCTCGTTTAATTACAATGTGAATGACATATGTAAAGCTTAAAATACCATCATTTCTTTCAGATATTTTATTTTCACGCTTCTTCACCTTTTCATCCTAAAAGAGTGCATATGTTTGCTTAATCTTTAACTATAGTTTACAAAAAGCTTAATTATATATACAAAATTAAATACATTTTTTATAGGCCTACTTTAATTATATTCAACAGATTATATTTATAGGCCTAGTTTATAATTTGCATTTACTTATTTTCTGTGCATTTTCAAAAATGTAAAACAGTCATAAAAAATTACCTAAAATAGGCTAACTATGAACGACAGTTTAATGCAAGCTGAACACTTTCCTAAAACAACACATTTCTGTTCATTTTGATTCTTCTTCTGTCGTATCCATTTGTAAAGTCGAGCGAAACTTCATCGAGTTCGGCTGATAAGATGTTCTGTACATTTGCATAGTGTGGGGGTGGGGCGTTTCGTCCAATTAGACTAATTTCATGTTAAGTGATCATAATACATCATTAACTTCTGTCTAAACTAAACATCTCATTTTATTGATTTGCACCATAATTTCCTCACAAAACATTTAGATGTTTATTTCATTCACAATTAGATTTATAGATAGAGGAGCCTGAGGTTAGTTGTTATCAGTGAGGTTTTGAGTCAAAAGTCTAGTTGCACAAATGCTTTTTTTCTCCCCATCTAGCAGCTTTTTTAAATAAGAATAATCATGTGATCCAAAGTACCATATTTTTGGTATAGCTGTTGGATAAACACAATAAAACCACACTACATAGCCTATACATTGCTGGTTTATTTCTTAAACAAGTGTTTTAAAATGCATGCATGCAAATGATTATTTACAATAATTTTGGACCAAAAAACTTTTTTATTGTTTAGCCTATAACCTGTTATTTCAAGGTTCATGTGCAATATCCATATAGTGAAAACATGTCCCGCTATCAAGGAATTGTTATACAGATGTATTTGTTTATTTATTTAGTTATTCAGTGCTTCAAGGTTTGAATAAACTGACCTACACTGAGAATATTATATGGGTGTGACAACCAGTATCTCATCTATAACCTATATTATCTATTTAATTGTATTTACTTTATTTTTTATATTTATAAGTAGGGCTAAATATGTTGTTTAGATACATATTTTTCCAACTTTTTGTATTTAAACAGACTTTCAGCTTGAATCCCAAATGCTTATCACATGAAGGATCTCGATGCATATTGGATGAAGTTAATTGAGGAGAAGTGTGACAGTGGGAGGGGTTGCCAACTAGCAGTCCATTCACTGCACAGGTTAAATAACCCTCCCCTGATGCGCACTCGGGCACTCTAGGGTAAACCCTCAGATACGAGCACATTCAGCAGGTCTGATCGGTGAAACTCATGTTTCTAGAGGGAGAACGGATTATGAACGCGTTTGGGCAGCAGCCGTCGAGCCAGCAGACCAGTCCCCTCCAGCACCATAACGCGCAGGACATCCTGGACATGACAGTGTACTGCGACACCAACTTCAGCATGTACCAGCAGAACCTCCACCATCACCACCACCACGCGCAAAGGCCACCTGCGCATCCTTCCAGCTACGGACTCGGCGAGTACACCTCGCCCACAACCAACCCTTACCTGTGGATGAACAGCCCAGGTATCACCTCTTCCCCGTATCTCTCAGGCCCGAACGGAGGGTCTTACATTCAGTCAGGATTTGGCTCGAACCAGCGGCAGTTTCTTCCACCGCCCACCGGCTTCGGAAGCGCAGATCTCGGGTGGCTATCCATTTCAAGTCAGCAAGAACTTTTCAAGATGGTTAGACCGCCGTACTCATATTCAGCGCTGATTGCGATGGCTATTCAGAACGCCCAGGATAAGAAACTGACCCTTAGTCAGATTTATCAGTACGTGGCCGACAACTTTCCTTTTTATAAGAAAAGCAAAGCCGGATGGCAGAACTCCATAAGACACAATCTGTCCTTGAATGATTGCTTCAAGAAAGTTGCGCGGGATGAGGATGACCCTGGTAAGTTTGAACGTTCTTTACTCATATATCATAGAAGTTAGTGTATGTTCGCGTGCATAATTACGCTTTGCGCACTAGATTTATACTAACATTTTTATCGGGTTTTTTTAAAGGGAAAGGAAATTACTGGACTTTGGATCCCAACTGCGAGAAAATGTTCGATAATGGCAACTTCAGAAGGAAGAGAAAGAGAAGAGCTGATGGAAACGCCAGTGGCCTGTCTGTGAAATCCGAGGACACGCTCAAATTGGCGGACACGGCAAGCCTCATGAGCGCGTCCCCGCAGAGTCTCCAAAACTCTCCGACCTCCAGCGAGCCCAAATCATCTCCCTCACCGTCCGCCGAGCACAGCCCGTGTTTTAACAACTTTATCGGTAACATGAACTCGGTAATGTCGGGAAACAGCAACGGGATCAGAAGCAGAGACGTCAGCTCTGGACACTTGGGGGATTTTACGCACGGCATGTCTGGACATGAAATCGCCCCTCCATCAGAACCCGGTCATCTCAACACCAACAGACTAAACTACTACTCAGCATCCCATAATAACAGTGGCTTGATCAACTCGCTCTCCAACCATTTCAGTGTCAATAATCTCATATACAACCGGGATGGAACCGAAGTTTAGAGACGCTCAAGTTTATTGAACCTCTAATGTGCTCTGTGAGTACATGGCCAAGCTGAGACTTAATTTCTATACAACTTTATCTCAATTGCACAGCTTGAAGTTCATTTCAGTGGGGAATGTCTGGTGTTTTGGATGCATCAGCAAGTGCTTGGAGCTTTTGCATCATTTACATGTATTCTGCCTTGAGTAAATGATAATTCTGCACCAAACCGTGATACTTTTCATGTCTGTTTCCTAGGCCACTATAACAAGTGCCTTCTGAGATGCTGTTTTTTGTAGAAGAAATGTAGATATATTTTTTATTTAAATGGAATGTTTCTGATTTGTAAATAAAATGTGCATATATCTGACATGTCTGTAGCTTCGGTTTCTGTTTATTTGCTCTATGATGAGCAAAACATCATATCCATGATGTGCTGTCATTATCTGCTCAATGGCACAACAAACACAAACACCTATAGTGCATCTCAGTGTGTTCCCACGCGATCAGCGGGTGGCCGTAGAGATGCACTAAACAGTAACAGCAATTAACGTGTTTGCATGTTTATGTAGTTTGTTTACAGTTGCTTGCAATTATATATAGTTTGTTTGTAGATGGCTGCAATCAAACAGGCAGTTTAAAGACAACTTTTAATTAGCTTTTGCACTAAAGTACTGTTCAGATTTAAACAGAAGCTCTGAAATTTCAGATTACACTTTTGAGGCGTAGCACAGTGAAAAAGTATTTCTGAAACCCTAATTTTCAAAGTCATTTAACCAGCCCCCATCTTTTTTCCCATAACAGATCAACTCCAGCAAACATATTGAGTTGACAATTATTTATCAAAAGAATTTCAGGTTTAATCGAGCGTTTGGATTAATCCGTGCTCCTGCTGTGTGCTCTCCTAATTGCTTTTTGCAAAAAGCCAGACACATTTAACTCTTCAATGTCTCATTATCTCAGGGATGTTTTTCAGCACCGGGGCCTGTTTATTTACTGTACAACCACTGGTGCTGAGTGGCACAGGCTCAACTGGGTGATGGTGTAAATAGCCTTTTATATGATCTGTCGGTTTATCCAGAGACTCAACTTCTCCCCTTCTACCATTAACTCAAGTCCAGGCTGAGCTGCATGAAAACAGTAGGTGAGACTGAGACATGTTCTGCTTGTCACTTTGAATGCAGGCGATCGACCATAATCGAAGTCATCGCAGCTTCATATCTGGAGAGTTCAAAAGTTCAACTGTTTGTCTGGAAGCTTTTATTTACACTCTGCTTATTTAGTAAGTTTCACATGGTTCTTGAGTTGGTTCTTTGGAAATTAACATGCAGATGTTTCTAGGCCCTTTAAAGCACTTTAAATCACTTTTCTAACAAACTGCACACATTTTGTTGAAGGTTCTCCTATGACATCAGGTGCAAAACTCTTTTGTTCTAATTGGAATTTTCATTTTTAGGTGAAAATTCTAAAGTTCTCTTTAGATGATTATGTTACAAACCTGCGATAGATGGAATTCGGTATTTAATACTTTTTGGGGGCCTGTTCATTCTGCTCTTATTTTCAAAGTCAATCCACTGCATGGCCCATATCAAAGAAAATGAAAATAAACACACAACTGAAATACAACTGAATTGGCTCTGTTGTCTGGGATAAAGCAGAACTGACAGGAGATTCGTGTCAACAGTGCTGGAACACGGACAGATCTGGCATCACCAGAGACACCCTGCTGCTTTCTAGTGAAAACACAGAGATCTGGGAACAAATGAAAGCACTCAGAGCGAATTTCACTCTGTGTGCCTTTATTCTAACAAAGGACATTGTTGTTCCACTATATTGCAGGACGGTTTCTCATAGTCAGGATAGATCTGTGGTGAGAGGTTGAAATGGACACATGTACAGACAGACAGGTAGACCTACATGCAGTCAGTTTTATTCATTTATAAAACACTATAAGGGTTAATGACAAGATGATTAAAAAAAGGACATGTATTTAAAAAAATACTTAGCCTAAGTTTATCAAATTTAGTTCAGTTTACATGTGCCTTCACCCAAAATTAAAATTCTGTCATCATTTACTCACCCTTAAGTTGTTCCAAACTTGTATGAATTTCTTTGTTCTGCTGAACACAAAAGAAGATATCTTGATACGGGAAACTAAACAGTTGATGGACCCCATTGACTTCCATAGGGGAAAAAATACTATGGAAGTCCATCAACTGTTTGGCAGACATTCTTCAAAACATCTAATTTTGTGTTTAGCAGAACAAAGATATTCATACAGGTTTGGAACAACCTGAGGGTGAGTAAATGAGAGAATTTTCATTTTTGGGTGAACTATCCCTTTAAGTTCTACTTTGTATTACATTTCTTACAACTGTCATAGCCTACCCTTTTGCAGACAAAAAATGTCTAATGTAAGTGGTGTAACGTGTCAGACAATATAACAGACAATCAAGTCATTGTCTGTATTAAATGGATTTTTGAATGTTCCTTTAAAAAAAAAAATGAAACAAATTGAGCATCACTGACCCAAAAACAACAACAAAAAAGTAAGTAGCCTAATTACAACGTTATGTAGGCTACGTTTATTCTTTTAAAATAAACAAGCAGAACTGTACACTTGCAATTACAGTGCAGGAAAATAAATATGCATTTGGTTTAATTCATCCTGGGATCCGACTGTTTCTATCCATTTGCATGAATTATTGTGCAAACTGACGCATCCAACAATGAGACGCGCGCGCATTCTGTTCAAACCTTACAGATTGATACCGACGTCGTCAGACATCGATACTTCACGAATTGCTGATGCTTAAAAATGAATAATATGAATTCGCCCAAAGTTTGTACAGTATGTTCCAACACTAGGGGTAATTAGGCTTAGATTCAGATTCGGCCTGTTTTCAGTTAGCCTTATATGAACTATAGCTTACACACTTTTTGTGAGCTAGTTTTAATCATATTTGATTGAAACTAAACATCTGTATGTATTAAACGGTCTTAAAGTATATTATAGTTAAATAAATTACTCTAGTAAATAGGCCTGCTATAGTGTTTTTGAACCATACCATAGTAAAGATACTACAGTAAATTGTAGTATATTATAGTATTTACTACACTTTTTAATTAATTAATTTAGTTATTTTAGTTGCATTTAGTTAATTTATACTACAGCATACTGTAGTAATAACTAGAGTCAAATGTTGAGGTATACTACAATTTACTGTTGTATATTTACTATAGTATGGTTAAAAAACACTATTTTACTATAATATACTATAGTATTTTTTCATGTGGGGATGTTTTTAGACCATCATATTATTTTTGTTGGCTAGCTTTCAAGTAGCCATAGTTGCAAAGGCTTTGCCATTTTATAGGAGAAAGATGTAACATGCTTTTTAAATCATACAATTTTATGTAGGATAGTTAATTAATTCTTTTTTGGTCGAAGTAATGTTTTGATGTGTTTCTTATGCTTTAAAACGTCTTCTTATTTCTCACTATTTTATTAATTAGAGGTCTGTGTTCAATAAAGTGTTAGCCTACTTTTTTTATTTTTAAGTTTGAAAATGTTTGTTAGCTATTAAACTTTTGAAGGATTTTTAATAGTATTAATATATATTAATGTTATATATGAAATATTAATACAGTACTGTTGTACTCGAGACCGGTCTTAAAGGGATAGTTCACCCAAAAATTCTGTCAGCATTTACTCACCCTCAAGTTGTTCCAAACCTGTATGAGTTTCTTTCTTCTGCTGAACACAAAGGACAATATTTTGAATTTGGTTAACCAAACAGTTGATGGACCCCATTTACTTCCATAGTAGGAAAAAAAATACTATGGAAGTCAATGGGGCCCATTAATTGTTTGGTTACCGACATTCTTCAAAATATCTTCTTTTGTGTTCAACAGAAGAAAGAAATTCATACAGGTTTGGAACAACTTGAGGGTGAATAAATGATTGAGAAATTTCATTTTTGTGTGAACTATCACTTTAAGACCTCCAAAAACACTATTTTACTATAATATACTATAGTATTTTTTCATGTGGGGATGTTTTTAGACGATCATATTATTTTTGTTGGCTAGCTTTCAAGTAGCCATAGTTGCAAAGGCTTTGCCATTTTATAGGAGAAAGATGTAACATGCTTTTTAAATCATACAATTTTATGTAGGATAGTTAATTAATTCTTTTTTGGTCGAAGTAATGTTTTGATGTGTTTCTTATTCTTTAAAACGTCTTCTTATTTCTCACTATTTTATTAATTAGAGGTCTGTGTTCAATAAAGTGTTAGCCTACTTTTTTCCCCCCTGGGCAAATAAAATGTTTGTAGTTTCAGACGGATTTGAAAATTAACCCTAAGATTCAGTGTGTGAAATGTAAATTTTCTAATTACTAACCAATTGAATATATGAAATTCAATATTCAATAATTTATACATGTAATCGTTTCTGATATTGTGTGGTCTCTTTTTTGCATTTATAAAACAGTTTATTCTTAACCAGTTTGTGTCGTGTAATAAATCACAACTATTTTACCCACAGATGGACACTGACTTGTCACCTTGTAAGGTGTTGCCCTATTGCTGAAGGTCCAGACTGACCGTGGGGCCCCTGGGGGCCCTCACCCTTCACCTTTCCCATCTCCCAGGTGCCAGGCCCCTGTATGTAAGGTGAGGATGCCCTGGGGCAGGGATTGGCCAGCATGCCTCTCTGTGGGGGTCTCACAGGGTGCCGATGTTCTTCTAGTCCCCCTCCTATGAGGAAAGACCATAATCAGAGGTTTAAACTCTTTGGTCACCCATCGACCTAAACTAGAGCTTCATCATAACACAGGCTGTTGAGACTTCAGTGTTAGAGGTTTGACCAATCTAATCCAATCTGATAATCTGATCTAATCTAATCTAATCCTGTTTTCCCAGAGCAGGAAGAGGAAATATCACTTTCTACTGACATCTGACCCCTGCACGGAAATGCCGGGAAAAAGGATAATATGTAAGGTGAGGTGTTTGTGGCACCAGAAGATCATGCATTAGTTTATTAAAATCAAGCCATTTAATTTTACAGTGCTGTTCGGATGTGGACAAAAGTTTGTGTGGGTTTGTGCATTTCAGTTCCCAAATAGGTCACAGATCAGGTACTAAGCGCTCGATCAGTGGGTTTGTAAAGATAAACAGAGTTTGGCGTGGAGATCTGCAGCTCTTGAGGAATCGTGTTACCGCCAGTGCTGATAAGACTCGGCCTGGGGAAGTGCAGTCACTCAGCGACTCAGAGATTGAGACCAAACTGATGAGTAACTGGAGGATAGTGTTGCACTCTGGGATGTGTGAAACACCATTGCCATTAGCCGAACAGATGCTTTTACCTGTTAGGGACACAAGAACAGGGACAAGTGTATCCTAGGTCAAGACGAAGACTTTGAGATGTTTAAAAAGTATCTTTTTTATATATATATATATATATATATATATATATATATATATATATATATATATATATATATATATTTTTTTTTTTTTAAGTTGAAAATGTTTGTTAGCTATTAAACTTTTGAAGGATTTTTAATAGTATTAATATATATTAATGTTATATATGAAATATTAATACAGTACTGTTGTACTCGAGACCGGTCTTAAAGGGATAGTTCACCCAAAAATTCTGTCAGCATTTACTCACCCTCAAGTTGTTCCAAACCTGTATGAGTTTCTTTCTTCTGCTGAACACAAAGGACAATATTTTGAATTTGGTTAACCAAACAGTTGATGGACCCCATTGACTTCCATAGTAGGAAAAAAAATACTATGGAAGTCAATGGGGCCCATTAATTGTTTGGTTACCGACATTCTTCAAAATATCTTCTTTTGTGTTCAACAGAAGAAAGAAATTCATACAGGTTTGGAACAACTTGAGGGTGAATAAATGATTGAGAAATTTCATTTTTGTGTGAACTATCACTTTAAGACCATTTTTTGAAGATCTTGGTCTTGTCTCAGTCTTGACCGCATTTGTACTTGGTCTTGTCTCGGTCATTAATGTGATTTGATGTAAAACTTGCAGCTTAAAATGCAAGCAATACCTAATTTCAAATCGGATTTCTTTTGTTACTGTGGTGCCGGGTTCGAAATCAATGCAGGATTGTCTCAAAAAAGTTAATAAAAATGCTGGTTCAAAAATGCCTCAAAATTAATAAATGCCACAAAATTCAAGATATGATTGCAAAAAGTACTTGTATGAGATTTTTATGTTATAACACAGGATATAATTAATATCACAAGAGCAATATCACGTTTGTAGATATTGATTTTATACAAATAAAATTAAAGAAGTTTAGACAATTTTAGACAGTTTTTGCTATTTTGGCAACATTTATTTACTAAATGAATCAGCTGCTTTGAAAAAAAAAATCAGTTGAATAAATGATTATATAAACTCATTAAGTGTTTTGATTTCGGTTTCATATGTAAAAGTAGATCTATCATTTTATTTTTCCATCATATTTTTATATTCAAAATGTTATTTTTAAAACCTTAATCTCAATATTATTTCTGCAGGTGTAATTGTACCAATTCAATTGTCTTGGTCTCAACACACTCTGATCTTGGTCTCGGTTTAGGTGGTCTTGACTACAACACTATAATACACTAAATATTAATATTAAATAAATATTTCAATAATAAATTGCTTAATAAACCAATTTAAAATGTTTCTTAATGAAATTCATACACTTTGTATTTGTCCACAAAGCTAATCTGAAAAAAAAAAAAACTTAGCTGGACAATAACTTTTTTCTACATCAGCCAAAACAATCTTTATTCCATTAATTTCCTATTATCACTGTAAAGCTGCTTTGAAACAATCTATATTGTAAAGGCGCTATATAAATGAAGGTGACTTGACTTGACTGAAATATATAAGCATACGTCTTTAGATCTAAGACCATACATTCAGTCAAGTGTCCAAACCTTTGTCTTGTACTGTATGTCAGAGATCAAGAAAAAATATTGCTATAGTTGTAAAAATCACCAGTTATATTAGACTAAAACTGTTCAGTTGCATTAATAGCCTCTCTGAAGTCAATCAATTGTATGTCATTATTGATAAAACATAAACAGAATTAGACTTGATAAAGAATCAAATGTGCGCCATGACCGCAATGGAAAGACCTGACATGACCATTTTATCTCCTGAACATGATACCATTACTGCCCAGTCAGGTCTATCAAAACAGACCCATAACTTACAGTACTGATGGTTCAGTCATCCAACGGTCATCACTGTCAAACCCATAATACAGTAAATGTTGTGTCTCGATCCTGTGCAACGTGTCCACCCTCGTAACTGAGCTTTATCACCAAACTAACGTGCGATATGAAAACCGACCCTGCCGTGCACTGATTAGTCTGTCTGACCTGGAGAACATGATAGTTTCAACCTGACGTTCAACATCTGTTTGTATCAGTCAGCAGGAATTACGGGGCTAATATCTCATATCGCCGCAAGATCTCTTGAGGAAGTTAAATATTTAAGGGCGCAACATGCTGACGTTCCCGACCACGGCTGGGAACTGCAGGCTCCTCGCAGCTCTGTAAAAAACATGAAGCATACATTTGATATCTGAGGATAATGCTCATCTACTGGCATGACTCTGGTATGGTTTCATCAGACTCCTTACTGGGCCCATAAAAGAGGTAATGTATGGGCTGATAATGGCATGAGATCCAGAGAACGGCCCAGCAGCCTCCATATGGATGCGTTTATATAGAGCCAGACCCATATAAGCTTTCTGAACTGTCACCACTTGACATGCAAAATGATTTAGGGAGGTGTTGGGAATATTGGTGTGTGATAGTACTGATATATAGCTACTGGGAAATACTGTGTGCATCAGTGACTAGATGAAAAAAAAATGGCTATGAAAAACGGCATCTGTGTAATGCAGTTTCAAGGTGTTTTCACACCCTCATGCTGAGCACTTCGAGTTGAGCATTTTGCTGTGCAGTTTATTTTGTTTGATGGATTGCGATAGTTCTAAGTCTGAATTGACTTTTCTACAGTTGTGAGAGAAACATTTCACTCTGTCCTGTATTTTATTATAATTTGCCATATTTTGTGACAAGAACTATTTTATATTTGTATTTAGTGATTGCCAAAGCACTTTATAATAAGTGACACTTTACAATAAAGTCTCTTTTGTTAACATTGTTTAATGCATTAACTAACATAAACTATGAGCAATATATTCTCATAGCATTTATTAAACTATGTTCATGTTAATTAATAAAAATAGACACTTTGAAAGGCATATCCAGAACCAGAACATCACAATGATGTGGTTTTGAATATTAGCACACAGTAAGAAATCTGCAAACCACATAGCAATGCATTAAAAGACCTGGCAAATACTGCTTGAGACATCAATCATTTTTAGATTAATAGTGATGTAAATGTTGCCGTATTGAGGGCAAATCTCATGAAACCTGAAAGCATTAATTGGTCATATAAAAACAAATGAGAAATATAGCCTATATCATTCTCATTACTTTAATATGAAAAATATATTATTTAAAGTATTTCTATCATGGTATATCATTTATGCAAATGTATGATTTGTTATTGTTTTAAATGTATGATTTAAATGTTAAAAATATTTTTTTCATAGTATTTATTCAAAACTTAAAAAATATCATATTTATATAATGTTACAGTAGTCATTATCTAATGAGAATTGAAGAAAATAAAGTGAACTTAGGGATTTAATATATAAATGTAAATGAAAAAATAAATATCGTAATAGTACTAAAATGTGATTAATTTTATTTATTTTATATATTTGTCACATTTCACCCTATATAACCTATACACTCACCTAAAGGATTATTAGGAACATCATACTAATACTGTGTTTGACCCCCTTTCGCCTTCAGAACTGCCTTAATTCTACGTGGCATTGATTCAACAAGGTGCTGAAAGCATTCTTTAGAAATGTTGGCCCATATTGATAGGATAGCATCTTGCAGTTGATGGAGATTTGTGGGATGCACATCCAGGGCACGAAGCTCCCGTTCCACCACATCCCAAAGATGCTCTATTGGGTTGAGATCTGGTGACTGTGGGGGCCATTTTAGTACAGTGAACTCATTGTCATGTTCAAGAAACCAATTAGAAATGATTGGAGCTTTGTGACATGGTGCATTATCCTGCTGGAAGTAGCCATCAGAGGATGGGTACATGGTGGTCATAAAGGGATGGACATGGTCAGAAACAATGCTCAGGTAGGCCGTGGCATTTAAACGATGCCCAATTGGCACTAAGGGGCCTAAAGTGTGCAAAGAAAACATCCCCCACACCATTACACCACCACCACCAGCCTGCACAGTGGTAACAAGGCATGATGGATCCATGTTCTCATTCTGTTTACGCCAAATTCTGACTCTACCATCTGAATGTCTCAACAGAAATCGAGACTCATCAGACCAGGCAACATTTATCCAGTCTTCAACTGTCCAATTTTGGTGAGCTCGTGCAAATTGTAGCCTCTTTTTCCTATTTGTAGTGGAGATGAGTGGTACCCGGTGGGGTCTTCTGCTGTTGTAGCCCATCCGCCTCAAGGTTGTGCGTGTTGTGGCTTCACAAATGCTTTGCTGCATACCTTGGTTGTAACGAGTGGTTATTTCAATCAAAGTTGCTCTTCTATCAGCTTGAATCAGTCGGCCCATTCTCCTCTGACCTCTAGCATCAACAAGGCATTTTCGCCCACAGGACTGCCGCATACTGGATGTTTTTCCCTTTTCACACCATTCTTTGTAAACTCTAGAAATGGTTGTGCGTGAAAATCCCAGTAACTGAGCAGATTGTGAAATACTCAGACCGGCCCGTCTGGCACCAACAACCATGCCACGCTCAAAATTGCTTAAATCACCTTTCTTTCCCATTCTGACATTCAGTTTGGAGTTCAGGAGATTGTCTTGACCAGGACCACACCCCTAAATGCATTGAAGCAACTGCCATGTGATTGGTTGATTAGATAATTGCATTAATGAGAAATTGAACAGGTGTTCCTAATAATCCTTTAGGTGAGTGTATATTCACATCACATGTTAGTGGTAGAGGTAAGCTCACGGGAAACTATAGTTATTCGCAATCACGAAAGTTCATTATTTGCATGCCTTTTAAAAGCCTTGCCAGTTAAACATTTCATTCGCGTGATTATGCACTGTTTCTGAGCGTGTGTGCACTAAAAGCATGCCAAACACGTGATTAATGGACTAAGTAATCTTACTGGCTAATACTGTCAAATACACACAAGGTTTACATAAACAGTCGGTTATGTCTAAAGTGAAAGTAAAATTGGCGTGTGTCTGTATATTAGATGCGTGCAGCAGGTCTTAAAGTGACAACAGTGCAGCCTAATAGTGAACATGCTGCCGCTTGTCCTTAAAGGGACAGTTCACCTCAAAATGAAAAACTAATAAATAATAATAATAACTAAAAGTCATTATTTACTCACTCTAATGTTGTTTCAAACCTGTATTCATTTCTTCTGTTGAACACAGAAGAAGATATTTTGATGAATGTTAGTAACCAGACAGTTGATGGTAGCCATTGACTTCCATAGTATTTTTTCCTACAATGGAAGTCAATGGAGACCAGCAACTGTTTGGTTTTGGTCTTCTGTGTTCAACAGAAGAACTTTATTCCGATTTAAAACAACTTAAGCATGAGTAATCAATGACAGAATTATCCCTTCACTGTTAATAAAACGACAAAAGACAACGAGAAAATCACTTACTGCTCTTGACTGAATAACTTTAATACAGTAGCTTTAATAAGAATCACAATATAGTGAAGTCTACGTAGTGTTTTATTTTTACATTGATTCATTCAATTTCATACTTTAATGCTGCTGTACAGCTCTGACCTGCCAGTGTTAATATTTATATCTATTTATTTTATATTATACAATACACTATGTGTACAAGGGTTTTTTTCTTTTAAGTAAAATAAAGAAAGAGTATTGCAATAATAAAAAAAAAAATCTTGCTGTTCCTGTCGCCTAAGAATAGATTAACAAAAAACACTGATGTGACCATCAGAAACGAACCAAACTGAAAACCATGGTTAAAAAACCGAGGTATGTAATGAACCGTGGACTAACTGTATTGTTGCATCCCTACTATTTACTTTTGTTTTTATACTATTTTCACAAATGAGGATGTCCCCAAAAGGAGGTTTTTGGGGATTTTGTCAGATTTATCTCACTTTTGGGTACAAATTTGTCCCTAAAATATGGTTAGGTACACCCACACAGACACACACACATCAGTGTCATGTTTTCATTGTCTTAACTGCATTCCAGTGGTCTTCCATTAGGTTAAATCAGAATCCCACCCCTTTCCCTTAACTCCATGAAACCGTCTCAAAGTGTTGTGTCCTCTGCCGGCCTGTGTAAGCCCTCAGAAGATCCATTGCTGAGGGGAATAAGTGATACCCTTTCAAGAGAGACCAGACATGCCTCGACCACACCACACCCTTTGTGTTCTGGACTAATCCAGCATGCACTTCAAGGCTGGGCCGGACTTCAGAGGAATCTGCTATCAATCTAAAGAAGAGAAGAAAGAGCCTTAAATGAGTGAACAAACCCCCCCACACACACTCTCTCTCAATGAATGACTGTGATAAGGTGCTCATCCTCATAACAGTCATTATTATATATTGGTGAAGACCCTTAAGACATCAAAAGGTTCCCTGAATTTCAGGATGAACAAAAATCCGCTGATACTGATTTTGGAACCGAAATCGACTACAAAGTTAATTAAGTGAAAAAAAGTCCAGTGCTGTTTGCATTTACATTGTGTTTGGCCTAAAAAGTGACATCATTACTCCAGTCTTCAGTGTCACATGATCCTTCAGAAATCATTCTAATATGATGATTTGCTGCTCAAGAATTTTTTGATGAATAGAAAGTTCAGAAGAACAGCATTTATTTGAGATAGAAATCTTTTGTTACATTATAAATGCCCTTACTGTCACTTTTGATCAAATGAATGCATCCTTGCTGGATAAAAGTATTAATTTCTTTAAAAAAAATAATCTTAATGTCCTCAAAAAGGTTATATATATAGTATAGTAATGTCATATAAATACAATAATGTTTCTATCATCATTTTTTTTGAAAATCTTATTATTGTAAATTTTATTTTATTTTTTTGTAATTTTTGATATACTTCTCATATACTGTCATTCCCATAAAAAGGAATATGCATTTCATTTCACATATGCATTTGCGTCAATGTGTGTCGTCATGGCAACTCGCAATGGCCAAAAATACTACTTTAAGTACATTGAGTTCACTGAGCATCTTATACTGTAAGTGAACAGCATTTTTGGTAGCAGCAGCTTATAAATTATACTGAATTTTGTTTAGGGGTAGGGTTATAATATACAGTTTGCTCCATATACAAATAATTATGTCTAAAACGTGTGTGAGTACATCTCTGTGACACTGTGTGTGTTGTAAAAAGTTGTCAGGTACACAAAACAACATCATTTCCTGTCATTCTGGCCAGGATGTTGTCATGTGACCACATTCCATTCCCATGACATCATATGGTCTGAGTGAGTGAGCCGTGAACGAGAGGCGGATGATGTTGACAGCTCATCCCATGAACGTTTCACTTGCCCTCACCTCAAATGGGCCGCGGTCAGCTTTGATGAGCGACCTGTTTTTAGCAGCCCAGAAAGAATCGTTACGCACTGAATGACACTCAGATCACAGGCTGGAGTAAAAGACAGTGGACAGAAGCTTCAAATAGTATTATGTGTGAAGGTTTACCATCCATGAGCAAGGGACAAACATAGAGCGGGACGTATAATGAGCAAGAGAGAGAGAGAGAGCAGCATTCTCAGCTGTTGTCTTAGAGAACTAACTAGTGTTAGATTACCATAACATGACTCCTCATAAACCGTCGTCAGACGTCTCAATCAAAACTAAAGAGACATCTGGATTTGCAGCTACTCATAAAAGGACCTATAATAGTTTACTGGTGTTTTTCAAAGAAGCACTTGTTTCTAATAAACTAAGATAAGGTTACACTTTCCAATCCTGTACATCCCTGCTGATAACAATATGAATATCTAAATTATCATTATTTGCTTTGTCAGATTGTACTGTGAAACTATTGCTCTGTTCCAAAACTTCTGTATAGTCAGCTGACTTCTATAAGGGAGAATCATAAATGAATTGGAACCTCACTAATCTGAATGTTCTAAACCAGGGGTTTTCAAACTGGGGTCTGGGGACCCCCAGGGGTCGCAAGAGAGTGACAGGGGGTCCGTGGAAAAGTCTAGAAAAAAACTGTAAAAAATTTTTAAATAATAATAATTAGTTTAAAATAATTAGATTCCAAATAAATAAAAAATGTGATTAAAATAAAAAAAATTGTTAGTTATTAATCTATTAAATACATTTAATTAGATTAAAATAAATAAAATAAAAAATCATAAAAATCAGATTAAAATTATATAAATAATATACATACCAAGAAATTTCTACAGTGAGTAGAACAAAATATATAATAATGTAACAAACTAATTTTAGATTTATAATATAAATTTGTTTGTGTATAAATTGAGTGTTTATAAAAGACAGATGCCTTATAAATTTTAGGATGGGGGTCCCTCACACAGAGATGGTCATATTTGGGGGTCCGTGGCATCTAAAAGATTTTAAACCCCTGTTCTAAACAGTGTTATTTTAGTGTTGTTTATATACTATTATAGTACTATTAATATTTTTTAGTTTTCATTTTTAGTTGAGGTTTCAGTCATTTTGTAATGTGCTTAGGTCATTTTTATTACTTTTAATTTATATTTAGCTTTAATTTCTAATTATTTCAGTTGTTGTTTCAGTAATTGTAGTAACTTAGCTTAAAATTACTTGAAATAAGTGACCAACATTTTAAATTTTCGGTGTAATTTTGTATGGAATATTTCTATGATATGTTTTTTTTTTTATTTTATTTTTTTTTTTAATATTTTACGAAAACTATTCATAATAGTTTTAGTTATAGTTAGAAATAACATATATATATACTGGGTAAAATATTAATAGATTGTGTATTATAGCCTGGGTAAAGTATTATTTTAAGGAATTATTAAAATATCTATAAATATTTGTATCTATATATTTTTGCTATTGAATGAAACATATTTTGTTTGCTATTGAATGAAATATATCTTATGTTGTCCACCATCTTGGATGGATTTTTTCACACAACTCTCTGAAGTGCATTTTAAGATGCTGCCTAAGAATTGGGCCAAAACAGGGTCTCTTATAAGGAATCAAAATTATGCTGCCTACCTTTTGACACCCTGTGCACCTTAAAATACTGCCTATGTAGACAGTTCACTGGGTTTTGGACCAGAACACATCATTAACAAGTAACATTTCCCTACATTTGTGAGTGTGTTTGTGTCACGGTGCTGTCATCCTCTTTGAGGCTGACACGGGAGAGATCTTTTAAGGCCTTGTAGTTGTTTTAACCCCTGCTGCCTCTCAGCAGGTTAAGCCTACCCAAACATTCATCCTGTGGGTCAGCGACACCAATGACAACATGCTTTAGTCTTTTCACACAGCTCATCCCCACTGTGAGCTACCTGACAGGAACGACCACCGTTAGCCCTGCCATAGACCTCGAAAGAAATCCAGCTCATCAGACAGCTGGAAGCTTCAGGTCCAACCACAGACCAATTAGACAACAGAGCACACATTTATGGACTGACAGTGCAGGTCTGGCCAAAATCAACAACAAAAAAATTCTAAAAAAAAAAAAATAATAAAAAAACAATTTATCTTATACTATCATTTTATTATAATTAGTGAATGCATTAGCATAATGTTTGGTGAAACTTTTGGGTGCATGTAAATGTAAAATCATAGATAAATAAATACATTTATATATATATATTTTTTTTTTGATTTTCCACCTTTTATTTTAATTGTTGTTCAATTTTGTCATGTGGTTTTATAAAAGAGTGTTTATAAAAGACAGATTTCAGTTGTTGTTTTAGTAATTGTAGTACCTTAGCCTAAAATTACTTGAAATAAGTGACCAACATTTCAAATTTTCTGTGTAATTTTGTATGGAATATTTCTATTAAATGTTTATTTTTTATTTTTTTATTTACTCTTTTATAAACACTCAATTTATACACAAAAAAATATATATTATAAATCTAAAATTAGTTACATTATTATTTACATTATTATATATTTTGTTCTACTCACTGTAGAAATGTATTGGTATGTATATTATTTATATAATTTTAATCTAATTTGTATAATTGTATTTGTTTTTTATATATCATATATATATATATATATATATATATATATATATATATATATATATATATATATATATATATATATATATATATATATATATATATGACATATATGACATATAAAAAACGAATACAATTATATATATATTTTTTTTATTTATTTCAGATTTCGTTTTAATTATTTTAGTAGGTCAAGTTGAAATGAGAAATGTTTCCTCGGCAACTAGCTGAAAGCTTCATTTAAATTATAATTTTTTTTAAATTTTATTTCAAGTCACAATTTCTAATGGTTTTAGTTTTAGTTAACTATAATAACCCTGGATGGTAATATGTTGTTCTAATGGTACAGTATGGTGCTAGTAACTCGTGGTCATGGGTTCAATTCCCAGGAAACATATCTTTCAGATAAAACATACCTTGAGTTGCTTTGGATAAAAGTATCTGTATTTATGTCATGTAAAATCAACCTGAACAGTTCAATAACCATCATTTAAAATGTTTAAAAATGTTTTTGTTAATGCATTCTTTTATAGCGTATATGGAGTCTGATTTAAAGCTGCATGTTGACGGACTCTAACAGCGCTGTATTCTTAAGCGGTGTCTCTGCCCCTCCTTCACTAAATGGAGTAATTATTAGCTGTCATTACCCTGCCCTGTGCCCCTGATACAACTCAAAGAGAGGCGTCACTATCTGATCACTATGTAAATGCAGTTAGCTGCCTGCAGTAATGGATCAATGGAGCGGTGGATGGTCTGTGTGGGGGAGGACAGAGACTGTCGGCACTGCCTGTCTGTCTGTTCCCAGCAGGTCCACTGTCCCATGCGTCTCCGAGGGAGGTGGGACAGGGCACGTCTACCAGCCCGGAGACTCTGGAAGAAAAAGCTTGAGGGGTTCAGGCCCAGGCTTGTCTTGGAGGTCTTGGATTGCTGGGGCCTCTAGCCCCAAATTTAAATGTAAAATGAATGCAAATCTACAATGATTCAGGCAATTCGGTTGAATCCACATTCTTTGATATGAGGGTCTATAACCCTTATGATTAAGATTTCATTTTGTGGCATTTATTTCATTATCTCCTAATGTTGCGGTCATTTAACTGAAGCTAAAAACCCATGCTAATTGCATTTCAAACAAAGCTAGAGTTTGTCCAGTGTGGAACAGAAGTACATTTGCATGAATTTGCCTCATTTCAGGGCAGACTCTGTGTCTCTGCTGGTTGTTGGACTGCAGAAGGTCGGTTGTGTACATGTCAACAGTTGCAGAAGTGTGACTGTGATTAGCATGCTCTTTCTGGAGTGTGCAATACACAGTTGTTTAGCCACATTAGCTTTATCTAACACCATCAAAAGGCACATAATCTTCATGTTGTCATTGTAGTTGAGTGAAGTACATGTAGATTAGAATGCTTCATTGAGCCATTAAAGTGGATCTGCTTCAGTTACTCGAGATGAGGAAGAGAGAACGATGCATCACTGTTGTCCAATGTTGTGATGAAACATTCAAGCCCCAAAAAAGTTCAATCATGACATCAATTTGTAGGTTAAACTGGTGTTGTTTTGCATTAGGATATGAGCTTACATAATTTTCAAATTGCAGTCCTTATTTAGGTACATAACTTGCTATTGAAAAGCACACAGCTGTTTCAAAATTCACATTTGAGGCATGTGTAATTCATGTCGTAGAATAAAACATATTTTCAAATAATGTTAAGCACAGACCCTATACAATTTCAATAAATAGTCCTTAGTCTCTTCTAGGTTTTTGGACAGCAAACGTAGTCAATTAAAATCAGAAATATTTTGCAGCTATTTCAAACTTTTGGATATATTATTTTATTTTATGCCTGCTATAAAAGAACCAATTAATCCTTGGCATTGGCTTGCTGTGCATTAACAGATTTATAAAGATGGCTGTGTACATTTAAAATGAGCGGGGCTAACACCGGGACGCTTTGCACTGAGATCGCTGGATGACACAGCTGGAGCAAGTGTGCATGGTATGAGGTGTTTCAGCCAGCGCAACATCAAACGTTTCTAGATTCAATAAATATAATGGGTCTGAATCAGTGGTTGAGCACTTTTAATGGGTCATAATAGTAGGAGGTCTGACATCGTAATGGCTCAATCTCTTCAGCTCTTTTATTAGGCCAATGCTAGAGGGCTGCATGTTCCCTAACACACACACAGCAATCATCTACATCACATATTGCTGACCCCAGCAGTGAATGGCAGTCACCTTTAATAACCAGAGCAATCGTTGAGCAATTACACCTAATGAAACAGCAGCTGAGAGGATGGTCTCATGTATAACACTATTATCCTTCATGCTGGTCCAGTTCTGCTCATTTAAAATGGAAAATTTAAAAGGCTGGAAAGGTGAAATGTGTGTTAGTCCCCTTGGTTCTGTCAAATTGTTGAGGTTTTAAAAGAAAATGTTGTGTGTGTGTGTGTGTGTGTGGCCTGGTAAACCCTACATTATGGGGACAAAATGTAAAAAAGATGGCAGTATCCGAAATCCTTGTCCTTGTGGGGACATGTTTTTGGTCCCCATGAGGAAAACAGCTTATAAATCATACTAAGTGATGTTTTTTGGAAATGGAAAAATGCATAAAGTTTTGTGTGATGGGTAGGTTTAGGGGTAGAGTTAGTGTAAGGTGAGAGAATATACAGTTTGTACAATACATAATTTTTGACATTCAGTTCAGAGTATCAAGATATAAAAGAGATATAAAATTAAGTATATAAATGTAAAATTAAGGGGGAGATCATCATATCTGAGCTCATAGTGAGATCTCTGACTTTTTTTTGCAGACTTTGGTGTCTTGGAAAATTTGAGCATAGTTTAAGACATTGTTGAGATTCTTCGGAAACTCGTGAAATGTCTGTAAGATTACTGGGATCTTTTCCTGAAGATAAGAGAAGTCTCCATTGGCTCTCGATTTAAAGGGGAACTAATATGCCCCTTTACAAAGTCTTGATGTTGTTTTTGGGCTCTACTAGAATAGATTTTCATGCTTGAATGCTTAAAAAAACATTATTTTTCACATATTCTCCATTGTTGCAGCTCCTCTTTTCCCAGTCTGTCAGTAACGCTCTGTTTAGTTCTGTCTCCACGAAGACCCTCCTTCTGAAAAGCACAGTGTGCTCTGATTGGTCGGCTGGAGCAGTGTGTTGTGATTGGTCAAGCACTTCAAGCATGTTTGGGAAATGTCCCGCCCCTTACCATAACCGCAAGTTTCAACACACTACTAACTAACTCAACCAGGCCTGCCCCTTTTTTCGTGTATATGTCTTGTGCTTGATTATTTAAATGAGGACTATTGTAACGTGTTCATTCCTGAAAAAAAAACCTCAAGACTACAATGAAATACAGAAACAGTGCATAGAGAATAACTCCTGCTGGAGTGACTTTGCTTTGTAACTTTGCAGACCTTTCTCATTGAGTTTTTTCTTTCCTATATATGAGAAAATATAAGCCTCTTTCTTAAGTTATGGGGGAAAAAAACAGAATGTGTGTTTCACTTTTAGGTCAGAAATGATCATCCATGCACACAGACTATGAAAGATGTTTGTTTTTCCCCCTCAAAAGTAGGAGGAAACCCCTAAAATAAAGCCGTGATTGTGCTGAGGTTACGTCTCTAGTGCGGATCTTCTTTGTTTTTTCTGATGCTATGCCAAGTTTACGCCTGCCCGTGGCACTGAAAGCTTTGTGAGAGGTAAGGTAACCTGCTCGGTAAGACAATACCTCATTTACCTTGACGCCTTTGCACAGGCCAGATCGAATAACTAGAAATTTGAGGGACAAAGCCATCGATAAGCTGAACCAAAGAGAATGGCCACTTAGCTGCTTGAGCGAGACCAAGAGATGCCAGAGAAATCTGAAGCTGGAGGTGGTGGGACAGACCTGCAGATAAACACTACAGGGACCTGTGAATCCTGACTGACAGCACACTGGTGTTTTAGTATATGTGAAGAATCAGTCACTGCCAAGACAAAGGTTCTTTATTAAGTGCTGTACCTCTGACTGTGATTATCAGATACAGATTATCAGAGCTGATCTACAGATGCAGAAGAACATCTCAGAAATGGGATCAATGTCAAATTTATTCCTGGTTTTACTTGCACAGTCAGTGGGTCCAAACGTCAGAGACGACCAGTCAGTCTATCTATCTATCTATCTATCTATCTATCTGTCTATCTATCTGTCTATCTGTCTGTCTGTTTATAAATATATGATTTTTCAAAGTGATTTCACTCTGGATTTTTAGACACAGCTGAAAATTATATTTCTATGATTTAGCAAGATTTATTAGTTGTGTTTTATTTTTGATTGTATTGGTCATGAAACTGATATATGCAAGACATACTGTTACTAGCTGCTTAAAACAGCTCTGCTTAAACCTATTTTACCTTCGTAATGTGGCATATTTTTCCTATTTATCCAATAAATATCAAACCAATTTGATAGTGAAATGTGTATATATCATGGTGAGAGGTTGTTTCACAAGTTTATATTTTTTTTCTCTAATACTCTTTGAAATCTATAAAATAACTTTTACAGTGTAATGTCACATAGACCAGTAAGAGGATTGTTTCTAGAAACGGTGACTCCTGGAGTCAGCCGAGGAAAAAGCTTTTAGTTCTTCTGAGTTAGATGTGAATTGACAGCTTGACTGTGTTCCCCGCGGTCGGCCCTCAGCCACGCCGAGGAGCCATTCCAACCTCAAGTACTCCTGTCAATCTAACAGGATTAACCATTACAAGAAATAATGTTTGGAATCACCTACTGAACTCTTTTAATCTTGGGGCTAAGAGGCCCTCTAAGACTCTCCTGAAGCACAACAAATAAACATGCAGGAGTTTTTTCACATTTCCTGTGCATAGAGAATATTATTACTGTTATTGTTAATATTGCAGGGCTCTAACCAAAATGTCCCATCCAATGTTCAGTGGTCAATGGGTTTATATCCTGAATATTTAGTTATATTGTTATTTTTTAATAATGTCTAATTCCTCTTTTCGTCTGTCTGGTTACTTGTTTGTTAAATGGTTGCATTTCAGATCATGCAGGTACAGGATTAAAATCCAATTTAAACTTTGCAAGAGAGAGGGGAAAAAGTTGTGTTTTGGTTAGTTTGGTGTCTTGCTGTGTTCGTCTGTTGAGATAAATCACCTTTAGGCTCTGAGAGATGATAGTTCCCATAGCTCTCCAGTTTTATAGTGTTTTGAATTGTGCTGCCCTACTGTAACAGTCATGCTTTATCACACATGCTGTGACACGGAGCTCAACAGGGACCTCTGCTGGCATTTTATAGCACTGCACCACCTTCAACCATAGCATAAGTACAATGTTGTTGTTGTTTCAAAAGTGTCTAATTATAATTTTAGATCTCTCAAAGAGACAGTTTGCACAAAGACAGGATTGTCTTCTTTTGGCAAAATCTCTTTGTAAGTCTATAAGATACAAATGAAGTGCGTGGATTTTTCATTACAAAGAGGTGAAGTCAGTGTAAATGCTGAGCAATTAAAATGATGACATAATTCAGAGGCTCACCTACTTCTGACACTGACTTGTGGCACAGCTGCCCGTCACTCAGGAAAGCATGAATGAACACAACAGGAGGGAGGGTTTGCATCCTCAGGCACAACATTCTTTCATGTCTTACTCTGTTTTTCATTCTTTTCTTCTTCAGTATCTCCTATATTTATTAATTAGCATTCATTTATTTAGAAAATACAGAGACAAAGCAATGCACTGTAGTATTTGTGGAGTTAGACTAACTTTAAATTAATAAAAATGATGATGATGATGATAAATAAAACATGCTTTGTCCAATACTTTGTTGCAGATATTGTCTGATTTGAATTAAATTAGGACTTTATAGGGTAAAATCTTGGAAATTGGGCAACTTTTTGACATCAAGTGGCCAATGAACCTGAATTCACCCTATTCTGTTGATGGATGCAAATTTTACACAAGAGGGAAGAATTTGCATAACTGTTCTTTTGAATTACCACTTACATATATTTTCAAATATTTGAAAAATTTTAATATTTGACATCTTTTGATTTATTTCCCCCCCATGTGGTTAAAAAAAAAGCCTAGTCAGAGTAAAAATAATAATAAAATAAAATAAAAAAATAAAATAATACTTTCATTTGCAAAAAGCAATATCACATTCAAATTCACATGTTGTTCAATATTAAGATTTTTATTTGAAATCCATGGGGGAAAAAAATTAAATCTTCATACTAAAAAACCAAAGCTTTGAAATGCATCGTCTTTCGTGTGATTAATCTCAGTTGGAGTGATTGGCATGTTTGCAGTGTACACCAGTGGCCCCTATAGAGCTCTGAGGGCCCGTGAGGAGCAGGAATGTCTCTGTATCCCTCCATCCCTCCTGCAGCTCAGGTTACAGCATTCATAGATCACACTGACACTGCAGGATGGCTGCCGTGGCCCAGTCCTGCCCGGAGAGGAGGCCGCGGGGCCTGGCAGGGCTGTCCTCTGCATGCTGGTTGCAGTTTACACCCACATCTCTGGGACAGACACATGTTAAAGATGCAGCATCTGCCTGGGCTATCGAAGTGCGCAAAACAGATGTAGCACATATTGTTTTGTCTCAGCACCTGGCATTTATTTGATGAGGAGCTTTCGGGTAGTGAATAAGAGATGAGAGAGTGTTATATTTTCTGTAACATTTGCCACATACTTTTGAGAACCTTTTTCTTCAGCACTTTTTAGACAATTGTCTATGTACTAGTGATTCAAAGAACCCTGAAGTGGTTTAGTTTGATATGAAGATGCTATAATATGCATCAGTGAATGCATACTTTTCCGATCTTGATTATGAATTTTCTCAATTATTTACAGGTACTTAAAATACTTCTTCAGATAAGAGTTTTAAGCCTTGAGCAGCTTGTTGTACAATACAAATATACACAATTAACTACAAGTTATTAACTCTAACTATAAAATACCATATATGGTATTGAAGTCTACTGTAAAATAATATAGAATCATATGCTCATCAAGCCTGCATTTGATCAAAAATTTCTCACATAATATATTATTAATAATATAATATAATATTATGTTACTATATTAGCAGTAATATTGTGGAGAAAGAAAATACTGACCCCAAACTTTTGAACGGTAGTGTATTTTGTTACAAAATATTTATATATTTTAAATAAATGCTGTTCTTTAAAAAAATAAATAATATTAATCATCAAAGAAAAAAATACCACAGGTTATATATTAAGCAGATTATTATTAATTAATATTATCATTATTATTTTATTAATATTAATATTATTATTATTATTAATATTAAAAATATATTAAGCAGCACAACTGTTTCCAACATTGATAATAAATCATCATATTAGAATGATTTCTAAAGAATCGTGTGACACTGAAGACTGGAGTAATGATGCTGAAAATTATATTAATATTTCACAATATTACAGTTTTTTCTGTATTTATTTAATTAATAAATAAATATATATTCTGTATATTTAATGCATTCTGTATATATAATGCATTAGTATTATTATATATTAATTACATTGATTATATATAGTGTATGTATATATTACATATTTTTCACAATATTTTTATTTGTATTCTCTCTCTCTCTCTCTCTCTCTCTCTCTCTCTCTATATATATATATATATATATATATATATATATAAACATAAACACATATATAATCTCTAAAGACCCATATAACAACTCAAGAACCTGCAGTCAAAAATGTTTCTTGATAAGAAGTATCTTTGCTCTGTCTGTACATTTTTTACCCAATTTTTAATCAAATTTTTAATGAGGTTCAAAAAAAGACATTACTGAACATGGCAATTGTTGACAGATTTGTCCGTTTCAGTTTCCTGAAGATGAATTGATGCCCTTCCAGATGGGGGTCAGATGGGAAGACATGGATACTTAGGTGAGCTGTGGGTCCGATCGGAGCCCCTCTCCCCACCCTGCTCTTACTCGTGTGGGTCTTTTACCGGGCGCAGTCAAGTAGAGAGGAATGCTGAGGAAGTGACTGCGCTCCAGGCGAATATCTGAGCGTGGGGCTGAGAGACAGACAGATAGAAGGATAGAGGGATGACAAAAGACGAGAGCTGAGAGTGGCCCCGGGGCCGAGCCGACACGCCCACCTGTTGACTGCAGTCCGGGCGCTAAGTGCACTGTGAATGGACACTTACAATGGCCGTGGCAAGATGATCCGCTCTGTCTGTCTTGAGCAGCTTCTCTCTGATCGCCTCTTCCTCTCGGTGTTGACACCGATCAGCAGGTGATAGATCGACACAAGCGATGAGAAACAATCTTGGGAGATGCTCATTCTTACCATCTGGCTTAAATTCTTCTTAAAACCTTCGAGCGGTGTTTTAAACTTCAGTGGGTGTGTATATACATGGTTTTCTGCTCCTGGCATTGTGTTGAGGTTAACTGTTTCACACTAAAACAAACTGTCCAATCGTCAGTCAGACTTTTGGCAGACATTATGGTCAATCTGAAAAACAATGAGAGATTTGTTCCGAAGGCAATCTCAGTTGTTTCAGAGAAATATCAACTTCTTAGATGTTTCATAGGATGTCTGAGAATATTAAAAATAAGTAAAAACAGAAACAAATTGTCGATTAAAATTAGGTTTAAAATTAATGTGAATAGCATCTCAGATCATTTTATCTTCAAATTGACATCTCTGACTTTTGGTATCTTGACAAATTTGAGCACATTATTGGTATATATTCTAAATAAATTCAGCAAGGATGCATTAAGTTGATCAAAAGTTTATAGTTATATATTATAACTATAAGTTATATTATAAGTTATAGTTATAAATAATTAAGTTATAATTTAGTTATAATATAATTAAGTTATAATTTAATTAATATAATTTCAATTTCATATAAATGGTGTTATTTTGAACTATTTTGAACCCTGCAAAAATGTATCAAGGTTTCCATTAAAATATGAAGCAGCACAACTGTTTTCAACATTGATAATAATAAGAAATGTTTTTTTTTTTTTTTTAGCAGCAAATCATCATATTAGAATGATTTCTGAAGGATCGTGTGACACTGAAGACTGGAGTAATGATGCTGAAAATTCACCTTTGATCACAGGAATAAATTACATTTCAAACTATATTCAAATAGAAAACAGTTATTTTAAATTGTAAAAACATATTCCAATTTTGCGCAAAAGTTAATTTCGTAACTTTGGATGGAAACATAGCTACTGTTTTAGTTCAAACTTGTGACTTTTGATTGCAGATTTCTTTATCCTGGAAAATCCGACTTTGTCTGATGTTCAGAAGTGTCTCAACCATCATTAGCCGCATTTCCACTGTCGGGCCAGTGCGAGCCAGGGCTTTCTTCAGGCAGGGCTGGGCTTATAGCCTCGGACCTGTAGCACCGAGCCCAAAACCACGCTAGAAGCTCTGCAGCGCTTCATTAAAACCAGACCATAACACACCTCTCTGGAACAACGTTACACAAACCCATCATTTCACCAACAAATGGAAGTTTATCAGAAAACAAATGAGAAAGAAATCACTGGAAACTAGCAAGATCGCAAAACCAATATGATAAAAGCAGCCGTTTGTTGGCATTTTTGTTGTTTACTTAAATATTTAAAACCCAAGCATCAATGTTTTACCACAGTTTAAGTGATACATTGATGATAATGTATTAATTTGTCGAGATTACATTAGTCACACTCACACAGAAATAAAGTGGTATTTACCGTTATTTCACAAAAGAAAGAGGATATACGCTTATTCAGTCACGTCTGTTTCTGTTTATTTGTAGTCACGGGACAGTTTATTACATTTAGAAAGAATTATCATTTCTACATATTTTCCAACAAAAATACGACCTGAACAGCTTTAGCACTCTCTACAGTGACAGTCCAAATACAGTTATATTTTCAGTAAGAAAAACAGCGAGGAAGCTCCCGAAAACCGGAGTTGCTTTATTGTATATGCGGAGCTAAATATGGATATCAGACAGTCCGGTATTTGGAGACAAGACGCACTGACAGATAACATAAATACACGATTGTGATAGCCTATATGATATGTCTGATTTCCTCAAGTGGTCATATTTACCATGTTTACTATGGTAATGGTTAGCGCAAATAGTCTTGGCATATAAATATTTCTGCCCTATACAGTGATCAGAATCCACATCTTGAGCTAAAATGATTTTAAAAGTCTTTAATGCTGATGTTAGCTGGTATATAAAATCATCTGTGCCTACGTCGCTACCGTCTCCAGAGACTTCGTAACCACTCCTCTAGCCCGAGCTGGCCCACTTTGGACCAGGTTTTCACTGGGCCAAAAAAACCTGGCCGTTGGCCCCGAGGAAGCCGCGACAAGGCCCGATCAAGCCCCGGAAGTGACAGTGGAAACGCGACTGGTACTGGCACGCACTAGCATGCCCGCTTTTGGCCCGACAGTGCAAACGTGGCTATTGTGTCACTCATCACATCATCCTTCCATAGGTGCAATTTAGCCACAAAAGCCACCGGTGTGCTTTTCAAGCATTCAGAGCTTCCTCTGTTGACTAAGACGCCTTCATCGCACCTTTCTCAGCACGTACGTGATACAAACCTGCAATTATCCACAGACAACACGACAAATTACAGCGCCATCCAAAAACCACCTCACGCTAACCCGGAGGGACACACAGGGAACCCGATACGGCTTTTCCTAAACCTCTCAGCCTATGGGTCTCAAACGTCAATGCGTGAGGTCAGGGCATATTTCAGCTCTTTCTTGAGTTTGCCATTAAGGTTTGAACAAACCGCTTTGTACATCTATTACAACTATTTTTGTTGTGAAAACACCTAGGAAGGAACCACCTTGAAATATCTTTATTATCATAAAATATCAACTATACAGTATATCATAATTAATTATTCCATTTATTATATATATATATATATATATATATATATATATATAAACATAATAAAATCATTTTATTTAGTTTTTATTCTTAAACTGAACAGCTACTTGCACCCAAGCTCCTCCAGGATGAAGGACACATTGTTCTTTTATCCATGTGCTGTGAGAGAATCCTGTCACAGTCCGTCAAGCCTGACATCACATAGAGACGTCAAACAGTGCTGATATGTTTTATGGATTTTATAGACCGGAGATGTAGCATGACGAAGCAGAGCGTTCGGTACACCAACAGTATTTCACCAAACTGACACCTGTGCTGAGTGTGAAGAGATGCCTGCTGGTGGAACTGTTTGAAATGAATTTGAAATGGACCCCATGATATCGCTCTGAGATCGCGGAATATGTGTGTCGATGGGGTCCGCCCATCGTTTGAGATCTGGGAGAGGGAGATCTTGCGTGTTACGGCTGTGCGGAGGAGAGAACAGCTCGGCTCGGCATCACCCTCTCAGTTTCACCGTCAGGTCTGTGATCTCTGAAAGAGCGTTTCGCTCCACTGACGACCTCAGCTTTCATCTTAAACGCTAACCCATCACCTACGGCTTCGGTTACCGCTGTAGTGACAGCTTTAAATGAGTAAAGATGTGCTTCTCCACATACAAAGATGGTTTTTGAGTGGGAAATGAGGGCAGTTTTCACAGTAAGCTGGAGGATCAATGTCAGCTTAAGTGTGAGCATAATGCCTGAAAACCACACCAATTCACTCAGTCAGTACAGCCTGAGAAAATATTAAGTTCACTTAGAGCTAATTGGGAACGCATAGGCATATACAAAAAATATGATAATGAGGTCTAAAAGTACATCAAGGTTTTGTGCCATTCACAATTGAATTGAGTATGCTTTATAAATTGACATTTTTCAGGTAATTATTTTTAATTGAATTTTAATCGAGGCAGCACACAGGATGCTGAATTGCAACTGGAATTTGAATGTAAAGTAGAATTTAAATTA
Source organism: Rhinogobio ventralis (assembly GCA_039654625.1). Lineage (NCBI taxonomy): Eukaryota > Metazoa > Chordata > Actinopteri > Cypriniformes > Gobionidae > Rhinogobio > Rhinogobio ventralis. Next base: position 32,675,392 of record CM077212.1, on the reverse strand, counting down.
ATTGAAATGTAAAGAAATTCATATGACTGTTTTGAAAAATGTTTAGACTCAGCCATGAAGTGGTAGGCCACGTAAAATCACAGAGCAGGGTCAGCACATGCTAAGATGCACAGTGCGCAGAAGTCGCCAACTTTCTGCAGAGTCTCGAGCTTCAGATTAGCTCAAGAACAGTGCGCAGAAGGCTTCAAGGAATGGGTTTCCATGGCCGAGCAGCTGCATCCAAGCCTTACATCACCAAGTGCAATGCAAAGCGTCGGATGCAGTGGTGTAAAGCACGTGTAAAGTCGTGTTCTCTGGAGTGACCAATCACGCTTCTCTGTCTGGCAATCTGATGGACAAGTCTGGGTTTGGCGGTTGCCAGGAGAACAGTACTTTCCTGACTGCATTGTGCCAAGTGTAGTTCCAGTGAAAGGAACTCTTAGTGCTTCAGCATACCAAGACATTTTGGACAATTTCATGCTCCCAACTTTGTGGGAACAGTTTGGGGATGGCTCCTTCCTGTTACAACATGTCTGCGCACCAGTGCACAAAGCAAGGTCAATAAAGACATGGATGAGCGAGTTTGGTGTGGAGGAACTTGACTGGCCTGCCTCAACCCGATAGATCATCTTTGGGATGAATTAGAGCGGAGACTGCGAGCCGGGCCTTCTTGTCCAACATCAGTGCCTGACCTCACAAATGCGCTTCTAGAAGAATGGTCAAAAATTCCCATAATCACACTCCTAAACCTTGTGGAAAGCCTTCCCAGAAGAGTTGAAGCTGTTATAACTGCAAAGTGTGGGCCAACTCCATATTAAACCCTACGGATTAAGAATGGGATGTCATTAAAGTTCATGTGCATGTAGAGACAGGCGTCCCAAAACGTTTGGCAATATAGTGTAGATGTATGGATGGATGTATAGATGGATAGATAGATAGATTAGGAGGCCATGATTGGTAAGGGCCAATGGAGGGAATTTAGCCAGGACACCGGGGTTACACCCCTACTCTTTACGAGAAGTGCCATGGGATTTTTAATGACCACAGAGAGTCAGGACCTCGGTTTAAGGCGAGACACGGCAGGTGAAAACATTGTTTTTTCATGCAGTGGTCAGTTTTGAGATTTTGGGCGGGTTTGCTCCCTTAACATGTAAGCTTTAATGTAAAAACAAAAAATATGTCAACTTTACACATTAAAGTGGTTATTTCATTATATTTTGTCAACTTGCGCCTTTAGATTTCTACCCGAAATCATCAAAAGTTAGCATTCTAACGCGAGCTCCCGTGCCGTCTCCATTCACAGAAACGTCATGCCTGTTATCATTATAAAGCTCTCAGTCTCATACACAGCGCTGTCTAATCCAAATACGGGCATTTCCTTTGTAGAACTAACCAACCGCGAAAGTTTGCTGCCAAAAACAACATCTGATTGGTCAACGTAAATTTCCCACTACGTGATACGCGCTGCTGCTTCCTTGTTTATTCTCCGCCTGAGAGAAAATGCAGACAATGCCGAAATCAGCTCATAAACGTTCACAGAAAAGACCAAGTAGCAAGAGCTAGTAAAAAGAAAGTAAACAACAACAGATTAGACGATGAAACCCCGTCAGAATTAGATTCAAATAGTTATAGATGGACATACAACAAACAGGGACAGTTCGTTTGCAGTTTTTGTGACTGTTATGTGTGTTTGTTAAGGTAGTTAATCTTCTTGACAGTTTTATGACTGTCTTGTTAGTGTTCATTTGTAGACCTGTTGGCTCTCATTAGCAGTCCCTCAGGCTGTGTGTAAATACAATTATAAACGTAACACCCTCTGCGAACTGCACCACTGGAGGGCAGTATAATGTCCTGTGTCTGAGGAATATCCTGTCATGGGACTTTTTGTCTTGTGCAATCAGAGAGTTTTATCCATCATATGGTCAGTCAGAGCACTCAGCTCAGAGAAAGTGCCTCAGACTCACTTAATCAATCACAGAAGCTGTCAATGTGGCGTCCTCTCCACTCGCTGGCCTGCCGAAGGGGACAACAGGGACTTAACTGGGACAGGTTAACCTGTGATTGCACCAGACAACCTGTGGGTCTGACGTATCGTGCCTCATGACGCTGATCTGGGGTCAGATGTACACTTAATCATACTGAATTGTAAGATAATCACTGGGGAAGATAAGCTCAGTGGAGATTGGTGAATAGGTGGAGTTTGACAGGTTAACTTCCAGCTCCTCGAGTCATGAGCTCTTTTTCAGGTTGTCAGTGTGAGAAACGGGGTTTGTTCCAATACCTAGTGAGCTGCCTACCTAGGCAGCATTTAAAGACGTCAAATGTGCGGTGCACTCACATGAATGCCTCATTTTGCTTATCTATTTTTCACAGAAAAGACAATTACAGCAAATAATTTAATTACAGCATAATGTTGACGCATGATATACGATATATTAGCCAATAATTATTCTTTATTCACTCTTTTGCCTTCTAGCTCTTTTTAAATAGTCCTGCATGAGACAAATGTTTTCATGCAATCTCTCTATTAATAGTAGTCATTAAAATGCAAGTACATGAAATTAAAGAATAGAAATAGAAAAGCACATTTTGTAATAGAATTCAACTACACATAATTGCATACAAAAAGGTATCTATTAAAATAGATAAGTCTAATTCAAAATGCACTGTTTTACACAAATGTTACGTAGGCTACTGTTTATTTTTATGCTCATTCCCATAGCAGTGACATAGTGTATTTATGTTTCCTCATATAATTTTGACTTTTTTTATATATATATTTATGTGTTCGAAAAGCAATTTCTCGGCCCTTAAAGTACATATTATATGTATAGTATACATTTTAAAATATATTTACATTTAAAAAAAAAAAAACATATATAAAAAGTAAGAGACCACTTAACATTGACTTCTCAATGTTAAGTGGTCTCTTAATTTCTTTCCAGAGCCGTATATATATCAGGCATAACATTACTTCATAGGTGAAGTGAATAACACTGATTATCTCTTCATCACGGCACCTGTTAGTGGGTGGGATATATTAGGCAGCAAGTGAACATTTTGTCCTCAAAAGTGATGTGTTAGAAACAGAAAAATGGGCAAGCGTAAGGATTTGAGCAAGTTTAACAAGGGCCAAATTGTGATGGCTAGACGACTGGGTCAGGGCCTCTCCAAAACTGCAGCTCTTGTGGGGTGTTCCCGGTCTGCAGTGGTCAGTATCTATCAAAAGTGGTCCAAGGAAGGAACAGTGGTGAACCGGCGACAGGGTCATGGGCGGCCAAGGCTCACTGATGCATGTGGGGAGCGAAGGCTAGCCCGTGTGGTCCGATCAAACAGATGAGCTACTGTAGCTCAAATTGCTCAAGAAGTTAATGCTGGTTCTGATAGAAAGGTGTCAGAATACACAGTGCATCACAGTTGCGTATGGGGCTGCATAGCCGTGGACCAGTCAGGGTGCCCATGCTGACCCCTGTCCACCGCCGAAAGCACCAACAGTGGGCACATGAGCATCAGAACTGGGCCATGGAGCAATGGAAGAAGGTGGCCTGGTCTGATGAATCACGTTTTCTTTTACATCACGTGGATGGCCGGTGCGTGTGCGTCACTTACCTGGGGAACACATGGCACCAGGATGCACTATGGGAAGAAGGCAAGCCGGCGGAGGCAGTGTGATGCTTTGGGCAATGTTCTGCAGGGAAACCTTGGGTGCTGCCATCCATGTGGATGTTACTTTGACACATACCACCTACCTAAGCATTGTTGCAGACCATGTACACCCTTTCATGGAAACGGTATTCCCTGGTGGCAGTGGCCTCTTTTAGCAGGATAATGCACCCTGCCACAAAGCAAAAATGGTTCAGGCATGGTTTGAAGAGCACAACAACGAGTTTGAGGTGTTGACTTGGCCTCCAAATTCCCCAGATCTCAATCCAATTGAGCATCTGTGGGAAACTTACAAGACTTAAAGGATCTACTGCTAACATCTTGGTGCCAGATACCACAGCACACCTTCAGGGGTCTAGTGGAGTCCATGCCTCGACGGGTCAGGGCTGTTGGCAGCAAAAGGTGGACCAACACAATATTACCAATACAATATTATAACATCATATGCCTGATCGGTATATATATATACATACATATATGTATACTTTGCGCACTGAGCAATATGCATACACTCTTGAAATCAATTGTGATCTAGTTCCTTAAGTTAGGATGCTACCTTAGAAGACAGCTGCCTTTGTAGCCAGTAGACAGCTCACTAGGTTTTGGAACAGATCCACTACCTCGGTAAACCTGTTTAGATGTGTGTGAGAGAGAAAGAGCAGGCTAAAGTGGAGAAATAGCTTGAGGTGTGATCTTATCTGATGTTAACTGAAGAATGACACCATAATGGAACAGCAAGGGTGTAATTATTCTCTTCTCTTCTTCTCTCCTCGCTCCCTCCTTCTCTCCACCCCTTCATGCTCTGCCCTCTCTGACAAATTAAGATTAATGGCAGAGATAAGCGCTGGTTCCTGCCTGTCTCCGTTGCATCGACTCACAGCTCCAGTGTGTGAATGGGAATCCCCATTTCAGATCAGTTCTCACTCTCATGATGTAAATCTTGTTCCGTGTGCAAAGTTTAGGATGTTGGATTACAAGTGTGTGTGTATAGTGTTAAAAACACTCATATGGATTTGGCATCGGCTCTCGTCATATTTTATGTTCGGAGGTACAGACTGGGGGTGGTGGTGTTGAGCCAATACTAAGGTTTGAACCTCCATAATATAAGTCATGCAAGCCTGTTGGGAGTCTTAAAAGTATATTTATTTATTTCGTTTTTTTTCCTCAAATGTTTGCATATAGCAATACAATTCTCAAGCACTGATATCTGATTGATATTGTCATTAAGCAAATCATATAAACCTTTATTATTTATGACCTGTTTGTTTATGACATTGTAGATTTACATGTCTCATATATACATATCATATCAACACTTAAAATAAAAGAAAGTCTTTAGGATAATTAACATTGGCTAACATTGCTAGCGCTGCCACAACAACGTCTTAGGTTGCATAAGACAAACCTCAACCGTTTTTATTTTTATTTTAAAAAAATTAGACGATAAAACAATAGATCTAGATTTGAAAGAAAAAAAATGAATACAAAAATTATTGTGTGGTTGTGAAGTGTGGTAAATATAGGCTAATTAATGTGATCAAAAATCGCATACTATATAGTAGGTACTACATTTGGTTTGAAACTTACTTTGCATCCTTTAAAAAAGTATGTTCTATATAGTATGAATGTGTGTAGCATGAATTAAATTCTGACTACTACATCCACCATGTTGTCACTGTCATGTGAACTATGGCTTCAGATGCGTAGTTTCACTGCCATTCACAAATCCTCCCTTGGCCTCATGAGATAGTAAAGTGTCCATTGAATGTTCACTTCAGAATCACACCAGAAGTAGTATAGATCACTTTTAGGCTACTGTTTCTACTGGACATATTAATCTGTTGTGCGAGCCGTTTTTTGCATACTATATTAGGTAAGTATTCGATTTCGGACACAGCAGGGGTGACTTCATGCATTCACTAAAATCACCAAAACATCAGCTGATTAAATAACACATAGCAAAAATGATGAAGTTAGTGAAGATAAAAGTAGCATTTGAGTGTAGATTCAGATATTTTTAAACAAATGCAATAATATTATAAGCGTTCAAATCACTTTATGTGTGAGTTAGAGGTTTTGTTTTATATTTGAAAGCACTGCTTTGTGTGTGTGCATGTATATATTTATGTCTGTGTGTGTGTATGTGTGTGTGTGTGTTCATGTTTTTCTATCCCACTGGGGACTTCAACCTGAATGCACACAGACTCATGGGGACTCGTGTTACCGCGGGGACCTAAATTTAGGTCCCCTTGAGGAAACAAGCTTATCAAGTCAAGTCAAGTCACCTTTACTTATATAGCACTTTTTACAATGCCGATTGTTTCAAAGCAGCTTTGCAGTGTTAAACAAGACAATAATGCAACAGAATTTGATTCGGCTGTACAGCCGCTCTGGAGAAAACGGTGATGTCATCCAGCTAATTTCAATTATCATATAGTGACAATGCGGGCAGATTAGTAATATAGTTGAAATTTTAGTGTCCCCAACTGAGCAAGCCAAAAGACAAAGGCGACGGTGGCAAGGAACCAAAACTCCTTCAGGGCCAGAATAGAGAAAAAAACCTTGGGAGAAACCAGGCTCAGTCGGGGTGCCAGTTCTCCTCTGGCCGACGAACACATAGTGTATGATTATGATTCTGGCAACATTACAGATCAGAAGTCATATTAGATCGAAAGATATTCGTAAGATTATTCGAAAGATTGGAGTCGTCACGCAGGAGACGGGTTTAATGAGGACGTTGTGTCGATGCGGCATTTACAGGGCTTATAAATAAGCTTATAAATCATACATAATGAGTTATTTTGAAAATATAAAAATGCAGAAAGTTTTGTGTGATGGGTAGGTTTAAGGTTAGTGTGTGTGTGTGTGTGTGTGTGTGATGGGTAGGTTTAAGTAGGGTTAGTGTATAGGGGGCGAATATGGAGAGTCCCCACAAAGATAGTGAACCAGACGTGTGTGTGTGTGTGTGTGTATACCCTGCAGGCACAGGTGTGTGTATATATGTATGTATGTATGTGTGTATGTGTGTGTGTGTGTGTGTGTGTGTGTATGTATGTGTGTGTGTGTATATGTATGTGTGTGTGTCTCTCTCTGTGTGTGTTTATCCCCTGCAGGCACAGGTGTGTGTATGTATGTATGTGTGTGTGTGAGTGTGTATGTGTATGTATATGTGTATGTATGTGTGTGTGTATGTGTGTGTGTATCCCCTGCAGGCACAGGTGTATGTGTGTGTGTGTGTGTGTGTGTGTGTGTGTGTGTGTGTGTGTGTGTGTCACCTCTGTGATACAGGTTTAGAGGGAATTGTGTTTCAGTACTACAGAGGGTCTTTCCCTAATCCCTTCACACCCTCTGAGTGACCCGGGCTCAGGAGTCTTTCCGCTGACAGAGACACAGAGAGAGACAGAGAAAGGTATAGAATAAAGGAGAAGAGATTATCCTCCATTCCTGATGTAATTCACTGTGTGTTTGCATACCAAACGCCTCTGAGAGATTCCCATTGAAGTCGAGCATTTGAGAAACGTCACGCGTGAACGTCCACATAATCCCCACAAAGAGGGAAAAATGACACCCGATTTGTGATCAATATCATTTTAATTCTATTTAATTCTATTTACTTTGATATATCGAAAAGCAACATTTCAAGACCGAATTTCAGACCAGAAACAATAAACAAGAGGTTACTGAGCTTCTAATTTACTGAGATACAATAACATTTATGTAAGCACAAAATAATAATAGTAATTTTGAAAGTTTCGTCATTTTGAAACCTATTATTTTCCCTTCAGATCTTTAATATGTTCCTCTGACTTAATGAAAACCCTGTAGACAGACATTATTGAAGCTTTAACCTTTTTTACCTCAAAGTAGGCACGGACACATCATAAATGTGTATATATAATATAATAATGTAATATATATTATATATAATATAATGTATAGGCATAAAATATGTTTCTATTTGAGGTTAATATGACCACAGGAGAAGCATTTTGTATAAAAATACAATAAAACAAAATTGCAATAAAAATTCTCTACAGTCTTTACACCAAAGTGGAGAATTTTAGCATATGAATTTATTGCAATCCATTTTATATCTGAGCAAGTTCAGAACTCAATTAGTAAAAAATAGTAAAGTCATTTAGTATAATCTATGTTAAATATGCTTTTTAAGCAATCAGACCACTATAAAAAAATAACAGAAAATAAAAATAATGTTGTTAATGACAGCCGATAGCTTCAGACCGTTTATGTCAAAAGGTCTGGCGTGGAGCAGGTGAATACGTGTTGAATCAGGTCGAGTTCAGAGCGAGGTTGAGTTTGACTGTGGCGTCAGCTCAAATTTCTAATGATTTGGAGGAAGAGATTTAGTCAAAATTCCCTGAAATGCACTTTACATATCTGACTGTCAACAGCTGCACATGGAAGAAGGATTTTACTGTCTATATTTACATTCATTCATTCATTCAGAAGAAGAAGAAAATAATACAATAGAGCTATCATACCAAATTTCAGTTAAGCATTACAACAGAACAACACAACACAAGTGCAGAACACTGGACTCTTTGATGATTTTATTCAAAAATAGTCAGTGCAATATGGTTGGCTAGTTAAATCTCCCAGAAATTAAGTTTTCAACTTCATTGGATTCCACTGTTGAACGAAAGGTTGGAAGTTAATTCTCATACTAAGGAAAAGTAAATACATTTGTATTAAGCAACCTTGTATCTTGTTCTCCCAGCTAACAAATGTTTTCAGAACTTTGGCTATAATTAACAAACGTTCTTCCAATAACATTAAAGGGATAGTTCACCCAAAACATGTAAATTCTGTCATCATTTACTCACCCTCAAGTTGTTCTAAACCTGCACAAAGTTTTTTCTTCTGTTGAACATAAAAGAAGATATTTTGAAGAATGTTGGTAATCAAACAGTTGCTGGGCCCCATTGTCTTCCATATATAAAAACACTATGGAAGTCAATGGGGACCAAATGTTTGGTTACCAACATTCTTCAAAATATCTTCTTTGTGTTCAACACAAGAAAGACATTAATACAGGTTTAGAACATGAAGGTGAGTAAATGATGACAGAATTTTTATTATTTTTAGTGAACTATCCCTTTAATATAATGTTTAAATTTATCTGAAATATTTTAGTTGGAACTTCGCCTGACATTTTTTACTGAGAACATTCACAAGTAAAATTCCCATAATGTTTGAAGAATAATAAAAGGGAATGTTTAATGAACCTTCCCATAATATATATATATATTAAAGCATTTAAAAAAAAAAACAGGATGTTTTAAACATTTAAATATAACATTTTCATAACTTAATGGGAACGTTAGCAAAACGTTGTTATTGTGTTAATATTGTGTAATATAATGCTACTTGAGCACAATAACAATAGCTTCTCTGAGATGAAGTGCTTTTTCTGAAATCATGAGTTTCCACCTTACAGGGTGGCAGAAAGCTGATTTTCAGCCACAGGATAAACATGGTGAACGTGATTTCACTAAGTACATGTTCCTGGATCAACATCTTTGTTGGTTTGAGGGACAAGTTTACAGTTTATGTAAAGTTTAGGCTTACAACAAGGGTTAGGTACTTCACCAGTGATATTCACTTATCATTTCCCTCTGATTTTAGAGATAAGTTATGAGTAGTGTTAGGTTTATTAGTAGGGATAGGGTTAGGACTAAATTTTCGGACAGGAATGCTGATCCAGGAACATGTCTTAATAGGCAAAATCCAGATGACCGAATAAACACACAGTCCTGCTGCCCCCTGTTGGCTGAAACCCAGCTCACACCCCTGCATGTCTTATCAAATAATGCACAATATAAGCAAAGTCCAAGGGCCAAAGGTTCAGCTCATGCAGTAATTATGGAGAATGACTTCACATCGTGACTTACAATGACCTGACATTCCTGTAAAAGGATATAATCTCTTATATCATAATCAGAGCCATTAAGTTTTATGAGTCCGTTTTTCAATGCCATAGACTTTTTAAAAGACAATGAATCTGTGAGTGAGCAATGTTTTTTTTTTTTTTTGCAGTTTTTTTTCCTTTTGTGGTCCTACTGGGTTATAGATTAGTAAAGTACACAGACATTTCACTGTGTGTCAGACGTTTCACAGACAAGCCTTAAACCTAGTCCCAGACTAAAATGCATGCATGTCAAACTGAAAGTCTTAAAATAAGTCAGTGCCATTGTTTTGTCTTAAGATGCACACCAGTGTTAATTTTGACAGCAAATTTTGATTTAGTTTTAGTCATAGTCTTTGACTAAAATGCCATTTAGTTTTAGTCATATTTTAGTCGCCTGAATTGTTTTAGTTTTAGTCGACTAAATATAATAAGATATTAGATTTACAGTAGATCTACAGTAGATTTTTTTTTATGTTAATGTTCTTAAACATAAGTGCAATAAAATATATGCAGTGGCCTATAAAAATAATTGAACATTTAAGTCACACCTAAATCATCAGACAAAACATGAAAACAAATGGCATTAAAGACAAAAAGCATATGAGATGCTGTTATCTAATGCAATGACAATTTTAGTGAGATTTAAGAGTACAAACACTTTTAGGCCTTTGTGTATGTATAGCCTATAACTAATACAATTTTATGGTCATGGCAAACACAATTCAGATAAGTTCAGATCTGCAATTCACTTCAATGTGGGAGTTCCAAAATAATGGGCTCAATTCAGCTCAGGTCTGAAAATCATCTCCCGTTAAGACCCGTTCACACCAAGAACAATAACTATAATGACAACTATATTACAATAACATTGTGTTTATTAAAAGCACAGGCTGCAGTTTTGTCGTCTGCCGCTTTAAGTGCTCGAGCTCTTCAAAGCAGGGTGGATTTTGATTGGCTGACAATGTTTTTACCTTTCATCGGCTGGAAGAAATATCGTTGTGATTCCGTTTCATTGTTCGGTTATCGTTACAGTTGTGGCATGTCTCTTTTAGGATAATTTTTAAAACTGCATCTTTATCGTTAACGTTATAGTAATCCTCTTTGGTGTGAAAGAGCCTTTAAACAGATTTTTGCTGTGTTTTCTCTTTAGTACATCATGATCTCTTTCGGCGCATCCTCTGTTGGCTTCTCCTGCTTTTTGCGGCGTGTGTACGCGGTGTAGACTTTCAAAAATACCAAGAGGATGGCGACCATATTTGAGCAGATGTACGGTATTAAAAAGAAAAACCCCACCTGTAGGTTAATTTTTACATCTTTTAACATCACGTTGGCTTCATCGGCTTTCACCAGCGTCTCGAACATCTGGCCAAGGTAGGCGTTTGCCACATACAGAATCAGTGCCAAGCTGGCCACACATACTAGACAAGAGATAAGACATAAAAACACTTTTATTATCATTTAAACCTAATGTTTTAGATATCTACACTCTAGAAAATCTTGGTTTACTTTTTCTACCCAAATCCTGGTTTGAGCCTTTTGGGTCATTTGGGTCAGATGTAACAACCCAGTGTTTGGGTAGATTTGTGCTACCCAGCTCCTGAGTCAGACATAACAGCACAGTGTTTGGGTAGTTTTTGTGTTACCCAGATCCTGGGTCAGACGTAACAACACAGTATTTGGGTAGTTTTTGTGTTACCCAGATCCTGGGTCAGATGTAACAACACAGTATTTGGGTAGTTTTTGTGTAACCCAGATCCTGGGTCAGACATAACAACCCAGTGTTTGGGTAGTTTTTGTGTTACCCAGATCCTGGGTCAGACGTACCGACTCGGTTACTAACGTAACCTCAGTTCCCTGAGTGAAGGGAACGAGTATAGACCCAAGCTCAAGGCAGGAAGCGCTCACTGAGAGCGCATGTACAACACCAATTCGCTTGACTGATGCTAATGCCTGCAATAGAGCAGTTTTCAGCGAAAGGTGCTTCAGGCTCACAGACTGAATCGGCTCAAATGGGACACCTTTCATGGGTGGACTCTAGGACTGTGGAACGGTCCCATATAGGAACCGATGGGGGTCAAGGCGGGTTCAGCCTCCTAGCTCCACTGAGGAAGCGCACGATTAGATCGCTTCTCCCCAGTGACTGTACGGCCACGTGAGCGTGAAACGTTCGTCGGGACTTCGCCTGCCTGAGGAGGTCTCTCCTCAGCGGTATCGTCCATTGGGCTGTTTATAGCATCTGAATCAGCTCGGAGGACCATAGTTGGTTCCTCCAGAGAGAAACTATTAAAAGCACTGCACACTTGTTCTCCCTGATCCGTTTGATGACCTGAGGTAGCATCGCGACCGGAGGGAATGAATACAGCGGGCGGCTGGGCCAGTCATGGGCCAGTGCATCCCTGTCCTTGGAGAAAAATGTTGGACAATGAGCATTGTCTTCTGAGGCAAAGAGATCAACCTGTGCCTCGCCGAAGATGCTCCAAATTAGCTGAACCGTTTGTGGGTGAAGAGACCAGTCCCCTGGGGGAATGTTGTCTCTGGATAGCATATCCGGAACCTGGTTCAGAATGCCCTTAGCGAGTGCAGGTTGTGCTGAGTCCATACAAGGAGGCGTTTGGCCATGATGTGCAGGTTGCTTGACCTGAGTCCACCCTGGCGCTTTATATAGGATACCACTGACATGTTGTCCGTTCGGACCAGGACGTGGTGACCCTTTATGTGTAAGAGGAAAGTTTTTAGCGGCAGATCGACCGCTCTCATCTCTAGACAGTTTATGTGCAGCCGTCTCTCCGAGCTTGACCAAAGGCCGGAGATGGGCCTGCCTTCGTGCAGGGCACCCCAACCTAGGCTTTGATACAGCCGTGGTTCACTTTGATGCATAAGTGGCCACCCAGTACACCCAGTTTTTGAGAGGAGTGTAAGTGGCAGCTTTGAATGACGCCGCTAGGTGCTGGATAGCGCGCATGCTGTGTCCTATGGCGTAACATGGGCTTTTATAGCCGTAGGCCACGCCCATTCAGGCGGGATTTGGTGTGCTAGGGCGGGAAGCGACCCGATTGGTTCGCACACCTCAGCCTTTTTTTGTCTTTGGTAAAATACAGGTTTGTGTCACTCTCGGATAACCGAAAATGGGCAAAGAGGCGGGATGTGGGTGGAGCAGACAAACGGCAAGTAGTGACAGCAGCGGCAATCCACCTGTCACCGAAGTGAACCCCTTAATTATGCAGAACTTTAAGGCTTAAAATAATTTAAACGGATAAGTTATAAAACAATTCACCCCCTTCACAGTTGTCATGAAGGGCAAAATTAGCTGTATAGACCAAAACCACTTTTTGTACCAGGCTGTAAAAAAATTCTGCTGTAAAGTTGGGCATTTTAACATGGGATGTCTATGGGATTGACTGCCTTTTGGAGCCTGTCTCTAGCGGCCAGTTGATATATTGCAGTTTAAGTCACATCCGTGTTGGATTCATGAGAGCGAACGCAAGGTTGCCGCTTTGGTTCTGTCCTGTATTTCTAATTAAATGCAAGCAAAATAGTGTTTGAGATTCAGATTTCTTGGTTTGTGACATAGTGTATGTTTTCTCACCACTAAGTCCACTGCATGTGTATAGCCCTATTGGTCCCATGTAGGTCTGATATGGGTTACTGAAGCTGTTATAGAGTGCGACCAGAATACTGCCTGCAGACCCCAGAAGAGCCAGGCCCAACAGGATGACAACCAGAGCGTGCAGGATTATTGGAGCTCCTGCTAATTTCCCCAGACGTTCAAACACTAAGAGAAAGAGAAAAAGAGTATTGGAGACGATTGGACAATAAGAATGCACAAAACGTTGATTTTAAATAAAGTGACCCACTCATTTGATGAATTCCAGTAAGTATAAAATTCTCATGTGATTTATATGGAATGGCAGTTCTAATTCCTGAAAATTCCAAAGGTCATTTTAGTCCATCATTTTGAATGTGCAAGCCTTTTCATTGGGTTTTTTTGGTATTAAAGGGATAGTTCACCCCAAAATGAAAATGTTATCTTTTACCCTCATGTTGTTCCAAACATGTATGAGTTTCAGAATGTCGGTAACCAGACAGTTGATGACACCCATTGACTTCCATAGTTTTTTCTTTCCTACTATGGAAGTCAAGGGGTGCCGTCAACTGTTTGATTACCAACATTCTTTAAAACATAGTCTTTTGACTTCAACATCTGTCTATCTATCTAAAATCATTTACATGAGCTTAATTTGTCTATTGCTTTTTCTGTCAGGGGGGCGTGGTTTAGCGAGGTCTGTGAGAGGAGAGAGAGTTGGGAGACAAGTGCGGCCTAAGTGGGTTAATTGCAAATAATGAACACCTGTGTCTTGTTCCAGTAATGGGCGTGGAGAGACTGCATAAAAGCCACCAGGAAGAGGAGATCAGGAAGAGAGAGACTGACTGGAGACTCGGGACACAGAGAGACTGAGGAAAAGCTCTGGAGAGCAGCTGAACTGTTATTGAGAACATATGAGTTATTGTGAACGCCAGTGGGCGTGTTATTGTGCTGTGGGACTATTTAAAAAGAAAATAAACGTTACCCGAGTCTCCATCAAGCCAACCCTGTCTTCTTCCTTCTTTAGCTATATTGAACTTTGTTACAGTGGTGCCGAAACCCGGGAAGGAACAAGCAGCCGCCACCATGCAATCTCCGCCATCTTCAACGCCGTTTGCGGATGTCATCTCGTCCCTCGCAGTCCTGCACCAAGAGCAACACCAGGCCCTGCTTGACCTGAGGAGCGACCAAGAGCGCAGCTTCTAGGCAATCGTGCAGGCCCAGCAGGAGGACCGCGAGAGGTTCTGGAGCTGGATGGACCGGGAGGTTCGGGCAGAGGTGCCAGCGATCCCGACTACATCCACCCACCTGCCGCTGGATAAAATGGGGCCGCAGGATGACCCGGAGGTCTTCTTGGACCTATTCGAGAAGACGGCCGAAGCAGCAGGGTGGGCACGGGATCAATGGTCGATGAGGCTGATTCCCCTGCTGTCAGGGGAGTCAAGGACTGCAGCGCAACAACTCCCTGTCCAGAACCTTCTGATCTTCAACGATCTAAAGAAGGCCATTCTACAGCGGGTCGGCTGAAGCCCAGAGCAACATTGCCAGCGATTTCGGTCATTGGAGCTGGGCGAAAGCGGCCGGCCCTTCGTGATGGCCCAACAGCTTCAGGACTCCTGCCGCAAATGGCTACTGGACGAGGGATGCGAGGGATGCACTGGGATGGCAGGTAGGTCTGGGCTGGCCTGTTGGCGTTGCAGGGACCCGGAGCATTTCATTGACAGGTGCCCAATGATGGAGGTGGGGACAATGATTCGTGTCCCGGATAACCCACAGGCTGCCCCCAGCTGGCTGGTACCATATACCTGTGAGTATTAAGGGGGGTACCTATCCGGCTTTGGTGGATTCAGGATGTAACCAAACCTTGATCCACCAAAGCCTGATTCAGTTCGAGGCATTGGATACAAGCCGCATGGTTCAGGTACGGTGTGTGCACGGGGACGTGGTGAAATATCCTTTCGGTTATGATTCAATTTAGGGGTCAAAAGCATAGTATAGAGGTGGCAGTTAATCCGCACCTCAGACATTCGCTGATTCTGGGAACCAATTGGCCGGCTTTTAAAGATTTATTGGGGTGTTTGTGTGTGGATGTCTCTTGTCATAAGAAAAAGCCAGAAAAGGCAGCGGCCGTACAGGGGGGAGAGACTGAACCGGGACCACTGAGTGCCAAAAAAGCGCCATTGCGCCCTCTTCCATTAATGCAGGTCCCCTTCGAAAGAACTGGGATGGACCTCATCGGGCCATTAGAACGATCTGCACAGGGGCATCGCTTTGCATTAGTGATAGTGGACTATGCAACGAACGCGATACCCACTCTGTAACATTTCGGCGAAAAGTGTTGCAGACGCTCTGTTTCGCTTAATCTCCCAAGTGGGGATCCCGAAAGAGATACTCACTGATCAAGGCACGGCATTTATGTCACGTACTCTACGTGAACTGTACGAATTATTGGGCATTAGATTGATTCGTATCAGCATCTATCACCCACAAACGGACGGACTGGTAGAACGATTTAATCGCACGTTGAAAACAATGATTTGTAAGTTCGTCCACGAAGACGCCAAAAATTGGGACAAATGGTTAGAACCCCTCTTATTCGCTGTACACGAGGTCCTGCAAGCCTCCACAAGGTTTTCCCCCTTCGAGCTACTTTATGGTCATCAACCACGCAGGGTGTTAGACGTCCTAAAGGAAACTTGGGAGGAGGGTCCTTCTGATGGTTGAAATGAAATTCAGTATGTCCTGGACCTGAGAAGAAAACTCCACACTTTGGGGCGGCTGTCGATGGAGAATTTGTTACAGGCCCAAGACAAACAGACCCTGCTGTATAACAGGGGTGCTAAACTGAAAGAATTGTTCTGGAGAGAAAGTCCTTGTATTACTTCCCACATCGAGCTCTAAATTACTTGCAAAGTGGCAAGGACCCTTTGAGGTCACACAGCGAGTTGGGGATCTCAATTATGAGGTGGTGCGCACGGATAGGGGAGGGGCACGTAAATTTTACCACCTTAACCACCTTAAAAATGGAGTGAGGCGGAATCAGTGATGCAGGTGACGGTAATTGGGACAGAGGAAGATCTCGGGCCAGAAGTGAATACTAACACGAAATCCATCGCTCTGGCCCCGGGGGGAAATCACCTTTCACCATCCCAGCTCACTGATGTGGCCAAGTTGCAGGCAGAATTTGCAGACGTGTTCTCACCCCTGCCCGGTCGAACGAATCTCATTCAGCACCATATTGAGACCGAACCAGGCGTGGTGGTTCGCAGCCGGCCGTATCGACTACCTGAACACAAAAAGAAAGTAGTTCAGGACGAATTAGAAGCAATGCTTGATATGGGGGTAATAGAAGAATCCCACAGTGACTGGGCGAGTCTGGTTCGGTCTCAATATGGTGCTGAAACAGGTCAGCTCGGTGCGTTTCTGTGTGGATTATCGCAAAGTGAATGCTGTGTCGAAATTCGACGTGTATCCAATGCCGAGGGTTGACGAATTGCTTGATCGGCTAGGCACTGCTCGATTTTATTCGACACTGGATTTAACGAAAGGATACTGGCAGATCCCCTTATCACCTTTATCCAAAAAAAAAGACCGCTTTCACAACGCCGTTCGGATTGTACCAATTTGTTACGCTTCCTTTTGGGTTGTTCGGGGCTCCGGCCACATTTCAGCGTCTCATGGACCGTATTTTACGGCTCCATGCTGCATATGCCGCTTCCTATCTGGATGACATTGTCATTTATAGTAATGACTGGCAGCGACATATGGAGCATGTAAGGGCTGTTCTGAAAGCGCTGAGGCTGGCAGGGCTGACGGCCAACCCAAAGACGTGTGCAGTTGGGCGTGTGGAGGTCAGGTATCTGGGCTTCCACTTAGGTCATGGGCAGGTGCGTACCCAAATTGATAAGACGGCAGCAGTTGCAACCTGCCCGAGACCAAAAAGGAGGTGAGACAGTTCCTGGGGCTGGCAGGATATTACAGAAGTTTTGTGCCTAATTATTCGGAGCTCGCTAGCCCGCTGACTGATCTCACTAAAAAGGAAGCACCAGATCCGGTCCAGTTGACGGAGCAGTGTCAGCAGGCCTTCACTGCTCTGTGTGGTGGGCCGCTCTTGCTGGCCGGATGGCTCCCTGCCCTGAGCCGGTGGTTGTATGTGCTGGGGGGTTGGGCATGGTTTAGCGAGGTCTGTGACAGGAGAGAGAGTTGGGAGACAAGCGCAGCCTAAGTGGGTTAATTGCAAATAATGAACACCTGTGTCTTGTTCCAGTAATGGGCGAGGAGAGACTGCATAAAAGCCACCAGGAAGAGGAGATCAGGAAGAGAGAGAGACTGACTGGAGACTCGGGAACACGGAGAGACTGAGGAGAAGCTCTGGAGAGCAGCTGAACTGTTATTGAGAACGTATGAGTTATTGTAAACGCCAGTGGGCGTGATATTGTGTTGTGGGACTATTTAAAAAGAAAATATATGTTACCCAAGTCTCCATCAAGCCGACCCTGTCATCTTCCTTAGCTATATCGAACTTTGTTACACTTTTATCTTATATGATTAGATTTACACTTAAAAATTGCATAATTTAGCATGCAGACATTCAATTGAAGCCTTATTTGAAGCTCACCAGGCACTTTTACTTCTAGTTTGGAAATCCTGGGGCAGGAGATTTTGGTTTCCATGCCTTTGAAAAGGCCGATTTTGAGACTGGAGGATCCATTGAACTGCTGACTGTTGATCGGTGCGCAGGCCATTTCTGCTTTGGCCCAATCCTTTGACATCCCATAACCCAATAAAGTCACTCCTGCTGCACATATATCGAAATTGACAAGAAATGCAATAGTTTCTCCACAGACGGCATTGTAACTTTTTTCCTTGGCTGAGAAATTGTTTAGCTTGTCAAGCAGACCCTTTGATTCCTGACGCTTTGTGGCTTGAAAATGGGAGAACTTGGGATGAGGTGAGGTGTTGGTGGGTAATAAATGGTGTTGTATAGGTTGCACTTTGTCACTGATCTGAAACCAGTAGCCAGGTGTTTCCTTGTAATGACAAAAGGTTTGGACTGAGGTGGGGAGAGCTGATCACAGATAAGCTCATAATGAAGCTCATCACATGGAGGGCAATAAAGTCATAAAGTAATCGTCTGTACAGTCACGGACCGGTGCTCGTGTTGTCATGGCATTTATATTGGAGCTCACAACATCATAAAGAGAGTGACGTGGGTTTAAATAGAAAGAAAAGATCAAGAAATCCTCCTCAGTACAGAAGTCCTGCTTTACTACTGTGGACCCTTATAATTTTATCACGGCACGTGAATGGGATGGACTTGGATCTAACATTTATGAACCTTACACTAATATTTAATATGACAGTAGCAGTAAGAAAACTTGTTTATTTCTATTATATAAATGCTGTCTATTTCCTGATATCTTATATTTAGATTTACTGTGATGCATTAAAATATGTCCAAAGTCCATTCTCCTGTGATACCATATCACCATGGATATTAAAACACACCCACATATAAAACACACACACACACACACACACACACACACACACACACATATAGCATGATCAGAAAGTGTGTGGAATACAGTATATTATACCAGAACAATACACAACCTGTCAAATAAAATTAAATCATAGAAATAAATAATTAATTATACTTTTAAACAGCAGATGGCGCCTGTTATCTTTCATTCAATCTGAGAAAACAGCGTTGTGAAGGTATAGATTAAAAATTATTCATAAATTAGATTAGATTAACCATTACAATTATTTACAGCTTTTAATCATTTTAATTATTTTTACTCAGTTATTTGTTCTTAATTGTTTTACATAAATAGTCTTTTTTCTACACATAAATCGTACTTTTTTGTGGCTGATAATGATTTAATTGCGTTGATTGCACAACATAAACATGTTCTTTATAACTGCTGTGCTGAACAGATGCTGTAAAACTAATAGAAACAAAATAATAGTGTAGAATGGTAGACGGCATGAAAGAGTGGGGCAAACATGGGGCGGGGCTTATAGGATGTTGATGGATTTAAATAATAATTTTACTATTTTTGCCAGTTCTTCTATTCACTATGTTTCAGTTTCAGTTAAATAATACAGTGTACTTACTCAAGTGTAAATGATTGTCTAGACCTCTGTTGGTCACGGGAATCGGTTCTTTTTCTGTGCGCGGAGCAGAAGGGACCAATCACAGTCGTTTGTGATTACTGGATGAGGTTTCCCAATTAGTTTTTATTTCGAAATAACAGAAACACATCGACCGAACAAGAAACGAACGAGCTCAACTTCACATCAGATGTTAGAGATGCTAGAGAAGAATCAGACCTTGAACTTGAACTAGAGACAGAACTAAAATCAGAAACAGAGGTAAAGGCGGAAATAAAATGATATTGAAATAACATATACATACTAATCATTTGTTTTCTCACACGAAAAGCGTTTTACTGAACTAGAGACTGGAACCCGAAATAAAGTTAGAGACAGAACTACAACCAGAGCTTACTTTCTGACTAGTTACATTACTTTTTAATGTGAAAAAAAAAAAAAAAAAAAAAAAAAAAAAAAAAAAAATATATATATATATATATATATATATATATATATATATATATATATACACTCACCTAAAGGATTATTAGGAACACCTGTTCAATTTCTCATTAATGCAATTATCTAATCAACCAATCACATGGCAGTTGCTTCAATGCATTTAGGGGTGTGGTCCTGGTCAAGACAATCTCCTGAACTCCAAACTGAATGTCAGAATGGGAAAGAAAGGTGATTTAAGCAATTTTGAGCGTGGCATGGTTGTTGGTGCCAGACGGGCCGGTCTGAGTATTTCACAATCTGCTCAGTTACTGGGATTTTCACGCACAACCATTTCTAGAGTTTACAAAGAATGGTGTGAAAAGGGAAAAACATCCAGTATGCGGCAGTGCCTTGTTGATGCTAGAGGTCAGAGGAGAATGGGCCGACTGATTCAAGCTGATAGAAGAGCAACTTTGACTGAAATAACCACTCGTTACAACCGAGGTATACAGCAAAGCATTTGTGAAGCCACAACACGCACAACCTTGAGGCGGATGGGCTACAACAGCAGAAGACCCCACCGGGTACCACTCATCTCCACTACAAATAGGAAAAAGAGGCTACAATTTGCACGAGCTCACCAAAATTGGACAGTTGAATACTGGAAAAATGTTGCCTGGTCTGATGAGTCTCAATTTCTGTTGAGACATTCAGATGGTAGAGTCAGAATTTGGCGTAAACAGAATGAGAACATGGATCCATCATGCCTTGTTACCACTGTGCAGGCTGGTGGTGGTGGTGTAATGGTGTGGGGGATGTTTTCTTGGCACACTTTAGGCCCCTTAGTGCCAATTGGGCATCGTTTAAATGCCACGGCCTAGCTGAGCATTGTTTCTGACCATGTCCATCCCTTTATGACCACCATGTACCCATCCTCTGATGGCTACTTCCAGCAGGATAATGCACCATGTCACAAAGCTCCAATCATTTCAAATTGGTTTCTTGAACATGACAATGAGTTCACTGTACTAAAATGGCCCCCACAGTCACCAGATCTCAACCCAATAGAGCATCTTTGGGATGTGGTGGAACGGGAGCTTCGTGCCCTGGATGTGCATCCCACAAATCTCCATCAACTGCAAGATGCTATCCTATCAATATGGGCCAACATTTCTGAAGAATGCTTTCAGCACCTTGTTAAATCAATGCCACGTAGAATTAAGGCAGTTCTGAAGGCGAAAGGGGGTCAAACACAGTATTAGTATGGTGTTCCTAATAATCCTTTAGGTGAGTGTATATATATATATATATATATATATATATATATATATATATATATATATATATATATATAATAAAATAATAAAAATGGAGTTCAATGAAGCAGTTCAGCATTTTGAGCCACTAGAGGAACAACACATATCTGCCATAGACAACACCAGCATTTAAAAAAACGCTAATATTTTTAATATGATAATATTTACAGAATATTTGTGGAATGTATTATACAACAGAATTGTAATATATTGACAGTTTGAAGCCAATAGCTGATTCATAGCAGATAAATAGTGTAAGCACTAAATATATTCACATCTATAAAAAATTTTTAAATGGCTTAAAGTTTAAAGGAACTGATAGAAGTAAAATGTAACTATGTTTTCTTAAGTTACACATCATGCAAAGGAGTTTAGGTTCTTAGTAGAAAAGCTAGACAAGTAAATGATATTTATAAAAAAAATGTATGTTAATGTTCTTAAACATAAGTGCAATAAAATATATGCACTGGCCTATAAAAATAATTGAACATTTAAGTCACACCTAAATCATCAGACAAAACATGAAAACAAATGGCATTAAAGACAAAAAGCATATGAGATGCTGTTATCTAATGCAATGACAATTTTAGTGAGATTTAAGAGTACAAACACTTTTAGGCCTTTGTGTATGTATAGCCTATAACTAATACAATTTTATGGTCATGGCAAACACAATTCAGATAAGTTCAGATCTGCAATTCACTTCAATGTGGGAGTTCCAAAATAATGGGCTCAATTCAGCTCAGGTCTGAAAATCATCTCCCGTTAAGACCCGTTCACACCAAGAACAATAACTATAATGACAACTATATTACAATAACATTGTGTTTATTAAAAGCACAGGCTGCAGTTTTGTCGTCTGCCGCTTTAAGTGCTCGAGCTCTTCAAAGCAGGGTGGATTTTGATTGGCTGACAATGTTTTTACCTTTCATCGGCTGGAAGAAATATCGTTGTGATTCCGTTTCATTGTTCGGTTATCGTTACAGTTGTGGCATGTCTCTTTTAGGATAATTTTTAAAACTGCATCTTTATTGTTAATGTTATAGTAATCCTCTTTGGTGTGAAAGAGCCTTTAAACAGATTTTTGCTGTGTTTTCTCTTTAGTACATCATGATCTCTTTCGGCGCATCCTCCGTTGGCTTCTCCTGCTCTTTGCGGCGTGTGTATGCGGCATGGACGTACAAATAGGCCAAGAGGATGGCGACCATATTTAAGCAGATGTACGGTATTAGAAGGAAAAACCCCACCTGTAGGTTAATTTTTACATCTTTTAACATCACGTTGGCCTCATCGGCTTTCACCAGCGTCTCAAACATCTGGCCAAGGTAGGCGTTCGCCACATACAGAATCAGCGCCAAGCTGGCCAGAAACACTAGACAAGAGATAAGACATAAAACCACTTTTATTATCATTTAAACCTAATGTTTTAGATATCTACACTCTAGAAAATCTTGGGTTACTTTTTATACCCTGGGTATTTGGGTAGTTTTTGTGTAACCCAGATCCTGGGTCAGACATAACAACCCAGTGTTTGAGTAGTTTTTGTGTAACCCAGATCCTGAGTCAGACATAACAACCCAGTGTTTGGGTAGTTTTTGTGTAACCCAGGTCCTGGGTCAGACGTAACAACCCAGGGGTTGAGTTATTTATCGCAGGCTTTTTGCGACCTCTTCAGGAGAGAGCAGTGCAGCTCCGTCAAATTGGTGCATGTATGTTTGCGTACATTTTATTTTATCTATAAATTCATTATTGTGCTGTATATCGTTTAATTTTATGCAAAGCAACATGAGGGGCGAGATGTGAGTCACCTAAACGAGTGTCAATGCCTTGCATAAAATGTTAGGATTTTATTAAAAAATATACAGAATATAAATACGTAGGCTGTTAAAATATGTTCTCAGAACTGTACACTGATTGTTTATGGACTGGTTATGGAGCCAGTCACAGCATATTTCGGCTACGAGTGAAACGCAGGGCGGTGGTCTAAAGTTAGAAGTTCCCCCGCTGAACACGATACAAGATCCGGCACGAGATCCAGTGCCGTTACGGTGGAAACGGGACAGCAGAGACTGGTCGATTACACTTGAATTACTTCTAAATGTTTAATTCTTACTTCTAATATTTGTTAAACGAGCTTAAATGTTGGCAATATGAATTAAAAACTATATAAAATATGCTAGACTGTAAAATATGATCGAAAATAAAGGAATTATCATGTAAGTCAGTGGTTGTGTCGAGTATTTTGAAAAAGTTTCGAGGATTTAAGTTAATTCATACATGTTAATTCATGTATGAAGTTAAAAAAAAAGCTAGTATTATAGTAAAAATTCATTAACTTTACTGGGTTAAATCAACCCATTATGCTGGATTTAATAAACAACTCAATTTGCTGGGTAAAATTAACCCAACATGTGTTCTGTCCACAGACTGTAAAAAAAATATGGACATAGTGTCCGTGACATCAGGTTTCTGAAGAGCATTTTTGAAGCCCAAAAGTTGAGATAAGTTCTTGGCATCTTGGCCGCACGTCACTCTCGGATAACCGAAAATGGGCAAAGAGGCGGGATGTGGGTGGAGCAGACAAACGGCAAGTAGTGACAATCCACCTGTCACTCAAGTGGCCACGCCCCCTTAATTATGCAGAACTTTAAGGCTTAAAATAATTTAAACGGATAAGTTATAAAACAATTCACCCCCTTCACAGTTGTCATGAAGGGCAAAATTAGCTGTATAGACCAAAACCACTTTTTGTACCAGGCTGTAAAAAAAATTCTGCTGTAAAGTTGGGCATTTTAACATGGGATGTCTATGGGATTGACTGCCTTTTGGAGCCTGTCTCTAGCGGCCAGTTGATATATTGCAGTTTAAGTCACATCCGTGTTGGATTCATGAGAGCGAACGCAAGGTTGCCGCTTTGGTTCTGTCCTGTATTTCTAATTAAATGCAAGCAAAATAGTGTTTGAGATTCAGATTTCTTGGTTTGTGACATAGTGTATGTTTTCTCACCACTAAGTCCACTGCATGTGTATAGCCCTATTGGTCCCATGTAGGTCTGATATGGGTTACTGAAGCTGTTATAGAGTGCGACCAGAATACTGCCTGCAGACCCCAGAAGAGCCAGGCCCAACAGGATGACAACCAGAGCGTGCAGGATTATTGGAGCTCCTGCTAATTTCCCCAGACGTTCAAACACTAAGAGAAAGAGAAAAAGAGTATTGGAGACGATTGGACAATAAGAATGCACAAAACGTTGATTTTAAATAAAGTGACCCACTCATTTGATGAATTCCAGTAAGTATAAAATTCTCATGTGATTTATATGGAATGGCAGTTCTAATTCCTGAAAATTCCAAAGGTCATTTTAGTCCATCATTTTGAATGTGCAAGCCTTTTCATTGGGTTTTTTTGGTATTAAAGGGATAGTTCACCCCAAAATGAAAATGTTATCTTTTATCTTTTATGTTGTTCCAAACATGTATGAGTTTCAGAATGTCGGTAACCAGACAGCTGACAGTATTTTTCCCTACTATGGAAGTCAAGGGGTGCCGTCAACTGTTTGATTACCAACATTCTTTAAAACATCGTCTTTTGAGTTCAACATCTGTCTATCTATCTAAAATCATTTACATGAGCTTAATTTGTCTATTGCTTTTATCTTATATGATAGATTTACACTATTTAGCATGCAGACATTCAATTGAAGCCTTATTTGAAGCTCACCAGGCACTTTTACTCCTAGTTTGGAAATCCTGGGGCAGGAGATTTTGGTTTCCGTGCCGTTGAAAAGGCCGATTTTGAGACTGGAGGATCCATTGAACTGCTGACTGTTGATCGGTGCGCAGGCCATTTCTGCTTTGGCCCAATCTGTCGCCATCCCATAACCCAATAAAGTCACTCCTGCTGCACATATAATCGAAATTGACAAGAAATGCAATAGTTTCTCCACGGACGGCATTGTAACTGTGGTCCTTTTTTCTAGGTCCTTGGCTGAGAAATTGTTTAGCTTGTCAAGCAGACCCTTTGATTCCTGACGCTTTGTGGCTTGAAAATGGGAGAACTTGGGATGAGGTGAGGTGTTGGTGGGTAATAAATGGTGTTGTATAGGTTGCACTTTGTCACTGATCTGAAACCAGTAGCCAGGTGTTTCCTTGTAATGGCAAAAGGTTTGGACTGAGGTGGGGAGAGCTGATCACAGATAAGCTCATAATGAAGCTCATCACATGGAGGGCAATAAAGTCATAAAGTAATCGTCTGTACAGTCACGGACCGGTGCTCGTGTTGTCATGGCATTTATATTGGAGCTCACAACATCATAAAGAGAGTGACGTGGATTTGATCAGAAAGAAAAGATCAAGAAATCCTCCTCAGTACAGAAGTCCTGCTTTACTACTGTGGACCCTTATAATTTGAATGGGATGGACTTGGATCTAACATTTATGAACCTTACACTAATATTTAATATGACAGTAGCAGTAAGAAAACTTGTTTATTTCTATTATATAAATGCTGTCTATTTCCTGATATCTTATATTTAGATTTACTGTGATGCATTAAAATTTGTCCAAAGTCCATTCTCCTGTGATACCATATCACCATGGATATTAAAACACACCCACATATAAAACACACACACACACATAGCATGATCAGAAAGTGTGTGGAATACAGTATATTATACCAGAACAATACACAACCTGTCAAATAAAATTAAATCATAGAAATAAATAATTAATTATACTTTTAAACAGCAGATGGCGCCTGTTATCTTTCATTCAATCTGAGAAAACAGCGTTGTGAAGGTATAGATTAAAAATTATTCATAAATTAGATTAGATTAACCATTACAATTATTTACAGCTTTTAATCATTTTAATTATTTTTACTCAGTTATTTGTTCTTAATTGTTTTACATAAATAGTCTTTTTTCTACACATAAATCGTACTTTTTTGTGGCTGATAATGATTTAATTGCGTTGATTGCACAACATAAACATGTTCTTTATAACTGCTGTGCTGGACAGATGCTGTAAAACTAATAGAAACAAAATAATAGTGTAGAATGGTAGACGGCATGAAAGAGTGGGGCAAACATGGGGCGGGGCTTATAGGATGTTGATGGATTTAAATAATAATTTTACTATTTTTGCCAGTTCTTCTATTCACTATGTTTCAGTTTCAGTTAAATAATACAGTGTACTTACTCAAGTGTAAATGATTGTCTAGAGCTCTGTTGGTCACGGGAATCGGTTCTTTTTCTGTGCGCGGAGCAGAAGGGACCAATCACAGTCGTTTGGGATTACTGGATGAGGTTTCCCAATTAGTTTTTATTTCGAAATAACAGAAACACATCGACCGAACAAGAAACGAACGAGCTCAACTTCACATCAGATGTTAGAGATGCTAGAGAAGAATCAGACCTTGAACTTGAACTAGAGACAGAACTAAAATCAGAAACAGAGGTAAAGGCGGAAATAAAATGATATTTAAATAACATATACATACTAATCATTTGTTTTCTCACACGAAAAGCGTTTTACTGAACTAGAGACTGGAACCCGAAATAAAGTTAGAGACAGAACTACAACCAGAGCTTACTTTCTGACTAGTTACATAACTTTTTAATGTGAAAAAAATAAATAAAAATAATATATATATATATATATAAAAAACAATAAAATAATAAAAATAATATATATAAAAAACAATAAAATAATAAAAATGGAGTTCAATAAAGGAGTTCAGCATTTTGAGCCACTGCGCGCCCCCTAGAGGAAGAACACATATCTGCCATAGACGACACCAGCATTTGATTGTCAGGCTGAGGCTGCGCTTTGGACTCGTTCGTATGATTTCAGAAATGGTCGCTAGGCGGCTCTGAGCACACTGAGAACTCCGGAGAAGCGGGTGAACCCCTGACAGAGGAGTAAATCTGCAGATCAACACAAATCCTCCTGTTTCCTCCAGCAGCAGCGGTCAGCTTTCACCCAGCCGCCCGGCGCGTTCTGCGCTCCCGACTCCCGGATCATAATCACCCGTGCGCTTGAAAAAACTGCGTTCGTGTTGGACTTTACGGTAAGAAAATGACGAGGGGGATTTAATCTTAAACTAAAGGGGTTTAACTGCAATATTAAATGTGATACATGTGTAGGAATGTTGTTTTTTTTCAGTACGCTGGAGCGCGTAAAGGAACTGTGCGCTCCGGTGCGTTTGATACACCCATAAATACTCGCACGCAGCCAGCACTTTAGATTGGTTTGTTTTCTCTAATCTGTTCTGTTCATCTTTATCCATGCATTTGCATGTCTGGTCCATGCTGCTCATGATCAGCAGAGGATCTCAGGTTATGATGGAGTGCATTGGCTGTGTTGGGAACCCGAGTGATCTGTAGGTTTCTTCGTAATGTGGGTTAGTGGAACGAGCTGAGGCAATGATGAGATATGGAGTTTTGGGTCTTTGGTGGGACTCACTGTTCACTTCCATCCCTTCAGATCTGCAAAGTGAGCACGCGGAGGAGAGGAATGGCATGCATGCGGTCCTCAGGAGCGTAGGTGTCTTACAGAGGCACAACCAGAGACGGAATTAGAACCAAAGTATTTGTGAAGAAGTGCGTCTCAGTCTGTTTTACATAACTCTTGTTGTTGTGATGTGCACGTAGTTCACGTTTTAAGATAAGTATTCACTGACTCATTTACATTATGAGTGTGGTTTAGGGACAGGCACATTGTCAGCTCTTTTAATGAATCACTTTAATTAATAGTCAGTCTGGGAACTGCAGCCATGATAGTCATAAATGAATGCATGCTTTAAATCAGGTTTTAAACTATTTATATTGTGTTCTTGGCATATTGCTGTGCAAAGTATGGCTAATATAATAGAAAACAGAATATCAGATCGGTATAATTTGGTACAAGTCAAACCTACTCACATGCATGAGCAAAATAGCATGTTTGGAATATTTTTTTCTCATGGAGGCAACAATCGCTGATGATAAACTCGAGTACTGTACTCTAGAGTTGGTTAGAACACTAGTTCCCTTTGAAAAGAAGAAAAATCATCTTCTCAAGGATTATATTTGGATTCTTATCTAAAATTCCTCAATTTTCTGTCAACATGTGGTGTTTTTGTACAAAATAGAAAGTCTCAACAGATGCTTGATTCCTCCTGAAGTAGTTCAGATCTGTTTATGTCTTCCAATTGTTAAAATGATTATTCTGAGTTTAATACAATTCAGTATCTGGAAGTCACTTACAGGTGAAGTCTATGAGGCAAAAGTACAATAGAGTTTTATGTGAAGGCATTTTTGTTTGCTTTTGCAAATTTAATTAGAATTATTTTCGGTGGTCATCTGCATGCTACAGATGATGTTCATAGTTTTACTTCTTTTTAACCTAGAATATAAAAAGATGCACTGTACCGGTTTCCTTCTTTCTCTAAGAGAAATCACAGAATCTGTTTTAACTTGCAAGTGTTTTATTTAATAATGTAGTTTAAAATGTGCATGAGGATACGGAGCATCCATGTTTACTGTAGTGCCCTGTTGTGTTGTGCGTTCTCGTTGGT
The DNA here is from genome assembly GCA_039654625.1 of Rhinogobio ventralis. NCBI lineage: Eukaryota > Metazoa > Chordata > Actinopteri > Cypriniformes > Gobionidae > Rhinogobio > Rhinogobio ventralis. Next base: position 32,646,819 of record CM077212.1, on the reverse strand, counting down.
GTTTTTGCGTTTAATATTCTCTTTGAAGCAGTTTTTTTGCTTGTGGGTAACAGTAGGAGCTAATTGGTCCAAAGCCGTTGCAGTTTAGTGGGCGAAACCGATTATTTGTTGGGCACTCGTTAGATCTGTCAGGGTCAGAAGAAAGGCCTGCTGCTTTGTGTAAAGTGTGCAGAGCAAAACGATCAGGAAGAGCAGGAATAAAGGCTCATTAGCAGGATTGAAGTTTGTTTGCTTTTGTAATTGAGAGAATTAAGCTGTCTAAATAAAGTAAATGGGAATCTTGTACTCCAGCAGGATTTATGGCAATGCACTGATCAGCTGTGTCTGTATTTCTCTTTAAAATTCTTAGTGTACAAAGCATTTAATTGTGTATATTAATGAGAGAATCTCCTATATAAAATGACTAAAATGACAAAGTCCTGACTTTGTTGGCTCTGAGTTTGTGAGTTTGTCTCCTGACGCACAGGAGAGAACAGACGGAAGATCCAGCACATTGTTTGGGCATGTATTCATTTACTGGAACGCTTGGCTATTCTCGTATGTTCAAACGCAGGGAAGTGAAGAAAGGCAGACAGGCAACTTCCTGTGAGGCAAACCCAAAACCTCTTCGTACTCTCTCTTTCTTCCTCTGCCTCTCTCTCTCGTCTGGTTCTGTCATTTGGCTTTATTTATGCAAAATGATACAAATGTCCATTTTGATCTCTGTAGTTCCTTTACAAGCATTTTGTTACAGTAAATCACTGCATTCTAAGTTTTACTGTTAAGTCATGAACCATTTTATCTTTAAAAATAAATTGGGATGCCACAATGTGCGAATAGAAAACCCTCAAGCCTTTGCTCTTGATAAATTTATACATGTTTGAGCAAAGCATGGGGCTTTGGAAAAATGTTTAAATGGTTTTCATTTAATACAGACTTTGATTTTGGACTCAATCCGTTTTCTCCCATAGTAAATTAGAATAATATGCTAGCAGATTGTATTGTGTTATATTAATAATAAAGTGGATATCGTAATTTTAATGATTCATCTAGCCCAATAATAACTTTTGCTGTCTGTGTTTGTAGATATTTTGTTTTTGTAAATAAATGATAAATACTTTATATATTATAAAAGATTGGAATGAGCTTTTATTTTTATATTTGTAGTTTTCTGAGTGGTTACTAGGGTGTTCAAGATGGTTGTTTGTTAATTTTTAGGGTACTCTGAGTGGATGCTGAGTGTTTGGGTGGTTACTAGGGTGTACAAAAAATGCCCACCCCCAATCTATATATGATATTCTGGTCTCAGAAAAAAAAGGTATAAAGCTGTCAGTACCCTAAGGTACAAAAGCTAAAAGGTACTGTTATGTACCATTTAGGGGTAAATAAGGTACAAAGATGTACCCATTCGCTTTGTACCTTAGGGTACTGCCCCAGTGACAGCGCTGTACCTTTTTTTCTGAGAGCGATAAGTCTATGTAAAAGTAAACGTAAATAATTTGAGGTATTATTCACGTCTGTAGTTCAAATGGGGCAGGAATTGCGTCAAAGCTTAATCCTTAGCATCAAGGGTTTGTTTAAATCTCTAACCTTAAAGGGATATTTCACTCAAAAATGAAAATTCTGTCATCATCTACTCATGTCGTTTCAAACCAGTAAGACTTTTGTTCATCTACGGAACACAAATAAAGATATTTTTTATAAAATCTGAGAGATTTCTGTCCCTCCATTGACAGTCTACCACTTTGACGCTTCAAAAAGTTCATAAAGAGATTGTAAATCTAATCCATATGAATTGAGCGGTTTAGTCCAAATTTTCTGAAGAGACTCGATCGCTTTATATGATGAACAGATTTAATTGAAACTTTTATTCACATATAAACATTGATCTCTTAATTTGTGTTCTGAAGATGAACGGAAGTCTTACGGCTTTGGAACGACATGAGGGTAAGTAACTAATGACAGAATTTTCTAACTAACCCTTTAACGAAGAAAACTGTGAACAATAGTAATACAACAGCTAGTAAAAGATGAAGTACGAAGACACTCAATCAACCTCTTCTGATAGACACATCTGGTGCCCATCCACTCCTGTGACACTAGAATGAGCTTCAGGAAATGGTTAGAGTTGTAATGGGTTTATGGAGGAGGGTGAGGACTGTGTGTTTGACAGGGCGTGGCAGCATCTGCTGAGCAGTCCCTGGGTTGCGTTTAACACGTGCTTGCCTACGAGATTCCTGTTACTCAGCTGTGCAAACACGACCTCACGGCTCTACCTGCTGCTCGTGTGTATATTCTCCACACGTCCCTCACTCTGAGGCCTGTGCTGTGAGCCTGTCCTGACTTGCAAGTGGATAAGACGCACGCGTCCTATGTACCCGAGGACACATTCAGATTCTTGGAATATTTGAGGTGTGTGATTTAAGCGGTTAGTGGGTGAATATGTAAATCTATGAGGACTGGTTTGTCTTTGTACTGTTTTGACGGGAATCTGCAATTTGTCTATCTGAAGTCTTTGAGAAGAACCGGTGTTTGGCTGTGAACACACGTGGGACGTCCCAGAGGACAAGTTTATTGCTCAGAGGTTGCTTTTTCATTGCTTTCATTCTGGTTCAGTCTGGTTCATTCATGGACTTTCAGTTTTGTTATTCAGTTATTCATTCAGGTTTCAGCTTGGTCTCAAATGTTTCTCCTCAAATTACCTACGAGAAGTTATTTCAATTAAAATCATATGCAAATAAGACAATCGTTGACGTAAATTAAATATAGATATATAAAACTAATGTGGGTAGCAGCTCAGATCATTTTGCTTTGGAACAATCTGATCATAAATCATATTCATATTGATATTCTGACTTTTGATTGCAGACTGATATTTGGCCAATTGGAGTTTGAGAAATACTTGATCCTTGATATCTTTTGATCCTCTGTGGGAGATGGATGAGAATGAGTGTGTTTACATGCACAATATTTGGCAATGTTGCGATTAAACTTTACTTCATGCATACACAGTACTTCAATAAAACTAATGCGTTTAAGCTCATAATCGTAGTAACCATAGTCGCTTTAAACTATGAGATTAATCTCAATAAATAGTTCTCTCCTATTGCTTTCAAAAATAGCATTGTTTCAGAGTTGAACAGGAAGAGACGTGTGTGATTCTCTTGGGTTGCGTCTGGTGGAGAGCTGAATGGACAGGAAGCAGATCTGGATTGAATTTGAGCTGTCAGGGGAAGAGCCAATGATGTCATATCATTACCAGCTGCCCAGAAATATGAGGGGCAATATGCATTTCCCAGCACATATCTTCACCCTTTTACTACTTAATCACCCCAACAAAAAGGCTTGAGTTGATTGTAGGGCTTTTAACAGTTAATGGGTTAGTTCATCCAAAAATTTGGTCATCTACTCACCCTCATGTCTTTCCAAAACTGTAAAAAAAACACAAATTAAGATATTTTTAATGAAATCTGAAAGATTTCTGTCCCTCCATTGACAGTTTACACACCTACCACTTTGACGCTTCAAAAAGTTCATAAAAAGAATAATCGATATGAATTGAGCGGTTCAGTCTGAACTTTCTGAAGAGACACAATCGCTTTATATGACATACAGGTTGAATTTAGGCTTTTATTCACATATTAACATTAATTAGCGGATATAAACAGAAGCTCAACTGAACCTTCTTGACGCGTGAGAACAACTTCTTGCGGAAGCTCAAACTTGCTGCGTAACACAAGAATGAACCTCATTGGTTCTTGCTGAAGCTCAAACGTGCTGCGTAACACAAGAATGAACCTCACTGGTTCTTGCAGAAGCTCAAACGTGCTGCGTAACACGAGAATGAACCTCATTGGTTCTTGCTGAAGCTCAAACTTGCTGCGTAACACAAGAATGAACCTCATTGGTTCTTGAGGAAGCTCAAACGTGCTGCGTAACACAAGAATGAACCTCACTGGTTCTTGCAGAAGCTCAAACGTGCTGCGTAACACGAGAATGAACCTCACTGGTTCTTGCAGAAGCTCAAACGTGCTGCGTAACACGAGAATGAACCTCATTGGTTCTTGCTGAAGCTCAAACGTGCTGCGTAACACAAGAATGAACATCATTGGTTCTTGTTGAAGCTCAAACGTGCTGCGTAACACAAGAATGAACCTCATTGGTTCTTGCTGAAGCTCAAACGTGCTGCGTAACACGAGAATGAACCTCATTGGTTCTCGCATGTCAAGCAAACATGTTTAAGCTTCCGTTTACCACACCTGATGTGTGCACTGATGAATGTTTATTATGTAAATAAAAGCCTATATTCAATCAGTTTCAGCAATCGTGTCTCTACTAAACCGCTCAATTCAGATGGATTAGATTGTAGATTAAGCCCCGTTTCCACTGAAATTACCCGGAACAGTTTGTCCCAGGAACTTTTTACCCCCAGAACTTTTGCTGTCTGCATTTCCATTGCAGTCTAGTACCTTGAAGATTAGTCCTGTGATGTAGGGTCCCGCTGGATTTCGCCCTCCTCATATAAGCTTAATAAAACCTGAACCTCGTTGTCGGTCCATCTGTCGTCCAACTTCATTGTTGATTCAAATAGTAAACAATTCTTACTGCACGCACCGCAACAGACTTTTAAAAATGGTGGTTGAAATAAAATATTGCGTGGAGTTAGCCAATCAAAATGCTGCATGAAATCAACCAATCAGCATGTTCAGCACCCAAGTCCCACCCCCGAAAATTCCTGAACTTTGAAAAAGTACTACCTCGCGAGCAGGGCCGTTTTGAGGGGGAAATATTTACCCGGAACTTCATTTAGACCCTGGTTCCTGCGGTCGAAACACACTGTGTACCACCCAAAAGTCCCTAGTTTCTAGGGAAAGTTCCTGTGGTGGAAACGTGGCTATTGTAGATCACTTCCTCAGAAGTCTGTCTGAAATCATTTTCATGAAGTACCTTGGTGCGCAAAGACTGCCAATAAAGTCATTGCCTGATAGGGCAGCAAGGCAATAAGTCAGCTGCCTAAGCTTTCAGACTCAGCCAATGTCTCTTTTGATCAATTTAATGCATCCTTGCTGAATAAAAGTAATACAACAAACAAACTTTTGTTTAAATGATTTAGAAAAATCTGGTTGACACATTTGTACCATCACGTAGGCTATAGCATCACCAGGTTTGATATCTTGATGAATCCGAGCAGGAAACAGTATCTCAGGCCTGAGACATGTAACGTCTGTTTGTGAGTAGACAGAGTCTCACTGTGAGGATCAACACAGCCATGATGACCTCTCTCTGAAGCCAAAGAGAGAGACAGAGCTGCAGGCTAGTTCACCTTTGAAATGTGATCGTAGGATGATCTCACGGCTTTGAAGAAACTTCTGCTTCATTTGTGTGTGTGTCTGACTGTACATATTTGCCCCTGTTCCTCTGAGAGTAGTATTTGGATGAGGGACCGTGTGTGAGTGCATGCAGGGTGGAGTGCACTATGACATCTTCTCTCTGGTAATGTTTTTGTATCGTGAGAACTGAAAGCAAATGTTACACGCCCCTCCCAGAGAGACTGTTGTTTTGGTGTGAACCCCCACAGTTCACACCAGCCCGTTTGCTCACACACAGACCGGCAGTGTTCTAGTTTGTATGAACATGCATGAGATTCCAGAGCAATAACACAATCTGGTGACACTGCAGTCAAGATGTGAAACGATATTTAGAGGAAAAGGCCTTGCAGCGTCATGACAGGTATGAAAGCTAGGCTTTGAGGGATAGACTTGCCGTGTTTTTAATGGCATCCGCTGTAAAAAGTTGTATAAAGCTCTTATAATTTTCCACAGCTCATGTTGTCTGGAGTGTCTACTGAAAGATATTTTTGCAGTGTTTCGCCAACAGAGCAATTAAAAAAGTACAAGCTACTGAAGAGATGCATGTCTATCCCTCACAGCCTCGCTTTCTTTCCCGTTAAAAAATAAAAGATGGCGCTGCTGTGAATAAGGTATATAGTTCACCAATAAATAAATAGTCAAAATTTGCTTGCATGTCGTTCTAAACCTGTATGACTTTGGTACAAAAATAGAGATGTTTTGAAATATGTCCAAATCGCTCTTTTCCTATACAGTGGACATTGACCAGGAGCTGTAAAACTCCAAAAAAAAGGCAATAAAGCTCCATAAAATAATAAAAGTAATCTAGACTTACACTACTATCAGTCAAAAGTTTGGAACAATTTAAATGTATTACTGTTTTTGATAGAAGTATCATTATATTCACCAAGGCTGCACTTATTTGATTAAAAATACAGTAAAACAGTAAAATTGTGAAATATTATCTCAATTTTAAAGAACTCTTTTCTATTGGAATATATTTTAAAATGTAATTTATTCTTGTGATCAAAGCTGAATTTTCAGCATCATTACATCAGTCTTCAGTGTCACATGATCCTTCAGAAATCATTCTGATATGATGATTTGCTGCTCAAGAAACATTTCTTGTTATTATCGGTGTTGAAAACGTTTCTATTACTACCTTTATTCATCAAGGAAGCATTAAATTGATCATAAGTGATCTAAAGACATTTTATAATGTTAGTTTCAACTTTCTATTCATCAAAGTATCCTGGAAAAACAGTGTGTGTGTATATGTGTGTGTGTATGTGTGTGTATGTGTGTGTATGTGTGTGTATGTGTGTGTATGTGTGTGTATGTGTGTGTGTGTGTATATATATATATATATATATATATATATATATCCACCAGAAAATATTTCTTTGAAGGTGATCCATTTGCAGACAGCGCCTTTGATTTGCTTCTGTCAGTAAATTCTGGATTAATCCGCTCATGTGTTGAAACTGTTAGACAAATCACCCGCCCTCTGCACATCCCAGCAATAAAGAGACAGTTCAGCGGTGCTAAACATAAAGATTTTATGTCTTAATATAAATCATTCACATGTGGAATGTTTCTATGCCATACTTTGATGTGATTTCATTGCACTTTAACATCTAGCCATGCACTAATGCAGCATGTGCTGGATTTGAATGTTAGAGCTGGTCACGGCCTTGCTTTTCCCAGCAAGTAAGCAACTTAAATTAGAGCATTCTTTGTCTTTTTGCAGATTAGTCATGTACGTCAAGGTAGAGAGTCACAGACAACATGCTGTTCGGAGTAAAGGCGCCTCTCCTGAGCGGTTTAATTCCAGCCTCCTGGGTCTGCAATGATGGTTAGACGTGCCGCCGCTGCTTTTAGCGTATTATCACACAAGCATTGAGCTTCTAAAGCACTGTAGCTTTCAGAGCGATACAAAGAAGTTTTGTTCTAGAGCATTGAGCGATACACTCAACAAGGTCTTTGTGAAAACTCCAGTTTTTGCATCTGACTGCATGTTCTCAGTGTGTTTAGTCAGGGGAGGGAGAAAGAGCCATGTATCCCTAATACTTGCCCTAAGGCGGTTTTAATGTGATGTATTACACTGACCGTGTTCATATCTACTCTAATAACTCACAGTTCAAAGGACAACTTTTTCAGTGTTTCGCCCTGTCAAAACCACTAAGAGCCAAAAGGCTCTGTACTGACCCCAGGGCAAGTAAAAAGCATCTTACATTTAGCTTAACTTAGCTTTTTTAAGTTAACATATATCAAAATTGACCCTGCTTGCTTTCTAAATAAGTGCTTCTGGTCTTTTTGTACATGGTCTTGTCTGTGCATGTTATTTTAAAGTGGCATTGTTTATATTTGAAAGCATTCATTAAATTGTTTACATGCGCCACCTTTGACAACTTTCATAGTAGCAGTGTGGCCTTGCTAATTCGGCAGAACAGGGCTGTTTAAAGGGGACCTATTATGCAAAATTCACTTTTACATGGTGTTTGATTATAAATGTGTGTCGGCAGTGTGCACACAACCACCCTATAATGGTAAAACTCCTTTTTTTAATCCCCATAAATCATAAGCAGTGTCTCAGAATAAACCATTTGCAGTTTCTATGCAATGTGACATCACATTGCACAAGCCCCGCCTATGACTGCTGACGGAGTCCACCCTATTAGCATAGACCCCGCCCTCAGTGAGCTGTACACAGTCCGCCATGTTTATCTCCTCCCAGAGCATTTAACAGCAGCATTTAAGTAAGAAATGTATTCTTATTAAAGTTACTAAAGTTACTCAGTCAAGATCAGTGAGGGATCTTCTGTTTTTCTTTGTTGTTTGATTCATATTAAAGGAACACGGCGACTTTTTGGGACTTTAGCTTATTCACTGTATCCCCCAGAGTTACATACCATTTTTATCTCTGTGCGTGCCATAACTCTGTCTGACGCACCCACCGCTAGCCTAGCTTAGCGCAAAGACTGGAGGTAAACAGCTCCATCTAGCCTACTGAGTAATATCATTGCGCCGCTGCACCCATGGTACGGCAGCAAAGTTCCTGGATTATTACACAGGAATGAGAGTATAGTCCATAGCCATATCGGTCTGGAAAATTGCAACTTTTAATTTTCCGTCTGTCTTAGTACACGATGTAACTATACACGTCACAACATATATATAGGAAAATGTTGGCGTTATTTTGTCACTTATTGAGCATTAGGCTAGCTGGAGCCATTTACCTCCAGTCTTTGTGCTAAGCTAGGCTAGCGGTGGGTGCGTCAGACAGAGTTATGGCACGCACAGAGATAAAAATGGTATGTATGGACTTATCTAACTCTGGGGGATACGGTGAATAAGCTAAAGTCCCAAAAAATCACTGTGTTCCTTTAACAACATATATATCAGTAGGTACTGTATATTACGCTGCTGTCACTTTAACACACAGATCTAATATACACATGTGATTTCTTTACTTGATGTTTACATTCACAGACATAACTGACTGTGTTTATGTGAACTGTGTTTGTATTTGACAGATTAAGCGAAATGAGACGTGAAAGAGAACTTAGTTTAATACTTACGGGAAGCGCCATCTGACAGCCAGCTTTATGTGCGCGTGCTTCAGATGTGTGTGCTCAGACAACCATAAATCAGAAGTTTAGACTGATATGGCTTTAAAACACATGCAGATAATAAACTTTCATGATGATGAAGAACCGCAATGTCACATGAGCGTGTTCGCGATAGAGATGATAATGAAAACCGAACAGATGTATCCGAGTATCCGAGGCACGAGCTGTAAAGGCTCTGTGAAACTTCACAGACACATTCTGGGTACACCTGAGACATAATACATCTTGTAAAAAGCAGCATAATAGGTACCCTTAATAGGTACCCTTTAATATTTAAACTTTATATTTACAGTTATTCTGGCAACCACAGCTGTACAGCGTACAGTTCTGTACAAATCAAATCGTATGAAATCCCCACCTTGTAAAATTGTGACATTTCTCATGAGACCAGGTTGGTATTGTATGTAACGCCCACTTTTAGTCGATAACTTGGCAATCTAGTGGATAAATTTAGTCCTTCCCTACACTTCATTTTCGTTATATTCGGTTTCAAACAGAAAATAGTTTTGTTATAAAAGTAAAATAAGTTGTGCATGCAGTTTCATGTTGACTTAATATGCAGCATGTATCATAATCGCAATGTTCTCAGCAGATTGTCTTGCAATTTATTGTGTGTTCACAAAAAATAGACATACCTCCAAGAGTAATGCTCTGAGCAATAATGGGCTGGCATTGACCCGATCAGCTTACTTTCTCCGTCTGTCTATGAAGTCAAGCTGTGTGGGCATTCTGGCTTACCCTTACAGCCTTTAAACGCTTAGTCATTTACATAGTTGTCTGATATTAGCAACTCTGTGTCCTCCCTGAAGTGCTATTTGTGTTCTCTATTGTGCTAATCATTATCATAATGGTTTCAGTTTCAGAAAAACAACTCGCCGTTAACTTGTAAAACTGCAGTTTGTTGAATTGTGCAGTTAAATGGTGATCAGACCGTTATGTTTGGGTTTGGGTTCTGCTGAATAGTTTAGCAATTATTTTGGATGTAGTTAATAACTTGTATTATTTCAGGCTTGTGCTATGGACTCAACTGATTCCTGATTGATTGTGCAGCTTCTCAAGCTTATTCAGTTCAATCTATTTGCCTGACGGGCGATACAATTGAGAGGGAGATCCAGCAATATCTAGTGACCAAGAACATCTTAGTAATGACCTTGAGACCACCCAGAACTCCTTGGCCATTTCCAAAACTCACATCTAGTCTGATTTACTATCTTGAATTGCAGCAATCATCATTGCATTCGGATACTAATATGTATCTTTTTTATATTTATACTCACAGTGCTCGGCCTTCCTGAGAAGAACCTCAAAATGAGGTCAGAAAATGTGTTGTATGTAAAAGAAAATATAGCATGCTAACCACATGTTCACTAAAAAGACAATGAGCTGTGCAATAAAGCACAAATCCTTAAGGCTTCAGGCTCAGTTCTTCACATTTTTAAGCATGATATGAAAAATGTTTCTCTCACTGATGTGCAAACTAAGTGCTAAAACAAGCCGATCCCTCATCGGCCCGTCCTGCACGAGCCTCAGTGTGCTATGGGGAAATATAATCATAAATAATAACGATAATGTGTTCAGTCTGTCTGTATCTTGAATGGGAAGATTGGGGCCTGTAAGATATATATTTTTTTAATGTTTCTGAAAGAAGTTTCTTATGCTCACCAAGGCTGAATTTATTTGATCAACATACACTAAAAAAGTTATATTTTGAATATTATTATAATTTAAAATAACTTTTCTATTTTGGTTCTGTTTTTAAAATGTAATTTATTCCTGTGATCAAAGCTACATTTTCAGCAACATTACTTCAGTGTCACATGATCCTTTCTAATCATTCTAATATGCTGATTTGACATTTCTTATTATCAATGTTGACAACAGTCAATTCTTCATATTCTTGTGGAAACCATGATACAGTTTTTTTATTCTTTGAAGAATAGACTATTCAAAAGAACAGCAGTTATTTGAAACAGAAATGTATTGTAACTTTATAAATATCATTACTGTCACTTTTGATCAATTTAATGCATCCTTGCTGGATAAAAGTATTAATTTATTTAAAGAAAAAACTGAGAAAGAACTGAAAAAACAGTTCTTACTGAGCCCAAACTTTTGAACACTGAAACTGTAGCTGTAAGATTTCTAAGCATTGGTAACAGTATCCTTCTGTTACTCAGCCGATATCTCTAAACATCTAAATATAAACATTTGTACAGTAAACATGATCCCTCCCTTGGTATGATAATGACATGTGATTTTTCTGTGGGGATGTTATTCCTCTTTCAGTTCTGGTTTACCCTGTGAGATGGTGTTTCAAGTTTCTAAACTAAGGAAGCTGTGGGCTGCAGCATGTTTTACTAACATTTTCATAGCAATGTGACCTTGTGCTGATTAATCGCCTACCGGCAGTGGTCTGTCGGTAGTGCTGATCTAGCCAGATTTGCATCCACACATTTTAATGCAACTTTTTAATGCATAAACAACTTTCATTTACATATTTTTACAGTTTCCGTGGAAGCTACTATTTTCTTCTCTTGAACAAGGAAATTATTTTTCTTACTTACAAACTATTTCAGTATTTTTCAACTTATATGTATGCATTTGGCAGAAACTTTTATCTGAAGCAAGCTTTCTTTTCAGTTCATGCAATTCCTGGGAATCAAACCCATGACCTTGGCGTTTCTAGCAACATGCTCTACAGTTTGAGAGTTGCAGGAATGCATGTTTGCTGGATTTTTCGAAATAAATTACATTTGCAATTTGCATATGCATTTATCAAGCTCAAACTTAAAAAATGCAGTCAAATCAGCTGTATTAAAGTGATTCCAGACCACCAGTTGAGTTGCTCCTGGAGAGCATCTGACTCAACCATGTTACTCATGATCATGTTGGATTCGAGTCTAGATTTAGTGTGGGTCTAGACACAACAGTGAGCTAGTCAGCAGTATGAAATACCACCGCAGTCTGCCCTGTCCAAGGCTCTCAGGAGGGGGTTACATACTTTTAGTTGTCACATTTCCGTCACATTTAGCAGGGGATCTGCTTACCACTTAGTCACATAGCCTTATGGAAAAGTTCCTACTGTTTTTCTTGAGTCATTGTGTGGTAATTCTGCTATCAATACAAGGGCTTTTCTGTTGCTTTTGGCAGGATTTGTTGTTAAACTTGACCCTGCTATGCCCGTCATTTCCTGTAGCAAGACGGCTAGGAAAACCATAGGGTGTGTCTCCTCTGGCCCCCCTAAAGCACCCACCGTTACTTTTAAAAACAGTATGGGGCGTAATTTTCAGCTCGCTATGAGCCAAACTAAATGAGCCCACACAAGCAGAACTAGTCTTGCTTATTGTTCCTCGTCTTAGAGTTGAACTGATTGAAGTCGTGGTTGCTGTTAATCTCAGCACAATCTCGTTCCCCAGCGATCCTCTACGAGATGAAACGTGGGGACCCAAGGGTGCGGCTGGCAGATCTTATTCCCATTGGGATAAAAAGGAATTTTTAGAATGACTTTCATTTGTATGGGCTCGAAATGGCATGACTCTGAAGTCACGTGTAGAAGACTCAGTAGGGTGGCCTAGGGTTCAAGGCTGAGATTAATTATTTGGAAATACCAAAATACAAGTATAAACTTATTTCTGTCTTTCTTATTGTTTTGGTTGCCATGAAAAGATTCTCAAAGCATTGACGCTATGTGTTTTGAATCTCTCCACTGAGAAATCTAAGCTCAAACTCACCACAGAAGGAACTGAAACCTCTTATCAGACAGAACAACAAGTATGATAGAAAACATCATAAAATGTCCCGTTTTAGAGGGATTTGTGAAAAATGTCAAGACTTATATTGTAGAAAAAAGTCAAGACTTATATTGTAGATATATGGGCAGATTTCTCATTACATGACATTATCACTTGTAATGTTTTGCACCTTTTTAAAGGCTTCGGGATGCTAAAACAAAATTCAAATAAGTGACCTAACAACTAAAAAAAGACTCTTCACTTCGCTATTAGATTAACTCAAGGGAGTGATACTTGCAATTACTAAACTTGCTTTTGTTCAAACTTTAGTGATCCTGTTCCAGGGTTGTTTCATCTGCAGCCATGCAGACAAGTTTAGTCAAGCAGCTGTTTACGCAGCAGATATTGATCTGGTCTAAGATACACACTCAGCATCTGAACTGGCACACAAAGTTGGTGCAGAGGGAAAGAATCATATTTTATCTGTGGTTTTAGGAAAACGCCTCAGTTGGCAGTTGTAGTGATTTTTTTTTTGAATAATTTCCTAGTGATTTCATTCCTCTGTGCTTCAGTGAGCTAGACAAGTTCAAGATCAGTGATCCATCTAGTCTGCCTTTGCACACAAGTCAAGTCAACTTTATTTATATAGCGCTTTTTACAATGCAGATTGTTTCAAAGCAGCTTCACAGTGTTAAACAGGAAAATAATTAACAGAATTTGATTCGGCTGTACAGCCGCTCTGGAGAAAACGGTGATGTCATCAGCTCATTTCAATTATCATATATATTCAAGTAATGTAGTTGATATAATTTAGTTTAGTAATTAAATTTATTTGGATATTTATTTGAAAATTTAGTGTCCCCAACTGAGCAAGCCAGAGGCGACAGTGGCAAGGAACCAAAACTCCATCAGGTGTCCTAATGGAGAAAAATAAACCTTGGGAGAAACCAGGCTCAGTCGGGGTGCCAGTTCTCCTCTGGCCAATTAACAAACAGTGTATGTTTATTATTTTGGCAGCCTTATAGGTCAGAAGTAATATTAGATCGGATTTTTCGAAAGATCGGAGGCATCACGCCGGGTTTATTGAGGATGGCGTGTCGATTAAACAATTATTAAATAGGAATATTCGAAATATCGGAGTCATCACGCCGGAGATGGATCCATTGAGGATGCCATGTCGATGAGCAATTTCAGAGGGTAGACTAATTGACACGGTCTCTGCAGACACTTCAGGGATGCGTTGGTAATGTCTGGGTGCTGGTCCACTATCTGATCTGGATATGGCCCGGATCCGGCTGACTGCAGTAAACCTCGGGATAAACAGAGAGACTAACATTAGCGTAGATGCCATTCCTCTTATGATGTAACGAGTACATCAGGTGTTATGGGAAGTGTTCCCGGTTCCGGCTGACCTAGTTAATGCAGCCTAACAATTTAAATAAAATATAAATTAAAAATGTTTTATGTGTATGCCATAGTAAAGAGATGCGTTTTTAGTCTAGATTTAAACTGACAGAGTGTGTCTGCTTCCCGAACAATGCTAGGAAGGCTGTTCCAGAGTTTGGGTGCTAAATAGGAAAAGGATCGACCGCCTGCAGTTGATTTTGATATTCTAGGTATTATCAACTGGCCAGAGTTTTGAGACCGCAATAGACGTGATGGAGTATAATGCGTTAAGAGCTCGCTCAAGTACTGGGGAGCTAAAGCATTTAGTGCTTTGTAAGTAATTAGCAGGATTTTAAAATGGATGCGATGTTTAATAGGGAGCCAGTGCAGTGTTGAAAGAACCGGGCTAATATGGTCATACTTCCTGGTTCTAGTAAGAACTCGAGCTGCTGCGTTTTGGACCAGCTGCAGTTTATTTATTAAGCGAGCGGGGCAACCACCCAGTAGAGCATTACAATAATCTAGCCTTGAGGTCATGAATGCATGAACTAACTGTTCAGCATTTTGCATTGAAAGCATATGCCGTAATTTAGATATATTTTTAAGATGGTAGAATGCAGTTTTACAGATGCTAGAAACGTGGCCTCCAAATGAGAGATTGGTATCAAAGAGCACACCCAGGTTCCTAACTGACGACGAGGACTTGACAGAGCAGCCATCAAGTGTTAGACAGTATTCTAGGTTACTACATGTGGAGTTTTTTTGTCCAATAATTAAAAATTCATTTTTTTCTGAATTAAGTTGCAGGAAATTACTAGTCATCCAATTTTTTATATCAGCTATGCATTCCGTTAATCTTGTGAATTGGTAAGTTTCGTCAGGGCGTGAAGAAATATAGAGCTGAGTATCGTCAGCATAACAATGAAAACTAACGCCATGCTTCCTAATGATATCTCCCAGTGGTAGCATGTACAGGGTGAAAAGCAACGGTCCTAGCATTGAGCCCTGCGGTACTCCATATTGAACTTGTGATCGGTGTGACATCTCTTCATTTACTGCTACAAACTGAAAACGGTCAGATAAGTATGATTTAAACCATGCCAATACAATTCCACTAATGCCAACATAATTTTCGAGTCTATTCAAAAGAATGTTGTGGTCGATGGTATCGAATGCAGCGCTAATATCGAGTAACACTAACAGAGAGATACAACCACGATCGGATGATAAGAGTAAATCATTTGTAACTCTAATGAGAGCAGTCTCAGTACTATAAGACTGGTCTAAATCCTGACTGGAAAACCTCACAGATACCATTTTTTCTAAAAAGGAGCATAATTGTGAGGACACTGCCTTTTCTAGTATTTTTGACAGAAAGGGTAGATTTGAGATTGGCCTGTAATTGACTAATTCTGTAGGGTCAAGTTGCGGTTTTTTAATAGTAGCCAACTTAAAAGTTTTCGGTACATATCCTAAAGTCAAGGATGAATTAATGATATTAAGAAGAGGATCTATGACCTCTGGAAGCATCTCTTTTAGTAGTTTAGTCGGTATAGGGTCGAGCATACATGTTGTTGATTTAGATGATTTAACGAGTTTAGCCAATTCTTCTTCTCCTATAGCAGTGAATGAATGTAATTTTTCCTCAGTGACACTACAATGCTCTGTCTGATGTGATACAGTAGTAGACGGCTGCATGGTTATAATTTTTTTCCTAATATTATCAATCTTACAAGTAAAGAAGTTCATAAAGTCATTACTGATGTGCTGTTGGCAGACATCAGAAGTTGAAGCTTTATTTTTGGTTAATTTAGCCACTGTATCGAATAAATACCTAGGGTTGTGTTTGTTTTCTTCTAAGAAAGTCGAGAAATAAGCAGATCTAGCAGTTTTTACGGCCTTTCTGTATGAAATCATGCTCTCCCACGAAATGCGAAAAAGTTTTGTTTTCTTCCAGCTGCGCTCCATTTTTCTGGCTGCTGTTTGTACCACGGCGTTGGACTATTCTCTTTAATCTTCTTTAAGCGCAGAGGAGCAACTGTGTCTAAAGTACTGGAAAAGAGAGAGTCAATAGTTTCTGTTGCAACATCAAGTTCCTCTGGGCTATCTGGGATGCTGAGGAGATGAAACTGATGAGGAAGTTTATTTATAAAGAAATCTTTAGTCTCAGCAGTGATAGTCCTGCCATATTTGAAGCGAGGGGACGGCTTTGCAGCCTTTGCTAAATTAAGTATACATGATACTAGGTAATG
This sequence comes from Rhinogobio ventralis, assembly GCA_039654625.1. Taxonomy (NCBI): domain Eukaryota; kingdom Metazoa; phylum Chordata; class Actinopteri; order Cypriniformes; family Gobionidae; genus Rhinogobio; species Rhinogobio ventralis. The sequence goes on along the minus strand of CM077212.1, from coordinate 32,630,491 downwards.
ATCTGAGATGTCATCGCTCTGCTGCAGAATTTCAACGGTATCAACATTTATTCCATGTGACAGTATTAGGTCTAGAGTATGATTACGGCGATGAGTGGGTCCTGATACGTGTTGCCTAACTCCAATAGAGTTTAGAATGTCTCTAAATGCCAATCCCAATGCGTCTTTTTCATTGTCTACATGGATATTAAAATCACCAACAATAAGGACTTTATCTGTAGCCAGTACTAACTCTGATAAAAAATCAGCAAATTCTCTGATAAAGTGTGTATTGTGCCCTGGTGGCCTATATACAGTAGCCAACACAAATGTTAAACAGGATTTATCAATTTCACTACATGACGTTACGTATAGCACCAAAACTTCAAAATAATGATATTTGAAACTAGACTTTTGAGTAATACTGAAGATATTATTATAAATAATATCCACAAAGCATGGTTTTGGGGCAGTTGTGGCCTAATGGTTAGAGAGGGTTCAATTCTCAGTAAAGGCAGGAAATATAGGTGGGGGGGAGTGAATGAACAGCGCTCTCTTCCACTCTCATTACTAGGGCTGGGTAAAAAATATAGATTTCTCGATTTTAATCGATTCTCATTTTTATGAACTGATATATATATATATATATATATATATATATATATATATATATATATATATATATATATATATATATATATATATATATATATATATATATATTAGTCTATCCTGTTTTCAGTTTTTGAATATTTTTTTTTAAATATTAAACAAAGTCTAAGATTTTAAATTACATCCATTTTATTACGAAATTAAAAAAAATAAATACTTTTTTGGCGCTGTTTAATGTGGTGTGACAGATCACAGTAGCACAGCTCAGCTCAAGAGAAGCGGCAGCACGGAGCCTACGTGAACTGATCATCTCCTCCGCTTTAATACCAGTTACAGCGCGAAATAAACATGAATGAACGTCTAAAGGTATGTTAAAAGATACATTACAACTTTTCAAAATCCGTATCATGTCTCATGTAATCGGCCAATCAGTGTTTCAACTGCAGTAAGACGTCAATAAAACAGCTTCTAAACAATGTCACATAACTTCACATTTACCTCAGAAAATCATTCAGTGACCATAAACTCGTTAGTGAGCTAGAAAAATAAGCCCTAGAGAAGAGCATTTTGATAAATATATGCACCACATTACATATTCATTATAATGTTTAATGTTCTTCAATATTAATGCATGTTTGAATAAATGTGTCAAGTTTTTATGACTGCCGTCATTTAAATGTTTATATTTAAAAAAAAATTGGAGTAGAAATATGATCATGTAATTGTAAAGTTAGTATAATAACTTATTCAATATTACAGCAATATAGTACCAACTGACACCCATGTATACACTCACCTAAAGGATTATTAGGAACACCTGTTCAATTTCTCATTAATGCAATTATCTAATCAACCAATCACATGGCAGTTGCTTCAATGCATTTAGGGGTGTGGTCCTGGTCAAGACAATCTCCTGAACTCCAAACTGAATGTCAGAATGGGAAAGAAAGGTGATTTAAGCAATTTTGAGCGTGGCATGGTTGTTGGTGCCAGACGGGGCGGTCTGAGTATTTCACAATCTGCTCAGTTACTGGGATTTTCACGCACAACCATTTCTAGAGTTTACAAAGAATAGTGTGAAAAGGGAAAAACATCCAGTATGCGGCAGTCCTGTGGGCGAAAATGCCTTGTTGATGCTAGAGGTCAGAGGAGAATGGGCCGACTGATTCAAGCTGATAGAAGAGCAACTTTGACTGAAATAACCACTCGTTACAACCGAGGTATGCAGCAAAGCATTTGTGAAGCCACAACACGCACAACCTTGAGGCGGATGGGCTACAACAGCAGAAGACCCCACCGGGTACCAATCATCTCCACTACAAATAGGAAAAAGAGGCTACAATTTGCATGAGCTCACCAAAATTGGACAGTTGTAGACTGGAAAAATGTTGCCTGGTCTGATGAGTCTCGATTTCTGTTGAGACATTCAGATGGTAGAGTCAGAATTTGGCGTAAACAGAATGAGAACATGGATCCATCATGCCTTGTTACCACTGTGCAGGCTGGTGGTGGTGGTGTAATGGTGTGGGGGATGTTTTCTTGGCACACTTTAGGCCCCTTAGTGCCAATTGGGCATCGTTTAAATGCCACGGCCTACCTAAGCATTGTTTCTGACCATGTCCATCCCTTTATGACCACCATGTACCCATCCTCTGATGGCTACTTCCAGCAGGATAATGCACCATGTCACAAAGCTCGAATCATTTCAAATTGGTTTCTTGAACATGACAATGAGTTCACTGTACTAAAATGGCCCCCACAGTCACCAGATCTCAACCCAATAGAGCATCTTTGGGATGTGGTGGAACGGGAGCTTCTTGCCCTGGATGTGCATCCCACAAATCTCCATCAACTGCAAGATGCTATCCTATCAATATGGGCCAACATTTCTAAAGAATGCTTTCAGCACCTTGTTGAATCAATGCCACGTAGAATTAAGGCCGTTCTGAAGGCGAAAGGGGGTCAAACACAGTATTAGTATGGTGTTCCTAATAATCCTTTAGGTGAGTGTAGTTTACAGCATTAGTTGAGAGATTTTTTTTCCTTAAGAAAATTTGCCATGTACTGTATCTTATATATATCCACAATAATCAATATTGAATCGAATCGAAATCTGAATCGAAAGCTTGTGAATGTGAATCGAATCGAATCGTAAAATTTGTGTCAATACCCAGCCCTACTCATTACCCACAACTGAGGTGCCCTTGAGCAAGGCATCTAACCCCCAATCACTCCCCGGGTGCTGCTGCAAAAATGCTCTCTGGATGGGTGAAATGCAGAGCATAAATGCACCATACTTGGATACATGTCACCTTGCTTACTTACTCACTTAAACATTTTTATAACTGTAGTTTCATGCAGGAAGTTTCAGAAGTGTAATCGATTTAGCAAGTGCGACTCTCAGACAACAGTCCCTGGAGTTTGCCACACATCCCTGGAACATCCTGGAACATGCTACACATCTTCTTGCATGGAAAGTTGACTTTAAATGTGTTTTGTAAACAATGGTGGGACTACATGCTTTTTACCTTCTGTATTATTCCAAAGTTTGAGGCAGAATGAGCTAGGGATGGGCAATATTTTTTTTTTTATATATAATATCACATGAGAAGGAGTGCATTATGGTTCTGTATCAGCATTACCTGCGACCACGGCTTGACATTAACTTATTTGCTCACCAGCCACTGTGGCTAGTGGTTTTCAGAAATTAAATTTTTACATCGAAACCATGGGGACTGCCATATAGATAATATAAAAAATATATTGTATTTTGGCAGCAGGTATATGCTGTCACTTTAAGACCTGATGCACGGATCCATTAAACTGTTACACATGCGTTTTCTTTCTCAACTGTTTACCTTTTATGTTTACCTTAAAACATAACTGACTGTGTTTACGTGAATACTTGCCAAGACTGGCATTTTGACATTATTTTGTGTGTATTTGACTGTAAGCGCAATAAGCAGCAAAAAAGAACTCAATATAGTACAGAGAGGTGGCTTTATGTGTGCACACTTTGGGTGTGAGCACAAAATCTGCAGGAATTGGTAAAAGGATGTGCAATACGCACAATCCCACGGCAAAATTGAAGCCCTGAAACACCAACAATTCACTCGGAGCAAATGGAAGGAGTGAGTGAGGGGAGGTGGGTTTGTGTGTCACTCGCTGTCGGAGAGATGAGAGAGAGAGAAAGAGCAGCTGGTATCGTGTATCTATTCTGTGGGAAATGAGTATTAAGCGTTTCAGATATTTCAGTATCGATATGTATCGAAAAATCTATATTTTTGACAACACTACATTATTTCAGATGCCTTTTTAAAAGACTACAATTGAAAAATTGATATATATAAAATTCAACCTGCCAAAGTGGCTAGCAGGAGTTACTGCGTTACACGCCATTGCTGAAATACACCCGCAGGGGTTAATAAAGGTCTTCTGAAGTGAATCGATGGGTTTGTGTAAGAAAAAATCTATATTTAAAACTTTAAAATATCTAGCTTCCGGCGGACCGCCTTCCATATTTAACTTACGGAAAAAGCATAACTGGTGCGACAATGACGTCGGACGTAGCGTAAGCATTCAGACCTTCTGGTCTGCATAATTGATCTGTCATTAGAAAGTGATGAACTGTACTTGCATGGGCATTTTTAACACCTTGGCAAAAGGGATGATGACCAAATGATGATTCATCAGCTTGTCTTTTGGTTCTGCCATATGGTGAGTTAAATAAAAAATTAAATCAGGTTTTCAGGTGACTCTTGACCTAGATTTGCATTATATTTCATTACATATCCAATATCTCTGATCTTGGTTGTGATGGATTCTGCTTTTAAATGTTAATATGCATAACCAAAAATAATATGGTTATTTCTCCCAAAAAAGTGCAAACACTAGCTGAATTACTAGAAGCTACAAAAAGCGTACTAGTATGAAAAGTACTAGTCTCTTTTCTGTAATGCAAAAAATAATAGTGCATAAAGTACATACCAACCAACTTTTAAAAATGTAATGTTGCTTTTAATGTTTAATGATAGGTTAATCTATACTCATGAAATCTGAATGCACCATTTACCAATCAATGCTGTTTGTGACTGGATGAGTATCCACATTTATTGAACAATACAGACTCAAAAGTGTTCCTTTAGCAACATAATTTATGTAGTATCCGTGTTTTATTCCATTGACCCTGTAGATCTTAAATTGTGTGTAACTCCTCAAAGACTCTGGATAGAGAGAAGATTTTCCAGTTGCTGCTCTCAGTAGAATTTACTTACAGCAACATTCAACTTGTGACCTTTTGAAGCGCGATGGATTTGAAATGATTTTCTGTCATCTCAACACAGGCCAGTAGATCAGTCTGCCCTGGGGAGCGGAAGCGGTTGATGTCCTTTCGGCCCCTTCTTAAACGTATACACACACATAATAAGAGCTCTGCAGTGTGTGTCACTATTTGTTTACATCCGGAATATGAAGCAGGAAAAGAGTGTGGTCCAAAAAGGGTGGTTCCTTGCTCACTATCACATTACATCAGAGTCTGTTTCTTATAACGAACGACCCAAAGGGCAAGAACTCAGATAAGAGCGCCATCCGCCTCCTGCCCGGGTCATCAGAAGATAACTGTTTTCAAACATGATTGAGTGCTTTGTTGTTTTTTGTGCAATATAATACTGTATGTCTTGTTCTTTTTTTCATATTGCTGGAGTCGTGTCATGCCCTGCCTTGGTAAATGACTTGCAGATATTGCAATTAACCGAAATGGCATTTCACTGTTGTGTGCTAAATGGATTTCCTTTAACAGGCCATAAATTGAATTTAAAGACGCTGATGTGAAACTACTTGAACTTCATTTTTAATTAATCATGACATGACTTTATTTCAGTGTTGCACAACAATGAAATGTTTGTAGGGTACTGTGGCATTGATTGCGAAAGCAAGACACAAATACTCTGTTGCAAAACCTAGTGAGCCTACATAGGGAGCTGCTTTGTAAGCTAGTTGGATAGGTAACTGATTTGTAATGTAGTTTAATGTTGGAGAATATAATTGTTTAGACCTCAAATATGCTATTTATATATAAACATAGCGCCTGTTTAAAAATTTGTGAGAATAGCTTTATCTCGGCCAGTCCTTCGGGAATTTGCTTCTGGCTCTTATACAGTGTTTAACATGAGATACAATTAGTTTTGGGTATATCAAATTGGCAATCTTTGCTCTTATTAATCTATTACTTGTTCCAGAGCAATTTCATAACTTTATATTTTTATTTAACTTAAATCCTGTACTAACTGCTGCTTTTGACTGAATTGTTTGCTATACCTTGGTTTTGGAGTCACAGTTCGGTAGGTTTTCGGTACTTTGTTTACTGAGCAAACTACAAAAGCCTGTCAATACTACTGCAACACACTATTCAAGGGATGGTTCACCCAAAAATTTTGGTTGAATGTTGGTAATCAAACTGTCGTCGGTAGGCGTTGACTTGCATACTAGGAAAAAAAAAATACTATGGAAGTCAACGGGTGCCGTCAACTGTCTGGTTACAGACATTCTTAAAATATCTTCTTTTGTGTTCAACAGAAGAAAGAAACTCCTACAGGTTTGGAACAACTTGAGGGTGAGTAAATGATGACAGAATTTTCATTACTATCCCTTTCACTCTATTGTGCTCCTTCAGTAAAGTTTAATGGAGACTCGCTTGAACCTTTATGCAAAATGGAAATACATGAATTTCTAACATTAACAGGTACAACTGTAAGATGTAAGTTATGAGCCAAGGAAAACCACACTTGCAAGGAGGTCAAGCCACTCTAAACTGTACGCTTATGAGTGAGTTTGAAGCAATTAATATATGCGTACTGTACCAATTTTTTTTCTAACAAATGAATATGTGAACCATACACCCCTAATATATAGATGGATAGATGGATGGATAGATAGTAGTTTGCAGGTTGGAGTAGTAAGTGAAAAAATGTATGACTTCCTTTGTTGACATTTGGAATTTTACCAAAAGATTAAGGCAAGGTTTGGCTTTTCTGAAAAAGACTTTGTTAAATGACTGTTACTATTAAGAGGGACATTTGAATGTCCTTATTGTAGTGTATTATATACATGTGGGAACTAAGCTATAACGCATAGGCACTGAAACACTATTATTACACTCTTTTTGAATGCCCAAGATGTGCAAAATCTATGGCAATCCCAGAGTTGTAATTTTTCTGATTAACAAATAATGATCAAATGGCAGGAATTATGAGGAATTATGAAATCAGCATAGAGTTAATTGCATCTTGTGTTTCAGGGTGTGGGAGCAGAAAGGCTGATGGCTGTAATAGTGTGTTCTATATATAGTGTCTTTCGATATTTTGAAATGTGACCATGGCATGTGTTTGTTAAATTCACACAAATAATATCAGTGTTTTTGCAATATTGTGTATGTGTTTACAGCTTGTTTAAGTAAAGCTAGTTGCATCAGTACTTCACTATACTCTTGTAATCATGAAGTCTAAACTTGTTTAAAAGAGAGAGAGACTTCTGATCCCACATGCAAATTGCTTTTTTTGGGATTATCCAGTAAAACCTTCCCGCTCAAGAAATCTCAGTACTTCAGTATGCTGCAGTATCTCAGGGTTTACTAGAGTGGATGTAAATGTGAAGAGAGACTAGTAAGAGGGACATTTGAATGTCCTTTTTGTAATGTATTATATACTTGTGGGAACTGAGCTATAACGCATAGGCACTGAAACACTATTATTACACTCTTTCTGAATGCCCAAGATTTGCAAAATCTACGGCAATCCCAAAGTTGTGTTTTTTCTGATTAACAAATAATGATCAAATGGCAGAGATGAGGAATTATGAAATCAGCATAGAGTTAATTGCATCTTGTGTTTCAGGGTGTGAGAGCAGAAAGGCTGATGGCTGTAATAGTGTGTTCTATATAATGATCTGTTTCCTGCTCTCTGAGATTAATGCTGGGAGGAGAGAATGCAATTAAAATCCCCTACTAATGAAACCTGTTCTTGCAGCATTCAACAGATTTTAATTGGCTGTGCTCGTGCAGTGCTGATAAGAAATGTAGATTTTCCTCTCACAAAATAAGCTTGAAATGAAGGCTGCGCATTGTCAAGTTGTTAAATGAAATGATGGATGGATGGATAAGCAGAGAGATAGAATGATAAACAGGAATATAGCAATATATCCATGTTTATTGAAGACCCAGTGCTTACATTAGGTTTGTTTCTGAATGGGAAATGCCACACAGCACCGTGTGTATTTACTTTATTCTGTCTCAGAGGAATATTTTGCCTGCTGGCAATGTGACACACTGTAACAATGGTTTAGTCAGCCTTAATTCAAATAAAGATGAGGTTGTGGTTTGTAATGAAGAGAAATAACATTAGACTGACTTTACCTGCCCCGGACCAAGACAATGTGAGAAATACGTTTGTACAATATGTGTCACTGTATTGTACAGTTTGGGTTTTATTGCTATGTAATTTCCCTCTTAAACATTGTAGTCATTTTTGCTCTTGAGGCAGATTTTACATTCTCTTTATTCTAGCCAAGCCATTTACAGAAGAAACCATTATTTTTTATTTTATTTTATTTCATTATATATATATATACGTATATATTGATTCAACAAGGTGCTGAAAGCATTCTTTAGAAATGTTGGCCCATATTGATAGGATAGCATCTTGCAGTTGATGGAGATTTGTGGGATGCACATCCAGGGCACGAAGCTCCCGTTCCACCACATCCCAAAGATGCTCTATTGGGTTGAGATCTGGTGACTGTGGGGGCCATTTTAGTACAGTGAACTCATTGTCATGTTCAAGAAACCAATTTGAAATGATTCGAGCTTTGTGACATGGTGCATTATCCTGCTGGAAGTAGCCATCAGAGGATAGGTACATGGTGGTCATAAAGGGATGGACATGGTCAGAAACAATGATCAGGTAGGCCGTGGCATTTAAACGATGCCCAATTGGCACTAAGGGGCCTAAAGTGTCCCAAGAAAACATCCCCCACACCATTACACCACCACCACCAGCCTGCACAGTGGTAACAAGGCATGATGGATCCATGTTCTCATTCTGTTTACGCCAAATTCTGACTCTACCATCTGAATGTCTCAACAGAAATCGAGACTCATCAGACCAGGCAACATTTTTCCAGTCTTCAACTGTCTTTAACTTGGTGAGCTTGTGCAAATTGTAGCCTCTTTTTCCTATTTGTAGTGGAGATGAGTGGTACCCGGTGGGGTCTTCTGCTGTTGTAGCCCATCCGCCTCAAGGTTGTGCGTGTTGTGGCTTCACAAATGCTTTGCTGCATACCTCGGTTGTAACGAGTGGTTATTTCAGTCAAAGTTGCTCTTCTATCAGCTTGAATCAGTCGGCCCATTCTCCTCTGACCTCTAGCATCAACAAGGCGTTTTCACCCACAGGACTGCCGCATACTGGATGTTTTTCCCTTTTCACACCATTCTTTGTAAACTCTAGAAATGGTTGTGCGTGAAAATCCCAGTAACTGAGCAGATTGTGAAATACTCAGACCGGCCCGTCTGGCACCAACAACCATGCCACGCTCAGAATTGCTTAAATCACCTTTCTTTCCCATTCTGACATTCAGTTTGGAGTTCAGGAGATTGTCTTGACCAGGACCACACCCCTAAATGCATTGAAGCAACTGCAATGTCAACCAATCACACAACATCCAGTATGCGGCAGTCCTGTGGGCGAAAATGCCTTGTTGATGCTAGAGGTCAGAGGAGAATGGGCCGACTGATTCAAGCTGATAGAAGAGCAACTTTGACTGAAATAACCACTCGTTACAACCGAGGTATGCAGCAATATATATATATATATATATTATTATTTTTATGGTTTTATTTTCACTAGGATCTATCTATTAGAATTTATCTATTAGGACTTAGAGAAATTTCACTATTTATTTATTTATTTTTTCTAAAATTTTCTCATAAATGGCTTGTTGTTATCACAATTAACCGAATGACATTGTTGTGTGCTGTTTGGATTCCCTTTTATATCCTTAAATTGAATTAAACAAAATATGCCCTTGTAAAACCACTTATTTAAGAAGTTATTTTTACATTAATTTCAGCATGCCTTTATTTGGCTAAATGGCAGAATAAAAGGCAAGGCATTGAGTCATTGAATCATGCTTGTGTTTACAGAATATTGGAATAAAGAGCCCAATACTTCACTTCTTTTGTTTACATTTTAACAGAACAGCTCCTGATTGGCTAATTGTTGATTGTGATGTCATAATCCACAGAATTCCGTGTGATTTGGTAGGATTGGATGGATAAATGACCTCTGTGTTTAGCCTGCATCTTCTCTAATCTCTGTTGATTCCTTCGGGTATGAGAGCTTTATTGTTTCTGGTTGCTCCTGTCAGAGCAGAGCAACAAAAATCATCATTGTTTCTGCCACTTTCCTGTAGCTGTCGTCAGAGCTTGCTCTGGATTTCCATAATCCCACTGCTGAATTAATGAATGCCTAATCCATTTCTGCCCCACACATGAGAGGGAAGGAGACTACTGTGTTTTTTCTTAGTGTTGCTGATCCAGGAGAGCTGACAGGTCATTGGGGGTCAGTCACTGGGAATATAATGTGGTCTGATCTGACTTATTCCACTGGGAATCAGCCTTCCAGGCTTTCATTTAAATTTTTATAATGTTTACATCTGTAAATTCTGCAGGCATCAGAAACATGAATTTGCTGCGTTTAGTGCCCAGGGTTCAGGGAATGTCCTGTGGATCCTAGTGAGAGTCTTTCTGCTGCCGGAGCACGTCTCTGTTTGCAGTTATATGGCTGTTGTCTGAGACTGAAGTGAAGTAGTGTTGCATGTTTGCACAGCATGATTAAGCATGATCACACAAAACGCGCACACACACACACGCACACACACACAGACAGCCATATAGGCATGCTTTTATGTAGCAGCCATAAATGTATTTTTTTTTTGCTTAGCTGTCTGGGCATGTGGTAAGGTGGATTTCGCATGTCAAAAATATGGGTTTTTCACCTGATTATCTGATTATAAAAAAAAATCAGTGATGTTTTAAAATGAGGAGGCAAAGTCCTCACATACATACATTTCTCTTGCATAAACATAATTGTTATTAATTGTTGTTATGCTTATTGTGCAATCCTTATTAATTAAATAAATAAACACAAATAAATATATGACGTATTGTAAAACTTTTGTTAGGGCTTTCAATCAATTTTAAAGTTTAAATTAACTGTATTGCATGATATAGGTTGTCTGGCTATCACCAGACCAAGCTCAATCTTTTAAGATTGAACATTGGTCTGGGGAGTCTGTTATGTATTTTCTTCTGCACAAGAAGCATGATCAACGAGCATAATTCAAATGACTCTATACGCAATTGGATAGTTCTGTCGGGTTGAGGTCAGGACTCGCTCATCCATGTTTTTATGGACCTTGCTTTGTGCACTGGTGCGCAGTCATGTTGGAACAGGAAGAGGCCATCTCCAAACTGTTCCCATAAAATTGGGAGCATGAAATTGTCCGAAATGTCTTGGTATGTTGACGCATTAAGAGTTCCTTTCACTGGAACTAAGGGGCCAAGCCCAACCCCTGAAAAACAACCCCACACCATAACCCCCCCTCCACCAAACTTTACACTTTGCACAATGCAGTCAGGTAAGTACCGTTCTCCTGGCTACCGCCAAACCCAGACTCGTCCATCGGATTGCCAGAGAGAGAAGCGTGATTGGTCACTCCAGAGAACACGTCTCCACTGCTCTAGAGTCCAGTGGCGGCATGCTTTACACCACTGCATCCGACGCTTTGCATTGCACTTGGTGATGTAAGGCTTGGATGCAGCTGCTCGGCCATGAAAACCCATTCCATGAAGCTCTCTACGCACTGTTCTTGAGCTAATCTAAAGGCCACACAAAGTTTGGTGGTCTGTAGCTATTGACTCTGTAGAAAGTTGGCAACGTCTGCATGCGCTGACCCCGCTTTGTGATTTTACATGGCCTACCTGAGTTGCTGTTGTTCCCAATTGCTTCCACTTTGTTATAATACCACTAACAATTGACCGTAGAATATTTAGTACTAGTGAGGAAATTTCACGAATGGACTTATTGCGCAGGTGGCAACCTATCACGGTACCACGCTTGAATTTACTGAGCTCCTGAGAGCGACCCATTCTTTCACAAATGTTTGTAGAAGCGTCTGCATGCCTAGGTGCTTGATTTTATACACCTGTGGCCATGGAAGTGATTGGAACACCTGAGTTCAATGATCTGGAGGGGTGTCCCAATACTTTTGGCAATATAGTGTGTGTTTAGAGGCTTTTGCATCTGAACTCTTCATATATATATATATATCATATATCATTATAGTAATAGTTAAGTTTTGCAACAAAAAAAAAAAATATATATATATATATTTCTGTCTTTCGATATTTTGAAATGTGACCATGGCATGTGTTTGTTAAATTCACACAAATAATATTAGTGTTTTTGCAATATTGTGTATGTGTTTACAGCTTGTTTAAGTAAAGCTAGTTGCATCAGTACTTCACTATACTCTTGTAATCATGAAGTCTAAACTTGTTTAAAAGAGAGAGAGACTTCTGATCACACATGCAAATTGGTTTTTTGGGATTATCCAGTAAAACATTCCCGCTCAAGAAATCTCAGTACTTCAGTATGCTGCAGTATCTCAGGGTTTACTAGAGTGGATGTAAATGTGAAACGCAATGAAATCAGCCGAACACCTCAAGCATATAATAAACATGCAGACGAGCTGCTGAAGAAGGCAATTACCTCATGTTTCGATTCACTGCTTGCATTTGCATGCGGGGCTGCTTCACTGCACACAGGCTAGATTTCACATCACTGCAGATGAGTGTTTCACTGAGCGGCGCTTTATCAACAAGATCAGATAAAGTTCTGCAGGATTCGATAGAGGAAGTGTATTTCCAGGATGAAGGAAATATGAACAAAACAAAAACAAACCCGGCGACTAAAGGAAAACCTTTGTCCACTTTAAGATTCATAAATCAGGACATAACAGAGCAAACAGCAAATGTTTTGGATTAAATCACTGCAAAATTATATCCTGATCTTGTTGTTGTTTGCAAAAATGGGCCATCAGAAGTTTATTTTTCTTTGCTTTTTGCTCTTTGTTTTTTCGTGATTGTACTTGCAATTTTGTCTGTCAGATGATACAACATGCAAAAAAACCCCAAAAACCCAATAGACTTGCATCGAAGGAGTACTGAAGTGGTTAAAAATAGGATATTAGAGGACAATAATTACGGTCTGACATTTGTGTTGCTATGCTGCGAGTGAACACGTCTAGGTCAGGACCCGTGTAGAGAAGTGTACAGGTCTGTTCTCAGGGGAAACTGTCTCCATGCCAACCAGCTGACCACGAGATTACCGCTGAATAATCACAGACCCCAGATCAAATCAGACGAGGCGATAGAGAGGTGTGAGCAAGCAGAGAGAGAGAGAGAGAGAGATGCAACCATGCACAAAGATGTAACGTGGATGGTTGTGATGAGGCGTGTTTGTAGAGGCATGTGTGCACATGCATACTATGTCCTAGCGTACACCCTTGAGGAACACCTTTTTAAGGACCTTTTCCAAGGGAACATCTGAGAACTCCCACACTTAAAGGAACAGCTCATCTAAAAATAAAAGTTGCCATTATTTATGGATCCTCATGCTTTTCCAAATCCTTTCCTTTCTTTTTCTGCTGTGTTTTTAAAGAAACCAGTGTTAGTGTTTTTTATATACTAATATAGTCTTTATTAATATTTTTTTAATATATTTCTGTATAGCTTTATATTGTTATTTCAATTTTAATAATTTTAATACTTGATCTTAAAAGTTTTTTAGTTTATCATCTAATATTTATATTTTATTTCAGCTTTATTTAAATTTCTGAAGGTGATTTTAATAGTTGTAGTTTTGATTAACAATAACAACACTGCTTCAAACTTGTAATTCTTTATACCACACAAGAAGCAGTAGCACATCATCAAACCTGGCACTTTGACTATGAATTGATACATGAAGATTTTCAGCAAATAACAAGTAATAATGATGAAAGTGAGTAAATGGTGAGTTATTTTTATGGTGAACTGTTCCTTTAATAGACACTATTCTCAGTTCTGGTAGTTAATCTTCGTGCTGTGGTGAGCTTCAAGGCTGCATTGTCTCGTGTTTTTGGCAGGTTGGATTCACTTCTCTGCTGTCTTGCTCTTTTCTGGCAGCTAACACTTCCAGCTGCACCAGGAAAGACTTTTTTTTTTTTATATAGAGAAAGAAAAAAAAAAACCCAACAAAATCATTCAACTGGTTTATCACAGCACCTTCACATTGACAGTGTTTTCTATGGTGTAACTGGTGTAGATTTGTATAAATGTATATAATTTGCACACAGCTCAAATTTGTTGTTACTGATACATTTGTAGTAACTCTGTCTCTTCTTTAAAGGAGTAGTTAACCCAAAAAAAAAATAAAAAATATATATTTTGTCTGTATTTAAGGGGCGGCTCCTTTAAGGCTTGACACTAAACAGCCATTGACGCCATTGCACAGGAAACAGTATCAACGTCCACTCACTATTGCACACGAGTAAGTGTTTTGAAAACATTGTCCATTATGAAACTGTCATTTATAGATAAAATATTATGAAATAATTTACTTGTGGTTTGTGGCATCACGATGGTGGCGCTCCATCGTAATGTCGGTCAGCCATCATCATCGTCCATCGGCACAACCCTAATAGAGCCTCAAGTAACTGATTTGAAAGGCACTTCATAAAGTTGACTCACATGAAGCCTCAAACACTCACAGTGTCTGACATTGGCAGATGATGCTAAGCTATCACAATACTCAAACGCTAATGTTTTTAACCAAAATATATATATTGAAGGTCACTGGTTTCACTTACAGTCTGGATGGGGAATTCTGTAAAGGTTACAAACTTCTGCCTTAAAAACAAACAATAAATGCTACACACACAAATTGTGTGAAATTATTTGTTTAAATATATAATTATACAAATCTATGCATTTATTTACATATCTATTTTACTTATTTATACATTTGTGTATTTACATATTTACTATTTTATTTACTTGTGTACTTATTTGTTTTACATAATTATTATGTATTTATTGATACATAATTTACTCTCTGATTTATTTATATATTTATTTATTAACTCATTCATATTTTTTTAATAATTAGTTTAAATATTATCTGCATTTGTATTTATTTAATTAGTAATTTACATACTTATACATATGTGTATTTACATATTCACTATTATTTTTTATTTACTTACTGTTTTACTTATTTATTATGCATTTATTAATACATAATTTACTCTTATTTTTTATTTTCTTATTTACATTTGTATTCATTTGTATTTATTCATATATAAAAAAAATATATATATATATTTATTTATTTATTTATTTATTTATTTATTTTTTTTTAATCTGTATTCTTTTTTGTATTTATTTAGATGTGCATTTACTTATTAACATTTATTTTTATTAATTCATATTATTCATGTTTTTTTTTTTTAAGTGAATTTCTTTCAACCATCTTTTCAATTCAATTTTTTTTTTTTACTTAAATAATTGCAATGCATTTGAAGGACACTCTGTATTTTATTATTATTAGGACACTGTTTTTTTGTATCCAGCATAATGTACTGCCTTCTTTTTGGACCAGACTTTGCATTGCAAGCGTGCATTTTATGCCACAAAATTGTTTAGATTGGTCAGTCACTAGATTTTGTAAGTTATTATTCTGGGTCTGATTCTTGCCAGCTGATAAAATGCTTACAGAGTTGCTGTGGATGTACACACAGTTGGTAATTATAAAATTGCGATAAGGAAGTGTGTTTCAGAGTGAAATCAGCTTGTGGGTTTGTGGTTTACAAACAGCAAGTGTTTCTGATGAGGTGTCTAAAAAAGCAGTCCTGCTTTTATCAGGCATCATTTCTTGTTGGTTCCTGTCCCAAAAACAGTTCCTCATTATCTACATGCTATCTATAGGTTCGTCTATTTATTTTATTTTCTGCACAACTTGAAATCATAACGATGCCTAGTATCAAATATGCTGAGAGTCGGCAGCATGTTGAGTCACAGGGCTGTTAACACTCGCATGTGAAGCTTATTAGTAAATGAAGCATTCGACTGAACATTGCTAGTGGCACGCCGGCTTTACTGTGTGTGTTTGTAATAAAACAGTCCCCCAGGAGATCATGCAGCACTGCTCTAAATGCAGCAATTAAAACATCTGTTTGCTTTTAAAGCATCTTAGCGGCCCTTGGAAGGGGTTTTGAGGTGCCTTTGTGTCTCAGATCTGAGACCGTATCTGAAGATCCATGTGAAAATGTTTCAGCCACCTGTATTCCCTGCTTTCTTTTTAGTCCAGCAGTCCTGTTTTACCTTTTCAAAGATGACTCAGTTTCCTTTATGCTATTCATTCTATTCATCATTGTTTTCATCGCTGTCAAAACAAGATCAGATTGTGAAGTGGAGGCCTGCAGAAATGCAAGGATGAGAGAAATATACTCTGTGTCCTGCTTATGATGGCGATGTGCTAGTAAAGAAACAGAAAGTGATTTAATGTGGATAGATGGAGACTGTATGTCACAGAATCTCTCTGGATTTGCTCAGGATTTGCTCCAATTTAACGCTCATTATCATCAACACATCACAATAGCTGATAAATTCGATAACTAGTCAATTAGCTGCTACTTTATTTACTTTCTTTTAAAAATATTTATTTTCTTATTTACTATATTTATTATCAAAGTTCACTTTTTTCAAATAAAACTTTTGTTCGTGTGATCATGGAGAACTTTAATATCAGGGAGTTATACAATTTTTGAAAAGTCATAAATTAATATATTTAAAAATTAATTTTAGCTATTTAAAACAATTTTATTTTATTCTATTCCATTTTATTTTTATTCTATTTTACTTTAATCTCTACTATACTCTACCCTACTCTTTTATTTTATTATATTATAATTTTTTTTTCTTTTATTTATTTATTTTTTATTTTAAAAAGTCATAAATTAATATATTTAATAAATTTGAGTTATTTAAAACATTTCTATAGGGAATATACAATTTTTATTTTACTTTATTGTATTCTATTTATTCTATACTTTTTTTATTCTATTTATTTTATTTTGTTCTATTCTATTATTTTATTTTATTCTATTTTATTTTTAATCTCTACTCTGCTCTGCTCTACCCTACTCTTCTATTTTATTCTGTTCTATTCTATTTTATTTTAATCTCTACTCTTTTATTATATTATTATATTAAATTCTATTTTATTTTATTTTATTCTGTTCTATTTATTAATTTATTTTATTTTTAAAAAGTCGTACATAAATATATTTAATTAATTTTAGTCATTCAAAACATTTCTATAAGGAATATTTAAATGTATTTTATTATTTTATTTTATTTTATTCTATTCTATTTTTATTTAATCTATTCTGTTCTATTTTTTGGTCTATTTTACTTTATTCTGTTTATTTTAAATTTCTATTATTAATCTCTACTCTACCCTACTCTTTTGTTATTTAATTTAATTTTTAATTGTATTATTTTATTTTATGCTTGGAAGGTAGACCAAAAAATGGTGAGACTAATGTTACATTTATATTCACTTTGCCTGAGGTTGTTTACTATCTCGTAGTGTCTGACTGTCTCTTACAGAAAGTAAATTGAAGCAGCTCATTATTACACCTGTGCTCTCCTCCATCTCCTCCATGTTTTTGTGTCTGTTTTTGCTCAGCCTGGTTTCCATGGCTGGAATTGTCCTGGCGAGTTTTAGGTTCCTAGTAAATATCATTACTCAAAATGAAACCTGTCACAGTATTTTTTCTCACATCCACCTCCCTCTCTTTATCTTTTTGCAATGCTATCACGTGTCAAGGTGAAAAGCTTCTGCTCACCACATCAAAGTTCTGTGTAGTTTGTCATAATAGAAGGAATATTAGAGATTTCCCTAATACTGTAAACATGTTTTGTCTTTTCCTGTTTTAATAGCTTATAGAGAATAAGTTTCAAAGTCCAAAGGTTAGTTACTTGCCAGCATGCACATTTTTGTATGCATACTTTCAACGCACTAGCCAAGCTCTAACTTTTACATTTTGCAGAGTTGCATAAAGTATATTTCTGGCCCAAGTGTTAAACTTAAGAGTGCAATGTGTTGTAGTGACAGCGTAGAAGCATGTGAAAGAGCATTGTGGCAGCAACATTTGCATGGACAAGATGCAAAACATTTTTGGGGAAACTATAAAAATCTATTTATTAGACTATTATTTTGCAACAATATTCATGTGTAGCATCAGGTTTGTTCTCTAATAATAACAGCATCTGAAGTGTTCAAAGGAAAATTTTTCCACCCCCCCCCTCCATATTTTCCATCTTCCATTTAAATGAAGTTCTGGAGAAACCCAGTCAGCAATAATGTGTGTGTTTTTGCAGTGCTGATAAAACCCTTCAGCTGGAGCATGTTTGACATGACTGAACAGGACTGACTGATAAAGGCAGAGAATCGAGAGGAGGATCAGAGTGTTGTGTGGAAGGAAAGGAGAAACCAGAGGGTTGTGTTGGTTTTTTGTCTTTTCCTGTTCTTTGGTCTATGACCAGTACAAAAGCATTAGACTTGTATCACGTGCATATGAAAGCAGCATATGTTTATTTTGGCACTCATACATTATTAACAGGTTACAGTATTCACACTGTCCGTGAGAGCGGAACTTTACTGCATCAGAGAAACAAAAATTAAGCAACATAAAATAATGGACTGCACTTGTGGAGTACTTTCTATTGAATGAATATGACTGTATCCAGATATACGCTTCAGTTTGGGGTTTACATAAAGATTCATAGCATGTAGATGCAAATGTGGTTTCACTTCTCAAGTATATTATATCATTTATAATTCTCCTGATAGCTATTTTATAATTTGTAGCTGTTATTAAAGGAAATGCTAACCTAGATATTACTTTATTTTGTAGATATTTTTCAGTTATATTTTAGTATTAATTATAGTGTTTATTAATATTTTGAATTCGCTTTTATTTTGTGCACTTAGGGCGTGTCCAAATCCACTTTTGCTAGTTTAACGACGGAAAAAACAGTCTGCAAAGGTCCAAAAGGGTTGTCCCTAGTCTCTTAATGAGTCATGGGTGTGTTTTGGGCGTAACATGCAATAAACCAATCAGAGTCTCATCTCCCATTCCCTTTAAAAGCCAGTTGCGCTCACGCCATGGCAGATTCACTATATACATGCTAGAATTTGCGAATCCTTTTATTTTAAAATTTTTAAAAATGTGTGTGTGCTGCTGCATGTCCCTGTGTGTGTAACAAGCAGAGTGTACGCGTGTTGTGCACCCGCCTGTAGGCTCATATTACTAACGTGCCCTTTAAATAACACAAAAAATACTGCGCTATTGACTTTAGACCAGGTTTTTGTTGGTCAATGGCACAGTCGTTCCTCAAAATAGCAACACGCCAACAATGCGCCTGAACACACCTGGTTTTCAGACCAGCACGCCCATGGACGAACAGATGGGCGCAAGTGCATTTGCTATTTAAACATTGTGGCACTGGACATGAAAATGAAAACTGCGTAGGGCTGAAACTAGCAAAAAACACTTGCGCCACGCCCGGTGTTGCATTGCGCCGGGTGTATGATAGGGCCCTTCAAGTAATGCGTTCTTTAAAGGGATACTCCAAAAACAATACAACAAGTCACTGCCATTATAAAGCTTTGAAGAGCCAGGACTTTTTTAATATAACTGAAAGAAGAATGTCATATACACCTAGGATGACTAGAGGGTGAGTGAATCATGGGCTAAATTTTCATTTATGGGTGAACTATCCCTTTAAGTTTTTAGTTTTTCATCTAATATTTATATTTTATTTTATTTCAGCCTTATTTCAATAAATTATCTTATAATAGTATATTCAGTTTTAGTTTATGATAACAACACAGATATATTTTGGTCAGAAACATATCATCATATACTAATCGGCAGAGAAAATTTTATCCCGAGGTTGTTTTAGAAGGATTTTAGAAGACGCTCTGTCAGTAATTGATTGTTGTTATCTATTTGATTTTGATTTTAAAGACTGTGGTTCTTACGTTGCAGTTTAAACTGTGTGTTAGTTTAAAAATCCTAAAAAAAGCTACTGACCAGCTGGTTTCATTTACTCACTAAGCCAATTGTATTTACATTTGCTGTTTGGCGAAGGTTTACTTTGGCCCCTATATGTTTTTGAAAAGGAGTGTGTGTGCAGTTTTGTTTGTGTATGTACCTTTGTAAATGAATCACAGGTGACAGGTGTGTGTGTTCTCTCACAATTTGCCAAGGATATCTATTTTTAGCTTCAGCTAAAATACAAAACTGTGCTCGGCAGAAGGCAGGAGGCAGAGCGCAGGTGATTAATGAGACCCTGCGGTTTTACCTCCCTCACCTCAGTTACACTCTCACACACTGCAGCAAAGCCTCCAAGAAATTATACGTATGCTTGGCAAGCATTCTGGACTTTTAAAGGGACAGTTCACTCATAAATGAAAATAATCATGTCATTCCAAACCTGTATGACGATCTTTCTGCCTTGCACACAAAACTTTATTTTATTATTATTTTATAAAACCATTTAAATTTAAGATGCTTTTAGTTCTTTTTGAAGTTTGCCACTACTCACCGTCTGCCTTTGTTTTTATGGAAAACTTCATCTCATTTTGGAAAAAACATCTCAAGAAATTTAATTGTATTTATTTAATTTATTTATTTTCATTTTACTTTACCTTACCTTACCTTACCTTACTTTACATTCTCACACTGCAGCAAGTAAATTATACGTATGCTTGGCAAGCATTCTGTACTTTTAAAGGGACAGTTCACTCATAAATTTAAATGATCTCCTTTACTCAACTCTCATGCCATTCTAAACCTGTATGATTATCCTTATTGCTTGCGCATGAAAATGTTTTTATTTATTTATTTATTATTATTATTATTATTATTTTTAATTTTTTTTATTCTGCAGAACATCTTGTGTGTTCAACAGAGAAAAAGAAAGTCATACAGGTTTGGAACGACATGAGGGTAAGTAAAGGTTGACTGAATTCGGGTGAACCTTTCCTTAAATCAGAAAACATCCTGGCTTTCAGAACAGATGTGGGATGCTCTCTCAAAGAGAATCGGCTGTGCGGCTCTGACTCAGAGATTGGACCGTAACCAGAGTCCAAAACCCCCACGCGGACCGGGCTAGCCCAGGTGCAGTGGACACAATGCAGGCCTTTCTTCCACTGGGGCTGTTTATGTGCAGCACAACCAAGCAGCATCTGAGAGGAAGAAAGCAGAGGAAGAGAGCGATTGCTGGTAAATGAGGGACAGGAAGTGGGCTGAAGGAGAAGTGTTCAGGGACTCTGGAGTGGATTGCAGTATTGACCAGCTATAGATGGACGTGTCTGAAGGTTTTTTAAATCAGTGCTCCTAACACAGAGTCTTTGCTTTGATTGCAATGATGTTGGGCCAAAACTTTTTGCCAGTGCCTGGTGAAATGAGAACATTTAACAGATACTGCATTGTATTTATTTAAAGGATTAGTTCACTAACATTTCCTGATATTTTACTCACCCCCATCTCATCCAAGATGTTCATGTCTTTCTTTCTTCAGTCGAAAAGCAATTAAGTTTTTTGAGGAAAACATTCCAAAACATTTTTCTCTCCATCACAGACTTCCATGGCAACCAAAATGTTGAAGGTCCAAATCAATGCCGTTTCAAATTCCTTTGAAGGGCTTCAGAGGCTCTGCACGATCCCAGACGAGGAATAGGGTCTTATCTAGCAAAAAGATTGGTCATTTTAAAAAACAATATACTTTTTAACCTAAATTGCTCATCTTGCGCTGCTCTGCGACGTGCCATGGATTGCCCAAGTGAACGTGCAAGGGCTAATACGAACGGCCTTTACCAAAAAACACTCCATCTTCAACTTCAAAATTGTCCGACATCGTTGTTTTACCTTCTTTGCTAAAGGGCGTTTGTATTGGTCTTCGCATGTGCACTTTGTAAACACGGGGGCGGTACTTCTGCCTACGTCTACCGTGATCTTTTTTGACGTGATTGCGCAATCACTGGCACGTAGCAGAGCAGCGCAAGATGAGCAATTTAGGTTAAAAAGTATATTGTTTTTTAAAATGACCAATCGTTTTGCTAGATAAGACCCTATTCCTCGTCTGGGATCGTGCAGAGCCTCTGAAGCCCTTTGAAGCGCTTTGAAACGGCATTGATTTGGACCTTCAACATTTTGGTTGCCATTGAAGGCTATGATGGGGAGAAAAATCCTGGAATGTTTTCCTCAAACTAAATTTATTTTCGACTGATGGAAGAAAGACATGAATATCTTGGAAGAGATGGGGGGTGAGTAAAATATCAGGACATTTTCATTTTGAAGTGAACTAATCCTTTAATAAAAATATGAATCAAATATTTATTGTTTATATTTAATGTAATATTGTTTAATATATATTATATTTTAACTTTACTTCAGTCTTCAATAATGAAGTTCCAGTTGGACTTTGTTTTCTTGATTGTTTTGTTTAGTCTTAAAGGCTCATCTCGCATCAGATCCGCATCTCTTTCCCAGCCATCTTCTCTCAGAGATTCTGTGTTGCCATAGATCGTTTCGCTGTCACATAATATTCACTAATACCCGCATCTGCCTCCCGACGGCCGACGCAGAATCCTGGCTTTGTCTGTCCTGCTGTCTTCCATCTATGATACATGATCAGAACACAGCCGTATCATCAACACATGCTGCGGCCCAGAGATATGCTTTTATAACCTGATATTGCACTGACAGGAAACAGATGCCCACTCAGGGAGGGAAGCACACACCAGGAAAAGAAAATACAGTTAAGTGGAAGGAAAACAGAAGAGAGAGAGAGAAGAAGATTTTCTATTGGACATTTAGCTTATCTTGATTTGTGTGTCAGCGCTTGTTTATTCTGCTTGGTTTGTGGTAATTAGATAAGCAAATATGCAGGTTATTCGAAGTGGGAAATCAGGCTATTAATGATTGAAGTTTTGCCCTTATTTATGACAGACAGTTAAAATCAGGCCACTGAATCCAGGCCGTCCTTCGTTTCTTTGGGCCAGGGAATGACACGCGATTAGAAGCGATATTTCAAGCGCTACCAATAGGGAATTGATAAACCACGTGTTGGCAGCTTCCTGTCTGCTGAAGACCACAGTGCCTCTTACTCAAGCTGTTTTATATGCTGTCCACAGACAATCATTTTAACTCGTCGCTCGGTTTGTACAAGCACATTTGTTGTGTACAGTAATGCACAAACTATTAAATGGGGTAAGTGTTCTGGAGGGTTTAATAGCAGAAATTTCACTCTGATTTCTTTATGCATTATTATTATTATTGTTATTATTTTTTTTTTCATAGTTATTTTTTTATTTTATTTTCTAGGCTTTTCTAGGCAGATGAACTTCTGGTTATGCGTTAACAATGTAATTTTTTGTAGGAAATGCCCTTGCATCTAAATATGATATTGTCATGCATTATAACATACATGTTGTGAAATGCATCTTGTTATGAGGAAATTGGCCCTGCTTTTCTTAGTTTGTGAGTGAACTTCTAAATTATCTGATAAATAATTGCATTAATCACCTAAATTTTAATAGACAGTAGTCAATTATTAAGAATAGCTAGTTTGGTTCTGCAAGGATTGATAAGATTAGATATCATTTTGCACAGGCAAGGTAAGTGATTTTATCATACTAGTCTCAACATGCAGGGCCGTTTTTAGGAGGAACAACAACCAGGAATAATTTAATTAAAAACATTCATATAAAACAGCTCTTGTGAGTATGAGTGAGTCACATAAGGAGCGGCTATTGATAAATCCATCCTGAATCACTGTTAAACCCAAATGTGCGGGTCACGCACATGTGCACATTACATGACTAAACTTTCATTCAAAGAGGCTTTGTTGAGTATTTCCAGGACCGTTCCTGTAATCCTGGTAAATTGTAGCCGCGTTTTGCTCAGATATCTTGCATGCTAATGGAGGTTTTAAATATAAACCCTGATCTCCAGTGCTAGAAGACTGTCTGGCAGAACAAACGCTGCTAATTAGTGCGATTTTTGCCCAGGGACTCACTCGGCGCTTTTAAAGCACACAGATCCAGATACAGTATATGGAAGTGAAACTGCCCTGGCTCATGGATTTTTCTGAACAGTTGTTCATCTTTGATTCAGGGATGTTTAGCATCTCAGGAGAGGCTAAAGGTGATTTGGATGAGACGGGTCACACAGAGCAGTGTGGGTCTCAGCAGTATTATGCATTCATGAAATAGCAGTGCAAATGGCCTTTGCACATTTAATAGCTCTTCAAATATAACTTTTCTGACTGTATAATTTATTAGTGGTGCTTGCGAAGACAGGAATCACTATTATTATTGCTCATACTTTGCATTGTTTATTTGAACAAACTCCTGACCCATCGACACGTGTGCTATTATCATTCAAAGCTTGTTTGTTTGGAGGATATTCACACAGCTCTTTTTTTTTTAATGCAATTTAATGCTATTTTTTTATTTCATTTATTTTATTTTACCTTTTTTCAATTTAACTTAATTATTTTATTTTAATTTAATTACATTTTATTTGCACTTACATTTCTTCTTCTATTTTTGCTGAAGTACTTGCATTTAAGTCCGCTCTGCAAAAATGTGCAATTTGAGCTGTAAAGTAGTTTTTTTGATGAGGTGCCACTTTTCTAGGCTGATGAACTTTTAACTGCATTATTGTGCAGGGTTTACTCCATAAAACGGATGTGAATGAAGCTGACATCTTGCATCTGCCTTTACAAACGATCAGCTCCTGTGGTGTGCTAAACGTTCAGGACGTTAGACCTATTTTGCTGTCACATCCAGAGAACGAGAGCCTGTTGTCATACAACTGAAGCTGAAATCAGTCCCGCAGAACCTCAGCACGAGAGACACTCACTGTGGAGAGCATCAGATGTGACCCACTGGAGGAGATCAGATATTATCCTCTACTCATCAAGGGAGTTCACGGGCAGGGCATCGCCCGTCAGAGATCTGCTCCTTTTATCTGCTCTTTAAAGGTTACACAGACATTTTTCTGCTCACCAGGGACAACAGAAACACACAGAGAGGCTCAGAGATGTGAGTTTATTGATGCTACGCCGATTTCCATGGAGGTTTTTTTTGGAAGCATTATATTAGTGTTGCCTTTTTTGCTTTATATTTCAGATAAATGCTGTTCTTTTGAACTTTCTATTCATTAAATAATCCTGATTTTTTTTTACACAACTGTTTTCAACATTGATAATAATAATAAATGTTTCTTGAGCAGCAAATCAGCATATTAGAATGATTTCTGAAGGAAGAAGAATTGTCACTTTTGATTTCATGGTAAATTTAAAGGCACTTACATTCTAGTGATATGTGGCCACATTACCCACAATTCCATGCATGTGTGAACAAAAAACTTGGTAACCCCACTCAGTCCGGTTGCTAGACTAGATGTTCAGCAGCTTGAAGATTCTGTGCCCTTGCAGCATTTCCCAGGTAGATAAATTGTACTTTGTCACCCCTGTCTGTCCCCTCCTCCTCCTCCTCCTCCTCCTCCTTGTGTCTATCAAGTGTCTTTCCTTTTTTCGCTCTTTATCCAATCCGTCCTCCCACTCCATTCGATCTCTCCCTCTCATTTAAATTCATGTATGGCATCCTCTGGAGGGGCTGCTGGGATTACATTACACACAGAAGCCATCTCTGCGTTCAGGCTCCGGGGCGTTGCTATGTGTGGCGATGCCGAGAGCTGTTTAAATTTTAAAAAAGCCATCTGAATCTGATGGACTGACGGGCGGCTGCTGAATTTGAATGAAATACTGGATGGTGGCTATGTTGGTGAAATATCAGGAGCTGTTAAATGTATTCACTGCCATTGCAAAAAGCAACAGTGAGCTCAAGAGAAACGAGGCGTGAAGTCGATTTCCTGTGTAATTTGTGCATTTGAAATGGTTGTGTTTAACAGGACTCGTTCTGAGGGAGCCATTAAGTTAAGAGGAGATGTCATTAGTGGCACTGGGTATTAGTGATGCTATTGCTCAAACTTCAACAAACCCCTACTTTAGTGCATAACTCGTCCCGCATTATTTGTGCTAAAAACATGAATGATTCCTCAAATCTTAAGTATTCTGTGTGTGACCCTGGACCACAAAACCAGTCATAAGTCACACTGGTGGCAATAGCAACAATACATTGTATGGGTCAAAATAATAGATTTTTCTTTTATGCCAAAAACCATTTGGATATTAAGTAAAGATCATGTTCCATGAAGATATTTAGTAAATTTCCTACCGTAAATATATAAAAAATGTATTATTAGTAGTAATATGCATTGCTAGGGACATTTGCCTGTAAAGGCGATTTTCTTAATATTTAGATTTTTTTTGCACCCTCAGATTCCAGATTTTCAGTTGTATCTCAGCCAAATATTGTACTAACAAAACATACATCAATGGAAAGCTTATTTATTCAGCTCAATCTCAATTTCCAAAAATGTACCCTTATCACTGGTTTTGTGGTCCAGGGTCACATATTATTGAGGAGAAGTTGATTTTGGCCTGTTGGACAATATAATGGGTCAAAAGTAGACTTCTGTTGAGATCATAGAAACTTGCTGTTGGATTTTTGTCAGAAGTTAATGAGACAAAGTTTGATATTTCTTGGCTGAATACAGGGCGTGACTTAAATCAGATTAGCAAATGGGTTTATGTAGGTTTATTTTTGTAATTAATATGCAGGAAAGTAATGACTAAATGAAATGTGATTTAGTTGACGATTGAACATTGTTTATTACCATGTACAGTTCAGTGTGTTTTCCCTGTGTGTCAAGGCCAGGCCGCATACATGTGGAAAATCAGATCTTTAGACCCTCTGTTCGTTATCCCCATTTTTCTCATTGTGTTAAGATTATCTTTACTG
Organism: Rhinogobio ventralis; assembly: GCA_039654625.1. NCBI lineage: Eukaryota > Metazoa > Chordata > Actinopteri > Cypriniformes > Gobionidae > Rhinogobio > Rhinogobio ventralis. The sequence goes on along the minus strand of CM077212.1, from coordinate 32,603,798 downwards.
TACATGGCTGTCTGGAAAACTTGATTCTGATTGGTCAGTCGTGTCATTCTGCAGTCAAGTGTTCGTATATAATATCATTGTCCCTGGCAACCAATTTCCTATATAGCTTCTCATATCACTTTGTGATCTCTTTCTTCAAACATAATGGAATTATTTAGACCGTTTACTGTCAGTGTCCCAGTAGTGGGACACTTGGCATGCTTTTTCATTGCCTTTTTCATCACATTTTTTTTAGTAATCATCATAAATCAAAAGCTTAAACACTCAAAATGCGTCCTGTGAAAACTGAAATGAAAACAGTACTTCAAATCCTTTAGGCAGGCTGAATTTTTGTGATATCAACTTCAAATTTGGACATTTGGCTTTCATTTTCTTCTTTAGACTCAAATTATTTAGTCAAATATATATTTTGTATAAAATTAAAAGAAAGTGTAGTTCAGTTTGTTTACTTTATAGAAATGTTCTGTTTCATTTAGTCATTTAAAAAAAAAAAAATGTGTAGCCATATAATACATTTATTTATTTTAATATATAGAGTGCATTAGTACCCAGCCCCTTTTTCAGCAGCGCTGATTCCGAAGGGGTTATTTTCACACATTTTTGAAATTTTGAAAATCAGACAAAAATACATAAGTAGAAGACTGTGTACTTAATGGCTTGAGTGAGGGAAAGAACTACAATCCCATGAAGCATTGCGAACAGCATAATCAAATTAAAAATGTTTAATTGCAAATATGTATAAATACAATATAATTTACGTTTATTGCAAAATATGCATATATATACAAACATTTAAGTATTTTGAGAGTGTAGGGAGATCAACTCGATTACGTTATTTGCAGTGCTTCATGGGAGTGGGCAGAGCTTTTTTTTTTCGGCCCTCTGATATAATTTTCAGTACAGCATCATGGGAATTGTAGTTTTTCACCAGGAATTCTACTGTTAAACACGATTATTTAAAAAAAAGCTGAAATGGGCTGACAGTAAATACTATAGATTAAAAACCTCGTAGCTCACAGTAGGGCTGTCTTTAAAGATTTCCAAGTTATCGTTAAAAAAACAATTTCCTTATGGAGAAAATGATTGGAGTTTTTACTTCCATAACCCGACTGCTGCTCTCTATAACAAGGGCATGACCACCCTGTTTTTTTTGTTGTTTTTTTTGCGATAAGGACTGCCTTACATAATTAACTGAATAAACATCTAACCTGAGTCTATATCTCTCTTGTTCTCCCTCCAGGTATCATTGTGCTGCTGCATTGAGCTCCTGGATTTCTGCTGCACCTGTTCATTCTGTGGATCTGTGGAAGAGATAGATAGATAGATAGATAGATAGATAGATAGGTAGGTAGATAGATAGATAGATAGATAGATAGATAGATTTTTCAGAATATCTCAGAGAGAGAGATAGAGAGAGTATGAGGCAAAGTTTTAAGTCTGAAGGAGCGATGTGATGGTTGGATTCCTCCTACAGCTCGCCGGCTACAATGGACCTCCAAATCATACACTGAAACATCACTGCTCAAGGTAGGGTCAAAACATTTCCTCAGTAAACATGATTGAATAAAGTAAATATAGGTTTTCTTTGTTGTTGTTGCATGTTATTTTTTCTCTGAAGTCTAAGGTTAGTCAGTGTGTCTTGTGCATAATACAGTTTAAAAGAATTTCCAACCTCTCCCTCACATTTAGTATTAAACAGGCAGTTTTTGCTACTGTACCTTTAAGACTCATCCAGAGAGAGCAGAGTTGCTGAATACAGAATAGACGTTGATGCGTTAATATGGTTGGTCGTATGTTAATGAGCTCATGATTGTGATGTCAATTAGGAGTGTGAATCGTCACTGGTCTCACGATTCAATTCGATTATGATTATAATGTCAACAATTCGATTGCATCCTCAATTTTCAATATTACTGCACATGGCTACATTTTTGTCAATCAATACAAGCAGTCAGATATATGAACTTCCTTTTTGTTTTATCTGCTCAAAGAAAGTACACTTCCGGAATGTAGCAAACATCAAACTCAACTTAAGTCTGAACACAGCAGACAACAGGAGCATTTAGAACTAATAATCATTTGTAAATACTAAAAGCACACGAAAATGTCAAGTAGTTTACTTAAGTTACAATAACACTCACACACGCACATGCATGTAGCCTCACACACGCACATGCATTCAGCCTCGCACACACACACTTGCACGCCTCGCACACGCACACACGCAGCCTCACACACACAGGTTATTTTTTTCCTGCGGGTTGATTTCCACACCGTACGTATGATTTCAGCAATCCAACACCCCCAAAACACCCCTCAGATGTGCAAGTTCAGTGGAGAATTCAGCCATCCGATGGAGAAAATCCCTTTTTTTGGGCTACTTTTGACTGGCCATTGGGCTACTTTTGTTGCACAGACCTGGCAACCCTGTAGTGGGTGCTTTTTTTATTACTCGCTTTGTGTTTCGCCTCCCTCTGCCATTTTACGTTAGCGTGAGAAGCGTGTATGTGACGAATTATGTCAGAGAAACGTCAGTAGGCTATAATCGATTATGGTCTTATACTGCATCAATGCAGAATCGTCCACGTCCACATAGCGTTGCAATGATAATTTTCAACACCCCTAATGTCAATATGCAATGATTTCTGAGAAAGGTGTTTTTGCAGTTTCTGGATGGACTGAGGTGGGATTTTTGGGGTGTGTTGTTTACCACTATTTAAAGTGCTGCTATGAGCTTAAATACACTCACCTCAATCTTTCTATGTTCACGCCAAAGCTATAATGTTTTTAAGATCCAGTTTCATTCACAATCCAAGTGTCGAAAGTCTGGCCTGTCGGGTTCATTTTCATTTCATCTTTCAGACATTATTGTCTTGATTGTTCATCATGTTGCGTGCGGTTATAAAAGCTGCATGTTCAGCACAGTCACACTCTCTGATCCTCTCAGCGTCTGCAGGAATATTCAAAGAAAATGTTCTTGTTCGTATTGTTGTCTCATTGTTCCTGTTATTGCTGCTTCGCTGGCACAGCGTCTCTTATTATCAGCGCTGTTACCAAATGCTCCACAGAGGCCTGAAAACATGGAGATACTCCAACGGGTTGTGTGCAAACGCGCCTGTGGATAGACAATGCGTGTGTGTGTTTGTGAGTCTGTGCATGTGTGTACTAGTGTCCAGGACTTGCTTAAGGAATGTGTGTAAGTGTATGTATCCTCTAAAGGTTGAGAAGTGTGTGTCAGACTTGAGCAGGAAAGCTGGCTGCACAGGAAAGGAAATAACCTATCAGCCGGCAGATGGGGGGACAGCATGTGCTTACACCGCACACACACACACACACACACACACACACACACACACACACACACACACACACACACACACTCACTCTCTCTCTCTCTCTCTCTCTCTCTCTCTCTCCCCGTTCAGCCCCTCTGTCTCTCGTCCACACTAGGGATGGGTGACATTTTTCAGCCTTTTGACTATTTTCTAATTTCTATGTTTATGTACATACACTAAAATCAAAAGTTTGGGGTTGGTGAAATGTTTTAATGTTTTTGTCTCTTCTGCTCACCAAGGCTGCATTTATTTGATCAAAAATACAGTAAAATCAATAATATTATAAAATATTATTACAATTTAAAATAAATGTTTTCTATTTGAATACAGTTTGAAATGTCATTTATTCCTGTGATCAAAGCTGAATTTTCAGCATTACTCCAGTCTTCAGTGTCACATGATCCTTCAGAAATCATTCTAATGCTGATTTGCTGCTTAAGAAACATTTATTACTGTCAATTCTGCTTCATGTTTTTGTGAAAACATACATTTTTTTCAGGATTCTTTGAATAATAGAAAGATCAAAAGAACAGAATTGAAATATATTTTTTTGTAATATGTCTTTATCACTTTTGAACAGTTTAAAGCTGAAAAAAGTACTTTCTTAAAAAAAAAATAATAATAATACTGACCCAAAACTTTTTATGTATATTTGTGTTTATTTCTTCTGAAATGGTTTTAATAGATGATAATTCCTATTAGATTCAGTAAAAGTCCAGTTAAAATGGTTATATTTAAACAAGTAAATAATGAGAGTAATCATGTTTTCTAGTTATTCAAAAAAATTTTTTTTTTTTTTTAGTTTTGAATCTTCATTACAACAAACAGTTTGATTCAACTGTTCAGTATGTTTGCTACAGAAGTTTAAACTACAGTTCATTGGCCAAATAAAAGCACATTTGAAATCATTGCGATTATTTACAATGTTGCCTGGTTTTATATTGTTAGCAAAATCATTGTGAATCAACCGTACATTCATGAACTCTCATACAAACACACATACACTCACAAATGCTCATTATAAACCCTGTTTATGTGGCCCGGTCTGTCCACTCCAAATGCCAAGCGCCAAGCGGGCTGAAGTGCCGTTCATCTATCAGACTAGAGACTGGCGCTCTGCTTGTTCTCATTCATTGCACTGACATTTACAAGAGCTTTGCTGCGCTCTTCTCTCACAGCATTTAAAAAAAAATAATTCATTCTCTTCATCATGTCGTTCCAAACCTGAGTGAATGTCTTTTCTCAGTGGAACATGAAAGGAGAGTATCCTGGCTGAATGGGGACCAAAAATGACTAAAAAGCACCATAAAAGTAGTCAGTATGACTGGTGTGAAAAAAAAAAACAATAAGTAAAATGTACTAAATTTTTGCACGCACATTTTTTAAGTAAATTTCACATATGGAGTTAAGTAAACTCTACTTAACTAAGTGAAGTAAAATGAACAATGAAAATAATTTTAACTTGGCCAGTGAAAGGTTGTTGAGTAATTTCTACATAGTTGAAGTTTCCTTTGCAATACATTTTACTCAAACAATAGGCTATGACACTGAATGAAACCATGCTTTTAAAGTGTATGCTTTACTTTGAAACATCTAGGTAAATAATACAATAGATATTGTGTAGACACCATATCTACATAATAGAAGTAACGCGGCACCTGAACACAGAGACCTCAATATGGTAACATTCGATAGATCGTTTTTGAGTATGAATGTGTCATTTTGAGTGGAAAATTAACTCCAGATGCCACAAAATGGCAAGTTACTAAACCTAACAACAAAAGCAATGATAAAACAGTGTAAATACAGCTGGAAAACAGCGAAAACCTGCCTCAGTGCATGATGGGAACACCAGTATCAGAAGCTGAATAGGGTTACTTCATTTCTAAAAGCTTGAATATAGAATTTACTTTTTTTTAAATTCTTGTCTGAACTAACTTTTTACATACATTTTTCTGTAGTATTTACTTTTAGAATCATTTTTATCAGGCTTCCAAGGCTTATGAAGTCATAGTTTTAAGTAAGGAACAGGTACAAATGTAGCTTTTTATTCACTGCTCTGTTCTTTTGAGTACACGCACACTCATACACTACCGTTCAAAAGTTTGAGGTCTGTAAGATTTTTTTTTATGTTTTTGAAAGAAGTTTCTTTTGCTCACCAGGGCTGCATTTGTTTGATCAAAAATACAGGAAAAACAGTAATATTGTGAAATAATATTATAATTTAAAATAACTGTTTTCTATTTGAATATATTTTAAAATGTAATTTATTCCTGTGATCAAAGCTGAATTTTCATCATCATTACACCAGTCTTCAGTGTCACATGATCCTTCAGAAATTTGCTTAATATTTTTATGGGAACTGTGGATTATTTGATGAATAGAAGAACATTAATTTGAAATAGAAATCGTTTGTATCATTATAATGTCTTTATATAAATATCATTTTAATGCATCCTTGCTGAATAAAATAATTAATTTGTTTAACAGAAAAAAGATGCAGTGCACAAGGTTTAATGTCAGTAAAGTCAAGCATGATTGAATGTCATTGCTTATTCAAAGCTACCATGTGACTGTAAGGCTTGGAATATAGTGCACAAGAAGCATATTTGTAATACTTTTATGGTGCTTTTTTAATCATTTTTGCAGCTTAAATGTCAACTTTATTATTCTTAGAGCAGTGTAAACATTCTCCCAATTTGCATACTTATGCACTATTCTATGCCGATTTGTAGTATAAGTAGTGTGTGTTCACACTGAAAATTCCAAAAAGAAAAAGTGCCCTTTAAATACCCAGATGATGCGCTTAATTAAGTGTGGCATGTTGCACACTTCATGCACTCAACGATCACTGCTTTAATTACATAGTGGAAGGGGAGTGGCTATCAGTCTCTGATGTTGAATGACAAAATAACTTAATTATACTATAAAAGTCATATACTACACTGTTGAGTACATAGTGAGTACATGTGTATAAGTGCATAGTGCATCATTTGGGATGCAACTTCTGTGAATATCCCACATAAGAAGGTTTGGAATGTGGATGAACTTTTCTATTAACCTGATGATTCCAGCCAGACGGCGTCTCAGCATCTTTAACGATAGTAAAACACAAGAGACGTCTCTCCCCCTCTGTCTGCTCAGTCTCTCATTTCTCTCTACGATCATTTGAGTCTTTTCATTTCCTGCGCTGTCTCGGCTCAGGACCAATCAAAGCTGGGATTGCCCTCCCCTGGTTTCCTGCATGGATTTCATGTCTCATTAATAAAATGCCAGCACACACACTCTCTCTCTCACACACACACAAACATGTGCGCACACACTCTTTCTCTCTCACAATGGACCATCTGATTCATCAGAGCGTGTTATAATGTCACGGCTCCACTTGGTTTACAGCTCTGTCCTGTGTAGTTAGGCATGTGACGGTATAAGATTTTCATGTTGCTTTTATCACGGTATACGGTATTATCACAATATTGAAATACGTTGCAAAAAAAGTGTTGTCATACTATAACAGGTTTAATAACTCTTTCATATGACAAAAAGAACTGAACATTTAAATACAATAAAGCAATGCACAAAAATGTAAAGTAAACAAATGTTTCAAACAGATTAAAATGCAAAAGAATTCTAAAGAACAATAGGTATCACTTTACAGTAAGGTCTCATTAGTTAATGCATTAACATTAACAAAGAGCAAATAGCTACATTGGTTACAAAGTTATTATTCTTTGATAACGTCAATTAAAAAACTGTTAATGTTAACTTTTGATTTTAATAATGTGTTATTAAATGTTGAAATTTACATTTAACTAAGATTAATAAATGCTTTAGAAGTATTTTTCATTGTCAGTTTAACTAATGAATAAACTCATTTTAAATAATGGAGCCTTATTGTAAAGTGTGTGGCTGAACAATAAAGAATCAGAACATATTCAAACAATATCTGTAGTCCAGATTAAAATATAAAAGTTTAAGTGAAAATAAATAGCCTTAAGTCTTTAAGTATTAAGTATTTGGTGATGTGATGAGCACTGTAGCGAATACAGAAAACAGCGGTGTTGTTCATTTTAAACGGTAGATGGGTAAAGTATTCTTAAAATGCATTCTAAAAATCTGAATAATTCATAATAAATAATTATTCACGGTATTTTGAAGTGACCACGATAAAAATATTGTGCATGTTCATATCGTGATATATCGATATTACCGTATACCGGAACATGTCTATGTGTAGCATCCTCAACGGAGACTGACATTCTTCTAATCCAATCAGTCTTGGGTGGGTGGGGTTTATGGTGAGAGCTGGACTCTGATTGGCTATTTATTTCACTGCACTATCTGTCCAGGCAGATGTGGCTTTATGTGCAGTCTTATGTTAGATTTAATATGTTGAGACAAGCCATGTGTAGGTTGATTTCCCTGGTATTCGGGATCTATATTTTTTCAATTCCATTTTGTGATGTTAGTGGTGCAGAAATGACATGCTTCACCTTTAATAAACCAAAGACATGATGATAAAGTTATATTTGTCAACATGAATTTTTTTAAATTAGTTTTTGTTTTATTGTGCAAAATTTAATCAAAAATTTTATCAAATTGCTTTGCAGTGTTATTTTAGTATTATTTAAATTCTATTTTATGTTATATTAATATCTGGAATTTAAAATGTTCTTTTAGAATAGTTCTATCTAGCTTTAATTTTCTATTAATTTTAGTTTTAGTAATTGTAGTACTTCAATTTAAACATGTTTATTTCAATTAGTTGCCAAGGCAACATTTCAAGTTAACAATTTTCATCTACTGTTTGTACTTTATTTAAGCTTGATTTCAATTAATGCAAATAATTTTTATTTATTATTTTTACCAATTTGAAAATTTTGGTGGATACCGATAACCGATAATTCTTTATATTAGAAAGCAGATAACAGATTTACAGTACATGTAAATTTAGTATGGTACTGTTAGAAATTTTTATATCATTTTTGAGAACCTGATTATAAAAACAAGTCTCACCATTAAAAGCCATGTCCCAAGCACACAATTATAATGTTCTCATTATAATTTGATGTGGCCTATGTGACAGACATTCCCTGCATATGTTGCACTGAACTGTATTTTCCTTTTTGAAGTGATGTCAATCATATTTCAAGCAATTCAAAATCAACATGGCGAAACCGATCTGATGTGCCTCCGCTGAAAATAAATAATCCATTATTTATCCTTTAATATATCGGATACATTTTCTTATCAGGCCGATAACGATAACATTAAAAATGAACATATAACGGACAATACCGATATGGTGATATTGTGCATTTTTAATTTGATGACAACGTTGTAGCATTACAATACATTTTTAGATGGATTTTTTTTATTCTTGTTCAATGCATCAGATTTTAGAAGCAAAATGGTTTGCAAATGCAGCTTCATGTTAACTTTAAACTCAAAGAATATTGCGATTCAGTCTTAGATTTTGTTGCAGCTGTGGGTGTTTGAATGGTGCAGGAGTATCTTTATCATGTTTATCTCGGTAACACTTTACAATAAGGTCTCATTTGTTAACATTAGTTAATGTATTAACTAACATGAACTAACCATGAGCAGTACATTTGTTACTGTATTTGTTCATCTTTGTTCATCTTTGATGTTCATGGTTTGTTCATGTTAGTTCACAGTGCATGAACTAATGTTAACAAGTATTAGTAAATGTTGAAATTAACATTAACAAAGATGAATAAATGCTTTTTAATTGCAGTTCATTATTAGTTCATGTTAACTAATGTAGTTAACTAATGTTAACCAATGAACCTTATTGTAAAGTGTTACCTTTATCTCTTTATTTCCTCTGATCTGTCAGACTGGCACTGTTTTCAGTGGCCACGCCCCCTCTGTATGATGCCACCCCTCATGTGACCCAGCCTGCATGGAAAGAGAGACACACTCAGCCTGAAGGGGCTCAGATCAGTGGCCTCTTGTTGTGTATGATTGTGCGGGGATTGTTTATGTGTGTGTGTGATCAAGACAATAGCGCTCAGTGTAAATCCAGTGCGGCCCAGATTTTTAAAGTTCTTTCTCACAGGCCAATCCGAGCGAAAAACAGCCTTATGCAACCTTAATCAACAACATGGCACTGGCAATCTGCTCCCACACAGCACGGCATGCTGCTAGTCTGTCAGGTTGAGAGCCGGGCATCTGGAAACAGTCTCTGAGGAATTCTGCTCACACGCTGTGATGTAGCAGGGTGAGAATGATCTGACTGAACCTGCTGTGTTACATCAAAATAAAAGCTTGAGCATGCTCTGAAAAAATGGTTGGGATATGACATGGAATAAATTGTTTGTTTTAATAATTAAAGGACATAAAGCATCATAAAATAAAATTAAAGTAGTTCATATGACTTGTGCTCTATGTTCAAAGTCTTCTGATGTAACACAATAGGCTTGTGATATCACTGTATGATAACACTGGGCTCATGAATATTAATTACCTTGCACTGAAGTTGTGTTGTGTTCTGTAGTCACGTTAGCTAATTAATATTCATGTAAATGTGCATTGTTTTAAATGTTTTAAATAGTTTTGACTTTAAGGGTTCACAAAATCATGTAAACCTAAATGTAATGTAGTGGGTACACATAGATGTAATGACAAGGGCCAAATTGTGATGGCTAGACGACTGGGTCAGAGCATCTCCAAAACTGCAGCTCTTGTGGGGTGTTCCCGGTCAGTATCTATCAAAAGTGGTCCAAGGAAGGAACAGTGGTGAACCGGCGACAGGGTCATGGGCGGCCAAGGCTCATTGATGCATGTGGGGAGCGAAGGCTGGCCCGTGTGGTCCGATCAAACAGACGAGCTACTGTAGCTCAAATTGCTCAAGAAGTTAATGCTGGTTCTGATAGAAAGGTGTCAGAATACACAGTGCAGACCAGTCAGGGTGCCCATGCTGACCCCTGTCCACCGCCGAAAGCACCAACAGTGGGCACGTAAGCATCAGAACTGGGCCACGGAGCAATGGAGGAAGGTGGCCTGGTCTGATGAATCATGTTTTCTTTTACATCACGTGGATGGCCGGGTGCGTGTGCGTCACTTACCTGGGGAACACATGGCACCAGGATGCACTATGGGAAGAAGGCAAGCCGGCAGAGGCGGTGTGATGCTTTGGGCAATGTTCTGCTGGGAAGCCTTGGCTCCTGACATCCATGTGGATGTTACTTTGACACGTACCACCTACCTAAGCATTGTTGAAGACCATGTACACCCTTTCATGGAAACGGTATTCCCTGGTGGCTGTGGTCTCTTTCAGCAGGATAATGCGCCCTGCCACAAAGCAAAAATGGTTCAGGAATGGTTTGAGGAGCACAACAACGAGTTTGAGGTGTTGATTGGCCTCCAAATTCCCCAGATCTCAATCCAATCGAGCATCTGTAGGATGTGCTGAACAAATCCAAAGTCCAATCCATGGAGGCACCACCTCGCAACTTACAGGACTTAAAGGATCTGCTGCTAACATCTTGGTGCCAGATACCACAGCACACCTTCAGGGGTCTAGTGGAGTCCATGCCTCGACGGGTCAGGGCTGTTTTGGCAGCAAAAGGGGGACCAACACAATATTAGGTCATAATGTTATGCCGGATCGGTGTGTGTATTTTTATTTATTTATTTATTTTTACAGTACATGTAAAGTTACTATGGTACAGTTTTCTCACCTGTAGGTTCCTGAGCGATTTTTATTCCAGCCAGTATCAATCGCTTAATAATTTTAGGTTGTTCAGTGCAGATTTTACATAAAATGTGAATCACTCAACTAAAGTATAAACCCTGGAATTAATCTGCTAATGTTGATCTGTTCTGGATTAATTTGTGTTTGGGGATCTGGCCTTTCGTTTCATGTGAAATCACAGGTTACCTTGGCTGTGAAGATCAGCTGTTGAATTTTATAATGTAAAAGCTCAGCTGGCACGGCCTGGGACGTACTGTGTGTCACACATCTGTCAATACACACACTCATCTTCAAAGCAAGCTCAGATAAAGTTTGCCAGATGTACATTTTAAAACTGTAGTTGGGTGTTTAACAGGGTGTCTGTTTAAAATTTACTTTTGGTCATGGAACAGTTAAATATTGTTCTATTTTATTGGCCTGGCCAGGTGTTGGACCTCTTTCAGTAAACAGTGTGTGTTTTACTGGAAAATAAAGTGCTCTGGAAAACATAACACGACGACAAAAAAATATATATGTTTATGAAGCTTTGTGTGCTTCATAAGCAAATGTTTTGTTCTTATGCGCATATCAGTGTTATTTTAGTATTATTTACACTTTATTATAGTTTTAATTCATATTTTGAATTAGCTTTTATTTTTATGTTTTCAGTAATTTTGTTAAAGAATTGTCCATTTTGATTTCATGGTGACTTTAATATATATTTTTATTTAATTTTTAGGTTTAGAAATTTTAGTACTTAAGCTTAAATTATTTTATTTGTAATTTTCTTTTAAGTTTTTCATCTAATATTCATATTTCACATTATTTTTAAGCTTCATTTCAATTTACAAAAATGCTTTTTAATAGATTTAATACAAAAGAAAAAATTATTTTAATTGATATAATAACACTGGCACATACACTCACCTAAAGGATTATTAGGAACACCTGTTCAATTTCTCATGAATGCAATTATCTAATCAACCAATCACATGGCAGTTGCTTCAATGCATTTAGGGGTGTGGTCCTGGTCAAGACAATCTCCTGAACTCCAAACTGAATGTCAGAATGGGAAAGAAAGGTGATTTAAGCAATTTTGAGCGTGGCATGGTTGTTGGTGCCAGACGGGCCGGTCTGAGTATTTCACAATCTGCTCAGTTACTGGGATTTTCACGCACAACCATTTCTAGAGTTTACAAAGAATGGTGTGAAAAGGGAAAAACATCCAGTATGCGGCAGTCCTGTGGGCGAAAATGCCTTGTTGATGCTAGAGGTCAGAGGAGAATGGGCCGACTGATTCAAGCTGATAGAAGAGCAACTTTGACTGAAATAACCACTCGTTACAACCGAGGTATGCAGCAAAGCATTTGTGAAGCCACAACACGCACAACCTTGAGGCGGATGGGCTACAACAGCAGAAGACCCCACCGGGTACCACTCATCTCCACTACAAATAGGAAAAAGAGGCTACAATTTGCACAAGCTCACCAAAATTGGACAGTTGAAGACTGGAAAAATGTTGCCTGGTCTGATGAGTCTCGATTTCTGTTGAGACATTCAGATGGTAGAGTCAGAATTTGGCATAAACAGAATGAGAACATGGATCCATCATGCCTTGTTACCACTGTGCAGGCTGGTGGTGGTGGTGTAATGGTGTGGGGGATGTTTTCTTGGCACACTTTAGGCCCCTTAGTGCCAATTGGGCATCGTTTAAATGCCACGGCCTACCTGAGCATTGTTTCTGACCATGTCCATCCCTTTATGACCACCATGTACCCATCCTCTGATGGCTACTTCCAGCAGGATAATGCACCATGTCACAAAGCTTGAATCATTTCAAATTGGCTTCTTGAACATGACAATCAGTTTACTGTACTACAATAGCCCCCACAGTCACCAGATCTCAACCCAATAGAGCATCTTTGGGATGTGGTGGAACGGGAGCTTCGTGCCCTGGATGTGCATCCCACAAATCTCCATCAACTGCAAGATGCTATCCTATCAATATGGGCCAACATTTCTAAAGAATGCTTTCAGCACCTTGTTGAATCAATGCCAGGTAGAATTAAGGCAGTTCTGAAGGCGAAAGGGGGTCAAACACAGTATTAGTATGGTGTTCCTAATAATCCTGAGTGTATAATGCAGTTACAGTACATAATACACTATGTTCTAAAACTGCTGAGCTTAAATAAACAGGTAAATAATGTCAGAATGTTGTTTTTGGCTGAAAAAGTTCTATGAAGTAGAAAAACAGTATGTTTGTTAAAAACAGTTGTTCATGCCTAAAACACATTAGCTCTGGAACAAGTGACACTTTTGGTCAACCCTTTGGCTTCAGCAGGTTGATTTATTTAGTCAAGATTTGGCAACAAGGTGTAGTTGTGTGAGACGTGTCTTTGACAAATGCAACATACTTGTTTAAAGCAATGTTACTTCATGACCAGCATTATCTTCTCATTCAATCTGCGGCTGGCTGTGGCACAATTGATTTGCGTGTCAGTTTGTGAATATTTCAGCAAACGCCTGAGTGAAATGAGCAATGAGAAACGTTTAGTTGAGTGATTCAGAAATGAATTTTGGTGGTCAATATGTTCGACGTAGAGTCACATGATAAAATATACCAGTCCCAAAAATACTTTTGTTTTGGTGTTGGCTCTTTTTTTGTGGTCTAGGTTCTCTATATTGTGATTGTATGTGTGTGTGTGTGTGTGTGTGTTTCTCATGCAGAGCCCAAGGCCACAATCTTTGTTTCTCAAACCACATCGGTTGTCACGTTTCCATGGCAACCCTCAGGGAGAGGATGAGACTGCTGTCGGGCATCATTCAGGCCGCTGCATATCTGATGTGACCTCCCTGTGCAGGCCTGCATTAATGCAAGGTTGCTTTGCGCCGAAGGCAAACACACCGTTATTGAAAGTTGGCTGGATGGTTAACTTGACGGTCGAGACTCACTTTGAACGTCTAATGCGATGTTGTTGTTTGGTGGTCGCTGTGGGTTTGTGTAGTGGGTGAGTCTCTTCCTCTTAAATGGGTCAGTGTGTAAAAACCCACATGGCAGATGGACCGTCCTGAGAAAGAGAGCGATGAAGAGCATAAAGACCTCATATGAGACAGGATATTAAGGAAAACTGAAAGAAGGACAAGCAACTTAAATGTGATCTAAAAGGATCATTAAAAGATAGAGAATGTCTGAGAAAATGAAAAGGCCTCTGCTCTCTGTTGGTTTAGCTCGTTTTAATGGCGTCCCCCAGGGTTGACTTTGCTTTGAGGTTTCTCTGAATTAGACGATCAGCCCCCGCCAGGCCAAATGTGCCTCGCTTAGTTTCCTACAGACTCATCCGGCTGATTCACAGAGACAGCAGTATTGTAGCAAGCAGGGGAAAATGCTCAGTAGGTCCAGCAAAGTTCAAAGTCAGTTTAGTCGATTATTTGGCTGAAAACCTGTCTAGAACATGTCTGAGTCACATTTCATACAGAAAACAAAAGGAATGAGCAAAAAATTCGATTTTGCCCAAAGAAAATGAAGCCTGTTTTCAGGACCATTAAGATTTTTTGCATTATGACAAAAAGAACGAAATATATTAGTGCTGTCAAAATTAGCATGTTAACGCATGCGATTAATTTTTCCAGTTTAACGTGGTAAAAATATTTAACACAATTAACGCAGCACCCCTTTTTTCTGTCATTCTTTGGCTAGCGTTACATTATATGATCACGCTCTTATTCATGCAAATGCTTTTAAACCATTTAAGTGCAACAAGTCAAAAGAGAACACGCACCAGAATCGAGTTCTCTTTCGCGCTTGAGCGAACAAAAACACACAGAATTATGCCAAAATGCCGGTTTTGTCGAGTATTCTCATAAGAGCAGCCTTAAATGAGTAAAATAACATCTTAAATGAACTGAAAGAGTTGTGAGAGAATGAGATGCGCGTGACAGCGCGTCAGATCCGCGTCATGTTCGGCAGCAGCAGATCTTAAAGTGACAGCAGCCTAATAAACCAGTCGCTGTGATGTCTGTCATTAAAGAACGAAGGTAACAGAGAAAATTGTAGCTTTATATTAATATTTATTAATATTAATATATAATATTTAATTTATAATTTATGCAGTGCTGACTATAAAATGTTTGATAACTTTATTCAATTTCTGTATTCATTAAATATGACCTTTATTATAATGGGTTTATTTGAAGGTTGTTTTAAGTTATTTTTTTAAAGCCTAATAAATGTTGAAATTGAAACTTTCAATTATACTGTAGTGTTTAATGTCAATCATTAATTAAAAAAATCATTTATCATTAGTATCAGCACTGGCCTTCATTCATAAAAAGATGCCATTACAACAAATACTTACAATATACTGTCTTTAAGTTGTTTATACATTAATTTGGAAATTATTACAATATAAAAATATTAAAAACTCTGATGTTTTTAATCACGATTAATTACAGAAAAAATGCACAATTAATTAGTTAGTTTTTAATTGATTGACAGCACTATAATATATGTATAATATGCAGCACAAAAATATGTCTTTTATTCTGCTTTCTTAAAGTGATATGTTCTTTAACACTTATCAGTTGTCTTTTCATGCAAACGAGCTCTTCATGTGGCAGAATTGCTAATTTAGATGAAACGAGAACGACTGTGGTCAATTAAACTTTACAAATAGAACAGCATGAGATGAGGGGAGAAAAGTGAAAATCATTCTTAAACAGCAGCAAACAGCATCCAAAATGATCACACAAAGTCCAAAAAATGTAACAAAATGAGGAAACTGAATTATACATGACATATATTTATATTAACCTGCTTGCTGCCTAGCTAAACCACACAAAAACAGTTATGATTACTTCACTGACACTTGTGGTGCAAAAAATCAGCTTTAACTTAACAATTGTGTTTTTTCATTTTAAGAAAAGTAGGCTTGCATGTTTTTTGTTTTTTTTTCTGACATGGCATGTTGAGGTGTGGTGTGTGCGGGCATTGAGTGTTTGAATCCAGACATTTTGTAATCCTTCCCACTGCACTTCTTTTCAGTCATATCTCTACTATAAATAGAAACAGTAAACTGTAAGCAGTTTTTAAGTTGCAGTACAGGTGTGTTTTTTTTTTTTAGGTCTAGCTAAAGACAGACACTGATTCACCTGATTATAAGCTGATGACAATGTCGAGCGATGCCGTGGGTTGGTAATGGTAATGATTTTCTGTAGTAAGCAGCTCCTGGAATCTGTAAAATTACTGTTTAGTCAACAGTCTACATGGAGAGAGAGGGAGTATACTATATTTTACTTTATAAAAATACTTAATTTTAAGAAGCTATTTTTATTTATTATATATTTAATATAAATATTTGCGAGGTGGTGCCTCCATGGATTGGACTTGTTTGTTCAGCACATCCCACAGATGCTTGATTGGATTGAGATCTGGGGAATTTGGAGGCCAAGTCAACACCTCAAACTCATTGTTGTGCTCCTCAAATCATTCCTGAACAATTTTTGCTTTGTGGCAGGGCGCATTATCCTGCTGAAAGAGCCACAGCCACCAGGGAATACTGTTTCCATGAAAGGGTGTGCATGGTTTGCAACAATGCTTAGGTAGGTGGTATGTGTCAAAGTAACATCCACATGGATGGCAGGACCCAAGGTTTCCCAGCAGAACATTGCCCAAAGCATCACACTGCTTCCACCAGCTTTCCTTCTTCCCATAGTGCATCCTGGTGCCATGTGTTCCCCAGGTAAGCGACGCACACGCACCCGGCCATCCACGTGATGTAAAAGAAAAAGGTGATTCATCAGACCAGGCCACCTTCTTCCATTGCTCTGTGGCCCAGTTCTGATGCTCACGTGCCCACTGTTGGTGCTTTCAGCGGTGGACAGGGGTCAGCATGGGCACCCTGACTGGTCTGCGGCTATGCAGCCCCATACGAAACAAACTGTGATGCACTGTGTATTCTGACACCTTTCTATCAGAACCAGCATTAACTTCTTGAGCAATTTGAGCTACTGTAGCTCGTCTGTTTGATCGGACCACACGGGCCAGCCTTCGCTCCCCACGTGCATCGAATGAGCCTTGGCCGCCCATGACCCTGTCACCGGTTCACCACTGTTCCTTCCTTGGACCACTTTTGATATATACTGACCACTGCAGACCGGTAACATCCCACAAGAGCTGCAGTTTTGGAGAGGCCCTGACCCAGTCGTCTAGCCATCACAGTTTGGCCCTTGTCAAACTTGCTAAAATCCTTACGCTTGTCCATTTTCTGCTTCTAACACATCAACTTTAAGGACAAAATGTTCACTTGCTGCCTAATATATCCCACCCACTAACAGGTGCCGTGATGAAGAGATAATCAGTGTTATTCACTTCACCTGTCATAATGTTATGCCTGATATATACTGTATGTGTATATATATATATATGTATATATGTGTATATATGTGTATGTGTGTGTTTGTGTTCTCCCTACATGTACAGTAGATAGCAAGGCAGCTTAGTATATTGGAACAGATCTATAATGTATGTACATTAGTTTCAGGTGTGCTGAGAATTTGGTCAGACACATTCAAACCAAGTTTACACACTTCATACACTCATACTTTTGTTCTTCTTGTGTTAGCTGATTGCATAAGGAAATTATATGTCTATGTGAACAGAGGAGCGTTCCTCATTTATAGACCGAGTGGTCGATGGGAGTTTTCGTGTGGGCTAAAAACCCCCACGAAAGAGCGTCATTAATTCATGGTTAGCAGCTCAGACACACACACAAAGATAGTCTCACTTACCATTTAATACAGCGAGTGCATCCAGGGACATTTCCGGCACATGTTGGAGACGGGTTAAAGCCTCACCCAAGGCAATCTGCAAATGTCTTTCGTATAAAAGAAGCTTGTCTGTTAGCTTTACCCCATGACCTATTTACAATAATGACTCTAAGAAGTGGCCTATATGCTGGGGCAAAGACAGCAGACCATTTCTGACCATAGCAAACACATCACATGCTCGCTGAAGGAGGGAAGTGTGGGACACGGAGACAGCTGAGGCGGGAGGAGAGGTTTCATTGTAATTATGTAAAGGTAAAAATTTGCATTAGTGTTGAGTTTGTTTAAAGACTCAGAATAAAATAACAATTGTTATTGTAAAATGCACAATAAATATTGGTTATTAGCTGACATAAGTTTTTTTTAATTTAATATTAAATATTTAATTGTGCATGCTAAAATCCTATATTTTTAGGGAATTTAGATTACTTTTACCATCATCTGTGTTGTGTAATCTAAATGTATGAGTATTTTAATGCTGTGAATTATAATGTTGTGATGCCTAAATTTATATTGATTTTAGTTCATTTATATAGGTAAAACAGTGTATTATATACACTACCAGTGTTTTAAGTTTTTAAAAGTGGTCTCTTCTGCTCACCAGGGCTGCATTTATTTAATAAAAAATACAGTAAAAACTATAAAATTGTGAAATATTATTACAATTTTCTCTTTGAATATATTGTAAAATGTAATTTATTCCTGTGATCAAAGCTGAATTTTCAGCATCATTACTCCAGTCTTTTGTGTCACATGATCCTTCAGAAATCATTCTAATATGCTGGTTTGCTGCGCACACAAATCATATGGATTAATTTTATGATAGATTTGTTGGGTTTTTGTTGTTTTGTCTCCATTCACTGTCATTGTATGGAAAAGAGACAGATTTCCTGTATTATTCCAGGGAAGAAATGGTTTGGAACGTCATATGGGTGAGTAAATGATGGCTGAATTTTCATTTTTGAGGTGAACTCTATCTTTAAAGAAGCTTCCCACAGTCTATTAACACATTTAAGACTGAGAGACACAGGTTTGTCAGACCCATTTGCCTGCAGTAAAGTGTGGCTACACAAGATTTATGTGTGTCACTGATTTGCCCCACTTACTTTTACAGTTTCCCACTGTGTCCTAGCAAAAACACAGCAGTGTGTGAACAGTGCTGTCTCTGAGGAAAACTTGTCCCCACTGTGCCCTTGAACAATACATCTTACCCCATGTATCTCCACTGAGACATAAAGTCCCTCTGGATAAAAAGCATATGCTAAATCACAAGATTCTGTTAATTTGCATGAATTCACTCGGATGCAGTCCATATGCATGCAATGTAATATATATATATATATATATATATATTCATGCTTACCTGTGCACTCGTTTCCCCAGGCTTGGCAATCGGCCCCATACCGCAGGAAACAGGGAGGGTAATTTCTTCTCATTAAAGTTCTCCCATCAGTCTTTCTGCCGCTGCAGGCAGCTCTCAGGTCTTTATTAATTGCCGTGGGATACTGTATCGACTCAAATACTCTGCTGCTGCTGTCCGGATTCAAGTGTGCGCTGATACTATCGAAAAATGCAGCATTTGATCACGGTTTATCACAGCGGCTAATGCAGAAAGCACTTTATTTCAAACCCCGCCTGATGAATGATGCAGTCTGTGAGGTTACCAGGGAGAAAGCCTGGTGTACGCTTAAAATGCAGCATAAAGTAGTTGAGAAAAAATGTCCATCAACTTTTTCTTCTTCTTTCATAATCAGGATTTTAGGTAAAGTATATATGTATAAAGGAAAGTGTATATTTTGGGTGCAGTAACTCTCCATTATTATTATTTATTTATTTTACTTTTAAATTTATGAAGATTTTTTTGCAGTTCTCATATAGTCATGTGGTGTGACAAACTCATTTTTATGGTGTTGTTTTGTGGCTGGTTTTAAAGAGAACTTTTCAAGTAGTCAGACAGGGAGACCATCTTAAACCATCATTTTAGACTGATTTAAAATGTCTTTTTTAATCTGGATTTAATATATTATACACTACTTTAAAAGTTTGGGGTCAGTAAGATTTTAATAATTATTAGAAATTAAATATATAGAAATTAATAAATAGATAAATAAATGACATAAATAACTAATAAATTATTGATGTGTATTATTATTATTATTATTAATTTATAATAAATATTTATTTATTATTTATAATAATTAATCATTATAATGCTGTCAAATCGATTAATCGCATCCAAAATAAAAGGTTGTTTTTACATAATATATATGTGTGTGTACTGTGTATAATTATTATGTATATATAAATACAAACACATGTATATGTTATATGTATATATAAAATAGTTTTATATAATAATAATTTTATATATAAAATTAATATTTATATATAATATGAATGATATAAATATATATACAGTATATACATGCAAATATTTCTTAAATATATACATGTATGTGTGTACTCATATGCATAATAATTATGCACCCATATATATATATATATTATTTAAAAACTAACTTTTATTTTGGATGCGATTTAATTGCGATTAATCGATTTGACAGCACTATTTATAATGATCGATAATAGTAATTAATAATTCATTAAATTAAATTCATTAAATAAATAAATAGAAATTAATAACTTAGACAGAAAGAATGGCTTAAATTGATCAAAAGGAACTGTAAAGACATGTATAATGTTACAAAATATTTTTATTTCAAATAAATGCTGTTCTTTTGAACTTTCAATTCATCAAAGAATCCTGAAAAGAAATGCATCATGGTTTCCATAAAAAATATTAAGCAGCACAACTATTTTCAATTCATTGATAATAATAATAATCATAAATGTTTCTTAAGCAGCAAATCATCATATCAGAATGATTTCTGAAGGATCATGTGACACTGAAGACTGGAGTAATGATGCTGAAAATACAGCTTTGATCACAGGAATAAATTACATTTTAAAATATATTCACATAGAAAACAGTTCTTTTAAATTATAATATTATTTCACAATATTACTGTTTTATATTTGATCAAATAAATGCAGCCTTGGTCAATATAAAGAGATGTTTTTTAAAAACATTTAACAAATCATTTAAACAGTATAGTGTATATCTGTGGCATAACAATTATGAATTATGCACGATAAGACCAGAAATTAGTGGTGAAGTCAATGTAAAATCAGCATGTTATTTATTTAAAGTACAGATACTTTGCATTCAAATGTATAATCATGCAATGCAATAATTGTCTGAAATAGTTTTAGATTGACACTGTTTGAACTTCACATGAATTACCCTACTTGTTGCTGATATTTTGGCAGTCTTGGGAGGATTTTTTTGACATCTCCAGGATTCTCTCTAGTGTTGAGTGGTTTGCATTGCAGGACTGCAGAGCTTTGTCTGTAACTGGTGTCTGTTATATATGCATTGTGCTGGTTTAGTGAATTAGCAGCATCACCCACTTCATTTTCTCAATGAAGAGCATCAGCGGCTGTGCGTGGGTGTTTTGTTGAGTGTCTTATCTCTCTCGAGCAGAACTGAGACTGAATCGATTCTCGTGGCTTATCCCATCCAGAAGTAGCCCACGACATCTGGCCTCCAGATAGAGAAGATAGATAATCTTTCGCAAGCACACGCTATCACTCTCTATGTATTTATCAAGCATCACTTTTACTTTTACTATGGGTTAGGGATTTAAAATATTTACCTCTAACCAAAAGTATGATGCATAGCTTTTCATGCACTGTTTGAGTAATGTGAGAGCAAATCATGAGGAGAGATCTTGTCCTCTTCTGCCACTGCTAAATGTGTCAATCACGTGATATGCAGATTAAGGGGAACGGCAGACACTGCTGATGGGAACAGTAAATAATCTGCTTTTCCCAAAAAATACACCTTCAGGTTTAATAATGATTAAGTATCAGATGAGCCTTTTAGCACCTCTAAATTCACAGATTAATTTAGATAAGGATCTTATTTTAACCCGCTTGACATTTTGTGTAACATATGTGCACCTAAAATCCCCCCAACATAAATAATCATGTCTAATCTATGAGAAAGTGACGTTTAAGAGTTTGCGTCTGATGTTTTTTTAGAGATGCGCTCGGCTTTAAAGCGTTTGTACTGGAACTGTATTTAAATTACTCTGGTGACATCTAGTGGAAAAGTAGCGAAACAGTGCTGTATGTCTTTCTGCTCTGTTGTTTTTGAATAGACTGAAATGTATTCACATTTAGTCCGAAAATTATCTGAATATTTCTGATATGATATGCTCTTTTCTTCTCTTGCAGACACAATGCTCCTTGTTTTTTTCGTAACTGAAGCTTCACATTTAGACGCATCCAATTCAACAGAGACCAATGGCAGTGGTAAGTGCGTATTATTTATAGTTGATAATAATAATAATAATAAAATAAGCATTACTGTTTTTTCTCTCTAAATCCTTCCGATTATAAATGCAGAGTATCACATTTATCATACACACAAAATCACAAAATACTTTATTTAGCAATTTTACCTTCACTGAAGTTAAATTCATAATGAAACATTATCTTTAGAATGTCTTATATTGGCTATATGGTATAATTTTGCAATCAAATGATCCATCCATCCATTCATCCATTTTTCCCCCCGATTTTTTTTTCTTGTTTTTTATTAATTTTGGCATTTCTAAGAGTCACTGTCTTGATATGCGAAAACAGGATCCTCTGATACAGTTGTTTCACTCAAGGTGGCGCTAGATGTCACCTTATTTCATACATACATTAAAAAAAATATGGCACTAAAGGAGGGCTCTCAAAATTTTTTTCTACACTCACATTTCAATTAACAGTAAAATTCTATCGAATTGAATAATTCTTACATGTTTAATAATTGATTAAGGATTGTTCAATTATTCAATAAAAATATAAAAATTTATGGAATTTTACTGTTAATTAAAAAGCATAAATCTAAAAAAAAAAGGATACATTTTTTGTGTGTAGCCTATATACAAATATAGAAAATCTAAATTTTAAATTTGAGACATTTTCAGACCTGTCAAATTGTGATTTTTGCAACTTCTATAAAATTATGACAAATTGTAGGTATTACTCACAAATAACTGGAAAAGTCATGTACACTCAGTGGTCAAAATGTGAACCAACCAATACTGTGACCAGCTTTTGTAGTTGTATAACTTTTCCCAGCGAGATTAAATTTGAATCCTCCCTGGTCACTGTCAGTGTTTTTTGCATTACGTAACCATTAGCGTGGCCGCGTGGATTTGTGTTAAATCTGCGGTGGATTACGCAGACTGTGATTTGGGCAGCAGTAAAGTGCTGATCACAGGGTTTAGCGAGTGATTCATGTCAAACCTGCTGTTAAATGAATGAGCGATGCTTATCCCTGCAGTCAAAACAGCACCAGGCTCTCTATTAAATCACTAATAATGCCTTGGCTTGACTGGCTGCCATACCTCACTTAAACGCTCAGTGCCGGAGCAGCTCCAGCGGCTCTGTTCGTGGGCCAGTTTCCTGTTCTTTTGTTCACTGTGGGTTTAACTGCCTCTCCTTCTTCCTTTAGAGGACCCGGAGAGCACACACATCCTGCCCATACTGCTGGTGCTGTCCGTCTTGGTGCTTTTTCTTGGGTTGCTGACCTGGTTTTGCCTCAGGTATGGCACAAATATACACGCACACAAACACTGTGAGTTAAAAACTGTGAGTCTGTCATGCTCACAAGCTCCACCCTTTCTGATTAAGGGCAGGGACAGGAACTGAGACATGCTGTCACACACACACACATATATATTTATTCATACATAGAAGTAAACCCACAGATTTTTGCATGGTTCTAGCGGTAGAGAGCGCATTGTGTAACGTGTGTCCGTGGAGAAACAGCACCTCTGATGAAAAAGAGCTCAAGTTTTCGTTGGTGAGACAAACATGAAGACTTAGGTTTGTGATATATCGTCTTTCCCTGATATGTTTAACCCTCCTTTTCTTTTTTGTCTTTCAGGTTGAAAAACCAGAGGAAAGCTGTCATCACAGCCGTCGACAAGAAAGTACCAAATGGCATCCTGGAAGAGCAAGGTAAACGGTTTCTTTATCTGCTCTGAATCGGTCAGCCGTTTAAGATTGGATAAAATTGGTGAACCCTCTGTTGTAAAGTGAGACATCTTGGCAAGTTTCACTTCATCAAACATGCTATATTCAGCTTCCTGTTGCCTCAAGATGTTGTGTGCCGCGTAAAGAGAGCAGGATGTGAGCGTGTTCGTGTGATACACGTGTTATTCTGTACATAAAGACTCTGCAATTGTCTAAAAAGTTCATTTTGGCTGTGGATTATGGATAACATTATGCTGATTTTTGAGGAATGTTGTCATCTGCATCCCTGATGTTTATAATGGAAAACCAAACCATTAATTGCAATATATTTTTCCAAATTTTTATGTTAGGTTTACAAAGATAACACACTTTTTTTTCATGGCTTAATTTTTTATATTTTAAGAACAGATTTAAAAGTTGGTTAGCGAGTAAACATTTTGTTAAACTCAACTTTCAGCCTAGACTTTGTTAGCCAACAGCAAATTTTGTCGTGACACTTTTTCTTATCAAGTTTAATATTAGTGAGCAAATATTAAACTTTGGCTAAACTCTGTGTATTGTTTTGTTGCATGGATACAAAGATGTAAGCGGAGACATTATGCCGTTTTCATTATCAATATTTCCTCAAAATTATTCAAACATGACTAAAACAATGTAAAAGAGGAAGAAGGTTATTTTTTCAACATATGTTCCTGTTTGTTTTTATTAGAATTTGCTTGTTTGACACAAAAGCTGTGGCTCATGGTTAGCCATAGGAAAGACATCACTAAAGAGGTCTCTGTAAGACTAGGGTTGTGTTTCTTAGGGTTGTTCTTCAATCAATTAGATTAAATGGGGAGCAAACTTTGGATTTAGTCTCCAGAATCTCAGATTGCAACTATCCCTCACAATCTCCTCTAGATGTTCAGAAGGGATCTCAAAACTGCGAGAGCAAGAGATTTGTCTTAGCAAGGAATCCCTCTTTATAGGGTCAGATTGTCACCACAGATTGTGTGTCTTGTCGAAGATCTTGCAGATTTATGTAATAGATTCCTCTGCACTCTCTTCTCCTATTATCCTGACGGAAATCTCTCTCAAGGAATATTCCGTTAGCCAAGACGAGAGACAACACGCTCAATACATGCAGAAAAAGTTAGTGTGTTAAAGGACATTGACTGTGTTCAGTCCAGTTAGCATATTAAAATTTAAATCTGAGAGATCGTTTCAGTGTTCAGAGGTGAACGTCATACCTGTGTAAAGGAAGTGGTTTACCAACTTTCACCTGCTCTCTGTGCCAGCATTTGTTTGTCTCTTCGATGTACACTACCATTCAGTAGTTTGATTTAAAAATGCCGTAAAAACAGTAATATTGTGAAATATTTTTACAATTGAAAATTCTGGTCTTACCGTGCATAATTCATAATTGTTATGCCACAGATATACACTATACTGTTTAAATGATTTGTTAAATGTTTTTAAAAAACATCCCTTTATATTGACCAAGGCTGCATTTATTTGATATAAAACAGTAATATTGTGAAATAATATTATAATTTAAAATAAATTTTTTCTATGTGAATATATTGTAAATTGTAATTTATTCCTGTGATCAAAGCTGAATTTTCAGCATCATTACTCCAGTCTTCAGTGTCACATGATCCTTCAGAAATCATTCTAATATGATGATTTGCATGGATGGATGCATTTCTTATTAATATCAATGTTTTTTTGTAGTATTAAAAATGTCTTCACTGTAATTTTTGATAAATTGAATGCGTCCTATGCTGAATACAAGTATCAATTTATTTTTAAAAAATGAAATCTTACTGACCCCAAACCTTTGAACGGTAGTGTTTAAGTCTGCAAACACAATCTTTTGTATGCAGAAAAACACTTATATTACTCATACTTAGAATTGTGTTACTTGAATCCCGAAACGTCGTGGAGACTGATTTAGAGAGTTTTAATTTGAGTCAGTAGGAAACCACAAAGCAACTACCCAGAACTCGATAGCAACCCCATAGCAACACCCTAGCATTGTGACAGTGACATTTGCATGGCAAGCACCACTTCATTTCATTTTTATAGTTTTATTTATTAACTAACTTAATTAAATCTACTACTTCCAATGACTTTAAATGTTTTGTAGTACAAATGGTTTCTGCATTATTTTTGCATTTATTAATTTTAAAGTCTAAACGCTTTACAACTGAGTAACACCAGTCATTATGTGTGTGTTGTATAGAGGAATATATAGATGTGGATGTGGATAATGATGATGATGATGATGATGAGGATGATCTTGGCTGGCCATCAGAAGGTCAGGTATATGTTGTGTCTCATGAACAGGCATGGACGTCTAAACTAACATCTCACCCTCTCTAACCACTAACCCAATGGTTGTGGGTTTCTTTTGGAGCTACAAGGGTCACTTGCGTTTATGAAGCATATATGCATATGCTGCGAATATGCCTGTGTTGCTTTTACAAAGGCATGCTGATAGCTTTCCTGAAAAATACAATTATGGTGTTAGGGCCGGTTCACACAGAACACGTTTTTTTCCTGTTGAAATCGGCCATTGGCCATTGGAACGAAAAAAAAAGCAGACGGTCTAGAGACACGTTGAACTTTTTGTAACTTGAGCGCCACGTTTTGAGAATGCCGTGTCATGCGCAAGATGTTGCAAAAGACACCAGACGGGAGCACAACGGCTTAAGACGTCCATCTAGTGCATGTTTACATTGAAAAACAATGAAAAAATAGTGCAGTTTAATGGAAACGTGCGTTCTGTGTGAACGGCCCCTTAGCATGTTTTCCTGCGTGACAAAACTGTGACCGTAGGTTTGACATGATATTCTTATAGGACTTTTTTTTTTCTGAGTTATGGAATTCAAAAATAGAGATGTAAACAGAGAATTTTTACTGCCATTCTACCCTAATATCAAACCCAATCACAACTGATGATACAGACGAAATCTATGTATACACCTTACCCAGATGTGCAAAACACACACATACACACATTTCATGTTTTATGGGGACTTTCTACAGACATAATGATATTTATACTGTACAAACTGCATATTCTCTCCCCTTACACTAACCCTACCCCTAAACCTACCCATCACACAAAACTTTCTGCATTTTTAAATATTGAATATCACTTAGTATGATTTATAGGCTGTTTTCCTCATGCGGACCAAAAATGTCCCCACAAGGACAAGGATTTCAGATATTGCCATCTTTGTGGGGAAATGTTGTCCCCATAATGTAGGGTTTACCAGGACCACACACACACACACACACACACACACCAACAATGAAAGACAGAATAAAAAATGTCAGGAAAGTTGCTGTCCTCAAATAGCAATCAAGGTGTTAACGTTTCTATAGCACAAAAATTCTATAAACAAAAAGATACAATGCAGCGAGAGAGTTATTTTTGCACTAAAAGTGACGGAATGCCATCTGTCAATCAAATTGCATGTGTGGTGTTTCTCATTTGGTGAGGTGTTGAAGTAAATGTTGTTTTGAATTCACATAAAATGTTGCATCTCCTGAAGATTCATCACTTTTCAAGTGATTGTCTATAACATTCATTTACCGCATTCCTCTACAGAGCAACAGACGGTGGTCTTACTGCCAAGATCCCCTTCCACATCCAAAACATATTTCCCCATCCCTGTAGACAACTTGGAAGAAGAGTATCGGATACGCTCGGCCGATGATGGAAAACTCTTCCGGGAAGAGTATAATGTGAGTTTTTATGTGTGCATGTAGAGAATGTATTTTATGGTCTTTTTGATTGTATTTTAAGATTTCATGGTCAAAAATGTCAAAAATACAATAATGTTGACAAGAAAAACACTTATGACTTTAGTAGCTTTAATAAGTTCTTCAGAATCAAATATGAACACAAATTTATGCCAAAAATATATATTATTTAATGATGCAATGAAGACAGTAGTTATTTATTTGAGAAATCATTGATGCAAAGTGCCTTTAATTATATGTAATATTTGATTTGATATTTCTAGTATGTTTCACAGCATATTAATTTTACAGTGATATCAAAAATGATACACAAATTTAGTCAACTAAGACAAAAACAGCCTATTTTACAGGCCTGAATCTCAACAGCATCGATCAGTTTTAATGTCATTTAATAATGATGCAAGACAATGCTAGTTAATTATCTGAGAAAGGCTGAATGTCATTAATTTAATATTTCATTTCATATTTATTCATTTATTATAGTAGCATGTTTCATAACATGTTAGTTTTCATTTTATAGGTAATTCAGTGTCAATTATTTCAACACCAGTCATAGTATTTATAAAAATAAATACCAAACTAGATCCCGTCTGCAAATGCTGTAGCTCATTATTGTTGTTTACAGTGATTACATCACTCATGTTGCTGAAAGTTCAGCAGCCGTTGTGTTTTTCTGTGTGTTTAGTGGCAACACTCGAGAAGGTATTGTTATTTCGCTTGTGGCTCGTAAAGAAGCTGATGGTGCATTATCGTTCTGTTAATAACACACTCCGGCACATTCATGTGGATCAGCAAATATCCTTCCACATTTGCTGATAGCTCAACTGCTCTCATTTCCCACTGAGAATTACTGGAATTAAGATGTTGAGGAGTCATCAGGCATTGACTCATTCGAGAATGTCCCTCTCTGCTTTTAGACGCATGATTCAAGATTCACTCCTCTCACAGGCCCATGATTCAGGAACACTGAATGAACCATGTGAATTTTCTGTCCCATGGAAATGATGTTTATGCGCAACAATCTTAATGGCCACTTAAACTATTTAAGTCGGAATGGAAGAGGCTCTGCTGGTTAAACAATGGCCTATACATACAGGAACAAAGCATCAGTAATATCATTCATTTTCAGCAATAACAAAATGACAAGTTTGGTGGGAATTTGAACAGCATGATCAGTTTTGCTCAAATACACAATTCTTTAAGAACGAATGTGTTGGGTAACAATTCAAGTGCAATTCAGTTAAATGAAATCAAGTCATTTTTTAAGTTTAACGATGGGTGAATATCTCAGGTGCATGATCCACAACAGTGCATTTGTGTAGAGACGAGAGTGCAATAAACACGTAAAACACAATACGCACAGTTTAGTTAGGGTGGTATGGCCATTGGTTTAGTGTTGAACATGTTGCGTTTATATTGTTGACAGTCATTACCAGGGGGTTCGACCCAAGGAACATGTGAAGAGGCCAATAAAGAAGAAAACAAGGAGAAGAACAGATATCCAAACATCTTACCATGTAAGAAATCTCTCTTTATGTTTTCTTGCCTTTTGTTTGTAGTTTGAGTGAATTTGATTAATAGTATTAACAGGCTTTGTTACATTACTATATTAGTCAATGTACATTCAAATTGTTTATTATTTATTTCTATTAAGATATTTTCATGTTTGAATGTTCAGTTATGTATTAATAAAAGTCAATATCAATCAAAAGTAATCAAGTACTTCAAAACTTAAAGAGCAGTATTAGCAGCTATATACTTGTACTACCATAAAAATGCAGGTTAGCTGCAAGAAATGTGTGTATATGTATGTAATATTCATTCAACCACCCACCCACCCACCTACCCTTCTATCCATTCACCCATCCATCCATCCATCCATCCATTCACCCACCCACCCATCCATCCATCCACCCACCCATCCATCCATCCATCCATCCAACCATCCATCCAGCCAGCCAGCCATCCATCCATCCAACCCACTCATCCATCCATCCATTATTTAATGATGCAAACAGAGTTCATTTCGGCTGTAAAGACATTATGAAAAGTCACAGGTGAAGCGAATATCGTTGATCATCTCCTAACAACATAAGCTACTCCTAACACACATTACAGTCTTGGTAGATTAGATGGAAATGGGCAGGAATAAAGATCTGTGCGGCTGTCACCCCTGTATATTTGATATTAATGAGTCATACATGTTTGGACATCAGCTCATCTAATTTTCTTGTGATATCACACTGAAGTTTTGCCTCAATGCTGCTGCCACCCTCACACATCTAATCTCATCTTCTCTAAATGCAGCATTGATCACTTTCAGTTCCTTGTGCCCACATCCACGTCATTTCACTCTTGTACTTTAATTTTTTTAATATATTTTTTTGTTTAGAAGTTATATCTCAAACTCACTTATGGCCTGAGAAGGAGCAATCAAATGTGTGTCTATGTTTAGAAATAATAAACAACTTTTTTGTCTTTCCTGTTATCCAGATGATCATTCCAGAGTGATTTTAACACCGATCGATGGGGTCCCATTTTCAGATTATATCAATGCATCATATATTGATGTAAGTGATTTGCCATGCCGTAATATGCGTCAATGTACTGTGATCGACAGAGAAAGAGAGCGCTGCAGTCACAACGTCAAAACCAGAAGACTAACTCGCCACTAGTTTCCTGGAGAAATTCCTAGGGGTTTTTATAGTGTGTTTTTTTAATTTATGAGTAATATAATGTCTGTGGTAAACATAAGTTGACCATACTACACAAACCCATATTAAATGTTGAAGCTGTTATGTTTCTAACTAAATAACAACATTTGGGTTGTGAGTGTGTGCAGTTTATGTTGTAAGTGTAAGTATCGTCAAGCTATGTTTACCACCACAGACCTTATTTTACTCTTAAAAATAAAAATGCTATTATAAAACCCGATCACGCCTGCAGCACTCTATTGTCAGAATTGTACAGAATTTACTATTTTATTTTAAATAATACAATTACAAGAATAATAATGTTTAAACATGCATTTCTTGTTCAAAATACAATTCTTTAGCATGAGAAACAACAAAAAACTTTTTTTGAAAATAAAAAAATGAAATTGAATTGAATCATGATGCAAATAATGATGCATTGCATCATTTAGTAAAGAACCATTATCAAATTGTTATCAGAGCAAAACATTTTGTTAATACTTTACTTAAAGCCTTTATATATAGTCTATTATAAAATCCATTAATTATGCCCTGTAATGCACCTTATCTTATGAATAATTATAACCACATTTATAATACATTATAATACTTATCTATTCATTGTTACACCTTTAGAAAGTATAATGCGTTAAAACACATCAAACAACCAATTTCAGAATCTGCAAATATTATAATGCATTTTACCTCTGGTTACAATTATTTATGACATACATTATGAATATAATATATTATACATAAAGGCTTCAACTAAAGTTTTACCAATATGTTCACTCTGTTTTGCCATAAAACAGCATGAGTTAAAATAAAGTGTTGAAGTTATTTTCTAAATCTTGGTTTCCCCAGGGTTATAAAGATAAGAATAAGTTCATTGCAGCACAAGGTGAGTGCATCTGAATTTAAAAATAAGACTTGGTGAGCATATGTGCGGTTTCAGTAGCTACAATCAGACATAATTAAACTCGATAAGATGACCTCTGTGTTTCAGGTCCAAAACAGGACACGGTCGCAGATTTCTGGAGAATGATATGGGAACAGAAGTCAGCCACTATTGTGATGCTAACGAATCTGAAAGAGAGAAAAGAGGTGTGTATCCTTTTTTAGATTTCTGGTGGTTTCCTTGTTGGTCATCAGACCTGTTAAATACCGATGTCAGAAAGCTGCATGCATTACATTTGCTGATTCGCAAGGCTTCTTATTGCTTAATGTAGCAATATATTAGCATTATATTACATATATGCATTTGGTTGATGCTTTCACTCAAAGTTTTTTCCCTTTTTCCCCACAACATTGCACAGCATCTCATACTTATGCCATATTTCTTAAAAAAGTAATCATGTTTGAACAAATCTATTTGATATAAACCCAGTTAGTTGATCATCATTGAGTGTCTCCATTTTCATGGCCTCTGATGTTCAGGTGTCACACGACTCCTTTTTCTCTCCTCTCCATCACGGCCGTGAGCGGCTCTAGGAAGGCGAATCAATGAGACACAGAACGGAGAGGAGATTAAAATCAGCTTTGAGTAGGACTTGGAATCGATGATTTTAATAATGGCTGATAAAGCTCTCTCTGGCTTTAACCTAATTAGTCCGCAAACTCTCATTAAGAGAGATTTATCCTCCGCTCTCGGGCTGGATAATGCTGATTGACAGACAGGCTGTTTTAAGAGCTCAGATTAGCATCATGGTGTCTTAAAAGTCACCTTTACTACTCTAATGCACTTACAGCTGTTCAGTGCCAGTGTTGGACAGATTTACCCTACAGGATTGACATGTAATGCGTTTATGTTTATCTACAGAACTACATGTTTTGACCTTGTGTCGTGTTCTCGGTTTTATATTGATTTGAAGAAAACTTTCCTGTGTCTGTTTCCTTGCCTTTTGTTTGAATATTGAGTGATTTGAGACTTTAACAATATTAACATTGTTACATTACTATATTAGATAATGTACATTCAAATTGTTTATTATTTATTTCTGTTAAGATATCTTGATGTTTGAATGTTCAGTTATGTATTAACAAAAGTCAATATCAATCAAAAGTAATCATTTATGTATTTAAAAAGCAATATTAGCAGCTATATTTGTATTGCCATAACAATGCAAGTTAGCTGCAAGAAATGTATATGTATGTAAAATCCATCCATCCATCCATCCATCCATCAATCCATCAATCCATCAATCCATCAATCCATCAATCCATCAATCTATCCATCCATCCATCCATCCATCCATTCATCCATCCATCCATCCATCCATTCATCCATCCATTCATCCATCCATCCATCCATCCATTCATTCATATAAATACATATACATATAAAGTCAGAATTCTGAGATATAAACTCACAATTGCGTGGTATAAAGTCACAATTCTGACTTTTTTTCTCAGTCAGAATTGTGACTTTATATCACGCAATTGTGAGAAAAAAAGTCAGAATTCTGAGATAAAAAGTCGCAATTACTCTTTTTTACTTTTTTATTTAGTGGCGGAAACGGGCTTCCATAAGTAAGAGCAGCATTTATTTTAATGTGAATAAAAATAAAAATAAAAAATCTTAAATAACGGTAACTATATTAGCAGCTATATTTTTTTTACTACAAAAACAATGGAGGTGAGCAGCATTTTATTAGCTTCATTGTTTATTTATTTATAATTACATTTATTTAATACAATTCAGAAAAATATAAATTAAATAAACAAAAATAATGGTAACTATATGATTAGCTCACTGTAAATACACGTTGTTTTTCTCTGTAGGATAAGTGTTATCAGTATTGGCCCGATCAGGGATGCTGGACGTACGGTAACGTGCGCGTTGCTGTGGAAGACTTCACAGTACTGGTGGACTACACAATACGCAAATTCTGTGTGCAATATGTAAGTATGAATACACTTGAAGTCCAGTCATCTTCATGCAAGCTAGATGTAATGTATTTTGCTATTATGGATAAATATATCTGAAAGAATTGTTTTTGCACTTTATTCTGTGGGAATGTAGCTTCAGAGATTAAACTGAATTATATGTTTGTGGTTTATTAACATTTGGGTTTGTTCAAGTGTGTACATATGTGTTTTCCTTCCTGTGTCACCACACTCACCCTTCGCTTTGTCACACAGCAGGCCAGCGACGGCACGAAAACCCCCCGTCTGGTCACGCAGCTTCACTTCACCAGCTGGCCCGACTTTGGCGTTCCCTTCTCGCCTATCGGCATGCTCAAGTTCCTGAAGAAGGTGAAGCAGGTGAACCCCTCGTACGCCGGGCCCATCGTGGTGCACTGCAGGTGGGTTGTCTTTGAGCATGACTGATGTGAAAACAAGAATATCAGACGAGAACTAGAGCTGTACAGTCACACTTCTTGGGTGAAGACTGATCATTTAGGTGTGAAGTGTGACCAGTTTTGGTCTGCAAGATCATCATGCAAATATGAACAACATGTTGTGACCTTGTTTTATAATGATCAAAACTTTCGTGTGACTATTTTCTTGCCTTCACTTTTGAGTAAAAGGATACTCAATACATTACTATGTATTATAATGCACATTCAAAATATATTATTTTCCGAAATGTTCATGTTTAAATGTACAATACTGATATGTTAATCAGTATGTAATGTTAGTCAATATAAATCATTAATCTAATGAAAAAGTGATATTATAGTGTTATATTTGTATTGAAAGCAATGGCAGGTTAGCTGCAGACAATGGTTATTGAAAATAAATGAGAAATTATATAATGATTTATAATATACACTAAAAAATGCTTTTATACTAAGTATTTTTGACTTGTTTCCAGTCCAAATATCTAAAAATTCTTAAATCAAGATGCATTTACTAGATAAGTAAAATGACATTGTTCTCTGGGAAATAAAATCAAAATGAAGTGAGTTTTTGCTTAAAACAAGCAAAATTATGTGCCAATGGGGTAAGAAAAATAATCTTGTTCCCTTTCAAGGGAACTCGCGCTGTGTCACCGCTGTGGGAATGCCTCTGTGTGATTGTGTCGTTTTCACAGCAGTGACGCAACATGAGTTCCCTTGAAAGGGAACTAAGGCAACATACATAACCGAGACGTTTCTGTTTGGGACAGAAACAAGAAACAAGATTATTTTTCTTACCCCATTGGCAGATAATTTAGTTTGTTTTTAAGCAAAAACTCGATTCATTTTGATTTGATTTTCCAGAAAACAAGAAAAAATATCTTATGTAATTTTACTAGTAAATGCTAGTAAATCTTGATTTAAGAATTTTTAGATATTTAGACTGGAAACAAGACAAAAATACAAAATAAGAAAAGCATTTTTTGCAGTGTAATATAATTAATTATTTTTAAATAATGTAGGAAAATCATTAAAAAAAATATATATATATGGGTTAGCAAAAACACTCACATTAAATAGTTCAATAGTAATATTGTAATATTTTATATTTCAAATGCCATAAAGGTCTAAACAATTATATCTTATCAAAAAGCTTTATTTTCAAGATTTGACATTTACATTTTATCAAGAGCCCAAACTTCCTGATCTACATTGCCAAACTTCTTACTTTTACAAAGTAACAATAACTTGCAGAATGAATGTGCACATTTGAATTTCAACTTTCGGAAAAAGGACAAATTTTACATAACTTCCATCCACAGTAATAATTTTTGAGACCCCGCAGACCCTTTTGCGTCAGCCGTGCATGCATAATTAATTTGATCAGACAATGATTGACATTATTCAGAACGATTAGCATGTGATTTGAATTAGGTGAAGGAAGGTCCTTTCTCGCTGCTGATTGGTCATATACATAAAGCAAATTCATGGAGGTCAATGCCTGGGTTTCATGACACAATGTCCCGTCTGTCCACTCGTCATCAGTGTGTGTGTCACAGTATTGGCCCTCTGTCCTCGTCCTGTGTCCTAAACAACCAAACGCAGCGTCAGCAATACAGAGCACTTCAGTTCCTGTCAAAAGCCCTTTTGAGGGTTTGTTCATTCGGTTGGATGATCACTCATGCCCTCTAGTGTTTATATTAGAATAAGGCGAGGGAAAATATGTTTGTCATTGTGTTGGCAGATATTTTTTGACTTGCAGTTATTGTGAATTTATTTGAAGTGAAGACGTTATAAAAGCTGTTTCATGGCGTCACAAAAAAAATAAAAATGATATTTATTTATATTTTATATGTATATTAAAATATATTTTATATTTATTGTATTTCATATTTATTTATATATGTCATAAAAAAATATTTAAACATATTCTAATAGAAACAAATATTTTTATCCATCATTAACATTAATATTTTGATTATTATTTATATTATAATAATTTGTATTATGAAAGACTAGTCCCTGTATGATAGGTGTTTAGAAAAGAGTTAAACATTTTTTGGTAACATTTTACTAATTGAATGTATGTATAATGCATTATAAATGTATTTGCATTATATTATATTATATCTTTTCATAAATAATTGTAACCAAAGGTAAAAGGCATTATAATATTTCAGATTTCTTGTCACATCTTAAATTGGTTGTTTGTCATGTATTTTAATGCATTATCATTTTTTAAAGGTGTAACATAAGTAACTGTGGTTATAATTATTCATGAGATCATACAATGCATTATAAGGTGCATTAATGCACCTTATAATGAATTGTATGATCTCATTAATAACTGACAAGGCATAATTATTGCATTAAAAATACTTTTATAATAAACATACATAAAGGCTTTAAGTTTTACCAATATGTTTTTTTTTTTTGGAATATTGTGTACTAATGAATCACTCACAATAAGACCTGCAAAGTAAATGTATTCTTGTTGGTTTTGTGAATAATTGCATCTGTGTCTCTGTGTCAGTGCTGGCGTGGGCAGGACAGGAACGTTCATCGTCATTGATGCCATGATTGACATGATGTACACAGAACAGAAGGTGGATGTCTCCGGTTTCGTATCACGGATACGCGAGCAGAGATCACAGCTCATTCAGACAGATGTGAGTTACGCATGTCGTTGGTTTTTGCATAATTCTTCATCTACCTACTTCATTTTTTTATTGTCATCATAGAAAAAAACAGGTGGTGAAAGCAGTTATCTAGAAGTCATACATATTTAAAGGTGTACTGTATATTTATGTGTGTGTGGTGTGTGTGTTGTAGTTGCAGTACTCATTCATCTATCAGGCTCTGCTGGAGTACTTCCTGTACGGGGACACAGAGCTGGACGTGTCTTCTCTGGAGGGTCATCTGCAGAAACTCCACAACACCAATGCTCCGCTTGACCGCGTGGGCCTGGAGGAGGAGTTTAAGGTGAGGATAGTTACTGACACTAGTGGTGTGTAGACATATCTGATATAAACAACCCCAACATGGATGAGAAGCATGAATGACGCTGAATGAAAATGCACATTCACTCTCTGACAGTAGATGGCGCTTATTGAACAGCAGAAATGCACCAGGTAAACAAAGCAGCTGCGCTGGCAACGTACACACTGTAAAGTTTCAGAAGTGACATCCGCACGGAACAAGACTCACTCCCGAATTTGCGATGGACAGCATGGTAACCACAGAAAAGTTCTGGCATATCGCGTGTTTGGTATCTGCTAATATTGGCAAAAGTAATATTGCAGCGAACAAAGACTCGTTATGTTCTGCAATTTGAGCTAAACTACCGTTTACAGAGGCGTTATGTAGAGCTGCACGATTAATTGTTAAAAGATCTCGATCTCAGTTCAAACACCCACGCGATCTCATTCCTAAATGCCAATGATTCGCAAGCCCTTTTTAACCACAGAGTATCATTATTTCTGTGTTACAAATATTGGTAACCCTTTTTTTTTTTACAGTGTAGTTACTGTAGTAATAACTATAAATGATGCATAATTACATGCAACTAACCCTAAACCAAACCCCAATCTTAACCCTAACTAAGTATAAGTATATAGTTAATTATTATTACACAATACTTAAATGCATTACACTGTAACACGGACACCTTAAAATAAAGTGTAACCCAAATATTCATATTATCACAGAAGAACTGGGATAATAGTGTATAGTTATGTCTACAGAAGCAATCAAAATAGAGTGAATCAAATTTTGAAAGGCGCTTCAAATAAAGATTGTATTGATTACAACTTTACGCCACCAGGTGCCAACAAGTTTTATATTTCAGTGTGGACTAAAACACGCCTTAGATATTAATTGAAAGTGTTTGATCCTTTATTTGTATAGTTATTTTGCAATTCAATCTGTTTGAAACAGTTTAGTTTATACATTTTGTTTGTGTGTATTGTTTTATTGTATTCAATTATTTTTCATATTAGAACAAAAATATATTAAACCTGTTAGGAGGACAACACTTTTTGTAACTGAATTCAATACCGTGATAATGCATTATACCAAAATTTGGTACCGTCACATGTCTAGTGGTGTGTAATTGTTGATTGATCTGGATTTTATGGATTTCTGTTTTTTTCAGAAACTGACAAACATGCGTATAATGAAGGAAAACATGAGGACGGGCAACCTGCCTGCCAACATGAAGAAAAACAGAGTCCTTCAGATCATTCCATGTGAGTTTAAGATCTTCTGCACTCGTGAACATCAAAAACCCTGAATGAATTATGCCAGCTAATCAAAAAACAATGTTAAATATTAGTTGAAGAAAGTTTTTAGGAACATACACTATATTGCCAAAAGTATTGGGACACCCCTCCAAATCCTTGAATTCAGGTGTTCCAATCTCTTCCATGGTCACAGGTGTATAAAATCAAGCACTCTAGAGGCATGCAGACGCTTCTACAAACATTTGTGACAGAATGGGTCGCTCTCAGGAGCTCAGTGAATTCAAGCGTGGTACCGTGATAGGTTGCCACCTGTGCAAAAAGTACATTCGTGAAATTTCCTCACTACTAAATATTCCACAGTCAACTGTTAGTGGTATTATAACAAAGTGGAAGCAATTGGGAACAACAGCAACTCAGCCACGAAGTGGTAGGCCACGTAGACACGTAAACACAGAGCAGGGTCAGCGCGTGCTGAGGGTCACAGTGCGCAGAAGTCGCCAACTTTCTGCAGAGTCAATAGCTACAGACCTCCAAACTTCATGTGGCCTTCAGATTAGCTCAAGAACAGTGTGTAGAGAGCTTCAAGGAATGGGTTTCCATGGCCGAGCCGCTGCATCCAAACCTTGCATCACCAAGTGCAATGCAAAGCATCGGATGCAGTGGTGTAAAGCACGCCGCTACTGGACTCTAGAGCAGTGGAGATGTGTTCTCTGGAGTGACCAATCACGTTTCTCTGTCTGGCAATCCGATGGACGAGTCTGGGTTTGGCAGTTGCCAGGAGAACGGTACTTGCCTGACTGCATTGTGCCAAGTGTAAAGTTTGGTGGAGGGGGATTATGGTGTGGGGTTGTTTTTCAGGGGTTGAAATTTCCCAAAATGTGTTGGTATGCTGAAGCATAAAGAGTTCCTTGCTTCAGCATACCAACACATTTTGGGAAATTTCATGCTCCCAACTTTGTGGGAACAGTTTAGGGATGGCCCCTTCCTGTTCCAACATGACTGCGCACCAGTGCACAAAGCAAGATCCATAAAGACATGGATGAGTGAGTTTGGTGTGGAGGAACTTGACTGGGCTGCACAGAGTCCTGACCTAAACCCGATAGAACACCTTTGGGATGAATTAGAGCGGAGACTGCCAGCCAGACCTTCTCGTCCAACATCAGTGGCTGACCTCACAAATGCGCTTTTAGAAGAATGGTCAAATATTCCCATAAACCTTGTGGAAAGCCTTCCCAGAAGAGTTAAAGCTGTTATAGCTGCAAAGTGTGGGCCAACTCCATATTAAACCCTACGGATTAAGAATGGGAAGGCATTAAAGTTCATGTGCATGTAAAGGCAGGCGTCCCAACACTTTTGCCAGCATAGTGTATTTAATGTCTAAGAGTAAGATTTGTAATCTGAATGGACATTCTTTCCATCTGTCAAATGCATGTTATTGTGCTGCCTAGCTTTGTTTACAAGGAAGTTAATCAGAAATCTCTCTTCCTTTTCCTGTTCTTCTTGTGCCTTCAGTTGTAATCGTGAGACAAGCAGTTCAAAACACCCCGTTTATGCTAGAGGTCAATAGGGTCATTTATGTTTCATTTGATGGCTTTTCTCATTCATTTGTTCAGATGATTTTAATCGAGTCATCCTATCGATGAGAAGAGGTCAGGAGTTCACCGATTATATCAACGCATCTTTCATTGATGTAAGTATTTAATGACTCTTTTCAAGTTTCAGAGGCGTTTCATGATGCAACATTAAGGAAATAAGCATTGTTTTCTTTCAACACAAGACCAGGGATACTTGTTAAGAAAGTAAATAGGGACAATTGTAATTTTTTCATCAAAAAAATTCGGAAAGTTTTCTTAGGGCTTGAGTTAGTATTTGGGTTAGTCTGCGACTGGGTCCAAAAATTTTTTTTTGCCAGTTTACCATCCACAAATGTTTCTTACCTGGCAGCCATGGACCTGTATTTTACATTATTTGTCTTAAAAATGAATATTTTTGTTCTTATGACAGTAGCATTATTAAGCAATTTTTCCATTGGAAAAGTCAAATGGTAAAAACTCTGTGCATCCTATGTTAAACTTATCATGGGAAAACTTCCACTGAGATAAAAGCTGTTGAAAAAGAGCCATGGCATGTGTTTAGTAGACATTTGAATTAAATGATTAACATTGCTGTAAGCAAAATTGTAAAATATTATTACCAATTAAAATAAATGCTTTCTATTTGAAAATATTGTAAAGTGTAATGTATTCCTGTGATCAAAGCTGAATTTTCAGCATCATTACTCCAGTCTTCAGTGTCACATGATCCTTCAGAAATCATTCTAATATGATGATTTGCTGCTCAAGAAACATTTATTATTATTTGCAATGTTGAAAACAGTTGTGCTGATTCATATTTGTGTGGAAAAATATATTTTTTTCAGGATTCTTTGATAAATATCAAAAGTTCAAAAGAACAGCATTTATTTGAAATATAAATATTTTGTGACATTATAAATGTCTTGCTGAATAAAAGTACTAATTTATTTTGTCTCTTACATTAGTTTGGGTCAGACTATTATTCTTATAATTCGATTCAAACCATGTATTATGTTGCATTTCTCAATAAACTGGCAAGTATTTTCGCTCCAAGGCCAGTTTGTATTCTTATGTTTGATCTGTAGTATTCATATATAGCTCATGTGTTTATGTTTGTCAGGGGTACCGGCAGAAGGACTATTTCATCGCCACACAGGGTCCTCTGTCTCACACGGTGGATGATTTCTGGAGGATGGTTTGGGAATGGAAGTGTCACTCAATCGTGATGCTAACAGAACTGCAGGAGAGAGATCAGGTACAAACACATGTTACAAATCCAGTTGTGCAGACACGCTCACAAAACTTCTAAGAATAAATCCTGTCAGCTTTGTCATTTGGAGTGTGTGTGTGTGTGTTGCAGGACAAGTGTTTTCAGTACTGGCCTACTGAGGATTCAGTGACTTACGGGGACTTCACAGTGGAGATTAAAGGAGACACGCTGTGTGACACGTTCAGT
The DNA here is from genome assembly GCA_039654625.1 of Rhinogobio ventralis. Classification (NCBI taxonomy): domain Eukaryota; kingdom Metazoa; phylum Chordata; class Actinopteri; order Cypriniformes; family Gobionidae; genus Rhinogobio; species Rhinogobio ventralis. The sequence continues at coordinate 32,562,788 of CM077212.1, read as the reverse complement.
CTTAGAGATCTGGTGCTCACATACGGCCCGGTGAGCGTGCATTATGATCTTATTTGCATTGTAATTGCTAATATTGCATACAGTTCCAATTGCATCAAGTCGCTTTGGTATACTTTTAAAGTTAATATGTGGAGGCCACATGGACAAATTTCAATACTGGTGTGTATGTGTTTTCCTAACAGGAGAAGCAGACACGTTTGGTTCGGCACTTTCATTTCCACGGCTGGCCAGAGATCGGAATCCCAGCCGAAGGCAAAGGGATGATTGACATCATCGCATCGGTGCAGAAACAACAGCAGCAGTCGGGAAACCACCCCATCGTCGTGCACTGCAGGTAAAACTAGCTGTCTAATTGAAGTCATACCATAGACCAGGGTTTTCCCAAACTGTATGTCACCCTGCAGGACACCCATAGCATGTTAGCGAGGGTTCAAAGCACCAAATCAGCGTTGAAATGGTGTCACTCAAAAGTTGCCCAGTAACATTTTAATGAACTTTGAAAATGCATGTGACACATGGCGTAAGTGCGTAGTGAAGTTCGCGTGAGAAGTAACGCGGAACCAAACCTGTGTGCTTCTCCTGTTAGGAAAGCCATGGTGGTCCACCGTGCATCCACGTTACTACTCATGCGAACATCACAATGCACTTGCGTCACATGTCACAACGTCCCTCCTGTGAACGCTTGAATGACAGTATACCAAAGGTTCCAGTTTATTTTACAGTACATGTACTTGCCTAAGAAAATACTGGCTAATATAAGGTAACTACAGGGGTTAAGGTTAGGTTTAGGGGTAGGTTCAGGGTTAGTACCTAGTTATTACTCAGTTATTGTAATTACTATAATAAGTACATACATAGGAAACAGGACTGTAAAATAAAGTGCTACCAGACCAGAAGCATTGATTTATAGTTAAAAAATATCATTTATTTTTCATATACATTTCATTTATATTTCATATAAAGTCATATACATCAGGGATGGCATGAGGGTGAATTTTCATTTTTAGGTGAATTACCCCTTTAACAGTTTGCATTTAAACCTTTTTGAAATGGACAGGTACTGTTTCCTAACTTGTCTATGTCATGTCTTGTGTTTTTTCGTGTGTGTGTTCTGCAGTGCCGGAGCGGGTCGGACCGGTACGTTTATTGCTCTCAGTAATATTCTGGAGCGAGTGAAAGCCGAGGGTTTGCTGGATGTGTTTCAGACTGTGAAAAGTTTACGAATGCAGCGGCCACACATGGTGCAGACAGTGGTCAGTTCAACCCTTCACACACTTCATATCCATTACCCATTTACATGCAGAACGCATCACAGTAATCATCATTTCTAGTGTAAATCAGTAATATAAATCAGTTAAATAATATAAATTATTAGTATAAATTAATTTTGATTAAATTAATATTATTAATATCACATTTTATTGTCAAGTCCGAATGAATTGAATATTAATAAATTTTATTATGACTTAATTCAAGTAATATAAATGAATGAAATCATAATAATATAAATGAATTAGTAATATTGAAAAAATGTCTTAATATCAATTTTATATTGATTTAATAATTAATTTTATTATGATTTAATACAAGCTATATAAATCAGCTAAATAATATACATTTTTAGTATAAATTAATTGGTCATTTTGATTAAATTAATATTTTTAATTTTAATTAATAAATTTAATATTTTTCACAACGATGATTAAAATAATCGTTTTAATGTCAATTCCGAATGAATTTAATATTAATTCATTTTATTGACTTAATTCAAATAATACAAATTAATGAAATAATTATAATACTATAAATTAATCCGTAATATAGAAAAATATTTTTTATGTCAATTTTATATGAATTTAATAATTAATTGTATTATGATTTAATACAAGCAATATTAATCAGCTAAATAATATACATTATTAGTATAAATTAATTGGTAATATTTTTAATATCACAACCATAAATAAAATAATAATTTTAATGTCAATTCCGAATGAATTTAATATTAATTAATTTTATTATGATGCAATTAAAGTAATATAAATTAATGAAATAATAATAATATAAATTAATTAGTAATATTTTAATGTCAATTTTATATGAATTTAATAATTAATTGTATTATGATTTATTACAAGCAATATTAATCAGCTAAATAATATACATTATTAGTATAAATTAATTGGTAATATTTTTAATATCACAACCATAAATAAAATAATCATTTTAATGTCAATTCCGAATGAATTTAATATTAATTAATTTTATTATGATGCAATTCAAGTAATATAAATTAATGAAATAATAATAATAATATAAATTAATTAGTAATATTTTAATGTCAATTTTATATGAATTTAATAATTAATTAATTTGATTATGATTTAATACAAGTAATATAAATCAGCTTAAAAATATACATTATTAGTATAAATGAATTGGTAATATTGATTAAATTGATTCGGCCACAAGTAAAAACTTTTGAACCCGTTCGCGGGTTTCCACGGTAAAGTCGCTGTTAAGCTTAGAATTGTGACAGCTAGTTTTCCCCTGATGGCTGTGGGCGGGGTGCTGAACCAGAGAACGCAGAGATTAATGCATTATGACGTCTGATAATTCCATGTCTCTGTGTAGTCTTGCTAATTATTCAGTCTCATATGCCATGTATTTGCCAGGAGATGAAAAATAATTCAAGTGGAATAACAATATTTGGTGCTGAAGGAGACTCAGCTCCGTCAGGGTGTGTTGTGGACCTGAGGAGGCAGAGCTCTGATCACAACCATGATTAAAATAATCGTTTTAATGTCAATTCTGAATGAATTTAATATGAATTCATTTTATTGACTTAATTAAAATTATATAATAATATAAATTATGAATTCATTAGTAATCAATTAAATGATGATTCATATTAAAATATAAAAAATAAATGAACAATAAAACGTTAACAACAACTGAAGTAACTATCATATTTGATGACTATCATAGTAAACATCTGTAAGGTGTAATAAAGTTTTCTGTATATTTCTGAATAACCCGACTGACCTCTGAGTAAAGAATGAATTCTTTTGAAGAGATTTACTCATTGTTCCTTCTTTCTGCCTGCAGGAACAGTATGACTTCTGCTACAGAGTGGTACAGGACTTTGTCGACATTTTCTCAGACTATGCCAATTTCAAATGATCTGATCTGCCTTAAATGTTTGAGTTTGATGCTTTTTTACACGCCAGTCGATCAGGATTTTACACCGCGACTGGAAGATAATTACGCTCTATTTTGCTATGCACTTCTCCTTGATGTTACTAAAATACCATATCTATCTGTAATATACTAAAGCTACTAAAGTTTTAAAAGCTGTACATTGTTTTGTCTCCTTTATAACATATTTAAATGGGTTATTTTATTTTTGATCATTCCAGTTGGGCTTCTGTTGTTATTGTAAAATAGTGTTTTGTCTGTTTGTTTGTTCAACTAATTATTTGTATTTTTTTATTACGCGATTCATGTAGAATTTGTAAAGCTGTAGGTGGTATGTATTTATGCACTGTTGCAGACGGGACATCTTGCGAGATAAAGCATGTATGTGAATGTTCCATGCCATTTTATTTATTAGATACAGAGTTATCGTCTTACATTTTATGAAAGATATCATTGTGTCAAAAAGTTGTTTTATTCCTGTCTTTAACATTGTGCTCATCAGCCATTGCAAATGTGAACATTTTTCAATTTTGGTTTCAAAGCAGCAAATATACCCATCGCATAAAGAGAGCAAGAGAGATTATTTTGGTTTTACAGGATACGGCTAAAGTATTAAGAAAGGCACAAACACATTTTCATGGTTTACCATCAGCAAGAGTTTATATAAGATGTGATCTTGCGCAGAAACAACAACTGTATGAGACTCATGACCTCTGACCTTAAACGTCCTGCCTCTGTTTCCCTGAGAATGATGCTGAGAGGAACTGCACAGGTTTTTAAAGCACACACGTCACTGATTGTTTGCCTTGCAGAAGGCCAAGGATTTACAAATAAATGAACAAATGCATTATGAAATCACATCGTTGTCCTGTCTTATTTTTGTTGGGTTTACTTGCAAAATTAAGGTGTAATCGGCTTCACAAATGAATAATCATAAGAAAGTAAAAATAAATGCATATATAAAATAATAAAAATGGCTAAATGAAATAAAAAAATAAATGTATAATTAAAATGGCAAAAGTATTCATTTGTTTTAAATTGGCTGCTAATAAAAATATAAAATAATTATTTAAAATATGAAACATGGCTAAAGGTTTAATCGTCTTAAAAATTAGTAATGTAATTTTTGAAAAAAACATTTAAATTATTTAAAAAATACATTCATAATGCAAATGGCTAAATCAAATTTAATATGCTTTTAAAATGCTAATAATAATAAATTAACTAATACAAATTGCTACTTAATTTTAGGTTTAATCAGCTTCAAAATGTTTAATAAAAAAAATTGAAATAAATAAAAAATTACTGAATAAAAAGTTTGATAAACTTTAAAATGGCTAAGAAATTAAATAAAAAAGGTTTAATCAGCACAGATAAATTGAAAGAATTTCTCACATTTCAATTTCACAGCAAAGAAACAAAACTGTTGACTGCAAGAAATGATGCGCGGTGTAAACACGATCCAGTGAAATTACTATATTACTATATACTATACTAATATATTATTTATATTACCAAGCAATGCTTATTTCTGGCTATGAATGGGATCTCAATTTAGAAAAACTATTTACTCTTATGTATTCATTAACTTGATTCACTCACTCAATTCATTCTCACTTTTTATTCTTTAATACAGGATTGTGGGATATCTAAGGCAGTAATGGATAACATCTCAGTAGACAGGATTATGTTATGCAAAACATTTAGTTTGCATGCCTTCGTCCTCCTAATACTGCTCAATATGAAAGCTGAATGTTCAGGTTTTACTTTTGGCCACAGCAGCAGGAAGTCCATCAAACAGTTAGAGCAAACTTCCCATCAACAAATCAGCAGCTACTGCCATCTAGAGGAGATGTTTGCTAGTTTGTTTTATTGCCATGAACACAGGACCTGTTACATTACAGTTTTAAAATGTGTTTATAGATATACAATAATATATAGAGATAATATACAGAATGAAAGAAGATTTAAATAGCTATGCCCAAGGTATTTGACAAAACAAAAACACTGAGCCCCAAAAGACTCTGCACTTCTGTAGTTCATTCAGTAGGTGTCACTGTTGTGTTTCTGCTCGAGGTTAAGGCCTAATCCTTCTTTGAAGAAATGGCTCCGATCTCTGGTAAATAATGTTACACTTTAGCAGAGTTTTATTTTACACAAACAAATGCAACAGAGTGCCGTGACATTGGATGTATTTGTTGACATTCTGAAACATTTCTGGTAAGTTATGCTTCCTGTTTGTTTTGGTGTAGAAGTGTAGGGGAGAGCCTAACCTAACATTTTGACTTTCTCATTTAGTGTGAATCCCCTTTGGGTTCTAAGTATGTCTAGTAGGCTATAATTATGTGGTCTTGTTTCATTAATACAGTGTGTAGCCTACTTTTTTCCCTTTTCTTTCACGGTAAATATGGAAGTGAGATGTGACAATATGCCCCACAGGTTGAGCACGTTGTAACATGACAGCTTAAAATGTTATCTGATCTAATCCAAACAATATACGAAGCAAACTAAAATATTTTGTCAATAAAATACAATTAGTAACTTTTTAAATAAAATAATGGCAATTATTTTAATAATTAAAAATAAACTAATTCTGGATTTTGACAATGAATACACCGCAAAACAGCAACACACAAAACATAATAATTAATAATTTCTGAATATTTATTCACCTGTTTCTCGTGGTTTCTCAATAAAAGTCATTGCTAACGTCATAGAATAGCATATAATGGCAGCGCACATTGTAACTAAAAGTGGGGTAGTACTGATGTATTTAATGTCGTAGAATAAAATGTGAAAGTGTCTTGAACTTGTGTTCACCACAGACCTTATTTCAGCCATTTAAGCAAAATCCCATTCAAAAGACCCATTGACTTCTGGAAGATGGAACCGGACGTGCTAAAATGCTAACTCGCTTAACTCTTCATAACGACGTCACTGTAGGCCAACCGGCAGTTTATAATCACGCTGATTTCCCATAGGATTTTGGATTATCAGTGATGAACACAACTTTTATTAATTTTGTAGCCCAAGTAAAAAGCTAAAGGTAGGCTATAAACGGACTTACCAACGGTCGCTCCACTTCGACGTCACCCTCACTAAGTTTCCGACAGCTCTTTCAGTTTTTATCTCAAAACATTTTCCCAGAACGTTTGAGTTAGACTAGTTTATAAGAGCACAATTATGAACATAATGAGGCTGTAAAAGCGGATTGAGTTTACCTGTTCGGCGTGATGACGTTTAATCTCCCCGACAGCCTCTGTAGTCCCATAGCCACTTGTTAGCAACTGCCTTTTTCAAGACACATAACAGCTTAAAAAAACATGAGTGGGGTAATATTGATGTATTTTATGTTGAAGAATAAAACGTCAAAGTGTCTTGAGCTTGTGTTCACCACAAACCTTATTTCAGCCATTTAAACAAAATCCCATTCAAAAAACCCATTGACTTAAGGACAAGGGAACTGGAAGTGCTAAAATGCTAACTCGTCTCCACGTTTTGGCCTACAAATTTACGTCATACCTGCACCACTCCGTCTTTAATTGTAACGCAGTGCTACAACATGCTCCTCCTTCACAACTGGGATTTAAACCTGTCTAATGTCTTCTGCTAGTTAGCTAAGCATCTCTAAACAGCTAAATGACAGATTGGAGATTAAAATAATAGCAGGTTTGTATCCTTTTAAATAAACGCTAAAAACAGAACTTACTTTTGCTATGGTTAAATAAATGTTCAGCGATGCCTTCCAAAGATTTGTTTTCTTTATGTAGGGTTTATATGGCAACTAGTAGGCTAAATACACTAAGTTTTGTCATGTTAGCATGTATGTTACAACTAGCCCTGCTCACCCCTACATGTCCATTTTGTTTATTCATCTGCTCTTTTCTGTCTTGCTGTCCACTGCTTGTGCAAGGTAACGTCATAAGTGTAGGGTTTAGAGATTGTTATGCAGTGAAAACCTCAGACTGACTGTTAAAATGAAGACCTTCACAATGAGAATCACCCCGAAGCACTTCCGTCCCTCCAGAGGCGTGTGCTCTTCACTTCCAATCCGGCTAAAGATACCAACTTTGGCTCTTACTTTTCTCAGCATGCCTTTGTCCAAAGTGCTTTAATAAATTCTAATTTCATACAAAAGAATAAGAAACTACAGGAGGTTAGAATGAAAATGTGGATTCGTTTTTGCCAAAGCCCAGTAGAGAGACTGTGCCCTAATAGAGCTGGGCATTAGGGGCCGAGCTCTGCCAACACTCCTCACGTATGGGACCGCGCTTCAGAGTCGGTGTGTTCAAATGCAGTTAAAAACAAATGAAGCCGTCTCTTAAGATGAGAGCGGATTTAATTTGCTAACAGAGGTAGTCTGGAGTTTGAACGCCTGGAATGAATTATAAGGAAGGATTCATTGTTCATGTGTGTGTGATTATGCATATATATTGTGTCTAAATACATGCAGTGTTGTTTTGTGACAAGCTTTTGAAGATTTTAAGATATTCGACTACAGCTGGCTCAAACCTTTATTCCCATTTGAGACAAAACAATCAACAAACACATTTAAATCAATGTAATGAATGGCAAGCTAAAATACAAACTGCATGTAAGACTTTAGTGTAAGAAAGGAAATGTCAGCAAACAATTTGATTAATCATTCTGTATTATTTATGCAATCACAGATGTATGTTATGGTTCCAGCTTATCATGCATGCTGTCGTTACTCTCCTTTTATCACAATTAATTGCAATATGATTTTTTCCCCAAATTTTCAAGCCACCACAAAAATGAAAGTTCTGTCATCATTTTTTACTTTCATGTGGAACATTCCTTGTAACACATATGGAGTTACTATGCTGTTAAGCTCCAGAAAAGTACCATAAATTTTTTTAAGTAGTTCATATAATTTTTGCAATATATTCTACAGTATACAGTACATCCTCTCCGAAACCTGTTATTTGGCCTCTAAAGAGTTGGCAATATAATGCATGAATCAATGCAAGTTTTATGGTACTTTTTGTCCTTTTTAGAGCATGACGGTATGGAAAAAAAATTTTTTTCTTGTAACATCCAATGGGAGTTATGCGTAACAAGCTTCCATATTCTGTAAAACTTTTATATGTGCTTTGTTAAATATAGAGTCGTTTTAGTCAAGTCACCTTCATTTATATAGCGCTTTTTACAAAACAGATTGTTTCAAAGCAGCTTTACAGTGAAAACAGGAAATTAATGCAACATTATTGTTTTGGCTGTAGAAGAAAGTCATTGTCCAGTTTAAGTAAATTCAGCATGGATTCATTCATCATTTCTGTGGTAAAAATCATTAGTTATTCATCTAGGAGCCGTTTACACGACACCTTTTTCAACTGAACACTTTTTAATGATTCTGGCCGTTCATTTACACGACAATGGCGTTTTGTTGGCCTTAGATGCAAACAGGTTTCAAAGCACGTTTTACTTAAGAAACCTTCAAAGGAGCGAGCAAAGATGAGCATAACCGATGTCCATCACATATGCAGCTTGATATCTAATGTTTCTTCTTATTTAGATATTTAAATAGAATAAAGCCCTATTCAGGCGGTAATTGTTTCTCATGTGGACGTCCATAAAAATAAATTTGCATGCCACCTCAGTGGTAAAACTCGTGCATTCGGATGGCGATTTATTCACGGTGGAGGAGCGAGTTTTGTGATCATACGAACCTGGGAACGCGCTGCTCACGTGGTCATTAGCATGATTGTCTGCAGTAAATAAAATGTCGGCTTGGAATAATAAGAATAAATTCATATTAATTTAAGTAAAAATTATAAATTATTTAAATCTCCTGTTTAAAAAAATAGGAAGATAGGATGTAATTTAAAAAATGTGGAAATGAGCGGAAATAAGTAGCCTTTTATTTACATGAGGTAAACATAATGCTGCTAATTTAAGGTAGCCTATAACGTTAATTACTGCCGTAATAAGGGCCCATTTCAAATGTTTACGTGTTTTTCTTCTCTTTCTCTTTTGAGCGGTAATAAAAGATTATTCTTGTAAATACTTTCCAGCATTTCAGTAATAAAAGTGTAGGCTAGGTCTTTAAAATGCATCCAAATTACAGCGAAGCTCAACGATACGGTGCTCCGCAGTGGTCAAAAAGGATATAAACAGTGAATTTTGAAGCAGTCTCTTTTTGGATTCGGAATTAAATTACCAAACCTTCGTGGTGTTTGTTTAAAAACAGTAGGTAATTCGGGTGGGGATTTTTACGCGGGTTGTGGGAGAAAAACACTGACATTCTGGATTCGGACGGCAATAAAATCACAGACTAGCCCCTGTAAATGATGAAAATACCTTACGACCCCACGAGAAAAAATTACCGTCCGAATAGGGCTTAAGATGCCAACAATAAAAAGAACTAGCTAGGTTAGCTGATTACCTTTAAAGTCCATAGATATCGCCGTCAGTTTGTACTGCGGTTAACACTTTCTCTGACAAGAAGATGCAATGCATGAGACAGAGCCAGTAGAATCTGGTTAACTTGTGTAGATTGCACACAAGTTAATGGGTTGCGTGCATGATTTAGTTATTGGTCTCTGGATGGTTGACTAGTTTATCTAGTTTCGTTCTGTGTTTTGTTGTTGGTGAATTTAGAGAAACAAACAACTTGTAGAGGTGTGGTTAAGTGTCTAGTCGACACTCGACAGCGTTGCATGTTAACAGTGTTAACTCACCACATGGATCATAGATCAGATACAGACCGTAGTGAGCGCGTTTAAGTTTTTTATGGACATGTCATATACTCTAGTGCTCTAAACATGAACCAGCACTGTGTATGTGTATCACATCTTCTTCAAATGAAATATATGTGCAAACAAGGACACTGATACAGCCGTACGTCTGATCATGAACAGGATGACACGATGGATTATTATGATCGGGCATGTGCAGAGGGGAGGGCTTTGGGGGCTCGAGCCCATGCCCTTTTTTAATTGATCAAAAGTGCCCCTCTCATCAATTATCATCAATAATATTGTGGCCAATAAAACAGAATTTGAATTATAATTTATATAACAACGTGTACAAAACAGTAACAAAGTGCTCAAAAGTCAGAAAATTCCTGTTTATTTTTGACGTATCTGTCAGTCTGAGATGTCGCTGCCATGACGTGTTGCTATGGGTGGTGTCTGATACACAGTAGACAATGATGTAGTCAAAGAAGAGTGGGCAAAAAAGTAACTGTCTTTATTCTTTCTGTGTTAAACTGACGCGTGTCGCTTGTTCAGAGACTGTAGTGCTCTTAAATGTACTGAAAATATCCTTAGACCTTTTAAATGTTCTTCTGCGTTTCCCCCTTGTTTTGGCAGTTTGTTGTTATATTGGGTTAGATTTTTAAAATGCATAAGGTGCCCTCAACTGTTTTTTCTCTCTCCGTGGTCATATTTTAATATTCATGTGTCTGTAATGAGTGTGTTGCAGGTCTGTGTTTTATTGGTTGTTGTCTCCCCATAGCATCATTTTGTGGGGCCTTGCAAACCTGTATTAATTTTCCTACAACATTCACTCATCATGACAGTAAAATAGGGCATTATAAGTCAATCTACTGCAGTATTTCCTCTCTCAATCAGTAGAAAATGCGGTTAACACCCGGTCATGCATGGGGAAAAAATGCTGCCAAATACCGTGAAACCGGTATAATTTTGAAAAATACTGTGATATAAATTTTTGGTCATACCGCCCAGCACTAGTCATGGGCGGCCAAGGCTCATTGATGCACGTGGGGAGCGAAGGCTGGCCCGTGTGGTCCAATCAAACAGACGAGCTACTGTAGCTCAAATTGCTCAAGTTAATGCTGGTTCTGATAGAAAGGTGTCACAGCAGCAACTCACACTTAATTACCCACAAGTGATCAAGAGCTTAGGGCGTTCTATTTAAAGTCATTGCAAGGTTTCCACCAGTAATGGGCACTTGTGCAACTTAAGCAATGACATACATCCAAGTGAACAAGACAGAAGGAAGTTAGCGAGTGAATTAAGGGGCTTAACCGTAGCCTATGTTTACGCACTTGATATGTGTCAGGTGGACTGGTGACCGTAAACATGCATAATTAATTATACAGCTAAGTAGTCAATCAGACAACACACTGACTAGTCGGCTTTAAACGTTTTGCACATCACTAGCATTCATGCATGTGTGTCTTTTCTTCCTCTCTCTGTGAAGTTCTTGCTCTAATGTGCTCCTCAGAAGTGTGACTGGTTGTAGGTCGTCTGAAGTCAGAACGGCTCCCCTGATGCCAGACCTTGCTTCATTAAACCGCTTCTATAATTGCTCGACTCCAACACAAAACGCCTTGTATCTGTACATTTGCAAATTTCATTTAACCTTAGCCTCTCCTTCCGTACCCCCGGTGGATAATCACTTTGTTTACCACAAATTAAACTCGGCCTGATTGTTTACCAGCCGCAAAGTCCCACCACATTTCTAGAAGCCTCGTTTATTTATTTCAATAATCGCAGAGCAGGGAGTCATGTATATGCCGTGCTCATCTACATGAAAATTGTACAATTAACTTTTGATTAACCAGCTTGTTCGTTTTTTTTCACGCAGTTTCTCCCCGTGCTCTGCCGTGTAATGGCTAGTCTGAATTTTAATAAACGCCTTTAAATTGGGAGCGGCCCTTCCTTTGAGTCGCATGAATGCGAGCGAGCCGCTGCAGCGTTGAATAAACGCTCGCTAGAACAATAGCGCAGGCTGCCAGTTTGTGGTGTCATCTTTAAGTATGCAAGGATGAAAGCCTTGCGATTTGTCCATCAAAACAAATAAGAAAGGAAGCCGCTAATTCAGATGGCAGGAAGTCAAGTGCTTTTGAGTGCCCGCGCCACACGCTCCCCCCGCACACATTGCTAATGACGGCGTGCGCGTGTGTGTGCGTGCTACTGAGGGAGGTGGGGGTCCTCTCTGAAATTCTCTGTCACGTAGTGTACTTATCTCAAGTCTTGAGAACAATTAGGGCAGACAATAACTATAGAATGACTTTTTGTTGTGCGCCGGCTGCCTGTGGCAGCAGCGGAGTGCGATAACGCTGTCGGGAGACCGCCGGAAAGTCTCTCCAGACTCTGGCCGGGGCTGCAGACCCTCGATTTCTCTCTTCTCGGCCTCCGGTGCAGCGCACACGGAAAGGTTGCACTTTTATCCTGCTGAATGAACGGCATCTTGACATGTTTCTTTGGGGAAGCCATAAATCCCTTTGTGGAGATGAACAATAGGACTTGATTTGGAATACTTTTGTAAACAGGGTGGTAAACAACTGACGCAATTTTTTTTTTATCAGGCTCCTAAAGAAAATCTAAAGGTCACAGATTACAAATGCTACAGTTAACAATTGAGCTAATGTCATTCAGCTATTAATGAACTTTCATATTTCAGTCAGAATGACTCTTCTGTGATCTAAAGTCTTGTTGCAAATGTCAACAATAATTTTGATGAATGGCTTTTTTTTGTACCATTATTTAAACTTTTAATCGTTTAAAATGTCTCAACATGGCTGATATTTTGTCCTGTTTATCTTTCACACACCCAGAACATTGCATTGTGGGATGGGATAATGCAGTACTCCATTCAGTGTGCTCTCTTGTATACTGATCATTTTAGCACATTTAGTCCATCATCAGGGTATCAAAAGATCTGCATACTGCGCACAGTATATTTGAACAACTGTCGTAATATTATGGTAGTATGCTTTTCCTGATAGCAAATTGTTAGCTACTACTTTTTTAAAGTATTTTTGATAATAATAATGCAATGAAACAGTTTGCACAATCTAACAACATTTCAAACTTTAGTACGCTACGTGATATGACATTTATGTATACATATAGAATTTTTAATCCAACATTATCTGTAAATAATCCTGCTCTACTTAAATTAAGTTGAGTGCATTGCATTGTTCTCTGCAGTATGTGCTGATTATAGTAAAAAAAAAAAAAAATTTATATATATATATATATATATATATATAAATATATATATATATATATATATATATATATATATATATATATATATATATACATATATATAAAGTTGTCTGGGTGTTCTAATGTATGCATACAGAAAATCTGGAAGCTATACACAGTAAATTGTATGCATAGTATGGTCTATTCTGCGTGAGAGAGTTTTGGACCAATTGGTATGTTGTGATGACATCCAGTGATCATGTGCATGTTTAATGCCTTCCAAAATGGATTTTTGTTCTATATTAAACATGTTGTAAATTCTGTTGATTTAAATATGTCACCAAGTTTTAGTGGGAGAATGAAGATGATTAAGATAGACTGACTTTTCATTATATCGTTTGCAATGGTTGCAATGATCAACACATCAGTATGTGCCACAGTATGTGGCCGTTTCCAGTGAAATTGTGTTTCTGAACGTTTAACGAACAATGGAAATGGATGTTTTTCTGATACAAAATATGTTGCTAAAAACAATTATGACGTTTGTGGCAGGGCGCATGAAAACGTTCCAAACTGGCCCAATGCAGTATATTTTTCAATGCAAAAATAAGATATTTTCTGTGAATGTGCAAGACTCCCAATTTAAAGCCCTGATGGTACTTGAAGCATGTTTTTTGGTGGAAACTATAGTTAGGATTGTGCGGTATTAATATAATTGTGTGTCTGAATATAATAGTTTGTTTAAACATTTATCATATTGTGACTTTATTTTACATACACCACAAGTGAGTGACGTGATACAATGCGACAAATTAATATACAGCTTGTTTGAGTTTAATGTGAGCGATGCGGTTCTGTCGTGTCCCTCGCTCAGTCGTCTTTGTGTGTCTCCAACACAGCTGCTTTTGTACTGCTTCATGCAGTGTTTTCATTCGAGAGGAAAAGAAGGCAAAAAAACTCAATAAAAACGAGAAGAATTGTGAGTTCTTAAGACATCGGCCCGGTCCATGGGGGAAAAGCATAGAAAGAGAGCAAGTGGCGTAGAGAGTATGAGAGAGGAAAACAGAGCTGTGAACGGCAGCTGAGGCGAGATAAAACGAGCTTTGTGCCTTTTTTTCCACTTACTGATGGCTGGCAACAAGGCCAGAGTGCCAGCAGAAGCAGGAATATCTGATAGGTTATGTGTTGTATAATGAAAGAAGCAGAGACAGGGGACATGTTAGAAAGCAAGGTGATTCGCGTCCTCCCGGGACGATATTTCAGGATCCAGACGGGCACGACAGAACCTATAGAAGAGCCACAGGGACGTTGGGGTTGATCTATAGTTTATAACTGACCAAAATAATTAGCATTCAAATGAGATTTGAGTAGAGCTTTTGACAGAGGAGGTGACGGCACCGAATTCCCCCGACTGTCCCTCTGCATCACAGACACGCCACTCTGATGCCCCGTTTGTCTTCTCTTACCTCTCTTTTACTGCTCCGAAAGAGGAAAAAGCACTCGGCTGATAACACAGAGCCGCAGTCGGGCGCGGCGCAGTTGAAGAGGTGCTTTGCAAGTTTTTAGGCGCATGAATAATTTGATATCTGAGCTTGTTGTTGCGCTATTGGATGTATTTTTCTGCTCTCTGTGTTTTAGGCTCTCTCTGTTGCAGCTCTGCGTCTTCTGTTCTCGGCCCACTTTGTTCCATCAAAATACACATTCAAGAGACTCAAATTAGGGGCCCACCAAGTCGACGCTTCTCTAACTGAAAGCGGCGCCGCCGTGGAACCAAAAGGGCCGTGCACGCACACTGTCACAAAGGGAAAAAGAGTCTGGGTGAGAGAGAGAGACAGTTGCGGTGTCGGGCGTCAGTCCAAGGCCCGCTAAGAGGCCATTGTTCGAACACAAGAGCCGCGGGCCTGGGAGGGAGATATGGGGGATTTAGCGACATGACTTGAAGCGGGGCTGCCGGGAACGAGAGGATTGGGGGATGACCAGATTAACGTGTCGGCCTGGAAGCTTCGCGTCAACTTTATCTCCTTGCGCATGGCAGTCGCAACAAAGAGAACAACCTCAGTGCTTAAGGCCATGAAGCAAAACCTGTAGAGTCCTCAGCCTGAAGCACCCACTTCTCTCTCTTTAGCGCACACACACACGCGGTGTCGCATGTAAGGCGTAGCGGCTGTCAGCGCAGACAGCTCCGCTGGGATCCGGCAGGGCAGGGATGCCGGGGAAGAGAGGAACTTTGATGTAAGCTTGTAATCGTGGTGCTACAGCCTCAAATGCAGAGTCGACAAACAGCAAACAAAGCTTGTCAGTCAGAGAGAGAAACAAACAAAATAAAAACATCTGCGGGGCGACTTCAAAAAGAATGCTGTAAAAGTTGAGGCCGGCAAAACAAGAACAAAATAATTGTTTCTTTGTTCCTCGGATTTGGAGGAGAATTCAAACAAAGGGAAATTTAGTCGCTGGGACGCATTTGAATAAGTAGAACATGAGAGCGCAGAGACGCCACTCTGGTTATATAAGTGCTTGGAGTCTTTTAGAAAGGGATGAAGGAATGAATGTGAAGGTGCATGGTTTGCAAAAATTATTTTGGACACTTAATGTATGTATATCATTGCATTAAATATATTGATCCAGGTGTGTGTGTGTGTGTGTGTGTTTTTTTTAAAGAAATTAATACCTTTTTTCAGCTAGGATGCATTAAATTGATCAAAAGTGACAGTAAAGGCAAAAAAAAATCCTATTTCAAATCAATGCTGTTCTTTTGAACTTTCTATTCATCAAAGAATCCTGAAAAAAAATGATCATATTTTCCTCAAAAATATGAAGCAGCACAACTGTTCTCAACATTGGTGATAAGAAAAGTTTATTGAGCAGCAAATCATCATATTAGAATGATTTCTGAAGGATCATGTGACACTGAACACTGGAGCAATGATGCTGAAAATACAGCTTTGATCACAGGAATAAATTATATATTAAAATAGAAAATAGTCATTTTAAATTGTAACAATATTTCACAATTTTTGATCAAATAAATGCAGCCTTGGTGAGCATAAGAGGGTTTTCTTTCAAAAACATTTAAAAAATCTTACCAAACTTTTGAATGGTAGTTTACTGTATGGCTAATACAGTAGTTTACTCTTATACAGTATTTTATCAATTCCTAGCAACTTTTTAAAACACATTTTTCCACATTAAAGCTTAAAGTGGGTTTGATCTTCATTGTTAATTATGTCTCTATATGACAAGTCACCTGTAAAGTAAATTTGCTTAAAAGGCAAAGCAAGTTACTGCATTTTAATGAAAAATCTCAAAACAAACTTTTTTCTTCTTCTTTTTTTAAATGCTGTGAACTGAATTGTTCACAATTAGACCTGGAAGATAGAAAGTAAAAAGAGAGGTCAATTTTGAGTTCATGTTGACTTAAAAGTGTCTGATTTCTGTGCTACTTGTTTTGATATTGTTATCTATAGTGCATTTAAACATTTCAAGTGTGGATAACAGTGTATAACCCGATATAGATGGGGACACTTTGTAAGCATTATCTGTCTGAAAGATGGTGAGCTTCTGAATAAACAGGGAAAAATACTGCGACTTCTAACATTTAAATAACATTGAACATTATGTCCTCTGCAAATTCATCACATTTCAAATACTGTCTGAAATATATGGTGCCACCGCCACTTGATTTATTTAAAAAGTAGACAAATCAAGTCTCAATCTGGAATGTTCTGTCTATCTCTAAATGTTTGCAAAAATAGATGAGATAAAGCATTCCAATAAAAGAGTCAATATTTTATCTCAACTCTCTGTTAATCGGTTTTAAATCAGAAGTGCTAAACTGGCCGGTGAATCTGAACCATTATCAAAATTCCGAGATGCTTGCTGTGTCTCATGAATGGGTTTGTCAGAAAATGTATTTCATTGGCCACCACGTGGTGGTCCGACAGAGTTTTTCTTCCTCTGAGTGAGAGTTCAGCTCTTTACTTGAGCTTCGGGAAACTTGCAAGCCATAGAGTCAAGAGGTCAAAGCGGAGTTTGACCCTCAGGAGCCCTGAAGTCCAGCTGCTGTAGAACTGACCATGGGTGCAGCTTCAGTCTCTGAATCATTTCAGCAGTCTTCAGAAGCGGCTCAGGTGGGATTCGGTAATGCGAGGTGAGGTCGGTGTCTGTCAGATGTTGATTGAGGGGCGAGTTGAACATTTCTTCTCCTCGTTTCATCTTTAATTAGAGTCAGAATGTGAAATGGCCCCGTCGCTCTGAACTCCACACTATGTGATTATTCTCCGAGCTGACAGTCATCGGGTCCCAGACAGTGTTTCTTTTTTTACCCCCTCAGCCCTATGAATTAAAAATGAATCTGTGTAATGATTCATTATTGCCATGAAAAAACTTTTAATTAGCTATAGTCCAATAAAGTATGAAAGTGTGGTGTGGAGGGAACTTGAAATTAAGTTTGGTGTCAAATTCCAAAAAAGACAAACTCAAATCCAGCGTATTTCAGAGTAAAATTGATTTTATTGATTTTATTGTGAAACATTTAGATTAGTCATCCAAGGGAAATTTGGTTTAGAGATGTAGGAAAAAACTAAACTTTTGCTTTTCTTTCAAAGGCTGTGATGAATTAACCATTAGACCTTGAATGTGTATTTAGAAAGTAAATGGGGTCATGTCTATTTAAAAAGTGTCTGATTTCAGCTAATACACTGTAAAATATTTTTCAAAGTTGTAAAACAAAGATTGCTGGAGTTGTTTTACAAGAAAATACCATTTTAGCCTGTCTTCTCCTTCAAAATGATTTGTAAAATGTACTAGAAATTTCAGTTACACTTTATTTTAAGGTGTCATTGTTACAGTGTAATTATATATTTAACTTCTAAGTAATATTAATTACATTTGGCGATTCTATAATTACATTTGGTGTCCAACTTTTTTTCAAGTGGTTATATATTTTTTATTTTAATTATTTGTTACTCATTGTCATGGTCCACAAGATGTTACAGGCCATAACATTATAATATTTTCTGTAAAAAAATGTGTCTTATATAGCTGAAATTCATGATTTTGTGTGCATTTTTTCCATCATGTATCACTGCATAATCAAAATATTTTACTTTTCTTTTGGTAATATTTCATTTATTTGTTTTACCCTTAATAGTAATTTTCCTGATTCTACAACATTAAATTGTTCGAAAAATAGCTTATCCATAAATCTTGCGTCAATTCTGTTACCGTTCCATACTTTGCTTTTAAATTGCTTGAATTATTTCCCACAACTGTATAAGATACAGGAAATGATGTCACTTAACCTTACTGATAAGATCTAAAGCACTTAAAGGTATGCGTGTTCTCTAAAAAGTTCTTGTTTTGTAAAATGTCAAAATTGTTACCACGATTTTAAAAGGAAAACAATTTATTGCTGATCACACATGGGTTGTTTAAAGTATTTTAATCATGATTTCATTAGTGCCATGTGCTCTTAGCATTTATGCTAGCAAGTGGAGTTTGTGGCTAAGAAGTTTAAAATTGTCAGTTCAGTTACTGTCAAACTCTGTTACCATTGCTTAATTTGTCTGTAACAGAGTTGACAAACAATACTATAAAGAAAAAAGGATTATTAAAATTGAATGTGTTTTCAATAAGATACTGGAAAGAATTTCTGTTAGTGAAGAGTTTTTTTTCCTTAACTTTTTGAAATGCAAAATGTATCTCCAATTATAGATCACTCATGTACTTACTATAGGATTAGGGTTTGGTTGAGGGTTAGTTGCATGTAATTATGCATAATTTGCTGTTATTACTACACTAAATTAAAGTGTTCCTGCAATTTCTGAGTGAAAATTGTTGCGGAGTAAATCCTACACCATATGTTTTTCAGTGTAGTGTGTCCAGATAGAATGGCAAAAAACAGTGACTCAAAATATCTTAAGTAGGAAAGCGGTAAGAGGTCAGAGCTCATGTTCGTCCAAGTCTTTGCTATCTCTTCTCAACCTTTTGTTCAACAATCAATAGGCTTTCACTCCCCTGTGAACGAAGACTCATGTGGAGAGACAGCAGTGTGTGTGTTAACGTGAATGACAGGGCATCTAGGGATCGAGGACTCTCGGAGCGAGAGAACACAGGTGATGAAGATATATTTATATCTGTCCCTGTGTCATTTGCATCAGGCATTAGCCTAAATGTATCAGAGGCGCAGAACATTGGGAGGAATTGCATTACCTCGGTATGAGTGATGGTAAAAGCAGCATGCTAGCTGGGTCCATGTCAAGCCCTTAAATGGCTTGCTGTTTCGACCTTCTTAAGTAGCCAAATCTTTATTGAGTGTTGGACCACTGGGACATTTTAGCCTTTGAGAAGGTTGTTCTTGTTACTATTGCTTTAGTGGATAAAACCCACAAGGACGTTCTTTTAACTTGTTTGGACTCCAACTGTTGTGTTTTATTTGATTTGAGGCCACGAGGGGGAAAGGCTAATTTAAACAGGTCTGCTGTTGCTTTCATTTTGGACTTTTTAACTTGAGAAAGGCAGGCAGGTGATCTTTAGGTGCGGCGTGTTTCGCTCAGACACTTTAGATTTGACCCAAACAAGCTTTTGCTCAAGCCAACATGTGACTTCAGACGCTGGTCTTCTCAATCGGTTCTCCTGAGAGCGGCGCGGAGGAGAAAAACACAAAACGAATCTGGAGAGAAAACAATTGAAAGTGAGAATCGGAACAATGCAGTGCTTGAACATTAGCCACCACAAAAATACATATAAACACAATCTGATGAAAAATATTTCTGGAGCAACATCATACTTTTTATACAGCAACTGAGAAGAGCAATAATTCATTGATTTATCCAACATAAAATAAACAAACTAATGCAATGGAACAATTATCATTTATCATCTTTTTCAATATTAGCTTTTGTTTTAGACATCATGCACAGGTTATCCTTTATATATTCATATAATCAATTCATGTCGTTTTATCTAAATTTGATGGTTGTGTTTTTGCACATTAACTCTACAAACTCATGTGGAAATTTATAATTTTATCAAGTTTTTATTATAAATAAATACAATTGATTTGCTATGCCATCTTAATAATAATAATAATAATTTTACAGTGCAGCTTAATAATAATAATAGTAATAATCCTCATCATCCTCATAGTTATAAAAATAGATTATTATTATAAAAAATCTATTAAAATAATATAATATTCTAATAATCCTCTTCATCCTCATAATTATACTAATATAATATTATTATAAACAATCTATTAAAATAATATAATATCATTCTAATAATCTTCATCATTCTCATAATTATACAAATAGAATATTATAAAAATCTATTAAAATAATATAATTCTAATAATAAATACATTTTACAACAATAAAAACACCATTGTTAAACTTTGAGACATTGAAAGTTTAATGAGACGTTTGCGCGTCTGAGGATTATTTTGTATTCAGGCTAAGGGTTGCTGAAACTCTGATGACACTCAATCCATCTGGTAGTCTTTTATCATTTTAAGTGTTCATTAACGGCTGAACGATAAGCACAAACAAACAAACAAAGAAAAGAACAAACATGTCATCTGATTCATTTAAAACGAACCACCGAGCAGCGCCGTCCACAGGGTGGCACTCTTAAGCTGTGAATTACAAGGAAGTTTCTCTCTCTCTCTCTCTCTCTCTCTCTCTCTCTCTCTCTCTCTCTCTCTCTCTCTCTCTCTCTCTCTCTCTCTCTCTCTCTCTCTCTCTCTCTCTCTCTCTCTCTCTTCTCTCTCTCTCTCTCTCTCATTCTCTCTCTCTCATTCTCTCTCTCTCATTTCAGAAAGCCAACACACAGGATTTGTTGAACAGCTTCACAATGATTATTGCCCTGAAAGTAGCCAAGAATAAATCTGGCACGTGTTAATACATAAATGCCATATGTTTGTATGAATTCCTGATAATGCTTTGACACTGTCACAGAGTGGCAGGACGGGTAGCAGGGCAAGCTCTTTCTGGTCTCATTAAGATCTGAAGCTCAGAAAAACCAACTTTGAAACTTGTGAGTATTTCTCCCGCTGAAATGCGAGAAAGCGGCTTGATTTGCCCTGGGAGGAGCAGCGAAAGACGTTAACCTTAAACTAAACCTGATCTAAAGTATTTGAAGAGGCACTGACGGGGTAAAAGCGGGTCTCAGGGTTTCGAGTGCTGTTGGACGGGGAAAATGGGAGTCAATAACATGTGCCAGATCTTCCAAACAGACAGAAGGTCAAGTACACTCACTTAAGCACTGACAAAAACCATAAACTTCTTTCTTGTTATTTTGCTCTCTTCTCCATTTGGTTTTATCAGTATATCTTTGAGTATGTCATTCTTCCATCCTGTCACTTCTGTGTTTTTAGATATATAGCAGATTCTGGGACTAACAATAACCAAATTCAGTACTCTGGGCATGTTTGAATTGAAGTTGCTTTAAGAAGGATTGATTCAGGAGATTTTTGCATGATAATGCTGTATATTTTGAACATGTTTTCCTTATTTTGATTAGTTAATTACATACAGCTTAAAAACAACTACCACAATTAATTTTACAGTATGGTAAGTCATTATATGGTATGATGTATAATACTGTAGTTAATTTTTACGTAGTGTTGTTGTAGCATGGAGAAAAAACATGTCTTTTTGAAATCAAATTCTGTATTTAGATATTTGTTGTCCTTGTTTTTTTTTCACACTGGCCCCCAAAAGTGTTAACAAACCAAGTGGAATTTAGATTTTTTCAAGTAAGATTTTTTTAAAGAAATGAATACTTTTATGCAACGAATAAAGGATGCGTTAAATTGATCAAAAGTGACAGTAAAGACCAAAAATTCTGTTTCAAATAAATGCTGTTCTTTTAAACTGCATCAAAGATTCCTGAAAAAAAACATATGACAGTTTCCACAAAAATATGAAGCAGCACATTGAATTATAATTCAACATTGAATGTTCTTTGAGCAAATCATCACTGAAGACTGGAGTAATGATGCTGAAAATTCAGCTTTGATCACAGGAATAAATTACGTTTTAAAGTATATTAAAATAGAAAACAGTTATTTTGAATTGTCATAATATTTCACAATATTACTGTTTTTACTGTGAGCATAAGAGACTAACATTTGAACAATATATGAAGTCAGTTCCCTTAAAGTAAATTTAGCTCTAGCATCATTCGTTTGCAGATGCCAGTTTGAAAAATATTTATTGTAACATAGTGACATTCAGACATTTTTAAGTGTCTTATGTGTCCAAATACCATTTGGGTTGCTATATGTAATCATTAAAAAAAAAAAATGTCAAGCTCCCATGGCATTCCAGTCCTACATAACTTGGGCATGTTGTAAAACGAGGTTATGCGTGAGATGGACGGTGCGTTTAATACAGACAAGACTAAATTTGAGGTTAAAATTGTCCCTCTGAGGGTTTGAAGCCCCTCACGGTGAGCACACCTTAAACTGCTTGCACGGATGTGATGACTTTTGTCTTTAGTGATCAAAGCTTTGCACAAAAGTACTTGAAAGTACAAGTTAGCGTGAAATATGGATGAAGCCTGCCGGTTTGATGATGACTGTGCTAAGTGTGTGAGTCAGAGGCGTTTTCTCTCATTCGTCTTGTCTCTCTGGGAGCTTTTGCATATCCACATTGTTGCATGTTATATAACCATGTTTGAGAAGCAATTATATAAGCTCATATTCAGAAATGGGTCTTACTGAGGGTAAAAAGTAGTGCAGAGGTCTTGGACGAATTTGTGCATTGTCGTCACTCAGAAAAGGAGGACAGAGAGAAAACCAGTGCAGCGATCAGAGACACAACAATGGAAAGATGAAGAAACATGGGCAAAACAGGACAGAGAAATGTGGACAGGCCTGTAGTGACACTGTGCTAAAAGAGCCTAAATTGTGCGTCTCTCAGGTGGTGGGCCGCTGGGCTCTGGGGGGTCGGGCTGGATCTGCAGCATGGTGGCTGGGGCCGTCTGATCACCTGCTGCAGCTTAAGAACCCGATTAAACTCATTATAGCTGCTGAGGGAAACGCAAAGGCCGTGTACCTGGGGCCCGAGCGGCATCCCTGGATCACGTCCGTCTCGGTGGAGTCGTCACCCTGGATCATCCTCCTCATCCTCCCACTGTGGCCTCACCTACAGGAGGCGATGCTGTAGTCCGTCTCGTCTCGCACACAAACCGGCATACTGTACAAACTTACCATAAGAGTCAGCTGAACTTTGTGCATTTGCAATATTCTGTTTTAGTACAAAAATAGTTCTCACTCTGCTACTTTGAGAGCTTTTATTAAATACTTTTAGATTTACTAAACAGGGCAAATTAGCATGAGAGCTGGAATGGGAGTGGAAACGTGCAAATTAAAGAACACAGCCGGATCATTTCCATAATGACCAACGCAATCTACCAAGAGCAGCACAAATTAGCGTCTGGTTTAAGACCTGCTTTTTTGGGCAGTAAATAATGGCGCAAATACCAGTAAATTGACTTTAATCACAGTAAATCACCTTGTGTGATTCATGTAAAAAAATCTCTTCCCATAAATGTTGCATCTGAAAGGGAAACTCCTACAAATGCATGTGCAATAAGGTCAGCCGCAAAAATAACCCTGTCCACGCCTTTTCAGCGCTCATTTTTTTTTTATAAACAGCGCTCTTTAATAAATACTAACCATAGTTAGGCATGCCAAAAGAGGGTTTGCACTGGAGCAAGCTGATAGTAAATCTGGCACTTGATGGTTTAAATTGAACGCATTACTATTACTATAAATATTTTTTTTTTATTGTAATTAATTTTTGTCTGTGGTAATTTACAGCATGTTGTCTAAAAATGTGAATTCAGTTATCATTGACCCTGTCCCAAATGGCACACTTCATGTGCACTTGCATTCTTGTGGACTTCACAATGCTTGCCGTGTTCGCGTGTCCGTTAAAGTCTGTTAAGTTTTTTGGCTTTTAGTATGAATATGTTAGCCTTACTGTTATCTATTAGCTAGTG
This sequence comes from Rhinogobio ventralis, assembly GCA_039654625.1. NCBI lineage: Eukaryota > Metazoa > Chordata > Actinopteri > Cypriniformes > Gobionidae > Rhinogobio > Rhinogobio ventralis. The sequence goes on along the minus strand of CM077212.1, from coordinate 32,538,660 downwards.
TGCTCCAAAACAGACAAAATTCGCATTTAGAAGATATAAGCATTCAAAACTTAGTCTCTCACTTCCGCCAATATGGATCAATGATTTTGATGACATTGATGACACTGCAGCTTTTCTGTCCAATCAAATTCTCTCTAGAATCTAAATCCCCGCCCCCTACATTTTAAATAGCCACTGAAATTGGTCACTTGTTCACACATTTACTGTTTTCTACATGGTGAATGGCACATAGTCCACTATATAGGGGATAGGGAACGATTCAGACACATGTAAATAGGCTTTCCATTGGAGCGAATTAAGTCTGGTTTCACGTTAGTGTCAGTGAACCATCACAGCTCCGGTCCAGAGACACGAGAGCAGATCATATGTGCGAGCATTTACCGAGCTCAACGGCTCTGGCCGAGCTGTGATATAAACCAAATGCTATTGGCTATTTTTACAAAATGGGAGGAGCTGTTTGATATGTCCCGCCCTGTCTAACCGTTTCAGTGGAAACATTGAATAATGCTGCGCGTTTCAAGGCACTTCAGTGGGTTGCAGCCAATAATTCCCCTTTGCAGCCAATATGTGCCCTTGATGCGCACTTTCGTCAAGCGCCACAGCAAACTTCTACCCAACAGTCAAAGCGGCATTATGTCACAAAAGTGTGGAATATGGGGAAGATTGCAAGGGCTTAGGGTTCCATTTGGGACAGGGTCATTTACTCACTCATATGAGGATGAGTAAATTATGTGATCTTTCACTTTTGTGTGAACTGTTTCTTCCACATGTATTCCACTCACTCATGACCTCACTTCCTGTCACATGTCATGTACAAGCCCAGCTCACTGTCCTCTGTGAGTTTGGTCCCTCCTATCTCATCAGTGTAATCACATTGATGCTTGTTATTCCGGCCTCTCTCAGCAGGGCCGTCTCGTTCTTTGATGGAGGCCTCGGATATGGAGCTGGCACCTGCGGTTACGGTCACCCCTACTGACAGCCCTGGCTGCGACCATCAGAGACCGACCACTGACAGGAACTGTGGGGCGTCACCGCTCTCCTGCCCGGCCTGTTATCCCCCGCACTCACCCCCTCCTGCCCATCACGAACACCCTCTCGCCCGCTTTTGATCAGCCTCGTCTCTGACTGCTCCCGCGAAGCAGCAGGCTTGAGGCTGGGTGCCGTTTGCCGGGGCGTGTTGCTATGGAGGGGGGTGGGATGGTCTACATTTGGTCATTTGGACTTCAATGCTGGACGTGCCACTGACTGTAAGCTTTAATTAGAGGCTGGCATAATAATTATTTGCTCAAGACTGTAAAAGAGCCCATTGAGAGGTGGGCCAATGCTGCCCGTGTGTATCCTGCTTTAAAATGCCCTGCATATAGTCTGAGAGGTCTCTAACTGCTTTATATTTATTAAAATTCAGAATAATCTAAGCAATAAGGGATAATGTACAGTCAGACGTTTATTATCGTGAAATAAACCCCGCATGGAGCAACCTGAAGGAGATTTTGCAATAATGACCAACCGGTTGACTGTACATTATCTGGCTTATTATATGGCTGCTTAGCAAAACAAGTAAATAAATGGACATGAAATATTGATTTTGGTTGAAATTATTTTATTATGTGAGAGACTGTGAGAAACATGAAACATGTCCCTCTGGTTTTCAGGGGTTGAAATGGGATGTCTTCTGTCAGTGAGATGTAACAGGAAGTGGTTGTATACTTATGGAGTTGCTTATGCTAATGTTTTAAAGGAATAAGCCAGGCACAAGAAAAACTATATCAAATAAAATAATTTGGACTCACACCTTCAAAATGAAACAAACAAAAATCAGTTACAGTGAATCCTTTAAGTTGGAAGTTTATGGGGCAAACCAGTAGGATAAATGTTAAAAAACACACTTTTCAGCATTAAAGGCACAATATGTAAGTTTTCAAAACAATAACAAAGGCGAAACCTGTCTATTAAAACAGATGCGAAAGCGGAGTCTCTGTCAAGTCCAAGTTTGTTGCGAAGCTCTCTCCATCTCGAAAACGCCACGCCGATATTGATTATTTCTCTGTTTGTCCCAAAGCCTGCTTGCCTCAGTTGATCTACGTTTACGTTTTTTTGGATTCTCTGTACTCGCCAATGAATAATCGTGATCCATGATGATGACACAACAGCGGTGTGCTAGTGTGTTGCCATGGTTTCTACAAGCAGAAACTGAGGATAGCGTGGATATTACGTCATTGATAGGCAACAATGACAAGTGATGAGCCATTATTTAAATTGGAATTTCTCTGGATTTACAAATCCTTGGGAACTTTTGGGATAATGCAAGTACACAACTGCATGAAATATATCACACTGTGCAAATGTTTTTTGGATATTTTATTAGAAAGATATTACATATTGTGCCTTTAAGTCAACAATCTGAACCATGTGGATTTTGAATGCAACATGAATGTTAAGTATGCATGAAATTCAAGTTGCATTCATATACATAATTATTCTTCTTATTTTTTATGCAACCTGAATGGATATAGATGCACACATTCAAGTTGCATAAAATATACATAAACCAGAATATTTCTTTAAATTGCATTTTACTTAAGTTTTGTGTTCATGTGAATTCCACTTGTTTTTCTTTTCTCATTCAGTAAGAATTTTGATGTGCTTCAACACAACCAAATGGGCAGGAAAACAATCGTAGTTGTGTCTCTCAGTCTCCCTCTCTGTCTCTCTTGACCCTGGAGAAAGTGCTGGATGGTTCAGAGGAGGTCAGGCTAATATCTGTGCGCTGTAATGAAATATTGATAATCAATGATGTGGCTGACAAATGGAGGGTTACCGGGACGACCATGCAATGACACCAGCCCTGTGGCCTGGTAAAGACGAGCATCACAGCTCAGTTTAATCTGTATACAGCCAATGAAAATGGTGTGAAATGCTCTTAAAGGTGGCCCCCTAATGTGGGATTATCCCATCACGGGAGTGACAGAGATTAGAAATAATTACAGACATAATCCTAACAGCTCTGCTTTCCGTGAGAGAGACAGGGAATCGGATAGACGTGTATGTGTGTGCGTGTGTAGATCTTGAATAGGTCAAGGATAGTAAGTCACCAGAAGCCCAAACACGGGCCGCTTGACCCTGGATAGAAAGCGGAGAGATGACCCGAGCCTCGTGAAAGGCTGAAGCGGAGCTCAGATGCTCCTTGAGCTGCTGAAGGTGATTGAAGATGAGTGTGACACAGATAAGGAGTTAAACGCTTGGTGTGTGTGAGTGTGTCCTCAGTAATAGTCCTGATAAGTGGATGTGTACTGTGTCGGCTCTCTAGGGAGTAAACTCACTCAGATATACATCCATTAAAGAAACACAACAGTGAGAGGCGGCCGAGACTATTGCTTCAAACTGGATTTCCATAAACAATCTCATGAGTTGTAGTGCTGTTAATGGGATTTACAGCTCTCTACCTATCTAGCTGTGATGTAATTAAGTGATTAATATTGTAGTCACACTGTCTGTTGATTTTAACAATCTTCAGATGGTATTCATATTCAACTACCAATAAATGTACAAATAAAATGTTTAAAATAAATGTATTTAATTTATGGTTTTGGGGGCCATCTAGCTTATTGTTATTATTCTGACAGAGTCTCATTTAAACCCTCTGGCACCATAAACTGTTCAAATTTAATAGTTTCTTCTCACCAAAGTTGACTCTAGATCAGTGCTTCTATTATTTGACTCTTGTCCAAGACAATATTCGAATGCACTCCATATAGGCTGATGCTGACTTTTTTTTTTTTTACAGAAACTAGGAGTGGCAATATAAAAAAAAAAAAAAAAATTAAATGAAGCAATTATAAATCAATAAAATAATTCCATAATTCCAAGCATTTTTTAAGAACTGAATATATTTTAGGGTTCATACATTTTATGAATTTACATGATGTTTCCAGAAATTTGTGATTTATGGGATAAGGTTATTATTATTATTTTTATAGCAATTCAGCAATTTCTGCCCAATAAAATATTTCAGAACATTATAAAATTTTCATAATGAATTTGAATTTTCATGACTGTTCATCACACTTTTAATATTCCCTCATATACAATATCCAGGATTTCCAAGACTGTGGGAACTCTGGTTCTTAAATAAAAATGACAATTGTTGAGGGATTTAATTAAAATAATATTTATCCTGATCTGTTATAGTTTATTTTAAACTTGTTTTGTCTCATTTTATCATTTTAATCCATATTGAGGCCCCCAGTGGCTCCTGATCCCCTGGTTGAGAACCATTTCTCTGATCTTCAGACCAAACTGCATAAAAATTGTCCAATGAATGTTAAAGTTGTATTGCCATCTTTTAAATAAAGAGTCACTTATTTGACCCCTATTGGCTAATACATTGGCTAACAATTTGCCAAAAAATGGTTGATGACATATAGATGACATATCACCTGGATATGTTTTTACACTTAAGTGACATTTTGTTAAAGAAAGCTGCAACAAATACGACTGGAGATCAGTGATACTATAGGTTGAGCTTATGATCTGAAGGTTGCAAAACTTTTTGTGATGTTTGTTTGTCATAGTTATAATACTTTACTGAGATTAAGGAGGCTTCATGCTCCACTGTACATTGAAAAATGTTGTTCAATATTGTTAAAAGTTGTTCCCTGCAGCTGTTGTTCCAAAACATTTTTTTGTCCTTTGTTGAGCATCCTTCTGCATCCAGGATCTGACTGATAAAGCTCTGCGGTGTTTATTTATAATGAGACCAATTCCCCAAAGTCAGATGTCAGATCCACGCTACTAATCTGCTAGTCCCATAAACCTGCGTTTATCACAATAAACGTGTTGTGTTCCTCAAGTTTGACTCCTCCCAAAACAAACGCTTAAAATAGATTTATTCCACACATATATAAAAGTATTTCCTCAGTGCTGCTACACTTCAAGATTGTAGCTAAATCTGGATTTATGGGTCATTTTGAAGTTCCTCTTAACAAGTTTCACATGCTGTTCTCTCCCGGGGACCATCTTCAATGTCTGTATGCCTTCAAAATACCCCAATTTGATTCTGTTAACCACAATTTCCTCCATGTATCAGAACTTTTAAATACCATACGTTCACTTTGTGATGTGAATGTGGGCAGAGAGATCTGGTCAATCAGTTGCCCTCCTCTCAGGAGAACCTGAAAATGACTAGGAAAAAAAATCTTAGCTTAACCAGGACATATGGCGAAAAAAGATGGACCGAAGGTCAGTAAAGTGCTAAATGCTGTTTCCGAGTCTCCTGACGTTCCCAGGGCACCTGTGCCGAGGACTTCCCCAACCTCTTTCCCGTCTTTCGGCCCCCTCCTGTTCTGAAGCAACGAGGCGAACTTGACTACTTTTTAAGAGTCGTTTCAGAGGGGCTCGAGCAAGCCTGTTAACCTTCGAAAAATATACACGTCTGGCAAAGTGAGAGCAAATTTCTCTGCTCTTTCTCCTGGAGAACAGAAATGTCCGATATTTGATCAAGAGGCCGGCCGGCGCACCATCCCACTCAAACGCTAAACGTTGTCAAATGAGACTGAGCGGAAAATCCACATCCCAGAGGTCCCCTCTGCTCGCTGTTACATCTCAGAGCAAACCAAATCAGAGTCCAGTAAATGCTGAACATACCTACATTTAAGTGATGTATTGCAGCGTTTTGCCATTTTGAGGGTTTTACTGGAAATCACCAGGAGAATACTCACTTTTCTTTTCTCCTGACTGCTCTTTTCCCCTCGTCACCTCTTATCTTTTTTCTTCACATCTTTTTTTTGCACAAATGCAAGAGTTTAGTAGCCAGTTAAAAATGAGATGATGGATACTTGCCATCTTTTACCTTTAGTTAAAATTAACAGCAGTTTTCTCATAAAATTTATAAAGAGGATATTTCAGACTAAATTCTGATTATGATAAACCTGTATATACACACCTGATAAACATCTGCAGCAAACAAAAATATGTTCTAAGAATGTTTTAAATATGTTCTATATTTTCTAAAAACGTTAGTATTACTAATGTTCCCATTAAGTTATGAAAACGTTATTTCTGAATATTCTCTGAACGTTTAAAACATCCAGTTCATTTTTTTTTTTCTTGGTTATGAATGCTAAGGAAACATTAATTTTATCATTCTTTAAACATTAAGGACGTTACTTTTTAATGTTCACGGAACATTTTAAAACAAGTAACCTTTAACCAAAAAAAGTTAGACAAACGTCCAACTAAAACATGTCAGAAAAAAAAAAATGCTCCATGAAGTAAGGAATATTTGACGAATAAAGTCTGTTACTCCTTGGGTATCAATTATTATGCCATTTTAGGCCAAAATGTCATTTTAGAGCTCGTAATGGAGACTTCATCCACTGATAGCAGACTAATGCAGTTATTAATGCAGATTACGCGTGTGTGAATTACCTGAGTTGGTGCGTCTCTCAACAGTATTCGACAGCAGCGTCTCTACTGTAAGTTTATCTGCTTCAAGAACAGCACCGTTATTACCTCGCTAGTGAGAAATGTCATGTAGCTTTTAAGTCGTTAAACTATTTTACTGATAGATTCGTCAGAGCAGCGCTGACAACACGTTTCTGTGCGAGTGTGTGTTCGTACTGTATGTGCGTGCGTTTGAGTGGGAGAAAGAGAGAGTGTGCTTTCCATAAATAATAAAGGTAATTTTGTGGAAAAAAACATGGAAATAATTGGTCGCTTTTATCATATCGTTTACTGTATTTATTTGCTTGATCAGTGTCGTTGTGGGTTTTGGTGAAGTGATATGGAACTGTAATGCGGTCAAGGCCTGCCTGGAACTACTTTAGCCGTGCGTTGACCTAAAAATAATTGCACACCTTAGAATGTTCATCAACCAATCAGATTCAAGCATTCAACAGCCCCGTAGTATAATGATGTATAATGTTTTTGTGCTAACGTTTTGAGAACATTATTAATAAAGACCAGGGGCCTCATTTATAAAACTTTCTGTAGATTTCATCCTAAAAGCGTGTGTACGCACAAAAGCTAGATTTTGCGTACGCACAAAAGTATGGCAGAACCTTGGCAAAATTCCCTTTATAAAACCCAGTCAGCGGAAGATTGTGCGTATACGCATCTCCACCCCATCTCCTCCCTGAAACAACCATATATGGAGCTTACAATGCCTAGTTTTACTATACATATCCTCATCTGCATATAATTTGCATATGCATATTCACCCACGTCATGCCATGTTAAATGGTACAAGACATTAGTAAAATATGAGGAATGTATGTGCCGTCACATTACATTGCTAAAAGTCATTTAGTAGCCTTGCCTTTTTTTTTTTATAAATAAATCAAAATAGTATAAAATACGTTTCAGAGAAACTTTTTCTCAATCTTTTCCACTGGCCAAATAGTATTTTTAATTGCTTTATATTTTTAATGGCCTTATTGCGCATTACTGATCATTATTTGTGCAAAAATATTTTCTCAGACCATGATTTCTATTATTATCATATGCCTATAGCAATCCTTGCTGTAATTAAAACATTAAAACACATCATGCCACAGGAAAAGTGTTCAAAAGCATTGCATCCTCTACAAATATTTCTATTTATTATAATATAAAAAAATGTTGTGGACTTCTGAAGTGCTTAACTCCATTAATGAGATAATATTTAAAGGGTACATAATGCACACAGTTCTCATGTTAATCTTGAGTACCTATAGAGTAGTATTGAATCCTTCATATCTCCAAAGAGTCTTTCGTTTTTTCAGATTTATAAAAGACAGATACGCTGTACCGATTCCTTCCAAAAACAGCCGAGTTCGTGGAGGCGTGCAGTGGGCGGACCTAAAAAGGCACGTACAAACACACATACACACACACAGACACACACACACAAAATACATCATCGCATTATTCCTGGATAACTTTTGATTCACTATACGTTCATGTTGTTCACATTATATGTACTTACGTGCTGACTGCCAACAAAACATTTGATGCAGTTTCACTCACCGCCTGCGGTTTTGATATCAGCATCTTTTATTGCTGGGACCACTCCATCTTTCAGTTTCAAAAAACATGTTTATAAAACATTCGTCACCGAAATGCCAGGAACAAACAAACACACTTGCAGAACTCCGTTGCTGCTCCGGAAAAACAAACTGCATCCACTGTCCTTAACGCTGGGTTATTTGGGAAGCTGAACAAGGTTATCTTTCCCTCACAACCAAAAACATACTTCTGTAGTGACATTGTTGATTTCATGGTCTAAAAACAAAATGACAGTGCTGCCGACGGCTTCTGTAACCCGAACGATGCTCTTTGATGGACGCGCTCTTGCTCTCGCTCTGGTTAAGTGCCCATACAAGGAATTACGCCCTTTATGACGTCATACAGGGCTATACTCGAAAAAAAACTTGCCGAAACTTATACGAGTGTATTTGGAACAGAAATACTCAACAAATTTTTTGAAATTTTGGCCATGTTTAGCATGAGAATCCAACTCTTTAACAGTGTAAATAAGTCAGAATGAATTAAATCGCATTAGACATCCCCTCTTATCTAAAAGTGTATATCAGATGTAAAACAGAGTTTAAATCATTATTTTTTTTTTTTTTTTGTTATTGTGAACATGCACTGTATTTATGATTAGGACTAATAATGAGTGGTTTTCCTTGATCTGCCATCAATCCCTCAGCTCACCATCGGTGTCGCCAAACTGCTCTGTCTTCAAAATGTTTGTACGCATGGGTCTGAGTTACAGATGCGCACATTTCCCCATCAAGTTTGTTTGGCATACACCTCTTTCAGGGTTTGTGCGTACGCAACGGTTATAAATGAGTCCCCTGATAACTTTGAATGAACGTTCTATTAACGTTACTAGAAGATAACTTTGAGAAAACCTTACCAGAATGCTAGCTAAAGTCCTGAAAGTGTTCTCTGTTAGCTGAATTCAGTTGAATTCTACACTCACCTAAAGGATTATTAGGAACACCATACTAATACTGTGTTTGACCCCCTTTCGCCTTCAGAACTGCCTTAATTCTATGTGGCATTGATTCAACAAGGTGCTGAAAGCATTCTTTAGAAATGTTGGCCCATATTGATAGGATAGCATCTTGCAGTTGATGGAGATTTGTGGGATGCACATCCAGGGCACGAAGCTCCCGTTCCACCACATCCCAAAGATGCTCTATTGGGTTGAGATCTTGTGACTGTGGGGGCCATTTTAGTACAGTGAACTCATTGTCATGTTCAAGAAACCAATTTGAAATGATTCGAGCTTTGTGACATGGTGCATTATCCTGCTGGAAGTAGCCATCAGAGGATGGGTACATGGTGGTCATAAATAGAAGGATGGACATGGTCAGAAACAATGCTCAGGTAGGCCGTGGCATTTAAACGATGCCCAATTGGCACTAAGGGGCCTAAAGTGTGCCAAGAAAACATCCCCCACACCATTACACCACCACCACCAGCCTGCACAGTGGTAACAAAGCATGATGGATCCATGTTCTCATTCTGTTTACGCCAAATTCTGACTCTACCATCTGAATGTCTCAACAGAAATCGAGACCCATCAGACCAGGCAACATTTTTCCAGTCTTCAACTGTCCAATTTTGGTGAGCTCGTGCAAATTGTAGCCTCTTTTTCCTATTTGTAGTGGAGATGAGTGGTACCCGGTGGGGTCTTCTGCTGTTGTAGCCCATCCGCCTCAAGGTTGTGCGTGTTGTGGCTTCACAAATGCTTTGCTGCATACCTCGGTTGTAACGAGTGGTTATTTCAGTCAAAGTTGCTCTTCTATCAGCTTGAATCAGTCGGCCCATTCTCCTCTGACCTCTAGCATCAACAAGGCATTTTCGCCCACAGGACTGCCGCATACTGGATGTTTTTCCCTTTTCACACCATTCTTTGTAAACTCTAGAAATGGTTGTGCGTGAAAATCCCAGTAACTGAGCAGATTGTGAAATACTCAGACCGGCCCGTCTGGCACCAACAACCATGCCACGCTCAAAATTGCTTAAATCACCTTTCTTTCCCATTCTGACATTCAGTTTGGAGTTCAGGAGATTGTCTTGACCAGGACCACACCCCTAAATGCATGGAAGCAACTGCCATGTGATTGGTTGATTAGATAATTGCATTAATGAGAAATTGAACAGGCGTTCCTAATAATCCTTTAGGTGAGTGTATATTAATGTGGCAAGTTTCTACAATGTAAACATTTTAGTAAGGGATCATGTACAATCAGCCACAATAAAATCTTATAATTGATATTAATACATAGCTATTTGTTAAATATTCTGTGGTTGTGGGCTTCCGGTTTCATCCACTTCCAGATATTTTAGCTGTACAAAACCTGCTTGTTATGCTGGTTGATACTGCAAACTGGTGTTTTTATTTAATTTAGTATGATATTCATAAGCATAAGCACTGGTTTGTAGCGCATATAGTTTTATGGTTTACTGCACTTTGTTATTCTTCTAGTTATTTGTCTATAATGAATCAGAAGTCTCACGCATTCAAAGAAAATAGCTTAGTTCTGTGTTGCAAAATAAAGTGGATAAAAGCTACTAAATGTTGAGTTTGCAACAACACCAGTCAATTGATATGCTACATCAGCATTGCTCCACGCTTCATTGCAGTTCTGTGTTATTGGCCGCACCGAAAATAGGATTGTCTTCAAGCACACGCTTTCGTCAAGCGCTTCCACTGATTGATTTGATTTGGAAAATGAAGTTCTCCTGATGCTAAATTGTCTCCGTGTCTGTGAGTGACAGTATGTACCTTGTTTCTAGCGCAGCGCTAATCTTACCAGCTGTAATCTGGTTTCCAATGTGAAGATTTGTGTTCACTTTGATGTGCTCAATCCTCTTTGCTATTGCCTTCAGCATTCACACACACTTCTCTGTGTGGTCTATGAGTCTTTGAACTCAATATTTCATTAAAAAACATCTCTTGAGACTGGAAACCACTGTGCTTAGAAATCTATAGATCTAAATAAAACAATTAAAGTCTGAATGAGGCCCACGTGGCTCGTGTTTGATTTCTGTGAATTTCACGGAGTCTTTCATCAAGTGCCAGTCAACTATCAGTGATATGATTCTGAGACGCTTTTAATAAGATCTTTAAGTGGATTTCATCTATGAAGGCATGACCCTGTCAACCTTCACAAGTATGTTTATAAGTCCACTTTGGCTTTGTTAAATACTAATCTTTTGATTTTACTAAACTTTATGTGCCACTCTTCAGGGACAAAATAGGCAGAAATCTCCCTCCCTCCTCCCCTCCTTTTTTAGTGAATAGAATAGAAAGGATATGCTTAACCTTCAGAAAATGTGAATCATCACCCCTGTAGGTCATTTAAATATTAAATGAGCTATTTTAGTGTACATTAGTTTAGTTTTTGCAACCCTGTTACCAGAACATGGGACATGTCTAATAGTTGGACTGATTTATATGACTTTGGCATTTTTTAATTAAACATAAAATGGGTATGTGTATATATTGCATCTAACATAAAAGCTTTTGTTAACAGAATATATGCGTGTGTGTATGTGTATTTATATGTATATGTATATACACACACACACACACACACACACACACACACACATACATATATTAGTGTTGTCAAAATTATCTATATTTCAATACGTATTGATAATATCTGAAAGTTTCTGATACACCTTTTCTGCAGTATCGATACACCAATACCAGCTGCACGTTCTCGCTCTCTTCTCCCCGACGGCGAAGTGACACGTCACACTCGCTCCATTTAAAGCCACAATATGTAATTTTTCACTGCAAGTCTCTTATTCAAAACAGACGTAGCTTCATGACGCCTTGATTTCACAGAGCTTTTATTATGCCACTAACAAGCGCTTCCGCTTCTTCCACTCATGTGTATGTGGGGTAACGCAGTGCTGTTTTATCATATTACACACATTTGAGTGAAAGTTATGTTATAATGCTACTCTGTGCATTCGCTTGGCGGCTGCTATGAGACACTTGTTCACACTGCAGTGAGCTAGATCGATATTAGGCATGGTAAAACATGGTACTCGCGGTAAATCAAGAAAACGAGATTTAAACAATAAGACTAACTGTGTTGAGCTGTATATCAATGATTGGTTCCCTTTCAGTCGGTCACGTTCGACGTACGTCGGAACTGACCGACGAATTGGGATCTATTTTCAGAGACCAATCTACTTCGAGTGTTTAAAAACGAGCCAATGAGAATTGGCATGCGGTAGACGCGTCCCACGCTCCGCCCCGCAGCGCGGGTATAAATACGGAAGTGGAAGTACCGCATATCGCTTTCAACTTCGGAGCCGAACATTCATGCGTTTGTTCCTACGAAGAGTGTTTCCTGACGAACAGAGAGAGTTGGAGTTCTGCCAGTGTCGGTGTGACGGTGCCTGCAGCGGTGGTCGCGAAAAAAACAAACAGCTGTTTTTACAGCTTTGGGCATTTTGAGTGCTCTCAGCGGGCTTGCACCTTTGAACCGCTGCGAGCCGCGGCCATTTCCCCTGCGTGCCTCGGCACTGATCAGAGCATTTCCTCTAAAAGAGCAACACGGTTTGACCCTGCGTCTTTTTCAAGATGTCATTCAAACCGTGTGTTTCTGGATGCCGTCGTTACCTGTCCCCAGCTGACGGACACGATCGCTGTCTCACGTGTTTGGGCGTTCAGCACGCTGAGGCGGCTTTCGTGGATGACTCATGTTCCCATTGCGGGAATATGACCATCGCAGTACTACGGTCCAGGCTCGACTACCTTGAAAGAGGTGGAGTCCCATTGCGCATCCCCCGATCTAGTGGCCCTCCTGCTCCGAAGCAGAGGGCTGCTACTTTGGCTGATACCTTTGGTGGGGACCTGAGGGTTACTGTGAGGGCACTCCCGCCGGGCCAACAGGCTCCTCGGGCCCCTCCCCCCTCCACTGCGCCGGTTGAGCTTCCGGAAGAGCATGCTGGTCCTTCCCGCGGGGGGCCAGCTGTTACTTTTGGGGCTCCGGTTGAGGATATGGTTTCGATCGCCGCATCGGGGGACGAGCTAATGGACTCTGGAGATGAAGATTCGGCTGCGCTGCCCCCTTCGGGTGTGGTAGCGTTGCCCGAGTCTGATCCAGAGCTCACGGCTATGCTTTCCCGGGCCGCCGCGAGTGTCGGGCTCGAGTGGAACCCTCCACCGCGTCCCGAACCCTCGCGGCTGGACGATTGGTATCTCGGGACGGCCCGTGCTGGTTCTCAGCGCCCCGCCCCAGTGCCCTTCTTCCCGGAAGTGCATCAGGAGCTCACGAAGTCGTGGACAGCGCCCTATAGCGCTAGAAACCGATCGACTGACTCCTCCGTCCTCACTACCCTCGACGGTGGCGCGGCGAAGGGTTACGTGGAGATCCCCCCAGTGGAGCGGTCGGTTGCGATGCAACTGTGTCCTAAGACCGCTACCGACTGGCGGGGAAATCCGCGTCTCCCCTCCCGGGCATGTAAGTTCTCGTCCGGGCTAACCGGCAAGGCTTACACGGCCTGTGGAGAAGCCGCGTCATCTCTGCATGCCATGGCGCTCCTGCAGGTCTACCAGGCCAAAGCGCTCATGGAATTGCACGAGGGTAGTTCCGACCCAGGGGTTATGCAGGAACTGCGTACCGCGACGGACCTCGCCCTCAGGGCGACGAAAGTCACCGCACGCTCCCTGGGTCGGGCGATGTCCACACTTGTGGTCCAGGAACGCCACCTGTGGCTGAACCTGGCAGATATGCGTGAGACCGACAAAGTGCGGTTCCTCAACGCCCCTGTCTGTCAGGCCGGCCTCTTCGGCGACGCGATCGAGAACTTCGCCCAACAGTTCTCGGTTGCCCAGAAGCAGACGGAGGCGATTAAAAATATCCTGCCCCGGCGACCTGCTGCTGCTTCCACCCAGTCGCCGGCTGCAGCGCCCCCGCCTGCTCGTCGCCGAGGGCGTCCCCCGGCGTCTGCCTCCGCCCCTGCCAAGCCAAAGCAGCAGCCTCCACCGGCAAAGCAGGGCGCCAGGCGCAAGGGGGCCGCCCAACCCGTCCAGGGCCCCGCTGTCTCTGCAGGCAAGCGCAAGGGTAAGCGGCCCTGAGACGGGCAGCCCAGGGAGGAGAGGACCTGTTCTCGGGGAGGTGGTGTCCGCACCCCTCCTCCCCCCGGAGGAGGACCGGGGGGAGAATGTCCACGCTGGTGTCAACATCCTGCCGCTGGCTCTCCGGAGTCCAGCGGTACCCACATTCTCAATAAAAGAGCAGTTTCCTCCCTCCCTGGGCCCCAAGAGGGTCAGGTTGGCAGTGTGCGACGCCCCCGGGCCTTGCCACTCCTTTCCTCCCCTCTCCCCCTCGCCAGGGGGCAGCAGTGTGGGCACCGAGAACGCCCCCGGGCCTTCTCACCCTCACTCTGCCCCACCCTGGAGTACTCAAGCAACACTCCGGGCCGCCTCCGGGCCTCCCGAGTCGGGCCTGGGTACTCCATCTCGCTGCCTCACCCCGGGCACGTCTGTGGTGCCGTTGGTCCCGCTTGTTCGGTCTCTGGGGGCCTGGCTAGGTCTTCCCAGGCCGTCTCGCTGGCTCATCCGTACCATCAGACTCGGCTATGCGATTCAATTCGCCCGCCGGCCTCCCAAGTTCACGGGCATCCTCTTCACCTCAGTGCGGAGTTGCGATGCCCATGTCTTGCGGTCCGAGATCGATGTCCTGCTGGCGAAGGACGCGGTCGAGCCGGTTCCTCCGGCCGATATGAGGGCGGGGTTTTACAGCCCCTACTTCATTGTGCCCAAGAAAGGGGGTGGGTTAAGACCAATCCTGGACCTGCGTGTCCTGAATCGGGCCCTACACAAGCTCCCGTTCAGAATGCTAACGCAGAAACGCATTTTCGAATGCATCCGTCCCCGGGATTGGTTCGCAGCGATCGACCTGAAGGACGCGTACTTTCATGTCTCCATTCTCCCTCGACACAGACCGTTCCTTCGCTTTGCGTTCGAGGGGAGGGCATTTCAGTACAAAGTCCTGCCCTTCGGGCTGTCCCTGTCGCCTCGCGTCTTCACGAAAGTCGCAGAGGCAGCCATTGTTCCGCTCAGAGAACGCGGCGTTCGTATTCTCAACTATCTCGACGACTGGCTCATACTGGCCCAGTCCCGGGAGCAGTTGTGCGAACACAGGGACCTGGTGCTACGTCACCTCAGCCTGTTGGGCCTTCGGGTCAACCGAGAGAAGAGCAAACTCTGTCCCACGCAGAGGATCTCTTATCTCGGTATGGAGCTGGACTCGGTCAACCGGACTGCGCGCCTCACAGAGGAGCGAGTCCGGTCAGTGTTGAACTGCTTGAATACGTTCAAAGGCAGGACAGCGGTCCCACTGAAATTCTTTCAGAGGCTCCTGGGGCATATGGCATCTGCAGCCGCGGTAACGCCGCTCGGATTGCTTCATATGAGACCGCTTCAACGCTGGCTTCACGACCGAGTCCCGAGATGGGCGTGGCAGCGCGGCCAGTACCGGGTCTCAGTTACTCCTTACTGTCGCCAAACCTTCAATCCGTGGGCGGACCCTGCCTTTCTACGGGCCGGAGTGTCCCTAGAACAGGTGTCCAGGCATGCTGTGGTCTTCACGGATGCCTCTTCCACGGGTTGGGGGGCCACGTACAACGGGCACTCAGTTGCGGGTCTGTGGACGGGGCCCCAACTGCGTTGGCATATCAATTGCCTAGAGCTTCTGGCAGTACGTCTCGCCCTGGGCCGCTTCAAAAAGCCGCTACAGGGAAAACACGTTCTGGTCCGTACGGACAGCACTGCGGCCGTTGCGTACATCAACCGTCAGGGTGGTCTACGCTCCCGTTGCATGCTCCGGCTCGCCCGCCATCTCCTCCTGTGGAGTCAGAAGCGTCTGAGGTCGCTTCGGGCCATTCACATCCCAGGTGCGCTGAACCAGACAGCCGACGAGCTCTCTCGTCAGCCGACACCTCCGGGAGAGTGGCGACTCCACCCCCGGAGCGTCCAGCTGATATGGGACCTCTTCGGAGCCGCGCAGGTAGACCTGTTCGCCTCTCCGGACTCGACCCATTGCCAGTTGTATTACTCCCTGTCCGGGGGCACCCTCGGTACAGATGCACTGGCGCACAGCTGGCCCCGGGACCTACGCAAGTATGCGTTTCCCCCAGTGAGCCTTCTCGCACAGACACTGTGCAAGGTCAGGGAGGACGAGGAGCAGGTCTTGTTAGTTGCGCCTTACTGGCCCAACCGGACCTGGTTCTCCGAACTCTCACTCCTCACGACAGCCCCTCCCTGGCCGATCCCCCTGAGGAAGGACCTGCTTTCTCAGGGGCGGGGCACTCTATGGCACCCGCGTCCAGACCTCTGGAGACTCCATGTCTGGTCCCTGGACGGGACGCGGAGGTTCTAGGTGGCCTGCCACAGGCAGTGGCAGACACCATCGCTTCAGCTAGAGCCCCCTCTACAAGGCACCTCTATGCTCTGAAGTGGAACCTGTTCGTTGAATGGTGTTCTTCCCGCCGGGAAGACCCCCGAAGGTGTTCGGTTAATGTCGTGCTTTCTTTCCTACAAGATGGGTTGGAGAGAAGGCTGTCTCCCTCCACCCTCAAAGTGTACGTCGCCGCAATAGCGGCGTATCACGATGTAGTCGAAGGTAAGTCCTTAGGTAAGCACGACTTAATCGTCAGGTTCCTCAGAGGTGCGAGGAGACTAAATCCTCCTCGGCCAACCTCGGTACCCTCTTGGGACCTAGCCCTGGTGCTCAGAGCGCTCCAGGGCCCTCCCTTCGAGCCTTTACAGTCAGTCGAGCTAAACATCCTGTCTATGAAGACAGTGCTCCTGATTGCATTGGCCTCAATCAAGAGGGTAGGGGACCTGCATGCACTTTCGGTCAACGAATCGTGCCTAGAATTCGGGCCGGCCAACTCTCACGTTGTCCTGAGACCCCGGCCTGGATATGTGCCCAAGGTTCCCACCACTCCCTTCCGGGACCAGGTGGTGAACCTGCAAGCGCTGCCTTCGGAGGAGGCAGACCCAGCCCTAGCTTTGCTCTGTCCCGTCCGCGCTCTTCGCGCCTACGTGGACCGAACTCAAAGCTTTAGAACCTCAGAACAGCTCTTCGTCTGTTACGGAGGCCAGCAGAAGGGAAAGGCTGTCTCCAAGCAGAGGTTAGCCCACTGGATAGTGGATGCTATCGTCTTGGCTTACCAGTCCCAAGACGTGCCTTGCCCGCTCGGGGTGCGAGCTCACTCCACTAGGAGTGTAGCCTCCTCCTGGGCGCTGGCTCAAGGCGCCTCGCTGACAGACATATGTAGAGCTGCGGGCTGGGCGACACCTAACACGTTCGCTAGATTTTATAGCCTCCGTGTAGAGCCGGTATCTTCCCGCGTCCTCGCCCCCAGTGGCCAGTAGCGCTAAGTACCCGTTCTAGTGTCGGCTTGCATACGCCACTCCCGCCTCCGGGCCGGATACGTGCGTCTTTGTCTCCAGTTGTGTTCCCCGGAAACGGCTAACCCTGTCGAGCTCCTCCGTCACCCCTTCGGTGTCAGACGTTGCGGCCGTCTGACATCAGGCCTACACCCGTATGCTTGTGGAACGTGTGTGTTAGGCTGGGTTCCATATGTAGCGGTTCCCTAACGGCAACCCCATATGTGTATTCTCCACGGTACCAGCTACCCTACTCGGCTAGCCCCGTGTCTTTCCCTTGACAGAGCCCGCTCTGTCGTCTCTGGTGGTGTTCTTTCCCCCCTGGGACCAGGTTGGATCCACCCCAGAGACTGCCATAGGTAGCACTACCCTGCTAGGTTAGTCCTTATGAGTAATTCCACCTCTCCTTCCACTGAAGGACGTGGCTCCGCAGCGTACCATCTCCTGAGACGGGCACGCTTTCCCAGCGTTATCCAATAGTCACGCTGAGTGGGTCTTGCAGGAACAGCAGTGACTGGCCTCCCTGACTGGAGCCCTGACTTCCGCACCAACCTAGGTGTGGTCCAGCGAGCTCGGTCAGGGCGCTGGAAGGGCCAGCATCTCTGGCGTGTTAGTAGGGATCCCAATTCGTCGGTCAGTTCCGACGTACGTCGAACGTGACCGACTGAAAGGGAACGTCTCGGTTACGTATGTAACCCTCGTTCCCTGAAGGAGGGAACGGAGACGTACGTCCCGTCGCCAGGTGCTGTGCTTCAGCTGTAGGCCGAGCCACTTAGCCGGCTCCTCAGTTGTAAAGCGATATGCGGTACTTCCACTTCCGTATTTATACCCGCGCTGCGGGGCGGAGCGTGGGACGCGTCTACCGCATGCCAATTCTCATTGGCTCGTTTTTAAACACTCGAAGTAGATTGGTCTCTGAAAATAGATCCCAATTCGTCGGTCAGTTCCGACGTACGTCTCCGTTCCCTCCTTCAGGGAACGAGGGTTACATACGTAACCGAGACGTTTTCTGTTGATGAATGTGTCCAAACAGTTGCTCACCTGTCTAATAAAACACATAATATATAAAAGCATCTTTGGTGTTTCTACAAAATAAAACCGAAAATCGAGGGTAATGCGGTTATGATGTCATTGATAGGTGAAATGATAGTGTCCTGGTTAAAATTGCTTATTTCTCTCGATTTAAACATTCTTGGAAACATTTGTGATAACGTGAGTACACAAGTCAAAAAAATATATAACATTGTTCTAGTCGTTTTTGGATATTTTAATAAAAAAATCGTACATATTGTGCCTTTAAATATTGCTTGTATTGCGCATAATTTTACTAATTCACACAGGTTTCGTGCTCAAACCAAAAGCATGCGCACCACTGATCTATACAATTGCCGCGCACATAAAGCCACCTCTCAAACAGCTTGTGAGTCTCAAGTACTAAAATGAGATGCTTACTGCGCTTAAACAGTAAAAAAAAAATGCCCGTCTTGGTGAGTATTCAGATAAATACAGTCAGTTTTGAAACATAGTTGAGAAAGATAACGCATGTTGTGTAACAGTATATTGGATCCGTGCATAAGCTCTTAAAGTGACAGCAGCCTAATAAACCAGCTGATGTCTGTCATATTAATCGAAGAACAAAAGACAAAGGAAAATCACTCTCTGCTCTTGACTGAATAACTTGTGTAAGTTTAATTGTAGGCATTAATCTGTATTTCATTTTTACAATGAAAACTGAACATCCAGTGTTATTTTACATTTTGATTACTTTTAATTTCTGTGGTATTTCTATTTCATTTATTTGTGCTGTTGTTTGCAATTTGTTTATTTGTTCTTATATTATTATTGTCTTTTTACTTGTCTTTTTTTGTAAATATAGTTCAAAGATTTAAAAAAAAACCTCCCTGTGCGATGTGTATGCTGTTGCAACAAAGTTACCCAAATTATAAAAAAAATTATGAGATAATAAAAAAAATATCTGTATGGCAGTATATATTTCCTGTGGTATCTAAAATGGTATTGAATATCAATATTTTTCAAGGTATCGTATTGAAGTTGGAAATTCCAGATACATTTATGCAGATACATTTATGCATACATTTATACATTTATGACATTAAAACATTGAAGCAGCTTCTAAGTACGAGTAAAAATTATATATATATATATATATATATATATATATATATATATATATATACACTCACCTAAAGGATTATTAGGAACACCATACTAATACTGTGTTTGACCCCCTTTCGCCTTCAGAACTGCCTTAATTCTACATGGCATTGATTCAACAAGGTGCTGAAAGCATTCTTTAGAAATGTTGGCCCATATTGATAGGATAGCATCTTGCAGTTGATGGAGATTTGTGGGATGCACATCCAGGGCACGAAGCTCCCGTTCCACCACATCCCAAAGATGCTCTATTGGGTTGAGATCTGGTGACTGTGGGGGCCATTTTAGTACAGTGAACTCATTGTCATGTTCAAGAAACCAATTTGAAATGATTCGAGCTCTGTGACATGGTGCATTATCCTGCTGGAAGTAGCCATCAGAGGATGGGTACATGGTGGTCATAAAGGGATGGACATGGTCAGAAACAATGCTCAGGTAGGCCGTGGCATTTAAACGATGCCCAATTGGCACTAAGGGGCCTAAAGTGTGCCAAGAAAACATCCCCCACACCATTACACCACCACCAGCCTGCACAGTGGTAACAAGGCATGATGGATCCATGTTCTCATTCTGTTTACGCCAAATTCTGACTCTACCATCTGAATGTCTCAACAGAAATCGAGACTCATCAGACCAGGCAACATTTTTCCAGTCTTCAACTGTCCAATTTTGGTGAGCTCGTGCAAATTGTAGCCTCTTTTTCCTATTTGTAGTGGAGATGAGTGGTACCCGGTGGGGTCTTCTGCTGTTGTAGCCCATCCGCCTCAAGGTTGTGCGTGTCGTGGCTTCACAAATGCTTTGCTGCATACCTCGGTTGTAACGAGTGGTTATTTCAGTCAAAGTTGCTCTTCTATCAGCTTGAATCAGTCGGCCCATTCTCCTCTGACCTCTAGCATCAACAAGGCATTTTCGCCCACAGGACTGCCGCATACTGGATGTTTTTCCCTTTTCACACCATTCTTTGTAAACTCTAGAAATGGTTGTGCGTGAAAATCCCAGTAACTGAGCAGATTGTGAAATACTCAAACCGGCCCGTCTGGTACCAACAACCATGCCACGCTCAAAATTACTTAAATCACCTTTCTTTCCCATTCTGACATTCAGTTTGGAGTTCAGGAGATTGTCTTGACCAGGACCACACCCCTAAATGCATTGAAGCAACTGCCATATGATTGGTTGATTAGATAATTGCATTAATGAGAAATTGAACAGGTGTTCCTAATAATCCTTTAGGTGAGTGTATATGTATATATGTATATATATATATATATATATATATAATATAGAGATGTATAATTTTTACTCATACATAGAAGCTGCTTCAATGTTTTAATGTCGGCATAAATGTATTTACACAATGTTAAACAATGTATCATATGCTCGAATGTTGATTATTAATATGCACAATAGCCCAAATCCATAGCACACGCTGAATGATATCTTAGAATCAATTTCCTCAATTTTGTTAGTCAAAAAAGTTTTACAGTATGTATTTACACTAGCTATTTTCATTGCAATATTATTTGTTTTCTGACATAATACTTTGTGCAAAAAATAAAAAGTAATGGGACACCAAACTGTATGCTATTTGTAGAAAATGCTCTGTCCAGTGACCTCTTGACCCCTGTGAGAACAAAAGCAATGAGAGACAAACTTTTTTGAGTTATAGCTATCCGTGCACTGCGAAGCGGAAGTTTTCACCCCGGTAATTCCCGAATGGAGAGAAAAAAGAAAGAAGTGTAAGTGTAATTTTTCTTCTTTATGAGTTACAAAGTCATACCCACATGCATCAAATGAAATAGCTTTTCACTGGCACTCAATAATGGACACAAAATCCTTCTTGCAGCTGCTGTGGGATTGATGTTGAACTCACACTGGGACAGATGTCTTTGTCTGGCTTTGGGTGAATATATCTATTGTTTGCCATGCTGTCACATTTCTGCTTTTCCCGCTTTCAATTCTCTTTTTTTTTTTCAATTTTATTTTTTTCTTTTCAGTAAGTGTTTACTTATGTTTTGTAGCTGTTTTGATTTCATTTTTTCCTGTCTCTGGGTGCTTTCTGATTGGTTTGGGACTTTGAGTCGGTTCCACCTAATCTGTGTATTTGCTCGAACCCAAAACGCTTGATTAGTGCCGTTCAGCTCTGCGCGGCCCTGTGGTGTTTGCGTAATTTATGGAAAGTGAAATCCTGCCCTGAAATCCACCATTTAAAACATTGTATTCAGAAGCCGCAATGCTGATACCACGCTTTTAGCTGGCCGTGGGATGAGTGTTTGATTTAATAGGGTAACTAGGGAAGCTTGGCTTTTATGTGTGTTTGTGGACAGGGAAAGTGATTGTGTTGTGTACCTGACACTAATTATCACTTCAGAGCAGGTGTTTGACTGTTATTGAAATATTTAAAGGGACAGTAAGTCTTGTAAATTGGGTGTGACTGTATAACACACACCCGAACACTGTTTTAAGGGCATCTTGAGACATATACTTTTAAAAAAATATGTATGTCTGAACATTTTATTCCATATACTGGGCTTTTTGAGTCTAAGATTGTGAATCTACTGTTTAAACATTATTTGGAGAAATATTCTTGGTCTAGCCTAAAAGAGTTCGTATACTGAACAACATTGCTAACTTATTAAGGGTTTTAGATTTCCCATCATGCATTGCAACATAACTTTAAATAATTCATGTTTTACTTTTTCTTTACTATTTTAAGGTGACATAGTTACATTGTACTTACTCAAATAAGTACTGAGTAATAATAATGAATTGCATGTACTTACTATTGAGTTAGGGTTTGGTTTAGGGTTAGTTGTAATTATGCATAATTTAATGTTATTAAGTACATGTAGTAACGTGTAACTATATCACCTTAAGTTAAAGTGTTACCGGTATTTTTGTTGTCACTTTTAGTTGTCATATTCATTCACATTTTTACTTGATGTTACTCACTTATTCGGGTTTCTTTGAAATGTTGAGGTCCATGTGCAAATTGTGAAATATTACAATTTAAAATATTTTTTTTTCTATTTTTTAATCTCTTTTAAAATGTAATTTATTCCTGTGATCAAAGCTGAATTTTCAGCATCATTACTCCAGTCTTCAATGTCACATGATCCTTCAGAAATCATTCTAATGCTGATTTGCTGCTCAAGAAACATTTCTGATTATTATCAATGTTAAAAAGGACGTAATATTTTTATGCGAACCGTGATATTTTTTTTCAGGATACTTTGAACAGAACATAAAAAAAAAAACAGCATTTATTTGAAATCTAAATCTTTTGTAACATTATTCAAAAGTCTTTACTGTCACATAGGATCAATTTAATGCATCCTTGCTAAACAAAAATATTAATTTCTTAAAAATAATAATTCTTACTGACCCATACTTCTGAACTATAGTGTAAGTTACCTAAATCAAGTTGAAAATAAAGTTTGTACAAGATTAGCATTTAGTGCTTGAATGAAGACAGTTCTCTATTGATCAATTTGTTGTGAAAACTCTCAATACATCTAGTTGCCTTAATTTTTTCTAACTATATTTCATTACAGTGGAGACATTCTGATGCCGACACAACAGCACAATACCATATTAAACATAATTTTATTATACAATTACCAGCTATGTCTTATATACCAAGCCTTATTTTAGATAGCAAAGCATGTTTAGTTTGTATGAGCATTGTTCAGTCATATTTAAGAGGTGAGAGAGAGAAATCCAACCCAGCTTAAGATATGAAACATTGAAATTCCCCCTTCCTCTCTCATGATAATGTTCCCTCATTCCCGAAACAAAAAATGCCCGACATTTGACAAAAAGGGGGCAGCAGGAAAAAGCGAGGTTGTAGCATACATTATATGGGCTTTATCATTTTTTTACCCCCTCCACCCTTTCCACAAACCCCTCTTTTCACATTGCATTCCTGAAACATAACTTGCAGAAACTTTCTGCTTGCGTGGTGGATTTTCATTTTAGATGTTGCCAACTCAAGGGCATTTGGACCAATCGATATCTGTCTGTCTTCTGGCACACACAAAGTTGGCCATTAGAAGTGAGCTTCTTATAGCAGGCTCAGCCAATACCATTAGCCCTAGCCTCAGGGCAGTTCTATCCAAGAGACAGGCAAGGCACCTGCCCCCCCTCCCCTCCCCCACCATTAAGCGTCTCCCATGGGACGTCATTTGGACATATCGGGCAAAGAGCAGTTCTTTATTCTTTCCCTCTTCAACACCCAGACTCTACCAAAAATCAATAAATCTGTTCTTTGCTTATTTTCAGAACTTTGCTTCAATATAAGCAGGACTTACCTTCCAGCAACAAACTCACACGCCAGCAGGTCATTTTTTCCACCCTTTCTCTCTCTCTCTCTCTCGCTCTCCCTCTTTCTTTTTTGTTTTCTGTGATTCCCTCAAAGCCCCAATTTAAAAGCAAATAAACGGAGAAGCGCTTTGCTCCTCGTTTTGTTCTGCTGAGATTAAAAGGCTCCCCCTATAAGAATGGGATGCTCTCATCATTGACGTCGGTTCCCACTCGCATCCGAATCTGCGAATTTAACTAGCGGGATCTTAACGATTTGACTTCCCCTGCGTGTGAGCGGTCGGAATCCAGCCCTCAGTAGGTCAGTGGGGTGAGAGAATGAGGGGATGATTTTAAACAAATTCAGCTCTCAAAATTCATCCCTGATTGACCCGGTCATGATACGCAATTTATATGTTTTGACCTGAACAACATATGTTTGAGTTCAGTACTATGACTGACAAACGATTCATACACTAGTAAACATCCTGTTTATAGTGAGTATTGCACTACAAGCAGTCTGTCTATCCATCTATCTTTAATTTTTTTTGTCTGTCTATCTATCAGTCTATCTATAAATTTTTGTCAGTCTGTCTTATCTGTCTATTGTTTGTCTGTCTCTCTATCTATCTACATTTGTCTGTGTTTTTGTCAGTCTGTCTATCTGTGTCTATAGTTTGTCTATCTATCGTTTGTCTGTCTGTATGTCTATCTATCGTTTGTCTGTCTGTCTCTCTATCATTTGTCTGTCTGTCTCTCTCTCTATTGTTTGTTTGCCTATCTGTCTGTCTCTATAGTTTTTTGTCTGTCTGTCTCTCTATCATTTGCCTGTCTGTCTGTCTATTGTTTGTTTGTCTGTCTTTCTGTCTGTCTCTATCTTCTGTCTGTCTCTCTATCTCTCTATCATTTGTTTGTCTCTGTCTCTATCGTTTGTTTGCCTGTCTGTCTGTCTCTCTATCGTTTGTTTGTCTGTCTGTCTCTATCGTTTGTTTGTCTGTCTGTCTCTACCGTTTGTTTTTGTCTGTCTGTCTCTATCGTTTGTTTGTCTGTCTCTCTATCTCTCTATCATTTGTTTGTCCACCTGTCTCTATCATTTGTTTGTCTGTCTGTCTGTCTCTCTATCGTTTGTTTGTATGTCTGTCTCTATTGTTTGTTTATCTGTCTGTATGTGTCACGATTCACCAGTGTGAGTGCCCGTGATTACCACCAGAGGGCACTCCACCCCGAACTGTCACTCCATCTAGGACTACATTTCCCATAACTCTCTGCTCGAACTAATCATCCCTGATTTCAGCCACCTGTGTCTCATTACCCTGTTTACCTCACCCTATATAAGCCTGGTTATCTCAGTCATTCATTGCAAAGTCTTGTTAGTTGTATACTTGTCGTTTGTCTGTCTGTCTCTATCGTTTGTTTGTTTGTTTGTTTGTTTGTTTGTTTGTTTGTTTGCCTGTCTGTCTGTCTGTCTGTCTCTATCGTTTGTTTGTCTCTGTCTCTCTATTGTTTGTTTGTCTGTCTGTCTCTCTATTGTTTGTCTGTCTGTCTCTCTATTGTTTATTTGTTTGTCTGTCTCTCTATTGTTTGTTTGTTTGTCTGTCTCTATCGTTTGTTTGCCTGTCTGTCTCTCTATCATTTGTTTGTCTGTCTCTCTATTGTTTATTTGTCTGTCTGTCTCTCTATCATTTGTTTGTCTGTCTGTCATTTGTTCAGTCATTATGTATGTCTATAGTTTGTTTGTGTTTGTTTGTTTGTTTGTCTGTCTGTTTGTCTGTCTGTCCGTCTGTCTATTTGTTTGTCTATCTATCAGTTGTTTGTTTGTCTGTCTATCTGTTGTCTATCATTTGTCTGTCTCTATCGTTTGTTTATCTGTCTATGTTGTTTGATTTTTTTTGTCTGTCTATTTGTTTGTTTATATATCGTTTGTTTGTCTGTCTCTCTATCTGTTGTCTATCATTTGTCTGTCTGTTTGTCTATCTATTGTTTGTCTGCCTGTCAGTTGTTCAGTCATTCTGTCTGCCTGTCTATCTATTGTTTGTTTGTCTGTCTTCCCCGTCTGTCTGTCTATCTATTGTTTGTTCAGCCATTCTATCTATCTATCTATCTGTTTATTTGTCTGTCTGAGTGTGTCTAACGGTCTATAGGGAGAACATAATAACACTGGTCTCATATGAGACCACATCAGCATATTCTTCTGTGTATATGTGTGTGATGTGATGCTGCAATCTATCAGCGTTTGTGATCAAATTGCTGTGCACCTTATTGAAAGTGACAAGAGCTTTTATTCACTGCTCCTCCATTATTTACAGACAAGTATACTTAATATCTATGTATTAAATCCATATCATTACGCTTTTAAAAGGAGGAAATATCACTCAGATTGATTATATTATCCAGAGTGACAAATGGACATTTTACATTCTGTTCACATCACGCATATCTTTATAATTTCATCTCTCTGTCCCTCTCTAGAGATGGTCTAATGCATGAAGAGAAAGAGAGAGAGTGAATGTATTCAAAGCCAATGAGCTTCCATTCATCTCTTTTTTCCAGTCTTGAATTTTACAGTCACTGCAAAGAGAAGAGCAGAACAGTGTTCTATCTATCGTTCTGTCTATCGTTGTGTCTGTCTGTCTTGTAAATCTTCTGTCTGTCTGTCTGTCTGTCTGTCTGTCTATATATCGTTCTATCATTCTATCTATCATTCTATCGATCTATCGTTCTGTCTGTCTATCTTTCTGTCTGTCTTACTTGTAAATCTTCTTTGTAAATCTTCTGTCTGTCTGAGAGAGTAAGAAGAAGATAAATAATTGTGAATGGAGAAAAGGTTTGTTTTTGGAATCAAGTTGGAACTAGAGGAGAACGTGACCAACAGTGTGAGCTGGAAAAGACAAATAAAGATGGATAGTGCAAATGCCATGTAGTCGGGAAGAAAAAGCAGCAAGAAAGAGAGAATTTCTGCTGGCTAGAGGACGGGCAGGAGGCTGAGCGTAAGTGCTGTGGCCTGTATTGATCAGTTGTAATGAGCTCCAGAGGAGGAGAGGCTAATGGTGCGGCAGCTGTTGTGGACAGTGCAGAAGGGAGATCCGAGATCAGCCTCTGGGGTTCAGCTCCACTCGCCCTGGTCCCAGCCCTGAGGGCACACATGCACTTGAGACTGCATCACTGCATCAAATGAACTAGACTGACGCTTCCCTCTTTCTCTCTCCCCCTATCTTTTTTTCTTCCCCTTTTGTCCTGTTTTTATTCTTGAAGATGGAGCAAAAGGGTTTTTCATGTTGCTGGTCAGGCTGTGAGCTGCTGTGCAGCATAAATTGCATTTCTTTTGTCTTACATTTGAGAACAATAGAGAATTTTGTCTTTGTAATTGTAATTCTCATTCACCTGTGTAGAGTTATTCAGTTTATAAATCATTGCAGTTAATTGTAAACATATTAATGTAACACACAATTTTACCTGTGTAATGTGGTGTATTTCTGATTGAAAGCAATATTCCATGGGGATTTTTTTATAGTTTATTAAATTTAATTTAGAATTATTTGTATTTTGCAAAGTCACCATTACGTACAACAATAGAAAATTCTAATCTTATTGTTTATGTAAGTACTTTATTATATTTTTTTATTAACATGCACTCATAAATTCTTTATAAAAAGATCATAAATGTGTACTTAAAAATAGTGTAAATAAAAAAAAAAAATAGAATTACATGGATAAAAAAAATTAACTAGAATTTTATTGAACTTTAATTTCACATTGATTTAAAAGTCAAAGAAATAAGCATCTAATGTAAAAGTTTTGAATGAGGTAGTGGGGAGGCGGAGTCTGCATCATGTCGTCATATGCAAACTAGAATCACTAAATGTGTATCCTAAGAACCTATGAAATGCTTGGGTTGCTGACCAACACAATCCTGACTACATAAAACCCACCCATTTCAGATAAATGTACATTTTCTAAGATTACTGGTTTCTGACTGTGACATCATGATTCAGGCTCCGCCTCCTCACTGCCACAATTACAAAATGCTTCCCTTTCACCTTGCAGTGCAATTGCTGCTGTTTCTGGATGGCTATATTATCTCCGTCTCTCGTTCCTGAGGAGACTATGTCCTTTAGTCGCTGTGGGGGTGATGCGTCCAGCGGGACTCTGTCCGGGACAGCTGGTTCAAAACCTCTGCTCCTCGTCAACAAGTGACTGGGGATCTGTCAGACCCTGAGAGAGGGACGGGGGTCCCTGTGATGTGCCTTGTGAGAGCTGGCCCTGAGTCCACCTTAATTAATATGCAATTATGCACTACATACGTGCGAGAGGGGAAGTGACCCGTGTCAAACAACACAGATTACTTTGGGAACTGTGGAGACCGATGCAGTGGGCTCTATATGTCCTGCGGTTAACTTCACTGTATGCTGACGTATTGTATACTGGAGTCCATGTGTTAAATCTTTCTGGAAGGACATTGTCTAATTCTCTAAATTTATCTGTCCTGTGACCTGTTTTACGTTCTGTCATCATCTGTAATGTGCACTATTTAAGGTACAACAGCACCTTAAGGCAAATGACCTTTTTTAGAGTATGTTGCTGTTGTATTATTAGTTGGGCTGTCAAAATTACTGCGTTAAAAAAAAGTTTTTAATACAGTCCAATTAATACAGCATCATTTTTTTTCTGTCGTCCTTTGGCTGCGCTACAGTATATGATCACGCTATCATTTATTCAAGTGCTATTAAACGCAAAATAAGAACTTAAATCTGTAATGGCACAACTTCAGACAGTGTGCGGCCGCGTTGAGTTCTGTTTCGTGCTTGAACACAAAACCGCACAAAAGTATGCCAAAATGCCCGCTTTGTTGAATATCTTTGTAATCACAGTCTTAAATGAGTTAAAAAGTGTTACATGAACGCAAAGAGTTGTGAGGACATCGGATGCGTGTCAGATCCGGATCCGCAGGTCTTAAAGTGACAGCAGCCTAATAAACCTGCATTAATTTAAATCATAGAAGAAAAGAAAGAGGGAAAATCACTCACTGCTCTTGACTGAACTGTTGTCGCTTTAATAAAGATGAATTTATATTTAATTTATCATTTATGCGGTGAAGACTGTGAAGTGTTTGATAGCTGTATTCAATTTCTGTATATTTCCTACCTGTTAGATCAAGTATTTAAAATATACGGTCTTTATTTTGTTTCTACATTAATTTGGAGATTAAATGTAAAATATATTAAAAACTTTAATGTTAGGTGCGATTAATCGGGATTAATTGCAGAAAATAATTTGCGATTAGTTTTTAATCGATTGACAGCATAAATATTAGTAAGTTATTTCTATTGAAAAAAGAACTTTGATTTGATTTTTAACTATTTAAATAAACAGGTTTTGATTGGGTCTTGATGTACAGTGGTGGAAGTGCAAAATTTGTCAGTACATAATGTTCAGAAGTTTTGGGTGAGCATGTTTTTTTTTTGTTTTTTTTTAAGAAATTAATACTTTTATTCAACAAGGGCAAATTGATCAAAAAGTTACAGTAAATACATTTATAATGTTACAAAATATTTCAAATAAATGCTGTTCGTTTGAACATTTTACTAATCAGAGAATCCTGAGAAAAACAAGTTCCACAAAAATATTAAGTAGTTTTCAACATTGTTAATCATAAATGTTTCTTGAGCAGCAAATCATCATATGAGAATGATTTCTGAAGGATCGTGTGACACTGAAGACTGGAGTAATGATGCTGAAAATTCAGCTTTGATCACAGGAATAAATTACATTTAACAATATATTCCAATAGAAAACAGTTATTTTAGATTGTAATAATTTTTGCATTCTTTGTTATTTTGTTTGCTTTAAAAGGGCAATTGAGTGCAGAGCTTTTATAATTTGAGAGACTACATGGGATATTTGCACCTATAAATATTAATGTCACACCGCAGAACTATTTAAAGCAAAAAGGAAGTAAAATACTGAAAAACTTGCTGACCGGTCACAGCACCTACATTTTTTTTTCTTATATATTCATATTCATTTTAATCTAAACTCTTGTGGCCTTTTTTCAAGGCTTAAGATAGTCCCAGACTAAAATGCACGTTTGAGCTGTTTTAACTGAAAGAAACTTGCTCTGACATATCTTAAAATATGTCGGTGTCATTGTTTTGTCTCAAGATGCATACCAGTAATATTTTTTTCTAGGGCATGTTTATAAAAGTGAAACCGGGCATCTGTGAAACCTGTGAAACCGGGCCTTGATTTTTGAGAATGCAAGATCGAAATTATGATATAATTGAGATTATTTTGATACTTATAGAAATATAATAAACACAACTTTTTTTAGGACATGTTGCTGAGCATCGCATAGTTTTACTATAGCCACAAATGTAGCAGCAAGGTAAAAATATGCTGAAAATAGGCCATGTGTGCAGTGGAGAGAAGCTGAGCGTAAAGCTACACGAGCAGTTTTTGTTTCTCTCCGAGAAAAAGATGAAGCTACGGCGTGTGTCCGTTCGCTCTGCTTTTCCTCTTCACTGGCCTGTGCGGAGGACTCTGCGTTTAAGGCCTTGCTTGTTACTTCTAATTGATTTCTTTTCATGTGCTTGTCTTTCTCACCAGGGCAGTGGAGTGTTAAACGGCCCCGGCAAGAGTGGCTCCCCCCACACACATGCTCACTGCCAGCCAAACCAAATTGTACTTTAACTCCAGGAAAGATGAAATGCTGCCTCTCATGAGGGTTGCTGTCTATCCGGCATCTCGCCGACATTTATGGAAGAAGAACTCGCCATTGCATGGCTTCCGCACGACTGACAAGCTCTGAAAAACGCAAAGGTGAGTCTGTGTTTGGTTAACCTCACAAAATGCATCTGAACACCGTTCAGAAAGAGAGATATTTCTCTCGCTGCTGACTGGACAGCCATCCCATAGGTTGCATCTCTCAGCGTTGAGGTCTGTTTTAAATTTGCTGTGTAAGGTACGCGTCCGACCCCAGAGGTGGCTTTCTCCTGTGACTTTCACCTCTGACCCCAGACTATTTTGGGGTCACGGGTCCCTCTGGAACCACTCAGTTCAACACCTCCAGAAACAGTCCCCAAAAGCCCACTTCCCCCCTTTTTTCTTAATTTTTTTCCTTGATTTTTTTCTTATTAACTACAATCTGATGTTCTCTGTCTATCTCTAAATCTGTCTCTAGACGGAGCGTGCCACCTGATCTGTGGCAAAAAGTGTCCATTCTTTCTGATTGGGCCGTGGGAACGTATACAGTGTTGAAAACTGTCAACATCAATCTGATTTAACCTCTGAAAGCCTAAAGCCCAACGGAGACGCACTTTCTGAGTGACACCTCCCGGATGTTGATATGGTTCTGATGTGTAGCCACATTTTTTCCCAGGTACAAAACAAGCAAAGGTTTACATGAATTGAATGATTTCCTTTAATTATTGATATTTATGATTTTTCGATTAAATTTTTCTTTGCATCTATCCATCAAAATGAACAATAATAACAATAATTTTCTAAAAAAAAAAAAAAACATACATAGCAAAAAAAACATAGCATACTATATTTATTTACTGGCAGTTTAGTAAATAAATAAATACATAATAAAAATTTTATTATACAGTGTGATGTTGAGCCCATATTAAATAGTTTTTGCATGTTTTTTTGTAGGGTAAAACCACAATTAAATAGTGTATTAAATAAAAAAATGGATATCATATAACAATATTTATTGTAAACTGTAACAATTTAGTATAGCACCTGATTGATTAAGTTAAAATATACATTTGAAATGATTATATGTTTTTTGTAGATATTGTGGTAGTAAATGAATGAATGAATGAATGAATGAATGAATGAATAAACCAACAAACAAACAAACATAACCCTAATAAATAAATAAATGAATAAATAAACAAACAAACAAACCTTACTCTAATAAATAAACAAACAAACAAACAAACCTAACCCAAATAAATAAATGAATGAATGAATGAACCTAACCCTAATAAACAAATAAATAAATAAAGCTTATACAGTGTGACATACACTCACCTAAAGGATTATTAGGAACACCTGTTCAATTTCTCATTAATGCAATTATCTAATCAACCAATCACATGGCAGTTGATTCAATGCATTTAGGGGTGTGGTCCTGGTCAAGACAATCTCCTGAACTCCAAACTGAATGTCAGAATGGGAAAGAAAGGTGATTTAAGCAATTTTGAGTTTGGTCTGGTTGTTGGTGCCAGACGGGCCGGTCTGAGTATTTCACAATCTGCTCAGTTACTGGGATTTTCACGCACAACCATTTCTAGAGTTTACAAAGAATGGTGTGAAAAGGAAAAAACATCCAGTATGCGGCAGTCCTGTGGGCGAAAATGCCTTGTTGATGCTAGAGGTCAGAGGAGAATGGGCCGACTGATTCAAGCTGATAGAAGAGCAACTTTGACTGAAATAACCACTCGTTACAACCGAGGTATGCAGCAAAGCATTTGTGAAGCCACAACACGCACAACCTTGAGGCGGATGGGCTACAACAGCAGAAGACCCCACCGGGTCTCGATTTCTGTTGAGACATTCAGATGGTAGAGTCAGAATTTGGCGTAAACAGAATGAGAACATGGATCCATCATGCCTTGTCACCACTGTGCAGGCTGGTGGTGGTGGTGTAATGGTGTGGGGGATGTTTTCTTGGCACACTTTAGGCCATCGTTTAAATGCCACGGCCTACCTGAGCATTGTTTCTGACCATGTCCATCCCTTTATGACCACCATGTACCCATCCTCTGATGGCTACTTCCAGCAGGATAATGCACCATGTCACAGAGCTCGAATCATTTCAAATTGGTTTCTTGAACATTACAATGAGTTCACTGTACTAAAATGGCCCCCACAGTCACCAGATCTCAACCCAATAGAGCATCTTTGGGATGTGGTGGAACGGGAGCTTCGTGCCCTGGATGTGCATCCCACAAATCTCCATCAACTGCAAGATGCTATCATATCAATATGGGCCAACATTTCTAAAGAATGCTTTCAGCACCTTGTTGAATCAATGCCACGTAGAATTAAGGCAGTTCTGAAGGCGAAAGGGGGTCAAACACAGTATTAGTATGGTGTTCCTAATAATCCTTTAGGTGAGTGTAGATCCACATTAAATTATTACATTTTGTGTTTGATGAAATGATAAATCCTTGTAAAGGTAATTAAATTACTATTTTGTATTATATTATAACAAATATTAATATTAGTAAATATTAAATTTAGTGAATTCTCTTAGCAGAATGAAATGTATCACAATATTAAAAAAACTGAGATTGTAGATTATCACTCTACACACACACACACACACACACACTCAAATTCCAAGTAAGAAAACTGTCCAAATCCATGTGCTCCCCTCGTTTAAATTTTCAGACTGTCACGTCTGTCCAGCAGAATCCCACCGGACCCTTCGGCACAAACAACACAATTCCTCTTATTCTTGTTCTCTTTTTTGTAGTTCGTACGTTACAATCTATTTCAGGAGTGGCTGGTTGTCAGTCAGTGCAAGTGTTGAGCAGCTTGAGTTCATAGTGATTCCCACAGAAGATTCTGGACTAAGAGCAGCACCCTCAGAGCTAGACCCAGATTAACTTATCACCCAGCTAAATAGGCTGTCAGGGGGAGATGGCAGGGCTTGGCAGTGCAAATTCAAATGCATGTAAATTTCCCTGGTGGCTCGCCGCAGACTATGGCGGCGCTGTCAGCGGGTGACAAGCCCAAAATGCATTAACACAGTTAAAAATATATCAGGACTGAGAATCTCATGTTTTAATAACATTTGAAAGGACAAACGATACAAGTGGCTCCCACAAATGTGGCCTTATTATAGTTGTACTATCTTAGAGGGAGTATGAAAGGAAAGAGAAGGGGCAACAAAAGCAGCCAGACAGAGCGACGGGGAACGTCAGAAGGGTCGTGTGCGAAGCCGTTATTGTGCCAGGTTGCGCCTCTAACAATTAGCAATTATCTGTCAGTGGCACGGCGAGGTCCCGCGGGGGCCGACAGCCTAACTGCAACTTAGAGAGGCAATGTTCCGATAGCCTGGTCTGCCAAATTCACTTCATCTCAAAAACAAAGAGATTAAAAACATCTCCGAGACATGATGCACCCTTCACTGCTGTAACTTTGGAGATCTGGAGATGTTCAGAAGGGTGGCCCTCTAATGAAGCGTCTGTGCTGTTCGACTCGGTGCCATTATGGTATGTGAACACATCAAGACTGCGCTGTCACATGCGGCCATGGTTATGTAGCTCCTTCAATCACGACGCTCGTTTCCTTGCTTTTGAATGTTCGAGAGTGACTGTGTCTAATTGCTTTGTCGTTGTCCTTTACTTTCACTTCGCATTACTAATTAATGTCAACTTTGTGACATGTGTAGAAGACAGGGGGAAAAATGGCTTTCCACAATCCCAGCATGCTGTTCTGCATAAACTGCAGTTAATGATGGATGGATGTTAAAGACTTAGAGGAATCATTCAGCAAGCATGCATGCAAATAAACAAACAAACAAACAAATAAATAAATACAATTTAAAAAATTTAAAAAATAAAAAAATAATTAGAAACCCATGATGTAATATTTTCACCAATATTTTTATCATAAGCTACAACTAAAACTATTAAAATATATTTCTGTTAATTAAAATAAATAAAAATTAAATAAATATATATTTCTTGATTAAAATAAAATATAATAAAATAATTTAAAAAATAAAATAATAATAAAAATAAAATAAAATAAATGAAAATTAGAAATGACTAAAAACTAAAACTAAAATAAAAAAAACTATAACACTGATTTTCACAGATCATGTATGAAGGATTTTTCTTTTATGTAAATGACTATAAAATGACCTTAAAAGTCTTTAGAGGAGAGTTTTTAAAAAAAAATAAGTTTTTGATGAATTTGACCTTAATGACGTCAGACTTCAGAAGCATTCAGAAGAGCCAAATTAAGTCATTTTAATAATTTTTTTTATGAGCTTGAGAAAAATATATAAGGGTTTGACATGAGGGTGAATAATGACAATTAAAATTTTTGGATGAATTATTCCTTTACAAAAAATATCCTAATCTGACCCGTGTTGCACCTAAAATGGCATGTTCCTCTCTCACGACTTTGGTGGGTCTTCAGACGTGAGAGATGTAGTTTTGAGAAGCAAACGACATTGCTTTCAATGATTTATCTTTAAACTGTCACACAGCTGTGGAAAAAAGAAAGAAAAGACGGAGTAAGAGACAGAGGGAGAGAGAGAGAACGATAGCTGGGGCCGATTCTCCTCCCTGTGGCATCGATGTCAAAAGTGACACTGAAAGCTCAGCCCATGATGTGCCTATAAAACAGATCTGTCATCTATTAATCATTCATAAACAGGAGAATGCAGACGAGTCAGACAGCATCAGCGGGGGGAGGGGGAAGACAGAGCGAGCCGCAGGCATGCATGTGGGGTACGGCTTTGATGCTAAAATGAACACGACCAAGGGTAACACGTCACGGGCCTCCTCCCTGACTCTGAGAGGGAGAGAGAGGGAGTTGAAGTCTTAAACTGTGAGGGTGTTTTCCACGCCCTTATACCTTGACCAGATAAACTAGCATTATCTTTAACCAGGAGTTCTTTCATTTGATCAGAAATACAAGATTTTTGGGAGGAATTTATTTTTTCCACAGGTGCGATATTACTTTTGTTGACCTGGTTAGGTTTTAGTTTTCTCCACAGCTTTCTTATGGGTCAGGTTTTTTTTTTACTTTAGAGAAATTAACACTTTTATTCAAGAATGCATTAAATGGATCAAAAGTGACAGTAAAGACATTTATAATGTTACAAATGATTTTGACTTAAAATAGAGAAATAGTAAATATATATAAAAAAAATTCAACATTGATAAATGTTTCTTGAGCAGCAAGTCAGCATATTACACTCAAAAAAAGTAAGCCTTTTTTCAAGATTT
Source organism: Rhinogobio ventralis (assembly GCA_039654625.1). Lineage (NCBI taxonomy): Eukaryota > Metazoa > Chordata > Actinopteri > Cypriniformes > Gobionidae > Rhinogobio > Rhinogobio ventralis. The sequence goes on along the minus strand of CM077212.1, from coordinate 32,502,789 downwards.
ACACATTTCAATTAATAGTAAAATTACGTATTCATATTATGAATTAAGAATTTTAAATGAGTAAAAAAACTAGAACTTAAAATGAAATGAATCCCATGATTTACTCACCCTCACGTCATCCTAGGTGTATATGACTTTCTTCCCGATCGTCCTTCCGTGGAAAATATGTTGAAAGTGCCTCTCGCAGTTCAAAATGCTTAAGCTACGTCTGATGAGCGTAACTGGTAGCGTTAGCCTTTTGAACTGCAGAGGCACTTTCAACACTTTTTCCATAAATTGAATACGGAAGGCGATCGGCCGAAACTTTACTTTATAAAGTTTTAAATATGGGTATTTTTCTTAAACGCATCATTTCGCTTTAGAAGGCCTTTATTAAACCCCCAGAGCTGTGTGGAGCACGTTATTTGATGGACAGATGCATTTTTATGGACTTTAAAAACAACAATTATTGCCATTATAAAGCTTGGATTAGCCAGGACTTTTTTAATATAACTCCGATTTTATTCGTCTGAAAGAAGAATACACATATACACCTAGGATGACTTGAGGGTGAGTAAATAATGGGCTAATTTTCATTTTTGGGTGAACTAACCCTTTAATAAAACATTTAAAAACTTAAATTTAAACATATTTTCATTTTTTTTAAACTAAATGTTCCATTTAAAATTTATACAAAATGTTTTATTGAGCTTTTTTCACTCATTTGAATTTCTTAATTCATAATTAATATGTAAGTATTATTCAATTCAATTTGATGTAATTTTACTATTAATTGAAATGCGTAAATATTTTTTGAGCGTAGAATAAATTCTGAAGGATCATGTGACTTTAAATCACACATTGAAAAAACTTGTTACAAGCAATCGGTTTACTTTTTCTCAACTTAAAAACTCTTTTTTAACCGTCATGACCAGGTCATAATTTCTCTTGCGATAACAAATGTTCTTTACCAACACAAAGTTGGAACAGCCACAGAAAAAACAATAATAAAAAGTAAAGGCTCAAGTCTAAAACAAACACTGATTACCATCATGGTGACTTGAAACTAAACATTCCATAAAGCATCAACATCTAAACTTCTGTTAATTCTCAATAAGAACGTTTGTAGATGACAGAAATAAAGTCAAACTGAAGTTCATAAAAAATATCTTTGGTTTAAAGAGTATTTTTACTTTCAATTGACTGTAGAAATGTGATTTGTGTAGTTTTTTTAAGTTGAGAAAAAGTAAACTGATTGCTTGTAATAAGTAATTTTTGTTACTTTGATCCAACGACTCGTTTTTTTTTTCCAGTGCTGGAATACATTATATTTTAAAATATATTCAAATAGAAAAAAATTTTTTTTTACCCTCCTGTTACCCTCAAATCTGGTAAAAAAAATTTACCCACTGGGGTCAGAAGTTTAAACCTCCAGAATATAATTTTTTATATTTTTTTTTACAATGTTTATGTCTCAGGTCATTTACGGCTGACAGCATATCTGGTGGGCCCTGGAACCATTTTAATGACATTAGCAGCACTATGTCTACCCTGTCGTTCAAGTGGGGAGCTGGACCATAATAACGTGAACTACAAGTGGTTCTCGCAATACTACAGGTATGGTTAGGTAAGGTTAGAGCCTTAAAACAGAGGGACGTTGTTCGAATATTATATTGAATATATAAAATTATAGCATGTTATAGTGACCTCAAAAAAAACAACCAAAACAAATGTTTAAAATGTTGATATTTCTTATGTTTTATACAGCTAAAAGAACCTGGGGCAAATTGACCCCAAAGAACACTGATGCTACAAAATGTGTACAGGACATTGAAAAAATATCATCATGTTAATTTTATGTTACAGAGTTGTCCCCATTAAATTAGGAAAAGTCATTCAATCTGAAGCAAAAAAAAATTATGCCAGTCGTGTATTTACAGATGTTAAACATTGAATGGGGTCAAATTGAGGCCAAAGATAATAGGAGGGTTAAATTGTAATACTATTTTTATTGTAATACTTTTGATCAAATAAATATAGCCTTGATGAGCATAAGAGACTTCTTTCAAAAACATTTAAAAAAATAGTTGTTTTTATTTTCATCCTAAATTGTGTTTGCAGTTTTCATACGTTCATCTACAGCTAGTAGATCCGAGCTTGCCTTTAGAAAAGGTCTCTAATTAGACTTTGATAAAATCATAGCATATCTTTATTGATTTGATTCGATTTATTTTGATGCATGTCTCTCTGTGCCAATCTAAAAGTTCCAGACAGGCCTTTTTGCAGAACACATCTGAGATCTACCTGTCACTCATGACCTAGATCTGCGGTTTGCAAGGACTTAAAATAAAGCTTAAATAATAACTTCAACGGCTGACGTCCAGGGCCGTCTCAATCTTTCAGCGCACTGGCGACGGCCTCCCAAATTACATTATGCATGGCAGCGGAAAGTTAATTTCCACCTCATTCCCATCAACCTGTCAGAGGCCTGACAATTAAAAGCGGCTCGGCTTTAAACATTAATGAGACACGCCAATGACAATGTGCTAGAGGGGGAACCCAAAAGAACAGAGTCTCAGGCCCAGACGCCACCGTGAATCGGAGACCCGCTTGTCATTTGTACCCAAATATCAATGCTAATCATATCGTGGCATATTTTTAAATACACAGAAGAAGTATGTATAATTTACAGTTTCTTATGCCCTCAGAA